>JAVSCE010009018.1:0-600000 GCA_032199065.1 Smutsia gigantea
TTCCTGAACCCTGTAATGCATAGAAGTCATGGGACCAACTTCCCGCTCAAATTCCTTTATGAGCAGCTTCCCCCTTGCTGTCATTGCTGCTCTCTCCTTTAGAGACAGCCATTCTGTCTTTCAGGCAATAAATTTCACTGCTGGAGCTCTCGTGTCCTCTCTTCCTGAATGAGTGAATCGGGTAGCTGAAGAACCCCCTTTCATTGGTGCCATGACTCGGATTGGGGCCCCCCAGGAGCCTGCTCTTCCCCCGGGAATCTGAGCTGCCCTGCAGCCCCCAGCGCCCGACCTCCTTCAGAGACACGGAACCTCCGCAGCGCCTTCCATCTCCCTGAACGCCACTTCCAGCATCCACCACCCACGCCAAAGGAGCCATGAGTCACCCTCCCCCATCAAGTGACTTAAACGCCTCTGTGAGCGCCTGAGGGCTGACCGTTGAGTGTCCGGCACCCTCGTGGCCTCACCGCAGGCGGGGGACTGCCCCCAGTCACGGCCTTCCCTGGCTACGGCTGTGCCCCAAAGTTACTTCTCGTCTAGTTCCTCTCGGCGCACCTTACATCTCCAATCAGCCAACACCTGTCTCCATGGAACAGTGAATTTCCCTTATTCAGACCCGAAACGTCTCCGTGAAAGCCCGAGGTTTGACCGTTGAGTGTCCAGCACACTCGTGGCCTCACCGCAGGTGGGGGAACACCCCCAGCCACCGCCTTCAGTTGGCTACGGCTGAGCCCTTCGCAGTCTCCTTCTCTCTCTCCCCTTCTCAGCCCGATAACAGAAAGCAGCTCAGTCTATGGCCAGCAGAAAACCCATTGTGACTCTCCCTCCCTCTACCTCCGGTCAGGCTCTGTCTCTGTCTCGAGGCCCGGGGCCTCTCAACGAAAGTCTTAGTGCTAAGCCCTGACCAGTGAGCTCACTCTCGAAGCAGACGGGGTGACGACCTCTCTGCCAGCAGAGTTTTCTACTTCGGGGTCTCGGTAGCCCTCAGGGACGCCTGAGCAAGCTACAACGCACCCCATCCACTACAGGCATTGCCTCGAGTCATAATGGGCGCATCGCCGCCTATACCTATTCATTGGCCTCTCAGGTGTCTACTTGACATCTTCAAGACTCTACACCTACATCCAGATCTAAAATCCTCCAAGTTAATTCAGCTCTGCAGCCAGATTTGGCCCCAATATCCTTTAGACAATAAAACAATTTGGCCTCAGTATGGATCCTTAGATTCTAAGGTCCTTCGAGACCTTCACAACTTCTGTGAGTGTTCAGGCAAATGGAAGGAAATTCCCTATGTTCAAGCTTTCTTCTCCTTCTCTATATAGCTCTCCAAACACTTCCTCTTCTTCTCCAGACCCAGCTCCCTCCTCTTCCCTAGACCCAGACCCTGCAGACAACCACCCCCTTATCGCACAGCAGGCCAAAGTTCAGCAGCCCAAGTGAGCCATCTGTCTCCACCCCTCCGACCCTCCCTTCCCATGTGCCACCTGTCTCCACCCCTCCAACCCTCCCTTCCCATGTACCACCTGTCTCCAGTCCTCCGACCCTCCCTTCCCATGTGCCACCATTCTCCACCCCTACAACCCTCCTTTCCCATGTGCCACCTGTCTCCACCCCTCCAACCCTCCCTTCCCATGTACCACCTGTCTCCAGCCCTCCGACTCTCCCTTCCCATGTACCACCTGTCTCCACCCCTCCGACCCTCCCTTCCTCTGTGCCATCTGTCTCCACCCCTCCAACCCTCCCTTCCTCTGTGCCATCTGTCTCCACCCCTCCAACCCTCCCTTCCCATGTGCCACCTGTCTCCACCCCTCCGACCCTCCCTTCCTCTGTGCCATCTGTCTCCACCCCTCCGACCCTCCCTTCCCATGTGCCACCTGTCTCCACCCCTCCGACCCTCTCTTCCTCTGTGCCATCTGTCTCCACCCCTCCGACCCTCCCTTCCCATGTGCCATCTGTCTCCACCCCACCGACACTCCCTTCCTCTGTGCCATCTGTCTCCACCCCTCCAACCCTCCCTTCCTCTGTGCCATCTGTCTCCACCCCTCCAAACCTCCCTTTCCATGTGCCACCTGTCTCCACCCCTCCAACCCTCCCTTCCTCTGTGCCATCTGTCTCCACGATCCTCCCTTCCCATGTACCACCTGTCTCCACCCCTCCAACCCTCCCTTCCTCTGTGCCATCTGTCTCCACCCCTCCAACCCTCCCTTCCCATGTGCCACCATTCTCCACCCCTCCAACCCTCCCTTCCATGTACCACCTGTCTCCACCCCTCCGACCCTCCCTTCCTCTGTGCCATCTGTCTCCACCCCTCTGACCCTCCCTTCTTCTGCCTTCCCAGCTTCACTTCTTAGCCCCACTGAGGGAAGTAGCCAAACCTTGTAAATCTCTCCATCTGGGACACAAACAACCCATCTCTAGCTAAATGCTTAAAAACCCACTCCTTCCCATCACAATCCCAATACCTGCTACCCTTGCGCAGCCAACTTGGCCTCCAGTCAATCACCCAAAATCTGTTTAAAAAAATGCTTCCTGAAGCCAACCCACTCCCCATTCAACACTCCAATACATGCAGTGAAAAAGCCTAACGGCACTTTCAGGCTAGTCCAAGATCTCTGAATCATAAATGAAGCAGTCATCCCCATTCAACCCGTAGTACCCAACCCATATACTCTCCTCTCCTTCAACTCAAGCTCCACCACTTATTTTTCAGTAATAGACATAAAGGATGCCTTCTTTACCATACCTCTCCACCCCAACTCCCAAAATCTTTTTCTTTTACATGGACAAACCCTAAATCCCGCTTCTCCACTCAACTGACTTGGACTGTCCTTCCCCAGGGATTTAGAGACAGCCCCCATATATTTGGACAAGCCCTTGCATGAGACCTTCAGAACATTTTCCTCCTCCCCTCCACTCTGCTGCAGTATGTACATGATCTGCTTCTCTGCAGTCCTTCCTTAACCATCTCCCGACAAGACACCATCACCCTCCTAAATCACCTCTCTGACTGTGGCTATCGAGTTTCCCCAGAAAAAGTACAACTCTCCACCTCACAAGTTTCTTATCTTGGCGTCCTATTGACTCCAGAATGAAAGACCATCACATTATGCAGGAAAAAGTGCTTCAAGACATTCCAGTCCCCTCTACCAAAGAAGAGATTCTGTCCTTTCTGGGTTTAGCCAACTTTCTTCGTAGTAGCTGGGTCCCCAACTTCTCCCTGCTCGCCGCCCCCCTCTATGCAGCAGCCAAAGGCCCCATCTACGAACCTCTCCAGCAGCCCATCAGCCGCCCCTTCTCCTCCCTGCGGCAAGCTCTGTTACAAGCACCTGCTTTACACCTACCTAACCTTACTAAGCCCTTTCTTTTATATGTTAATGAAACTCATGGATTTGCTCTTGGAGCCCTATGCCAAGCCACTCCAACCTCCCCAGCTCCTATAGCTTATCTGTCAAAACAACTAGACAACACAACCCGAGGGTGGGCACCCTGCCTCCGCGCCTTGGCAGCTGCGGCTGTTCTTCACCAAGAGGCAGGAAAGCTCACCTGTGGCACAACCACCACCGTTCTTTCACCCCACCGCCTGTCAGAACTCTTAACATACAGAAGTCTGAAAACCCTTCCCCCTAACCGAATCCTAGCCCTGCAAGTCACCTTTCTAGAAGATCCCTCCATTTCCTTTGCTACATGCACCCCTAGCAACATGGCCTCCCTACTCCCTTCCCAGCCGACACCTCAACTTCCAGCCCCCTGGGCACACAAGTCCCTATCAGTTCAGAGCCTTCATCGGCCCTGTTAGCCTGGGGCCATCTAAGCCTTGACCCAGTTATATAAACTGCTCACCCTTAGACTGAAATACTTTTAGTGAAATAAGCTAAAAGGAAAGAAAGCAATTAAATATCAGCAACTCAAATCTTTATATCAGTTTGTCTGTGTATATGTTCTTTTATGAAAAGTGTTGCTAACTGTAGTCATTGCATCTCAATCTGTGTGTTTCTGTGTCTAAGTGTGTATAAAGAAAAATGTTTTTCTACCTCTGGATGGTATTAATACAAATTAATTTAAAAACAAGCGCTTGTGAAAATTGGGCATTCTAAAACTTCCAGAAAATTCTAATAAAAAATATTAAGCATTAATGCTAATTTAAGTTGAACTGAAACGGACATGTCCTTATAGTTATCAGTTGCTTGTTTACCTAAAGTCATTTCGATTGATGTTATCTGTTAAATCTTTCAAGAAGATGCTTAAAGAAATGCTTGACTTTGTCTGTTTTTAGTAGAAGTTTTTACAAGTAATCTAACATAATTGCTAAAGAGAGTGTAAACAAGTGTAACAAATAAATATCTTAATAATAATAATAGTATATTAATGTATAACTGTGTATATCTGCAAACAGCCTAAGAATTTTTGTGGTAACCAAAATTCTTAAGAGTTTTGCTAAGTTATATGAAGATGTTTCGTGCTCAGTAAAAAATTGTGCTATAAGGCACATTTCCAGAAATTATAAAATGTGTTCATAAATGTATCAATCTAAGGAATGCTAGTGTTACAGTTTACCATAGACTATTTATCTTCAGTGTTCATTGAAAGTTAAAGTCTAGTTAAATACCTATAATCCTATTTAAGCAACTGCCAAAGAAACTTTCTTCTGACAACTTGCCAAAATCAAATTCAAAAAGGTACTTTTCCTAAAGTAGTAAAAAACTAGATTTCAGCAGAACAAGTATTTACATAGGATTAAGTAAACTAAAGAAAATAATTTTATGGCTTTTTGTTTCAAATGTTACTGGTAGTGTTTTAAGCTTTTTCTCTTAAGCTGACAACAGTTTAGTAAATGACAATATCTTTATAAGCAGAATTGAAACACTGATCTTTCTCTCTACCTGATCCCTCCAGAATTTAAAACTCAGTGACTACTTTTATATTTCATGGCAGTGTGTTTATTTGCCTAAGTTCAATAAGAATCAGCTTTCCTTGTAAGAAGACCAATTAAAAACAATGGTTATATTACCAAGGCTGTGACTGGGATGTTATACCTGAGAGACACGTGCATAAACTCAGATATGAACAGCTTTAAGGAACTGAAGTTGACTTCATGGAGCCAACAGAGCCCCTTGGAGAAACTGGACTGGTACCTTGCTTACAGGATTCCCAGCAGCCTTACCAGGTGAATAAAGAAGGTGCAGGAACCTCAGAATGTCTTGGGGAACTCAAGAAGAGAGGAATTCACCCAAATCTACAGGTACTGCAGGCAAAACCTGATGGCAAGTATGGCCTGTGTTTCTGGTCTTGAGAGGCCTTTAAAAGTCCAATATGAAGTTCCTTACAAAAGTTCCAGCAAAGCACATTTAAAAGAGCCTATGTAACCAATTGCTCTTCTTGATGCACTTACGCAAATAATCAAGCCAAGTGTTAACGATTTTCTTAATCTGGTTACTTCTAATAAAAATGAGGGTGACTTTAGAGAAAAGTATTGTTTCAATAATGCAGCCTTATCTATACTGAGTCCTAATACTAGTCATTAGTACATAAACTAGATCCAGAATTCTAGTTTCCCCAACATATCTGGCTATGATTCTCAATTAGAATTTTACTATTTCTAATCCTCATATTCAGCCATACATTTGTCAATCTACTTGTCAAGTCTGTTCTTCCAGAATAGAAAATCCAACTCAAGATGTTGCTGTTTAACCTAGTGACATAATTTGTTCTGTCTCGCCTAAAAGCCATGAAGCTGCAAATAGTGATAGCCATAGAGCCCAAGACAAAAACTCCCATCTTCCGACGCCCTCCTGACCAACCATTGACGGAGACCTAGCTGCACCCCTTACTGCGCCCCCTCTCAGCATGAAGTAGCCAGAGCGGTCATCGTCCCCTTTCCCTAGCAGCAGCTAGAGTCTCTATCTGTAGAAGGGGGAATGACACAGGGACCATGGGCTTAGATCAATTCTGAGAAACATCCTACTTCCTCTCCTCATGCCTCTTATCATTTTCTGCCTCCTTCTACTCTTCGCTCCCTGCCTAATTTCCTAAGAAATCTCATTCAAACCCAAATTTCAAAATTCACTAACCAAACTATCAATCAGTTAATCATGCAGGAATACCACCGCCTCCCAACAAAAGAAGAATCCTGCCAGCAGACAACGCAGTGCTAACAGAAGCCCAACCCATCAACTATACTTCGCCGCCCCTCCCCCGTGACGGCCCTTTCCATCGCCACTTCTCCCCTTTTCCCCTGCACGAAGCAGCCAGATGATCCAACACTTCGACCCCATCCCCTACACACCGCATAGAAAGTAAAACAAAAATGCGGGAATGTTAGAACCCAGAACTACCTCCGGGCATAGTAAGCCCCCCCTTTGTATCACCTACAGCAGCTGCACCCCAGCCTTGAATCCCCCCAAGGCCTCACTCCACCCTAGTTCTAAGAAAACTGTGTCCTAGTTACTGGAAAACCCACCCATTGTTCAAGTGACCCTCATTCTAGATAGTTTCCCTAGCAACGACCAGCCACGTGACCGTAAAGGGCAAAGGTAACCTGCCCTTACCATAAAAGGTACCTACTTCCCTTTACCTACATATCTTCTAAGTTACATCAGCCAGCAACTCGGCGCCAGCTGAGCTCAACCTATAGAAAGTGTACAAGACATACTTGTTTTAAACCGTCCAATCAGCACCCCCTCTTCCTGAACCCTGTAATGCATAGAAGTCACGGGACCAACTTCCCGCTCAAATTCCTTTATAAGCAGCTTCCCCCTTGCTGCCATTGCTGCTCCCCCCTTGCTGCCATTGCTGCTCTCTCCTTTAGAGACAGCCATTCTGTCTTTCAGGCAATAAACTTCGCTGCTGGAGCTCTCGTGTCCTCTCTTCCTGAATGAGTGAATCGGGTAGCTGAAGAACCCCCGTCTCAAAATCAATGAACACCAAATATTTTTTGACAGATATGTTAACATGGGGTACTATAAACAGCTACAAAGGTTAGTGAAGACATAAATATGACTTTTATCAAGTTAGCTGAGAAACATTAATATCTCTGACATTTTAAATGTATGATATTATAAAACACCAATAGTGATACTGCTGTAATCTCAACTTCATTTGCACACTTAATACTGTTAAGATATTTTATTCTTCTACAGGAAATAACAAATGTTATCTAAGTAGTTCTAAAGGGGAAAACTAGAATCAACTAAGAAGTTACAAAGAAGCTAGTTTGAAACTCAATACAGCATAACAGTTCCTAGCAATTAGAATCTCTCAAAGGTGGGGCACTCTGCCTTGTGCATAAAAGGGATCTCCGATTCCAGACCCGTTCACACTGTAATCTCTCAAGGCAACCACATAGGAGACATGCCAGCGCTGGTGGGAGTGGAGAGGACTGAGATGCTTCTCTGACCTGGGTTATCATTAGCCTCCCCTGGGAAGCTCTTTGGCCCCACTCTCAGCCTGTGATTCCCACACCACGGGTCTAATTGTTACAAGTTAGCCAAGACAAGTAGGCAGGTAGTCAGTAATTACCGACCAATTACCTAAGCCTCAATTAAAACTGAACTGAAGTCTAGCTACAAGCTTTCAAATGATTTTAATGCTTTCCACAGCTTTTGACAAAAATGACTCTGAGCACTTGGGAGCCACCAACCACTCCTGCTTATGTTTCCTACTGTGCTTCCCAGAGTTTCCTCCACTGAGGTCACGCCAGCTGCCTGCCATCCCTCTGATACGGCAGGCAGGCTCCCACCTTGGTTTCGCACTTGTTTTCTTTGCCCACTTTCCCCCAGATATCTGCATGGCTTGCTTCTTCATTTCCTTCAAGCTTTAACGTAACAGCCATGGTCACAGTGAGGGCTTCCTGGGCACGCAGGTTACGGTTTCAATGCCCTCCCCTCCAGACATTTCATATCCCCTTTCTTCCTTTTGTGTTTTTCCTTAGTATTTACCATCATGCAACATCTAATGTTATCTAACATAAACTTATTGTTCATTTATTTTGTTTGTTGCTAATTTTTTCCACCGGAATGGAAACTTCATGAAGGCAGAGATTTTGGTCAGTTTTTCCCATGGCTGTATTCCTTGTACCCAGAATAATGCCTAGCATACAAATATTTGTTTAAGGATTGAATGAACTAGATTAGGGTGGCAAATTATCTGTTTTGGTAAAAAAAAAAAAAAATTAAAACATAGTCATGCTCATTCCTTTATGTACTGTCTACAACTGCTTTGGTACCGCAAGAGCAGTTGAAACAGAGACTATGGCTAACAAAATCCAAAATATATATAATATATGGCTCTTTACAGGACAGTCTGCCCACTCCTAGTGCACAAGTCATGGTGCGGTATAAAGCTCTGACTAAATTTCTAGGTAACTATACTAGATTAAAATGGCCATGTATTCTTTGCAGCTCCTCTTATCAAGGGGTGGAACCTCTTCCACCACTCCTCGAACCAGCCTGGCTTTGATTTCTCTCACCCAACAGCAAAGGATGGAAGTGCCGTGAGAGTTCTGGCCTTGCAGCTTCTACTCGCTCTCCAATGCTGCCTCCTGTCAAAAGCCTGCGGGCGCCACCCTGAGAATGAGAGGCCCCAGCCCCACTGAGCTCCTGGCAAATGAGTGAGCCCACCTGATCCCAGCAGAGCCCAGCCCAGGCTGCCAACCCACCGAGTAGTGAGAAAATAAGTGTTATTTTAAGTTACTCAGCCTTGGGGTGATTTATTATCCATCAAAGGCTAATGTAGGCAGTAAGGTGTATTCCCTATGATTTTTAGATCAAACCATTAGGGCAAAATTTCCACTTTTCTTCATGTATCTTCATACTACTGTAAAGGCAGCAGCCTCTTCCTTTACCTATTAATTTATATGTAATTTTGGGTTATGCCTTGAGTTGAAGCATAGCTTAATAACAATTTTCCAAATATATTGACTTCTAAGATGTAGTTTCAAGAGAGTTTATTTGAGCCAGGTGCTGTACAACAGGGGTTGGTAAACCATGGCAAGGGCTGGCCGCCTAATTTGTAATTATAATTTTCCTGAAATGAGGTCACGCCCACTCTTTATGGATTCTCTAGGGTGGCTTTCCTGTTATATCAGCAGTATTGAGTAGCAGTTACAAAGACCACAGGTCGGTCCTACAAGCCTAAAATATTTACTATTTGTCCCTTTACAGGACAAGCTTGCCAACCCCTACTGTATAACATTATTTTGAATGTTATTCATAAAAGAACTTAAGATAGCTATCAAGTACACTTTCAAAGTCCAAACAACTCTTCCAGAGATTTTCCAGCCTCTTGAGTAAACATTAATATAAGCAGTTTTATAATATACCTAGGAAGAAATGAATATTTTGATTTTTGACACATCATAAACCAATAGAGACAAACATAATTTCTTTAAATGCTCCTTTCAAGGTGCTACAGTTTTTTGGCTGCTGCAGTGTGTCATGTAAATCCATTATTCTGACAGTTCTGCTGGTAAAACTGAAGCTGGAATTAATATCCATTATCAAAAGGTCATTGCACAGAGACAAGCCAGCAGCCAGTTTTAAAATGTTAATAACGCTAATGTCTTCAAATATAAACAAAAGGTCTTACTTTTTTATAATTCTTTCCCTGAACAATTCATTTAAAAAGGAAAATGTCTAAGCAAAACCCCTGAATTACAAAGTAGTTGCATGCTGGTGATATGTCAATAACTTTGCTTATCAGAGTTTGTGTATTTTGTGGCTTGCCCATCAGGCACCACACACTGTCCTGAGGTCTTTACATATATTGCCTACCATACTTCATTGAGTCTAAGCTGCCACTTGACCAAAAGGAATAGCATTGTTTTATGTACAATTAATAAAGAAAAAATGCTGCCTGTTATGTTATGTCACATGCTTTATCACTTAGAACTTCATCTTACACTCAGTGCAAGCGCTCTCCGAGACTTACTCTGATATGGATGTACTGCCTTTATACATGCATAAAAAGGAAAATGCAAGTAAAAGTAATTGGTTTGGTTTTTTAAAAGGCTCTTTCCATTGGAAGCTGACTTTTCTCATTTCAACTGAGAATAATCATGTCCACCTTGTCCCATGTGCTTTGTTCCATGAGAGCACCAACATGGAAGAGCGCTGCTGAGGCACTCACACCATTCAGCATGGTTCAACATGGAGATGCCAATGGAAATAACTACATCAGGACTACCAGCTGGATGCCAGTACTGATGTACTTATTATCAGAAGTATTAAAATATATGAGGAAATAATGTGTGCCTTAGAATTAATCCTACTGTTAGTGTGTGGTCTGAGGATGAAACTCAGTTTGACAATGGCCTAATACATGCTATAATGAAGTCACTTAAAGGCAGAAACAATTGTTTCTTCTTCATCTACATTATAGTTCACTTATATTGGGGTGATTTTTAAAGCACTGATGTTGAAAATAACTGTGTAGAATAGGGAATTCAATGCTGTATGAAATGCAATGAATATGTAAACCAATGATTGAAGCAGAATCGATCTAAAAGGATTAACAAGAAGACTTCATTTAAACCAACCACATATATGCAAGGCCATACAGTGGCAGCTCTTCACATAGCCTTCACATGGCCATGCTCCACTAAATCTTAATGTACTCTGGGTTTACAAACATCTTATATTTTTGTAAAAATAAGCAGACAGCTGGCAGGCTGTAGTTTACTGAATCTTAGCTCAACAATCTGTATCACTTACTTTCTCTCCTCCAGCTGGCATCTTCCTCAGATCACTAAATTAACTCCCCCTTATTCCCTGAGTTCAATATTATCCTAATACTACTTTTGCCATAATTATTTTTGTGATATACACTTCACTACATAAAATCTGGAATGGGGCCAGCATAATGAGAACAGAAGCTTATATGGTTGAGGATGGGGACAGACTATAGGAAAACAAATCATGAATGTACAATTGTCCGTATGTAAATGAAGGGCCGGCACTGGAGCTTCACTAGCTTCACGGTAAATCCATGCTTCTCCTGATGCTCTGACTCCAGCAGTTCACAGAACACAAATTTCAGTAGCCCCTGAGGTCACCTTATAGACAATTCTTCCATGCCTGACCTCTTAATTCCCTAAGAACCTGTTCTATAGAATTTTGCCTTTCACCCCACCTAAGCTACGTGATTCCATGCATTCGTGTAACTGCAACATCTGTGATATCAATTTCAAGCATCTGACTTCTCATCCCTCTCTCAGCTAGCAACAGAACTACTAAGAATCTTACAGGCATTATTTCACAGTATCCTGATACTCAGCCCAAGTTAGAATGCTTTCAAGAGATTCATAGGTAGGCTTATAGGAAACTGACCGATGTCACCAGAGGTGCAGTGGTGACACACATTGTTTCTGATCTCACCTTCCCTCATAAGAACAACTAACAACTATTCAAGAATAAGAGAATCCTAAAACATAGGGGTGAGGCTGAAGCAGTCCCCTGTACCACAAAGACAAATCTATGCTGCATTAGAAAGATAAGAGAAGCTGCTACACACTGACTGCATCGCTCCTCCCCCAGGCCAGGACAACACCATGCAGAGAGGCTACTCCTGAGTCTCCGGTTCCTCTAGCAGGCAAAAAGAACCCACGGGAGACAGCCAGAGCCCTCCTTCAGCACTGTGGGTCACTTTGCAGGAGCCACTACTCTGATCTTGCAGCATGGGGATTGCAGGGCTATCTGTCGGCCTCACACACTGTGACAGTGAAGTGGGGAGGGGCTCATGACAACCAGCACACGGGTCTTGGCTAACCGACACCTACGGTGCCCACGTAGTGATCCCGACAGTTGCATCGCTCATCTGCAGAACCAAGTTGGGGGTGCATTCTGATCAGGAAATTTGGCAGGGTGCATATCTGCCGGTTTGTATGAAAAGAGGAATTTTGCTGGCTCCAGAGTCCAGATTGCCCATGCCCGGGCAAGGAGCTGAATCCTAGCCCTATGGCTATGGAGAGCATCTTCCAGCCCCATCTGATCAGAAGGGCTGGTAATAACTGGAAGCAGTGCTGCCCAGCAGTGCTTGAGCCAAGAGGCAGGTGGGCAGGCAGAGCTGATCACCCTCAGAGCAAAGCCAGTACTGGATATGCAGTGCTTCCAGGGTTATCAATTCACAGCCAAGGCTGAGGGTGGATACCAGCCCCTCCAAGAAGACGGCCTGTCTAGACAATGAGAGCAGCCTGGAGTGCGTCCTCCCTCTCTCAGCCAGACAGCAACACAACCTCACCAACTGTGGAGAGCATCGTTCAGCCACCTGGCCAGCCAGAAAGGCTGGCGACAAATCCTGGAAGCTCTGCAACCCAGTAGCACTTGAAACAAGACTTGGACAGGCAGAGTCAATAGTTTGCACAGTGAAGCCAGTGGCTCTGTTTGGTAAGGGAACTTGGGGTACAGGCTGGCTTGATTTAAGACAACAAAAACCTTTATCGGCTTTGGAGATGCTTCTCCCACTGTGTGTGCCCAGACAGAAAATCTAAGTCATAGCTTCACCCTTTGCTGAACACAGCCTTCAGCCTGACTAAAGATCCTAACTGGAGCACACAGGAATCTGCATAGCTCATTCAAAATCCCTAGGTACAGTGGCACTTGAGTACAGGCCATGGCTTCCTCAATTTACAGAACAAAACTGGTACCTCATCTAACCAGGAAATTCATTGCAAAGTCTGGCCTGATTCAGGTCCCCAACATTAAGCTTTGCAAGTTCTGGGTCCAATTCTGCTGCCCTTCTGGGGCAGGAAAACTAATCCTAGTCCTATCTAGCACTGAATATAGTACCTGGTCCCAACCATCTAGTAAGCCTGACCAGAGAATCAGGCAAATGCCAAGCATAACCTATAGTCTCACTTGGGAAGGGAACCAAGACAGGAGTCCTACTCAACTGTTCTCAGCTAGTGGCACGTTCCACCCAATACCCCATCCCTATCCTCAGAGCTCAAACAGTTGCCAAACCCAGAAACAGACCATAATAGCAGGCCCAACCTGCGCAGGGACATTACTAATAGCCACACCCAGAAACTCAAACTCAGCTGAGAAGTGTCTCTGCCAAAGTACACCTGTAAAGTTTGGAGAGGAGCCCAATTATTCAAATTCACAGATACCAATGTAAAGAATCAATGACCACAAAAAATCGAGTAAATATGATACCACCAAAGGAAATTAATAAAGCTCCAAAAACTGATCCTAAGGAAATCGAGAACTATAAACTATAAGACAAAGAATTCAGAATAACCCTCTTAAGGAGGTGTAGTGAAGTACATAAAAACACAAAAAACTAAAAAAATTAGGAAAATAATGCATAAACAAAACAAAAAGTTCAACTAGGAAATAGTGACCATCAAAAAAAAAAATCCTAGAATTGAAATACACAATAACTAAACTAAAGAATGCAATAGTTTCAAAAGTAGACTTAATACAGAAGAAAGAATCAGAAGCCTGAAGGACAGGACATGGGAAATTACATGGTCAGAGGAACAAAAAAGACAAAAACAAAAAAAAAGTGAAGAAAGTTTATGGGAATTATGGGGACATAGTTAAGATTAATAATACTCACATTATAGGAATTCAGAAATAAAATAGAAAGAGAAAAGGACAGAAAGTATATTTAAACAATCATGGCTGAACACTTCCTGAACTGTGGGAAAGAAATGAACATACAGATCCAAGAAGCCCAGATGATCCCAGATATGTTGAACCTGAATAGAACTACACCAACATGCATTATAATTAAATTGTCAGAAGTCAAAGACAAAGAATTTTAAAAGCAGCAGAAGAAAATTAAAGTGACATACAAGGGATTCCCCCCACCCCCTATAAGGTGACCAGCTGATTTCTCAAGAGAAACTTTTCAGGTTAGTAGAGAATGGTATGGCATATTCAAAATATCAAAAGAAAATAACTGTCAATGAAGAATTCTATACCTGGAGAAGCTGTCCTTCTGAAATAATAGAGGTTTTAATGACTTTCTCAAACAAAAGCTGGGGAAATTCATTTGCCACCAGATTTAAATGCTAATGGAAGTTCTTTGAATAAAAGTAAAAGAGCCTTAATTAATATCATACACAAATAGAGGCAGTGTAAATCTCACCAATAATGGTAACATAGTCTAATTTAGACTCTACAAAATGGCAATAGAGGTGCATAATTTACATATAATTTAGTTTAAAAAATGAATGTAGTAAAAACAACCATGACTACAACAATCTTAGTCACAAAATTTTTTAAAAATGTAAATTGTACAGCAATAACCTAAATTGTGAATGTGAAAGTAAAAGTGTAAAGTTTAAGAATTTTATTGAAGTTAAGTTGTTATCATTTAAAATCAGATGTTATAAATTGAAATTTAATGTAAGCCTTATGGTACCCACAAGAGAAAGTCCTGTGGTAATTACACAAAAGGACATGATAAAGCAGTCAAAGCATACTAATACCAAAGGACAACAAAATGGAAATAGTCTATGCTTATCAATAATTACTCTAAACATAAATAGATTAAGTTCTCCAATGAAAAGATATGCAGTGGCTGAATGGATTAAACAATAAGATCCAACCATATGTTGCCCAGTAGAGACTCACTTTAACCATAAAGACACACATAAACTGAAAGTAATGGATGGGAAAGACATTTCAAGCAAATGGTAACCAAAAAGAGAACAGGAGTAACTATACTTATAGCAGACAAAACAGACTTTAACACTGGTAAAAAGAGACAAAGAAGGTCATTATATAATGACAAAGAGGTCAATATGTGAAAAAGCCATAAAAATGTAAATATTCAGGTGCTCAACATTGGGACACATAAATATATAAAGCAGAAACTACCTGAGGTTAAAAGAGAAATAAATAACAATATAATAATATTTGGGAACTTTAATATTCCACTCTCAATAAGTAGATCATCCAGACAGAAAATCAGTAAGGAAAGAATGCTTTTGAACAACATTATACACCAAATGGACTTAACAGACATATACAGACATTCCATCAATAGCAGAATATACATTCTTATCAAGTGCACATTGAGCACTTGCTAGGATAGACCATATCTTAAGTCTTAGCTAATTTAAGATTGATCTCATACCAAGTATCTTCTCTGAGCACAATGCATGAAACGAGAAATAAATAACAAGAGGAAAACTGGAAAACACACACTTAGAAACTAAGTAACACTCTCCTGAACAACCAATGGATCAATGAAGAATTTAAAGGGGAAATTAAAAAGTTTTTTGAGACAAGTAACAATGGAAAGAAAACATACCAGAATTTCTGGGATGCAGCAAAATCAGTTCTAATAGGGTTTTTTGTACCAATAAATGCCTACATTAAGAGACAAGAAAAATTCCAAATAAACAATCTAATTCCATGACTTAAGGAACTTGAAAAAAGAAGAACTGAGCTCAAAATTAGCAGAAGATATATGATAAAGGAGCCATGGATATACAATGGGGAAATGACAGCCTCTTCAACAGCTGGTCTTGGCAAAACTGGACAGCTACATGTAAGAGAATGAAAGTGGACTACTGTCTAGCCCCATACACAGAAGTAAACTCAAATTGGATCAAAGACCTGAATGTAAGTCATGAAACCATAAAACTCTTAGAAAAAAACATAGGCAAAAATCTCTTGGAAATAAATATGAGAAACTTCTTCATGAACATATCTCCCCAGGCAAGGAAAACAAAAGCAAAAATGAACAAGTGGGACTATATCAAACCAAAAAGCTTCTGTACAGCAAAGGACACCATCAGTAGAACAAAAAGACTTCCTACAGTATGGGAGAATATATTCATAAATGACGTATCCGATAAGGGGTTGACATCCAAAATATATAAAGAACTCAGGCACCTCAACAAACAAAAAGCAAATAGTCCAATTAAGAAATGGGCAGAGGACATGAATAGACACTTCTCCAAAGAAGAAATTCAGATGGCCAACAGGCACATGAAAAGATGCTCCACATCGCTAATCATCAGAGAAATGCAGATTAAAACCGCAATGAGATATCACCTCACACCAGTGAGGATGGCCAACATCCAAAACACAAACAACAACAAATGTTGGCGAGGATGTGGAGAAAGGGGAACTCTCCTACACTGCTGGTGGGAATGCAAATTAGTTCAACCATTGTGGAAAGCAGTATGGAGGTTCCTCAAAAAACTCAAAATAGAAATACTATTTGACCCAGGAATCCCACTCCTAGGAATTTACCCTAAGAATGCAACAGCCCAGTTTCAAAAAGACAGATGCACCCCTATGTTTATCGCAGCACTATTTACAATAGCCAAGAAATGGAAGCAACCTAAGTGTCCCTCAGTAGATGAACGGATAAAGAAGATGTGGTACATATACACAATGGAATATTATTCAGCCATAAGAAGAAAACAAATTCTACCATTTGCAACAACATGGATGGAGCTAGAGGGTATTATGCTCAGTGAAATAAGCCAGGTGGAAAAAGACAAGTATCAAATAATTTCACTCCTATGTGGAATATGAGAGCAAAGAAAAAAACTGAAGGAACAAAACAGCAGCAAACTCACAGAACCCAAGAATGGACTAACAGTTACCAAAGGGAAAGGGACTGGGGACAATGGGTGGAAAGGGAGGGACAAGGAGGAAAAAGGGGCATTATGATTAGCAGACATAATTTAAGGGGGCACGGGGAGGGCTGTACAACTGAGAGAAGACAAGCAGTGATTCTATAGCATCTCACTATGCTGATGGACAGTGACTGTAATGGGGTAGGTGGGGTGGACTTGATGAAGTGGGGAGTTTAGTAACCATAATGTTGCACATGTAACTGTAGATTAATGATACCAAAATAAAAATATTAAAATAAATAAAAAATTTAGCAGAAGAAAGGAAATAATAAAGATTAGAGTAGAAATAAATGAAATTGAGAACAGGAAAACAATAGAAACGATTGACCAAATTAAGATTTAGTTACTTTGAAAAGATAAACAAAAATGCCAAACCATTAGGCTAAACTAACCAAGGAAAAAGGGAAAGGACCAATTCAACAAACTTGTGAGAAAGGAGATATTACAGTAGATATGCAACAATTATATACAACAAACTAGAGAACTATAAAAAATGAAAAATTCTTAGAAACATACAACTTACCAAAATTGAATTAGGAACATAAAAATAGAAATAGACCAATTACAGGAAAGGAGACTGATAATCCGATAAGTCTAGAACCAGATAGCTTCACAGATGAACTTTACCAAAAATAAATGAACACCAATCCTTCTCAAACTCTTCCAAAAAATAAAAAAGGAGGGGAACACTCCCAAACTCATTTGACAAGGTCAGCATCATCCTGACACCAAAATCAAAAAAGAATGATTCTAGAAAAGAAAACTAGAGGCCAACATCCCTGATGAATATAGATGAAAAAATTCTCAACAAAATACTAGGAAGCTGAATTCAGCAGCATATTAAAATGTTTATTCACAATGATTAAGTGGGATTTATACCTGGGATGCAAGGATGGTATGACATACAAAGACCAATTACTATATCACATTAGTAAAATGAAAGAAAAGAATAATACGATCATCTCAATGAATGCAGAAAAAGCATTTACCCATTCATAATAAAAACAATTTAACAAAGTAGGCATAGAAGGAATGTATTTCAGTACAGTAAAGGCCATATATTGCAAGCTTAAAGCCAACATCAAACCTCGATGGGAAAAAGTTGAAAACATTTCCTCTGAGATCAGGAACAACACAAGGGTGCCTGGTATCACCACTCCTATTCAACATAGTACTACAAGTCCTAACTAGAGCAATCAGGCAAGATAAAGAAACAAACAACATCAGAATTGGGAAGAAAGAACTAAAACTGTCTCTATAAGAAGATGACTTGATTTTATATATAGAAAATCCGGAGACAAAAAATTAGTAGCACACCTATACACTAAAAACAAATGTTCTGAAAGGAAGGGAAGGGAAGGAAGGGATGGAAGGAAAGGAAGGAAGGGAGGAAGGGAGGGAAGGAGGGGTGGAGGAAGGGAGGAAGGAAGGAAGGAAAGGAGGGAGGGAGGGAGGGAGGGAGGGAAGGAAGGAAGGAAGGAAGGAAGGAAGGAAGGAAGATGAAAGAAAGAAAGAGAGAGAAGGAAAGAAGAAAGAAAGGAAAAGAAAGAAAAGGAAGGAAAGAAAAAAAGAAGGGAGGAAGGAATTGACCCTATTTACAATAACATCAAGAAAAAAATACTTAGGAATAAATTTAACTAAGGAGGTGAAAGATCTCTACTCTGAAAAACACAAGACATACATGAAAGAAACTGAAGACAAATGGGAAGGTATTCTGTGTTCTTGGATTGGAGGAATATCATTAAAATGTCAATACTACCAAAAGCCATCTATACATTCAATGCAATCCTTAATAAGATTCCAATGGCATTTTCTACAGAAGTAGAAAACATACTTAAAATGTATATGGAGCTACATAAGAGCCTGATTAACCAAAGAACTCCTGAGAAAGAACAAAGCAGGAGGCATCACACTTCCTGATTTCATTATATACTATAAAGCTGAAGCCATCAAAACAGTATGATACATGCACGAAAACAGATAAATAGACTGATGGAATAGAACTGAGAGCCCAGAAAGAAACCCAAGCATATCCATTCAACTAATCTTCGAGAAGGGGGCCAAGAATACTCAATGAAGAAAGTACAGTCTCTTCAATAAATGGTGCTGGGATGACTGTATATTCACATTATACTAGTAAAAGAATTAAACTAGACCCATACCTTAAACACTCACAAAAGTTAACTCAAAATAGATTGAAGACTTAAATATAAGATCTGAAACCATGAAACTCCTCGGAGAAAACACAGGAGTAAACTCCTTGACATGGTTCTTAGAAATAATTTTTTGGATAAGATATCTAAAGTACAAGCAACAAATTAATAATAAACAAGTGATACTACATGAAACTAAAAAGCTCCTGTTCAAAAGATACCACCAACAAAGGGGAAAAAAAACCTATTGGGATGGAAAAAAACACTTGGAAACCCTGTATCTGATAAGGGGTTAGTAAAAACTAATAATAACCCAATTAAAAAATGAGTAGAGGACAAGAATAAACATTTCTCCGAAGAAGATATATAAAAGACCAACATTTACATAAAAAGATGCTTAGCATCACTAGTCTTTAGGGAAATGGAAATTAAAAGCACAATGAGATATCCCCTCATATGTGGTAGAATGGCCATCATCAAAAAGACGAGATAAATGCTGGCAAGGATGTGGAGAAAAGGTAAGCTGCTGTACTGTTGGTGGAATTGTAAATTGATACAGCCATTATAGAAAACAGTATGGAGGATACTCAGAAACTTTTAAAAAAGAACTATAATACACATCCCGTGTTCATGGACAGGAAGATTTAATATTGTCAAAATGGCCATCCTGCCTAAAGCAATCTACAGATTCAATGGAATCCCTATCAAAATACCAACAGCATTCTTCAACGAACTAGAGCAAATAGTTCTAAAATTCTTATGGAACTACAAAAGACCCTGAATAGCCAAAGCAATCCTGAGAATGAAGAATAAAGCGGGGTGGAGGGGGCGGATTTAGCTCCCCAACTTCAAGCTCTACTACAACGCCACAGTAATCAAGACAATTTGGTACTGGCACAAGAACAGACCCATAAACCAATGGAACAGACTAGAGAGCCCTGATATAAACCCAACCACATATGGTCAATTAATATATGATAAAGGAGCCACAGACATACAATGGGGAAATGACAGCCTCTTCAACAGCTGGTGTTGGCAAAACTGGACAGCTACATGTAAGCGAATGAAACTGGACTACTGTCTAACCCCACACACAAAAGTAAACTCAAAATGGATCAAAGACCTGAATATAAGTCATGAAACCATAAAACTCTTAGAAGACAACATAACATAGGCAAAACTCTCTTGAATATAAAACATGAGCAACTTTTTCCTGAATGCATCTCTTTGAGCAAGGGAAACAAAATAAAAAATGAACAAAAGGGACAACATCAAACTAAGAAGCTTCTGTACAGCAAAGGACACCATCAGCAGAACAAAAAGGCATCCTACAGTATGGGACAATATATTTGTAAATGACATATCCGACAAGGGGTTAACATCAAAATTATATAAAGAACTCACATGCCTCAACATCCAAAAAGCAAGTAACTATTAAAAAATGGGCGGAGGATATGAACAGACACTTCTCCAAAGAAGAAATTCAGATGGCTAACAGGCGCATGAAAAGATGCTCCATATCACTAATCATTAGGGAAATGCAAATTAAAACTACAATGAGATATCACCTCTCACCAGTTAGGATGGCCAACATAGAAAAGACTAGGAACAACAAATGCTGGTGAGGATGCAGAGAAAGGGGAACCCTCCTACACTGCTGGTGGGAATGTAAGCTAGTTCAACCACTGTGGAAAGCAATATGGAGGTTGCTCAAAAAACTAAAAATAGAGATACCATTTGACCCAGGAACTCCACTCCTAGAAATTTACCCAAAGAAAACAAGGTCCTTGATTCAGAAAGATACATGCACCCCTATGTTTATCACAGCACTATTTACAATAACCAAGATATGGAAGTAACCTAAGTGTCCAACAGTAGATGAAGGGATAAAGAAGACGTGGTACATATATACAATGGAATACTATTCAGCCATAAGAAAGAAACAAATCCTACCATTTGCAACAACATGGATGGCGCTGGAGGGTATTATGCTCAGTGAAATAAGTCAGGCAGAGAAAGACAAATACCAAATGATTTTCCTCATTTGTGGAGTATAAAAACGAAGCAAAACTGAAGGAATAAAATAGCAGCAGGCTCACAGACTCCAGGAAGGGACTAGTGGTTACGAAAGGGGAGGGGTAGGGGAAGTGAGGGGGTGGGTGGGTGGGAAGGGAGGGAGAAGGGGATTGATGGGTATCATGATTGGTGCATATGGTGTGTGTGGGGTCACGGGGAAGGCAATGTAGCTCAGAGAAGGCAAACAGGAACTCTGTGGCATCTTACTATGCTGATGGGCATTGACTGCAATGGGGTATGGGGGTGACTCGATAACAAGGGTTAGTGTAATGACCACATGGTTTTTCTTGTGAAACCTTCCTAGCAGTGTATATCAATGATACCTTAATAAAAATTTAAAATAAAAAATAAAAACTATCATATGATTTAGCAATTCCAACTTCTCAGAACATATCCAAAGGAAATGAAAACACTAACTCAAAAAGATATCTGTAGCCTCATATTCATAGTAGCATTTACAATAGCCAAGATATAGAAACAACCTACGGTTCCATTAGCGGGTAAATAAAGAAGTTGTCACACACACACACACACACACACACACACACACACAAATATTACTCAGCCATAGGAAATGAGGAGCACCCCACCATTTGTACCAACACAGATGGCCCCTGAAGACATTATGCTATGCAAAATAAGTCAGGCAGAGAGAATGACAAATTCCATATGATCTCACCTTCAAGTGAAATCTACCAATGACTAAAATAAAAAATAAAATCATCAAACTCATTGAAAAAGAAATGAGACTTGTGGTTACCAGAAATGGAGGTTAGAGGGAGGGAGAATTAGCAGAAGATTATCAAAAGGTACAAGCTTCCAGTTCTAAGACAAGTAAGTACTAAGGATGTAATGTTCAACATGATGACTATAGCTAACACTTTTGTGTTAATATAAAAGTCGTTAATGGTGTAAAGAGTTCTCAACACAAGGAAAACAAATTTTTCCTTTTTTTTCTTTTTATTGTATCTATATAAGATGGATGTTAGCTGAACCTATTGTAGTAATCATTTCACAATATATGTAAATCAAGCCATCATGCTGTTTGCCTTAAACTTATATATTGATATCTGTCTATTATTTCTCAAACTGGAAAAAAAAGATTTACAGAAAATCAGCAAAATTTTTGCTACATCTGTACTGTGAGAAACATCACCAGTTTGGATTAAAAAGGACAGGGACAATTCTCTTCATAATGAAAAGAAGTGTAGGGTCCCAAACTTCTACAGACAGGAAGCAGGCTTAGAAATCTACTCAGCTACAAATACGAGCCGTCCTAAGAGAAAAGGAACGATTATTCAGATGTTCGAGGCGACAGCCACAGAGCAGCATTCCCAGGGGGACTACACTCAGCGCATGGAACATTTTCCTTGTAGAACAAAGAGAACTAAGGAAATGTGCCCACCAAGACTTTAGCTTGGCCAGGGATCAGTGACTGCTATGTACCCTCTATTTTTTCCTTTTTTAAATGAGACTATCTATGAGGGCCCTTCTGTTTGTGTCTCCTCATCACAGTCCAGGAATGTGGTAGAAGAGATAACTTGTGTCCTTAGTTTACAGGTCTCCAAGTTTGAGAGGACCAAAATTCAAGGAGCTGCACCTGATGAAATATGCCCAAGGAGTTTCATGTATATCTAAGACTTAATTAAAATGACAGGATGCTTGTTATGAAGCCTGAACCTGATTCTATAAAAGATGAGATTTGAGGGGAATACTGGGACAGTATAACTTGATTTTGTATATGGAAAACACAGACTCATTAAGGGCTAGAAGAGCACAGTGTGTATCTAGTACACAAAGATAGACCCCTGGGTTATATTCTTTTATTCATTGAACCATACCTTCTTACATCCATACCCTTGGTAGGATGTTTTAATCACCATTCCAATCTCTTTGTTACAAGTCTATTCATATCTTCTGTTTCCTCTTTAGTCACTGTTAACAATTTGTCTACCTGGACATTCCATCTAAGTCAGTAGCATGCAGTTGTTCACAGTGTTGCCTTACCATCCTCTTTACTCCCACAAGGTTAGTAGTGATGACCTATCTGCCAATTAGCACAGTTTTTTTTCCTGCTAGTTCAAATAGGCTATTGAGTCCCGCCAGAGAATTTTTCATACATTTGCTGTATTTTCAACTTATGACTTTCCATTTGGGTCTCTTGGCAGGGCCAGTTCATCGGGTCCTTGATCGACCATTGTGGAAGCCTGCCTCATCAGTTTTCTTGTGAAGTATTTCAAGGAGTAAAAAATGTTAAACCGTGTATTTTTCTTGTGTACTTTATTTCACTCTGCAGATTGAGTTTGAGTTTGCATCTGGTACCACTTTCCTTTAGCCTTAAAATCTTAATTTACCATTTATTGTTAGGCAGGTCTGCTGGAGAAAATTCTCATATTTCATTTATCTGAAATGTTATTTCATCCTCATTTTTAAAGGATATTTTCAATGAATATAAAATCTAGGTTGCCAGTTGTTCTTCTTTCAGCACTTTACATGTTTTTCTGATCTTCTGGCCTCTACTGTTTCTGACAAGAGGTCAATTACCATTTGCATTGTTTACCTCCTCTGTATGTAATGTGTCACTTTTCTCTGAATACTCTCAAGACTTCATTTTCAACTTTCAGAAGTTTGGCTACTATGTGCTTAGGTATAGTCTTTGTTTTTTAATCTTCCTAGAGATTTTCTCACATTACTGTATCTGTAGACAAATATTTTTCACTTAATTTGGAAATATTATGGCCATTATAAGTTCTTTTTATGCCCCATTCTCTCTCTCCTGTTTCTGGAATTCCAATTACACATATATTAAATGCTGGATTATTGTACAATGGGCCACTGAGGCCCTTTTCATTTTGAAAGTCTTTTTGCCTCTTTGTTCTTCAGATGGGAAAATTCTATTCATCTTCCAAGTTTAGTGACTTTCTTCTGCAATTTTTAATAAGCCCATTTAAAAGTCAGGGAATTTTTCATTTCAGATACTATATTTTTCAGTTCTAGACTTCTACTTAGCTTTATTTTATAGATTCTACTTCTCTGACAGGATTCCTTACCTCTTCACATATTATGTCCATCTTTTCTTTTTCACCTTGGATATAATTATAATAGTTATTTTAAAAGCCTGGCCTGTTAATTCCAACATCTGGTTAAACTTGGATTATGTTTCAATTGATATTATTATTAATCACATTTTACAGCTTCTTTATCATGTCTACTAAAGTTTTGTTGTATGCTGGTCATTGCTAATCATATGTTGTAGAGAATCTGGATTATATTGTCTTCTTTTAAGTGATAGTGACTTTTGTTCTGGAAGGTGGTAAAATTCCTTGTGAACTTTTTGGCCCTGAAGGGTTTAGACTTATTCTTTTTCAGGACAGGTCTAAATTGGTTTAATCCTCAGTCCTACAGCTTACCCCTTACTTTAGGGCAAAGTCTGAACTCTAAGGCAGGTCTAGAATGGTCCTTAATTTTAGGCTGGTGTAACCTAACACAGGTACAGAGCAAAATATCTCCGCTAGCTAGGCTGGAATTCCTACATCTTTCTCATCACTGCATGGTTTCTGCAGGCTCAATTCAGCTCCCAGCTGTACAGCATCTGCTCTGTCCTCTGCTAAGCCTAACAGAATCTTGGTCCGTTCATGTGCAGGCCAGCCAAAGCCAAGGATCTGTGGGAAACCTCCACACAAACTTCTGGGCCTAATCCCTCTTTGCAACTCTTCTCTTATACCTTGCCCTATGACCAGTCATTCAGCAGTTTACATTCCTGAACACTGAACACTTCCTCCCCAAATCAGCGAGACCTCTGTATTCTACTTAGACTCTGCTTCCCTCTCCAGGTAAAATGTCCCTAGAGTGATATAATGCTCATTCATGTGTTTTCCTTCTCCCAAAGATCAAAGCTCTATTCAGCCTATTTTCCAATGAATTGAAAACAGTTGCTTCACATTTGAGTTTCACTGTCATTTATGATGGGAAAGTATGTTAGTATCAGTCATTGTCATGGGAGAAAACCAATATGCACCTTTTCATATACATATAATAAATCATAAAAAATGAACATATATCAGGCACAAGAAAACCTCAACAAATTCTAAAAAGTAGAAATATTACTGCCAACATTTGCTGATTATAGTGCAATAAAACCAGAAATAACAAAATATACCCTCACTGTTAAACAATTCTTGGTTCAGTGAAGGATCTTAAACCAAAACTGAAATATGTAGGAAGCAAAAATGATGGAAGCACTACAGATCAGAATCCTGAGTAAGGAACAGGTAAGGCAATACTTGAAGAAAATTCATAGTTTTAAATATACTGTGAATTAAAAAAAAAGACAAAAGTTAAGCATCTTACTCAAACACCTAGAAAAAGTAACCAAAAAAGAAAAAAAACCCAACAAAACCACAAGAAATGAATGAATAGATAAAAGAAGAACTGTTTTTTTTTAAAGTAGGACTAATAAGTAAATATACAAAACTGGTCCAAAGAATTACACATATACACATAAGCACACACAAGTAAAACCATTATCTTAACTATCCAATAAAAACACAAAAGTGAAAATATGTAAGATATGGGGGGGGGATAACTTCTGAAATCTAGGGAAAAGAAAGAATTATGAAAACCTATTTTGTCCAACTGTATGACTGGATTTGAAAGTATGTATGGAAACTTCCTAGGAAAATATAATTTATGAAAACTGACTCTATTAGAAATGAAAAAATGTTAAAAGATTTATTGTCATAGAAATAGAGAATGGTGTCAAAGAGCTACCACTGTTACCATCCCTCCTAGAAACACCACCAGCCAAACAGGTTCACAAGGGAATTCTACTAAACTTTTAAAGAGTACATACTTTCAATGATACTGGAAGAACTGTTTCAGAGTCAAAGAAAGAGAAAAACTTACTTTAAAAAAAAAAAAAGAAGTAACAGCATTAATACCAAAATCAAGCAAAGAATGTACTCCCCCAACCACCAAGAAAAGAAAATGGAAGGAAGGGAGGGACAAAAGAGGAGAGAGAGAGCGAGAGAGAGAAACTGTAGACCAATCACACTTATAAATGGCAATGGAAAATCCTGAATAAAATATTAGTGAAGAACTTAGGTGACACACTTAAAGAATAATATATCACAATTAAGTATGGTTCCTGACTCAAACACTAGGATGGTTTAATTAGGAGATCTATAAAATATAATCCATCCCATGAATAACATTCAAGAAAAAAACATTTACTCATTTCCATAAGTGCCAAAAGTGTCCGACAAATCATTATTCTTGATCACAAAAGGTAAAATTAAAATAGACCAGTGCTTTTTCAAACAGAAAAAAATATCTGAGGCAATACCAACATATCCTCTATTGTATTCTCTTTGAATCTTGTAATTAGACAAGAGGGAAAAAGTAGAATTACAAAAACTGGCAAGAAAGGCTATCGCTATTTGCAATGGTTATTATGTAACAGGAAAACTAAGGAGAATTACTTAAAAGCCACTACTATAGGAAACAATATGATACAAAGTCAATAAACAGAAATCAAAAACTTTCAAACTCATACTAAAAGATAAAAAATTGGAAGATAAATTGACAGAAAATTCCCTATTTCTAATAGCAAGCAAAAAAGATGAAATACCTGGGAAGAGAGAAACTGAATAAGAAATGTGTAAGGCCTATATATAGAAAACTATAAACAGACACAATAATATCTTGAACAAAGGAGAAAGCATAACATGTTCTTAGACCCAGACAAGCAATCTCACGTGCATTAGTGGGATCATAAACTGGCATTTGTTTAGAGCAGCTTGTCAATATCTGTAAAATTACAAATGCATATACCCCTTGATCCAGCAATTCTAACCCCAGGAATTTGCCCTATAGATATTCCTGCTCCCATGTGAAAGTATGTGAAATAAATAAGATTATTTATTGAGGAACTATAATAGCAAAAGTCTGGAGAGAACCCATACCTGTCAGAGCACTGCTTAACGACACTACCCCCACGAAACAGAACAGGATGCTGCTGTATAAAAGGATAAAGATCTCTGCTATGTGCAAAACCCCCTCAAATGTTAACATTTATTACTGTTGGGAATGGGAAACACTTTTCTTAGGGAAGGAAAAAAATATTACCAACATTTAGGTGTAATGTCTACACTAGAAACAAAACTCTAAATTCTTGAGAAAAAAATCAGAACAGGGACTTGATAACTGCTCAGTGACTGATCTTGTCCAAGTCTTCCTTTCATGACAATTCAAATAGAGAGCTTTTATTTTATTAATATAAAAGTAGAACATACACATGATTTTTAAAATGTAACAATATTCCCAACTTGAACTACAGATTCAATGCAATCCCAATCAAAGTCCCAAGAAGTTATTTTGGATATATTGAAAGTTTATACGGAGAGGAGAAGATCCAGAATACCCAACACAATATTGAAGAACAAGGTTCGAGGACTGGTGCTATCCAACTTCAAGACTTACTATAAGGCTACAGCAATCAAGACAGTGCAGTACTGGTGAAAGAATAAGCAAATAGATCAGTGGAACAGAACAGAGAGCCTAGAAACAGTCTCACATAGTCAAATGATCTTTGACAAAGGAACAAAGGCAATATGATGAAGCAGAGATAGTCTCTTCAGCAAATGGTGCTTGAACTGGACATCAACATGCGAAAGAATCACATCACAGACCTTATATGCTTTACAAAAACTAACTCAAGATGGATCACAGATCTAATTGTTAAGTGCAAAACTAAAAACTCCTAGAAGATAACACAGGAAAAAAACCAAATAACCTTGGGTATGGTGATACCTTTTTAGGTACAACACCAGAGACACAATCCATGAAAGAAATAATTGATAAGATGAATTTAATTAACACTAAAAACGTCTGTTCTGCAAAAGACAGTATCAAAAGAATTAGAAGACAAGTCACAGATTGGGAGAAAATATTTGCAAAACACATCTGATAAGGGATTGTTAACCAAAATACACAAAGAACCCTAAAAAGTCAACAGTAAGAAGACAACCCAATTTAAAAAATGGGCTAAAGACCTTAACAGACAGCTCACTGGAGAATATAGACAAATGGCAAATAAGCATATGAAAAGATGCTCCACATCATAGGCCATCATGGAAATGCAAACTGAAACTGAGACACCAATACATGCCTACTAGGAAGCCCAAATTCCAGAACACTGACAGCACCAAACTCTGGCAAAGATGCTGAACAACAGGAATTCTCATACACTCTGTTGGGAATGCAAAGTGGCGCAGCCACTATAAGAAACAGCTTGGCAGTTTCTTACAAAACTAAATGATTAGCATATGATTAGCGACGCAACCTTGCTGTATGGTATTTACCCAAGGGAGTGCAAGACATGTCCACACAAAAACCTGCACCTGGATGTTTACAGCAGCTTTATTTATAATGACTGAAACCAAACTCAAGCTGTCCTTCGTTAGGGGAATGGAATAAACTGTGCATCCAGACAATGTAGTAGTATTCAACACTAAAAAGAAATAAGCTATCAAGCCATGAAAACACACGAAGGATCCTGAAACGCATATTACTTGGTGAAAGAGGCTGATCTTGAAAGGCTACATACTATATGATTCCAAATATATGACATTCTGGAAACAGCAAAACTATGGAAATATTAAAAAGTTGTAGCAGCAACACTGGGCAGGGAGATGAATAACCACAGCACATAGTGAAAATACTCTGTGTAGTATTATAATAATAGATATACATGTCATTATACATTTGTCCAGACACATAAAATATACAACATCAAGAGCAAACCCTGAAGCAACCTACGGGCTTTGGGTGATTATGCTGTGTCAATGTAAGTTTATCCTTGGTTAAAAAAAAAAAAGATGTACCACTGTGGTGAGTGATGTTGATGACAGGGGAGGCTGGGCATGTGTGGGAGTAGGGGGCATATGGGAAATCTCTGCACCTCCCTTTCAATTTGGTCTAAACCTAAAAGTGTTCTGAACAACTTAAGTCTGAACAAAAGTTTTTAATTTTAATATTACAGATATGCATAACATGTAACATAAAGTTACCCTCAACTCATCCAATCTCATATTTTAAAGGTGCTTTCTTATCACAGTGTTTAATCTGCATGGCAGCAACAAGCCTACAATCAGCAGTAACCTTGGTCTACACTTCTATTTCTTGGTTTATGATCTTTAAACAGTGCCTACTGACTTTGTGGCATGAAGGAAAATGAATTACTTATAGAAACTGTCACAATCTAACCACACTTTCCATTTCCAGTGGTAATATTATTACTAATTATAGGTCCTAACATTTGTTTTCATTGGCCAACTTTAAATATTACTTCCTGACACCCCACTATGTAAGATGAGCAAACTTACAAAAATGTAAAACCCAACAGAATTAAAGACAAATACTAAGAGTACTTACCTTGTTCATAAAGTAACTTCATATTTGAATCTTTGCAGGCAACCAGATTGTTAAGCAATGCAATCACACTTTGCATGGTGTTACCCAGAATGTTCTCCTGATGTTCCTGCAATAGGTCACAATTTTATCTTAACTTTACAGAAATACAATTATATCACAATAAAGACAAGTGAACAAATGACCTCCATCCTTTCCTTCTTTGAACTAGGTTAAATAATTATCTCTTTACACTTTACCGTGTTAAGGCACTCACCATCAGTGAATTAAGTGAGCTGGGAGGCAGCATAAGTCATGCTTAGCACCAGCTCTGCTGCATGCACTCCCTCTACCTGAGAAAGAACCATATAGCCTTCTGTGGCTTAGACAGGTGACTAAGGATCAGAATGACCTGAAGTCAAATATGTAGGACTTAGGAGACCACACCTAAAGTGATTTTGAGATCACAAAACAAAACTTCCTTAAAGAAATATTTCTCCAGTTTCAAGAGTAAGCTGGCACTGGTACTTTCCTACTTCAGTCTCATACCTTGACGGCTTTGTTGGATATTACTCATTGTACCACTGCCTCGGTGTAATCAACTATACTTGGGACCTAAAAGAGTGAGTTTTACGTTCGCCATCACTTAACATCATACAGCAGGGAGCAACACTGGTCCTGAGAATGAGGAAAATGAGTAATTCTTCAATCATAATTTCTCATTTTAAAAACAAAAAAGTAGTGTCTTTGTAATGTTTAAGGCTCTCAAAATTAACTCTTTCTTTTTTTATGCTTCTACATTTTTTTAATTACACAACTGATAGAGATTATAATTGAAACTATAAAATTTCATGTAAAATAAGGTCTTTAAGCTCCAGCACTAGGGTGAGGCAAGGTAGATGCATAGGATACACAAAAGTGGGCACTCATTTTCACATATGTGCAAATGCAAGCACTCACTGAGCGGAGTGCTTCCAGGTATCCAGCTTGTCTCACTCCAGCCTTGACCCTGCCCCATGACCACTCTGCTAACACCTAATCCCATCCTAAAAAGTAACAGGGGTATCAATTTAGTAGGCTCCATCCAGACCTTTTCCTATTCATTCATTCATTCCCTCTCTCTCTCTCTCTCTCTCTCTCTCTCACACACACACACACAAACACACACACACACACACAAAGAAATACATTTTGCTTTGTTTTTTCAAACATATATTATATACTTATTAATTCACTGAACAAAAAATTAATGATATCTTTTATGTACCAGACATTGTTCTAGGCACTTGAAGTATATCATTAACAAAACAAGGTTTTCTGTCTTCATGGAAACAGACAACACAGGCATGATAAATAAGTAAACTGCATAATGTTTGCAGGCGATAAAAGCTACGGCAAAAAAGAGAAGAGTACATCAGGAAAGGAGATTGGAGAATTCAGCCGTGGGACTGTACAAAATTTTAAACTGTGTGGTCAGAGTGGGGCTGCTAAAGCTTCTTAGAACTATATGGATTAATTTTTAATAAAATTTTCTTTTGAGATAACTTTGAATTTACAAAAGACTTACAAAGACAGTATAGAGAGTTTCCTTACAAAGACAGTATAGAGAGTTTCCATACATTCACCCGGTTTTCCCTAATATTAACATCATGCCTAACCAGGGCACATTTATCAAAATGAATGAGTGAACACTAGTGTAATACTAATAATTAAATTACAGACTATTCAAATTTTACCTTTTTCACTAATGTCCTTTTCTGCTCCAGGATCCAATCCAAGACTACATGTTGCATTTACAATTAATTCATTTTTGCAACAAATATTTACTAAATGCCAACTGTTCTAAGTACTTGGCTTATATCAATAAACAAAACAGAACCCCCTTGTGTAGTTTACCTTGTAGCAGCAGAGGGAGAAGATAATAACACAGTAAATAATTATGTGATATGTTAAAAGATGATACACACTACAGGAGAAAACAGAACAGGATAAAGTGGTTTGGGAGTGCTGCAGGGAAGGCTGCAATTTTAAATAAGCAAGGCACCTCCTTGAGTGGGGACATTTGAGCAGATCTGCATTTATTCTTTTAATATACTACTAGGTTCTATTAGCTAATTTGTTTTAGGATAGTTTCATCAATATTCTTAAATGTTATTGACCTATGGTGACACCCTCATTTGATATCAGTACCAATTTTGTGGTAGCCTTGCCTATTCACTTTATCCCCAGGTATTTATTGTGCATCTAATCTGTTTCTGGAAGATTTGGCACAAAATAACACTAATAAAAGCAGCTGGGCTTGGTGTATTTTTACCGGTAGATAGTGAAATATTTTTTGAAAAACATCTTCTATTCAAGAATCTTGACCCAATTTTATTTCCATTTTCCTAGAAAATCATCTACAATACCCAATTTTTCAAACATGGTGTAATAAAGCATGCATAGCATTCTCATATCTTCACATATCGTCTCTGAACCAAATTATCTGCATCACCTTTTACATTGTCTCCTCCCTCTTTCTTATTGATCCAACTCCCTAAAGCTTTGTCCATTTCATTGGTCTTTTCAAAGAATCAGCTTTCACTTTAATGATCAATCTCCATTTCTGGCTTTGAGTTAGTCATTACAAATGTATAGAAATTTTCTACCTGTCTCCTAGGTGTGCAGTGGGACCACATCTCCCTGCCCACTCATAATTAGAGATGACAATGAGACTTGCTTTAGCCAATCAAACTCATCTGGGCAGAATAAGTCCTATCTTTCCCTCTGCCTCTGTGGCCAGTGATGGTCCAGATGGCAGAGGCTCCAACAGCCCACATCTCCAAGGGAAGACATGCAGCAGACTGTCTGGGAATTCCTTGATGCTCACATGGTTTCAAAGCTTAAAAAGATAACAACACTACATCTGGCTTGGAAACATCTTTGTCAACAGATGTGTATGTCTCATGGATGAAAGCCACTTGATTTCATGAGTCTACCATCTATGTCTTTGTTGACTACAAGACAAGGGGTTGCTTTCCCAGTACTAATGCCTGAAAATTTCTAACTTTCTTTAGAAACACATGCTTAAGGGTGGATATTAATGTTTGAATGTTCAGTGACAATAGCTTTAGAAGACTGATATGTAAATGATAGTCTGCCACCAATTTCACCCAATTATCCTTACAGTTGGTTGGAAGGGGAGGGTGGGTGACTAATAAGCACCAGGATGACATGACATGTTATCCATGATAAAGTAGCTGATAATTCATAGGAAACCTATTCTTATGAAGAAAAGAGAAGCTAATAAATCTTTTCTGGGAGGGTCTCACTCAGTAAAATAACACATACCACTCCATACTCAAAGACCTGTTTGTCAGCAAATAAAGGTCAGTCTTACTGGAGATAAAAATCCACTGTTGTTTCAATTTACACATTTTTATGGTTATACCTATCCTATGATGCTGTTGGTACTATTTTTGGTTCATTGTGAATACTTCAGTTTGTCCTTATGCTCACAAGGTGAACACAACGTGCTGACACGAGATTTTGCTTTAGTAAAAAAGCCACCTTTCCAAACTTCCATCACCCCTGCACACCAAGAACACAGGACTGCACCCTGGTTCGGGGACTCCTGGCTTCGGGGTTCCAGGGTCACCACAAAATGAATGAAGGCCTCTGGCAGCCCCACCACTCAGTCTGCAAAGGGGCATACAGCCAATTGTCGAAAGCCTCTGCTAACCTGAATCCCAGGAGTACTCAGGACAAAATATTTGATGCAGAGAATAAAAAAGAGACCAACCGTCCCATAAGCAGACTGGGAGAAATGATTCCTTTTCTATTCTAGCCATTGTTGTCTTTTAGTTTCTTTGCTGTTGATTTTCAGACCATTCATAGATTGTGAACTCTGTTGAATATAAAATGGATGCTCTATAATAATTATATGGTAGAATTATGTCTACTTTTTCTTCCCTCTTGTAGGTATGCATGCTTTTTACACAGTGTGGGGGAGGGAGACCTCAGAATAGTCATTGCTCCTGCTCAAGACGGTGAGGTGGCTCTCCAGAGGGATGGAGACATCTAGTGCTGTGGCCCAGGTCACCGCTTCCCCCAGAGGGGAGGCCAAATCCGTGTGAAGCACAGCTGAGACAGTGTGAATAGGAATGAAGCACACTTCTATCAAATTGAGTTATTTCATTTCTTTTAGAACTTTAATAAGATTTGGTCTTGCTATTCACAACCATATTAGCCTACAGGGGATAAATTACACATTGAAAAGCATCCCATTTACTTCTTAACCTCAGCGGAGAGGATTATACAAAGGGAGAAGCGAGAAGAGTAAAATATGCGGAAGCAGAGCTGTTCTCGGGCACTCCGAGAGGCCAGTACAAAGAAAAAAGACCCACCAGTTTGGTTTGCCGACCAAGAGCCAGAGCTGGAGGGAAGGAGTGAACGATTAAAGACTGTGACCCCATTCGATGTCCCCCTGGGACAGCTCCTCTCCCCAAAAGGGTCCCAGGGTGAAAGAGCTAGAACAGCAGGCTAGGCAAAATCTTGATGTCGTTTTTATTCTTTAAATCTCCATAGCTCATTAATAAAGCAAAGGGTGTACACAGTTGGTGCCCGACACACCGCAGAGAAGTAGTGCGAGGAGCAGCAGCAACTTCTGGCAGCAGGGCATTTGGCCCAGGATCGGGGCCCGGCGCCAGCAGCTGCTGTGTTGGTCTTGGCAGGCAGGGCAGAGCAGCCGTGTGGGCCAGAGCCAGACAAGGCCTTCCAGACGATTCGGTGATGTGGTGCTCTGAGCCACGGCCTCTACCCCAGCACTTTATCATCGCATTTCATCCTTGCAAAACACTGAAGAGGCTACATACAGTTCTGTCCATTTTACGGATAAGGACACTAAAGTCAGCAAGGTGAAGCACAACTTGCCAAGGATCCCCCAGTTCTTGATGGTGACACTGGCATTTCATCTGTGGGATGGCAGAAGCCATGCCCCTAATCAGCATGCAGTGTTGTCTGGCTACCACAGTAACTGAGCAGAAGGGCCAAAGGAGGTGTATCGGAGTCACCAGACTAATCAGCACGCCCCAGGGTAACCAGCACCAGCCTGAACACCCACGAGGTTATCTGGGAGGAATTTAAAGGGCCCTGCAGCAGGCAGTGGAAAGAAGTTGAGAAGTACTAATTTGGGGCTGTTGTCTTATTGTTGTTCGCCTCCTTTCATGCTACAATGTGCCCTGCCCTGTGCCACCACCACCGGGATCTCCTGGCTTCATAAGACCCCGTAATACAGATCACTGTGTTGTAAGACACACAACCCAGGAAGCAAGACGTAGGCATTAGGCAGCCACAGGAAAAGGAAGAATGAGCATATCACTCCAAAGAATGAAGATACATACTACAGCCCCAGTCAGTAGCCCTATTATTCAGACACATAGTGTCAGCATTGTCTGATGGGGAGAAAGAAAGCTGAGCTCTTGGGAGATGTCACTGACATCCTACCAAACCAAAAAGGGTATCCTGCTGAACTTTAAGATTATGACAAAAATATTTAACTCCTTTACACATAACCCATCCATAAGCACAGCTGACCTAATTTGCATGCCCAATGCCACATTGTATGGACATTTAATAAACAGAGCACTTGAGAGCTCTGATAAAACATAGCATCTGTCAGTAGAGATAATTAGAATTGAAGCAGGAAAACTCTAGTATTTGGCGACATAGATGAAACACCTTCATCAACACTACAGCCCCAGCCAACAAAGGCAGGGCGCACGGACCCTGAAGAATGAGCCTTCTCTAAGCTAATTGCTTCAGCGCTTAAAGAGGCCAGCTCTGAAACACCAAGGGCAAAGCATGGGAACACCACCAGGAGGGGCTTCACTGTGAACAGTGTTAAAACTTTATTCTCACAGCTGAGATGTAATGGCACTTTAAAAGTTTGGCAGCGTTCTGAATAATCAAGGTGGGAAATGCCTTTAACAATCAAAAGTAACAATGAACTAGCTCTCTTCTGCCTTTCGTCTGGGTCAGATTTCAAAAGAAAACAAAAGCCAGCAACTCATCCCAGGGAGGCTAGAAACCACTAAAAGACTGAAAGGCAGAAGCACACACAAGTGCTCCGCACACAAAATCTGCACTCTCTTAGAAATACGCACATGGCATAACCTAGTCACAAATTAGTTACATTTCCTGGAAAAAAATAGTGTGCGACAGATCACTAGTCTACTGTGCCCAGGCTTGCACGTGGTGTGACCGGGCTGCTTCAGGATACAATGTATCCTCTTCTATGTTCTCCCGCATGGCTGGATTCCTAGAGACCTGGAGCCCACAGAAGAATCTTTACAGCATTTAAATGAAATAAACGTATCTAAGGGGAAGAGGACACTTACCGTTATCACCGATTTTCCACAAGTCTGTCCTCCAGCGGCTCAAGCTCAGTGTAATCTAACCTGAAGCCGTCATTTCCCTTCCCTTCACACATCCTTTCTTTTGCTTCCGGTTTCGACGAATGGCCCTATCTGCCCAGCCACAAACCTTGGAATCACCTGGGCACTGCCTCTCTCTCATCTCTCACACCAATCAGCCATGAAGTCCCATGATTCTCTCTTGAGCACCCCTTAAATCTACCCTCTGCTAAGGTCAGGGGATTGCCACCTTTAGCTGGAGCCACTACCATTTCCTAAATGGTGTGTCTACTTCCAGCCCCATCTCCTCAACTGCTAATCAGGCTCTTCTTTCTCAGAGGCAGAGACTCCTCACCATTCTTGGGGCTTAAATCAGGGGCCTGCAGGCCTGTGGCACACACTGGAGTTTATAGCAGGCCCAAGCAGAGGGCCATGGCTTCTCACAGTCCAGTTCGTGTCCAGAGCTCCAGAGGTTCAACAGCCTGAAGGGAGGGGAGCCATGACAGAGCCAAGCAGGGCATTGCGGCTCCAGTGCTCTCAATCCCTGAAAGGCGCCACATTATGACTCTGGAAATATTCTCATGACTTACTGAGGCAAATACTGACCCCTGGGAATGAGGAACAGGGAAGGGAACAAGTGGGATTGAACTGAAAGGACACAGATTCATTCAAAATTAATTCACTCATTTCTATCAAAACGTATACATGGGACTGTCTGGGAAGAAAGGCCAGGATTTGGGCACCCAAAGTGGGAATGTTTGGGGTATGATAAGCTGCAGCTGAGGTAACTGCCACTGGGCATTTGCTCTGCCAGCTGTGAAGCAGTTAAATAGCTCCTCTGCCCCGTGACCAGGCTTCTGGGGGCTTCACAAGGCTCTGATCTGAGGTGGCCGAGCAAGAGCCCTGAAGCTGGCTTTTCTCCCACCTGCAGCCTGAAGGTGGGTGCTCTTACCTAAGAGCCTGAAGGTATAGAATTAAGTCCCTTCTTTTACTTGAGTCATCATCATTTGAAGGCCTTCTAATTAAAGACATGAAAGAATTTTAAATTATTTTTAAATTTGGCTGACATAGTGTAGAGACCCTCTAAAGCACCAAATACAAGTTATTACTAGCAACACATTCCAGCGGGCACAGAAAGGAGGCTTTGGATCAGCTGGTACCATGTGCCAATCACTGCGCCGAGCTCGGCTTTAGGATCCCAGTCCTCACACAACCCCAGCGGCGGGGCACTGTGGATGCCCTTCTGGCAGGGTAACCATGCCGCCTGGCCTGCCCAGTGCTGCCCTTTCACTTTATTTAGGCTTCCAGCAGAAAGCTTCCTGCTAGATCTTGTGGCTCCCAACAGGCCCCATGCCTTAAGGCACGTGCAGTGGGCCGGAGCCAAGATGCTCAGGAGAGCGAACCCTGGCCATGGTGCCTGAGGGGAGCTGCCAGGACCAGAGCACCCGGGGAGGGACTGCGCCCCTTTCATGTGTCTGCCTGGAGTGTTAAGACACAGGCCAGTCTGCCCCAGAACACACTATCTGAGCTAAATACAGGCCCAAAGTAGAGGGGGGACAGAGAAAATATATGAGTGTGCATCCAGACATACGACCCCTTTTGCCTTCTCCTGGCATCCCTGCAGTATCCAAAAGTAAAACAATGATAATAAAATAACAAAAATAAAGCCTTGGCAAACTAGTATTCACTCTTAAAAATCCAGGCCAAATGTCATTTGCTTTAGCTAGGGCCTTTGGGGAAGGCTGCCCTTTTCATGTTGGGACACCACTGTCATCAACTTCCCGTGACTGCATCCATCACAGTACCTACCACACACCCCGGGGCTGCTGGTTATCCATTCCTCAATGATCCTGAGCACGTTGGGGGCAGGACTGGGACTTTTAACCATGTCCCCAGTGCCTAAGTGAAGTGCCTGGTACACAGAGGCTTCCAGTAAATTAACAAGAGAACAATCTGGATCAAGGCTTGCTTGGATGACTACAGCTGGGAAAGGGATATACACAGTTTGTAGAACTAACTTCTCATCAGCTAGAAATCCCCATTGATTAAACAATCAACAAATATATTTATAAGCACCTAAAATTTGCACCATAATGGTATCAAACAGAACCACAAAAAGATAAAAAAGATTTTTAAAAGTTTTCAAAGGGTATGTACTCACTCTTGAATAATGTCTTCAATAAATGATAAATTCAAATCTTTTTACTTTAAATAAAATACATAAAATCTCTCAGATGCTAAGTACTTGTCAATGAAGCACTTGCACCATCGTGGAACACAGAAGCTCCCAAATTTCTGAAAGATGTTACTACAATTTAAAGGGACTCTCCTCTAAAAATAATCACTCAGAAATATAAAGTGTCCCATTCTAAAGAAAAGAAATTACACATGGTGAAAATGAGTGCAAATATCAATACATAAAATTAAAATAAGACAGTTTTCAATTACAGCTGTCTTCTAATATGGGAGTTTGCAAAGTTCTCACAGTGGGCGTTTACTAGGTGTTGGGGAATCATGGTTCCTGTCTCAAAGGGAAGTAGATCCTGCAGAAGAGAGATTTTTAGGGAAATCTGATAGAAGTTTCTTTAAACCTAGAGTTTTAAAGCACATAAAGGAAAAGAGTGGTAAGCAGAAAGAAAACTGGGCCAAGAAAAGATTAGAGCTTCTTGGCCTACCCCAAACCAGCATGCAAACCTGGGACAAAGCAAGAATCATACTACTAGACTTTGGAAGAATCTTAGAAAACTTTCAAGTTCAATCCTTTGGTTTTAAAGATAAAGAAACTAAAGCCCTGAGAAAGGAATACAAGGAGAAGAGGTAGAACTTAAAACTCAGAAGCGCATCTTCCTTTCCCCCTACCTCACTTTGCCCTCACATTTCTAAAAATCACATCAGGGTATATAGAGTCAAGAAGGTAGCTTTAAAAATTGGTTCAAAAAAAATTGCACACAGGGAGTACCACTGTAGGCACCGCCCCTGAGGCTGCAGCCTCTGCTGCCTTTACCACCCTCTTTGTTAAGCCACCTCTTATCCCTGAAGAGCAAGCAGTAGGGGAGCTATTTCTGTGGAAACAGGAATATCTCAACATATGCCTACTCACCTCCAATGCCTCATAAGCAAATACATTCTGCATCTGATAGGATTTTTCAAATAGTTTTTGCTGCAGAAGCTGTCCCTAAAGAGGTGGCAGGACTGCCTAGCCGTCTCAGAGTCAGAGTTGAAATTTTAAGCAAGAAGCACCTTTTGCCAATAAATCATTCTGAGCAGGTAACAAATCAGACATCAGGGGAACTGCAAACATGTGTATGGGATGTTTAAAAATCAGCATCGCAAGGCAGCATGGAATTCGCTGTAGTTGGTACTTTATACATGACCACACTGCTGTTCTCAGTCTCCATGACTGAGGGCGATCAGCTTTCCTTTTCTCAGACTCAGACAATAATGTTGTATTTCTAGAATCACGTTGGAATATTCAATAAGCCCATGTTTGGCCACACAGTGATAGAAACTAATATCCTGGAGAATAAATTGGTTGCACTGGAATAAATCACCTCAGGAATTTTTCATCTCCTAGATAATATTTTGTGTCCTTCCTGGATTTTTTTTTTATTAACTAGAACTTGAAGATATCCCAGATAGAAGCATAAATTGGGCAGTGCTATTGTGGGTCATGCTGGACAACCATAGGGAGCATCAAGGGGTCTAGTTTTGGAAAAGGGTTTGGGAGAAGGGACCAGGAAACCCACAAGCCCTGGCAGGAACTGGGCAAACCAGAGTAAGGGGCTCTGAAGAGTAAGGAGATTGATCAGCCTGACCAAGGGAGAAAGCAACCATACACTGGCCAGTCCTCTTTTCTGGTCTAGAAGCAAGCTACTGGGAGCTTAATTAATTTCTTAGGCCAGGCCCAGATGGGCATCAGCTAAGTCAAAAGGTCTCTACTTTACAAGGCAACTGTTCGCCTCAATCTGGAACTAAACTTGAGTCAACAGTACCCAAGCACTGGGCGCCTCCAAATAAATGCTGGCCAACATTTCAGTGGGAAATGCATGGAGACAAAAGCTCTTTTCCCTGAATGTTGGCACTGCCCAGTGTTAGCCCCCATGTGACCCAGGCCATTCTCAACAGACAAGGAGCAGAAAGCAAGCAATTCTCTGTAACTCCAGGCTCTTGTAGCTCTTTGCCGATTCATGGGGCACACGTGCTGGGATTGCTTTCTTGCTACCACACTCCCACCTAGCCACTCCCCGGCGAGTCAGCAGAATAATAGTGTCACAGCCCCTCCTGCATGTGAATTTGGATGAGCTGCAAATGACTTGACATGTGGTCCCCTCAGGCTTACTGGCTGGCATGGAATACTCCCTTCTGCTAGCTTGCCTGCATTGGACAGGGCACCATGACAACTGTCATAAACTTGTGCCTGGGTGGTGTGAGCAGAGAAGGGTGCTGATCTTTAAGAGAGGCCCCTGAGCTTCAGGAATAGACATTACCTATTCAGAGGACAGGATTTTATTTTTCACCAATATTACCAGCTAATCTTTGAATCTCACTTCTCAGGGCACAAGTAACAAGCTAAACACACAAACCAAAAACAAACACATCCGCCCACAAAACTCCTGTTTTGGAAGTATAAGAAATAATTAATACAGCTTCAATTCTGAACCTTTTCATGTCACCATGCTTGGAAGTTCAAGAAAATATAGGCTCTGCTCTGCCAGGGCTCTGGACTCCACCAGACAGTGAGAGACACACACAGACAGAAGTGACTCTGAGCCACAGCGTCCAAGTCATTGTCACCAGATCATCAAGGGCAGGCAAAGAGACAAACCTCAGGCAGCTGGAAACACATTGTTTAAAGCCACAAAGATGACATGAACCTTTCTCCTAAGGCAAGGAAGAACGGGCAGGGTGCCTAGCTGCATCATCTTGCATCAGCTGCCTTATCCAGGTGCAGGGCTGAGAGCACCACTGGAAAGAAGCTGCAGAAGGGAAGGCGCTGTCCTTAACAGATGCAGAAGTGAACAGGAGGTAAGAAGCGATCTGGGAGATGCAAGGTGACCTCAAGGACCTTTTCTTGAGCTAACATCCTTCTATGCTCAACCCAGTGCTGTGTCTTTCCAAATGAATATTTTCATGAGAGGTTAAATAATGTCAAATTAAAATAATCTCTAAGCTTTGTGACTATGTTCAGACAAAACAGTTCTACAATCTGTGGATTGTGGCAAAGCTCATGCAAACTGAAGTTTTAGCACAAGACTGGCATCCCCCACCCAACCCTTCCCAGCATGCACAATAATCAACCTAAGAATATAAAGTTGTAATATATTGTATGAAAAAGACCCTCTGATCCTGCCTTTCTTTAGCCCCATACAAGAATCCTATATACCTGAGTCTAGCTGAATTACCATGAAATCCAACTTTTTCACGTAAATGCTAGGAGAGAGAGGAAAAAAGAGTATGTTCATGAATTACTGTCCTCTTAATCACAGGATTTTACAATATAGAGAAGAGAACTGATGTGGACAGAATAGACTGTAACTAAGATCCCACTTCAAAAGAAAAAAAAGAGATTTTAATGTGAAACTATAAATTTAAAATCCTATACACATGCAAACATACATGAAACCCTTTATAAGCAATCTGTTGTTTCTTCATCATCATTCTGAATTGTCTAGCCAGCTGATACCCTTTTGTACTATAGAAAAAGCACACTATTATGAAGGTAAAAAACAAGTCATCTCTGCACACAACTGAATGCCATTTCTTCAACAGTGTGTGCTGAAGACCAGCATGTGCCAGGGCTGCCCTACATCCTGAAGAAGGGCCCCAAGCCTGCACCGAGACATTTACCCTTGGAGAGTTTCCCATCCAGTGGGTGGGCAAGGCAAACAGAATAGCCTGAGAGACAGCACAGTGTGCTCATCAAGGCACACCAGGGAATGAGACCCTCGTGAGCTGAGCAGATCAGGAAAGGTTTTAAGGAGGAGATGGAGACGAAGGTGGGCAAGAAGAACCAAGCAGACTTGGAGAGGTTGGGAGCCTGAGGAGGAGCACAGGACTCAGAAACCAGACACTGAGAGAAGTGGGACGTCACACAGGCACACTGAGGCCAGTTACTCTGAACATTTGGCTAAGACTTCTGGAATCCACACTGAGTCATGGTTGGTAATAAGTGCCTAAGGTAGTAATGTCGCCTGGGTTCAGTGGAATCAAACAAAGAAACATACCGTCATAAATCACAGACATCGTCACGTCATCTCTACACGGGGCGGGAGGGCAGCGGCCACCACATCCGTGCCAGCAGGCTCCACACGGCCTCACCTGTGCCACTTCCTCTCGGCTCCACCGATCCCTGTTGACCGGTCTTCCTCCCCCTCAACACCTCGACCTCTGTGTTCATTCAGCTCTGTAGGCCTCTGGGTACGGACTTCAGATAGAAACTAAATCACGTAGACTATCTCTCTGGCTGGGAAGGCCAGCACACTCTTCCTGGTGACATCAAAGAGAGGGGGCAAACTTTCTGGAGATTTGTGAGGTTTTTGGATTCTTAATTACCCCATCTATAAAGTTCTGTGACGTGTAAAAAGCTAATGCTGTTATTGATTCTGTTAGTACCTACAAATATGATTAAGCAGTGGATAAGCTTGAAGGAAAAAGGATTAACTAGAGGAATTCTTAAAAATCCTTGGAAGCAATTAAAAAATGGGCAGAGGATATGAAGAGATAGTTCTCCAAAGAAGAAATTCAGGTGGCCAACAGGCACATGACAAAATGCTCCACATTGCTAATTATCAGGGAAATGCAAATTAAAACCACAATGAGATATCACTTCACACCAGTTAGGAAGGCCAACATAGAAAAGACTAAGAACAACAAATGCTGGCGAGAATGTGGAGAAAGGGTAACCCTCCTACACTGCTGGTGGGAATGTTAGCTGGTTCAACCATTCTGGGAAGCAATACGGAGGTTCCTCAAAAAAACTAAAAATGGAAATACCGTTTTATCCACGAATTCCACTCCTTGGAATTACCCAAAGAATACAACTTCTCATATTCAAAAAGACATATGCACCCCTAGTTTATCACAGCACTATTTACAATAGCCAAGAAATGGAAACAACCTAAGTGTCCATCAGTAGATGAATGGATAAAGATGTGGTATATATATACAATGGAATATTATTCAGCCATAAGAAGAAAACAAAATCTACCATTTGCAACAACATGGAAGGAGCTACAGGGTATTATGCTCAGTGAAATAAGCCAGGTTGAGACAGACAAGTACCCAATGATTTCACTCATTTGTGGAGTATAAGACGAAGCAAAACTGAAGGAATGGAACAGCAGCAGACTCAGACTTCAAGAAGGGACTAGGGGTTACCACAGGGAAGTAGTTGGGGAGGGAGAAGGGGATTAAGGGGCATTATGATTACCACACACAGTACAAGTAAGTCACAGGGAAGGCAGTATAGCACGTAGAAGACAAGTAATGACTCTATAGCATCTTACTATGCTGACAGATAGTGATTGCAATGGGGTGTATGGGGGGGACTTGATAATATAGGTGAATGTTGAAACCACAATGTTGCTCATGTGAAACCTTCATAAGATTGTATATCAATGATACCTTTAAAGAAAAAGCAAGTCAATAAAAACACATCAGAGACACTAACCTCAGGTATAAAGTTAAGGTAAAAATTAAAGGGGAAATATGCAAATAACTATTGCATCAAAAATGACTTGTTTAAATTGGTTAACTTTCAATCTTTGTGTTTTTTAATGTTTCCACATTTTACACACAATTGAATGATTCCCTGTGACATAGAAATCTCTATTTTAAAAATGAAATTTGTTAAAAATTCAGGAGGTTGAAAAATATTAAAAAGTTAGGTATACAGTGAAAAAAAAAATCCTTGGACCCTCCACATGGTAGGGACATTCATCAGTAAATTTTGTTTTCAACCCTAGAATCAAACTTCTTTTGTATGAAAGCTCTTAGATAATGATACTTATGGCTTTTGAGAAATGGGTTAGGAAGAAAATACATAAGACTCAGGATGTGAGACACAATATCAAATAGCAAAAATGAAAGAACAGCATAATATTAGCTATTTTTGTTTTTTAATGGAACTTGCAGGCTTCTATGTGCTCCCCACAAATGCCTTAGAGCTGTGGTGTGGCTGGAAACCTAAATGAGGTCTCAGAAAAGATAATGGAGCTTCAATGATGGAAATAGTAAGAAAATGAAATCTAATCATGTTCCATTAAGCATGCTCTTAGCTCCCATTTTTACTAAATTATTTTATTAGAATTTTGCCTGTGTCTATTGAAATAACCTTTTATGGCAATTTGAGTTGCAAGCATAAATATGTTTCGTTTACTTTCCACAGTGAAACCCTGTGGGATTAATAAGAAGAGATGTATCATCTAAAATTTTACCCATTCTGCAATCAGGAAAATCATTCAGAGAGATGAATACTTTGTTTTATATTTGCATTTGTGAGGAAAGCATTACACTATAATTAGAGTCTCATTCAACAATAATGTATCACCTTTTACAGAGATTATCTTCAACCAGGCAGCTCCTTCTATACCAACCTTAAAATGGCACTACAATTGTCCCCACTTCATGTGCTGTGCGCGTCCTACACCTCCTCAGGTCTTGGCCCCCACGCTCATCCTGTTCCCACTCTTTGATGGATTTGTATCATGTTTGGAGGGCTTTGTTATTATTAAGCAGAACTGCTGGACTTTTGCTTCCAGCAGGATGCTCCTGCATAGCCATCTAGATGTGAATCCTAGAGTACGGTGTGGTGAATTGTAAACAATCATGCAATCTATCAAGGGGCATGCAACTATGGGATGCAGCAGAGGAAGACAGGAGTGGCTGTTCATTCTGGTCTCTGCAGAGAACAGAAGCACCTGTCGGAACATGCAAGTAGGATTTTAAATATTCTTTCCAAAGAATGTTTACTTCCAAAAAGTGTCATGATGAAAAAAGCTATCAAGCTTAACTGGAATCACAATTCACTAAATAAACAAGTCTCTGGACCAAATCTTAATCAAGTCTTTAAATAATTAGAGAAAATATGAGGAAAATTCACATTCAGCAAGAATGACACTTATGGGAGAAGGGGCAGAACATTACACACTGACCAGACATAAATCTATACCTATTTTCTATTATAACTTTGTATTAAGGACTGAAGAGAAAGAACAAAAAACATTATAAGGGATAAACTTATGAAACAAATCAACTATACAGCATGAAATTTAATAAGGATATAATTACTAATATTTATGTGTCCAAAACACAACAACTCTGATAAACCAGGATAACTGAGAAGAAATACACAGACGCATACTAATTAATAGGGTACCATATTCACTTCCCTCAATCTAAAATATGGTAAGGAAATAATTAGTAAGGATATGAGACAGGGACTATAGGCTTAGACAGAATAGGATGAGGGCCTCCGGAAAAAGCAAGGCAGGATATTTGCAGTCAGCAATGTAACTACATGCAAGGAAACCCCCTACAAGAACTCTGTGTTAAACATTAAGCTCTAGAGTCATTCTTCAGTGAGATCAGTTGATACTCCCCAGAAAAAGGAAAGTAGCCCATGTTTTTATTATGCGAATTGTTTGTAATCATGTAATCATTCACTTTAGCATGCTAAAAGGGATTTAATATCTCATCAAGGACAGACATCCTGAGGCCACTTTTAACAAGTCCACACCCTAAGCCCTTTATCAGTTACCAAAAATCCTTAACTGCCTATAAATCTCCTAGACAACACACCACCCTGGGCTCTCTTGTCCCCTCCTGGTGTGAGCCAGGAGCTCTTTCCTCTCACTTTATCTCTAAATAAAAGCCTCTACCTCTACCCTGGCTCTCCTACTTTGGGTGTTTGCTAAGTTCATTCTTCGACTCCGCAAACAGGAACCCCGGGATCAGATATACATGACAACATGCTCAGTCAGATATGTCGGCTCCCTCCTGCCTCTGAACCGCAGATTTGGAGGGAACGCAATGGGATGCTGATCTGAAAGGCCAGCCAGGGACTCAAGGCATTGCAGCACAAGAGTAATGCCGAAAAGGCACTCCTCATATTTATTGAGCAAATGAACTTAAACATCTAAAGAATTCTGAGTAGGGGGGTCAAACATGATTAACACACAATCATCACCTGACCTTGAGTCTAGCCCTAGGGCGTGACGCTCCTCTCAAGGATATGGAAACCATGTGAGGGCAGTCATGAGTTGTAGGAACTGTTTTGGCTCTAATCATTCTGTTTCTGATCACACATCAAGAGTTGTAGGAAAACCAATCAAGTCATATGTATTTGTACAATTGATTTCTGTATTACTTGATTTATGTATTAACCCCATTAATCCCACACAGATATATCTTATTCTGAACTGTAAATGGAAACTAAGAGAACAATTTTAAGTGCACACAGAGAATTCATGAAATGTACTATAGCATATACAAGAAAACATTAATAAATTTCCCCAAAAACAAATTTTTTCAGTGCACTAATACTAGAAATTAAAAACCCAAACAAGCTTTTATTAAATATGATTTTAAAACTCTTCAGAGAAACACAGACCAAAAGTACAAATTTTTTGAAAATAAAGATAATGAAAAAATAACATTAGAATCTAGGAGATACTGCTATTGCAGTCCAGCAAAGGAAAATGTATAGCATTAGATACAATAAAAACATTAATGTAAAATATTCTATTTTTAAAAGTCAGGAAAAAATGAAGTAACCAAGAACAAGCAAACAGATGAAATTTTTAAAGATAAAAGCAGAACTTAATGAATTAGGAGACTTCTGCCTTTGCTAGACTATGTTAGTCATTAGGCCAATACTATCACCTTATAACTAGAAAACTCCAGATAAATCATAAGATTATATTCATAGAGACATGAGAGAGCTACAGAAGCAAGAGGTAGATGATGCACTTCCAGGAAGTTAGAGAACTCTGTCCAACGCCAGCTGATGCTTCCATTTATTTTTCCCCAGGGGCATCTGGGGGTTGTGGGTGTGAGACAGTGACTGTGGGTGTAGTCAGAGTAGGGGGAGAGCCTCCGGAAAAAGCAAGGCAGGATATTTGCAGTCAGAGCAATGTAACTACATGCAAGGAAACCCCCTACTAAAACTCTGTGTTAAACATTCAGCTCTAGAGTCATTCTTCAGTGAGATCAGTTAATATTCCCCAGATAAAGAAGAGTAGCATATGTTTTTATTATGCTAATCATTTATTATCATGTGTAAGATTCACTTTAACATGCTAAAAGGCCCAGGCCTATGTGCTGTCTTTCCTCCTTCAGATCTGATGAGGTGATTTGCAAACTGGGCAAACTAATTTAGCATGCAGGCCCAGCTATAAACAACATAGTAAAAGGCAAGAAGGATTCCACCTTAAAGATAAGATTGCATTTTAATACCAAAAAGTTAAACATTAGAAATTCTTAAGTTACTCTTTAGCAAACAATACCTCAGCCCACTTTGGGGGCTGAGCAGGTGGCCTTGTTTCATGTGCCCCCAGACCAAGATGCTGGTATCTCAGGGAGAAATCATCTGAGCAAGAAGGTGCTTGGGTTAAGTTAATTCTAAGTGTTCAGGGACCACTTAATAAGTCCACACACCTAAGCTTTTTTACGTTCTCAAGAAATCCTCAACTGCCTATAAAACCCCTAGACAACACACCACCACGGACTCTCTTGTCCCCTCCTGGCGTAAGCCAGGAGCTCTGTCCTTTCACTTTATCTCTACATAAAAGCCTGTACCTTGCTCTCCTACCTTGAGTGTTTGTGGAGCTCATTCTTCTGCTTCGTGAAGAAGAACCCCAGTATCAGGTGAAAGCTAAAAATTAGGCTTGGCACATTCAGAGGGCCTCTGTTGAGGGCATGAGAAACTGGCAATGGTTTTAAAGATTGTGTAAGTCTTTAAAGGTTGTATGACAAATAGGAAATTTGAGGGGCCTCAAACACTAAAGCAGTATCCCTCAAAAACATTTGATGGATTCTGCAGCGGTACAAGACTGAGCTGAACAGAAAGCGTAAATGACTGAGTAAAATCTCCCACAGCCTGTGGCACTAAAGAAACAATAACCAGTCAGGAAAAGGCATCCATTTCAAGCATTCAAATGGCATCTCCCTTAAAGTGTTTGCCAGATTTTAAAAGTACATGAGGCATCAGGTTCAAGAACTACACTGGAACATTCTGAAGGGTGGAGTTGAACCACCGTCTTGCAGGTCTGTGGAGACGAAGTTGTGCCAGGCCCTAATCAAGAGCCCAGGAAGGCCCTGCCAGCAGAACAAGGGCCTGCCAGTCAGGGCGGCGTCCGATTGGAACAGCCCTGGCCCAGATCAACTTCCAATTAGATTAAGTTCACGAGCCCCCAACCCTGAATGCCGAGAAAAAAGGGGACACAGTCTCTCTCTGATGAAAGATATAGTATCATCTGTAATCTTTATAGTTTTCACATTAAAAATCTAGCATACAATAAAAAATTGCTATACATGTGGAGAGGTAAGAAATTTGACCAATATTAAAAGGAAAAAAGAGATATTGGAGTTATCAAAAAGTGATTTTAAAGTAACTATGGATAATAAAACAGTGGCAAAATAAATGAAGAGTGGAGAAATTCACCAGAAAATTGTAATCTATTTGAAAAATCAAATGGACATTCTAAAATTGAAAAATTAAATATCTATATTAAGAATGGACAGACATGAAAAGTAATTCAGATACATCCAGAAGACAGGTTAAGAAAAAAAAGGCTAAGTAGAAAGGAAAAGAAATAATGGGAAAAATAGTTGACTATAAAGGACATGTGGGACACTCAAAAGATCTAACATATGTAAAATTTGAGCCCAGAATTTAGAGGGAATGAGCAAGAATGAAAGAATAAGGCAGAATAAATAGGTAAAGAAACAAAAGCCAAGAAATTTCTGCAACTTAAAAAAAAATTAAAAACCAAAAAAATCTTAACCTGCAGATCCAAGAAGCTCAGTCAATCCAAAACAGGTTAAAAATAAAGAAAACAACACAGATGCATGTCATGGTAAAACTGTACAAAAGTCAAAACCTAGTGAAAATCTTGAAAGCAGACACATAAAAAAACATATTAACTTCAAAAGTATGACACTGTTACAGCTAACTTCTCAATGGGAACAGGAGTGCCACAGGCAGAACATACTGCAAAATTAGGAAAGGTAAGAAGTCTGCCAACTTAGAATTTTTTACCAGCAGAAACATCTTTCAAAGATGAAGGAAGAAAAAGTATTCAGAAAAACAAGCCAAAAAATTGGGGTAATTTTTAGCAGTAGACACACACTAAAAGAAAAGAAAAATGAAAGGGAAATCTTTAGGCAAAAAGAAATTGGTACCATATGGAAAGATAAAAATAATAGGAAAGAGTGAAGAAAACCAGAAATTTTCGTATGTGATTAAATATAAGCACATATACAAAAGCAATTATTGCACATCTTATAGAGTTTAAATTATACACAGAAATAAAATGCAAAATAACAATAAAACAAATGATGGAGTATTATAGGGGTTCTAAGTTTTCAAATAGTAATTTGTATTAGATTGGAATAAGTTAGGGATACATACTATAATCATCAGTGCAATCACTAAAAGAATAATAAAATAATATATAACTAACAAATTGTAAGAGAAAAAGAAAATTAAAAATATTTGATTAATCCACAAGAAGCCAAGAGAAGGGAAAAAAAATAGGACAAATAGAAAATTAGTAATCAAAAGGAACAAAAATTCCAATTATACTATAAGTAAGTCATAGGGATGAAAGCACAGCATAAGGAATAGTCATAATATTGTAGTATCTTCATATGCGACAGATGTAGGTAACTGTTGAATCACTGTTGTATACCTGAAACCAATATATTATTGTATATCAAATATACTTCAATAAAGAAAAATTTAAAAAGAGAAGAAAGCAAAAAAAGAAAGTATATCTAACTCCTGTCATATCAGGAACTTACGTGTTGTGTGTGTTTGTAGTTCTAAATATTCCATGTAAAATACAAAAACTGGCAGATTAGATTTAAGATAAAAAGTAATTACGCACTGTTACACATGAGACACATGTTAAATGTAAGAACACAAAACAGTTGAAGAAACGCTATAAATAAAAGGCTGGCAAACACTAACCAAAAGGAAGTTTCTTTAGCTATGCTAATATCAGACCAAATAGGATTTAAAGCAAAAACTTCTATTAAGCTAAACAAGGATATGTTCTAATGATATGGGAGTCAATCCAGCAAAAATGATGTCTCAAACCTAAATTCATATGTACTAATAGAAGAGATTCAAAACATGTAAGGTAAAAACAGAAAGAATCAGAGGAATAGAAAAATCCAGGATAATAAAGGGGAAATCTGACATACACAATTTCAATGATGATGGCTAATTTTATTTAGTACGTGATACTTTGTAAAATGCACTTACTAAATTTTAACATTGAAATCTGAAAATACATACTTGCACACAAACCTGACTCCAAAACATAACTATGTTCAAAGATAAAGTTATTGTGCTTTGAGTTTTCTTCCTTTTCTCATTTTCACAGAAAAATTACAATAAAAATTGTGGTGTTTGGAGCTAGAAGAAACTGTAGGATTCTGTTCACCACTCTGCACTTTTACCCATGGGGAACTGAGGCTCAGAGAAGTAAAGAACAAGCAATTAAAGAGTATCAGGAGAGGCCCAGGTCTTGTGTCTGCTCGCCATTCATTCCTTGCTCTACAATACATGCTCTATACCTCTGCTGTTGCTTAAGGACACAACAAATTCAGACCCATCTTAATAAGTATCAGAGCTTATCATCTCCTAATGCGTAAAACCATATATCCTTTTTATCTTATTTATACCAATAAAACACAAAAGAAACAATCTTGTGGATTAATCAAATATTTGGCCATTTCTACAGACATATGAAATTTTAGAAACAAATATTTAAGGTTATTGTTCATAAATAGGGCATCAAGTAATGTAAATTAATTTAGGTATTAGTGTCATATTTTTTAAAGCCACAGTAATGAGAAAATTAAAATCAATGAACTAATAATGATGTTAATATTTTTCAAGACGGCCCTAAGATCTCAATTATTATCTTTATTCCTCAGGTCCTCACTAAGCATTGTGTCATATCCTAGTTACTGCTGGTGATGCTCAGCCACCTGGTTCCTGCCCCAGTGTTATTCACATTCTAAAAAGACAGTGAAACATCTAATAAAATGAATAGTCTTAAAATTCATTTTCTAGCCAGGAGGGATTAAGAGGATCTGCAATTACCCTCCCTCAGTAAACAATTAGAAAACAGGACAAATATTTCATTAAAAGAACTATTTTGGGATATGGAAACAGGTGACCAGGACTTTTTTCTGAAAGAAAGAAACAAATGAGGTGAACCTACCACTGATCAGCATTCCTATGAGGTAGTTTTAAGATAGCAGCACAGGAAAGGGAACCCACACAGAGCCCAATAATCTGAACCACTTAAGGAGAAAGGGACGGAACTTTGGGAATGGCAATGCAGCTAGAATGTATGAGGTAAATTTCCAGAGAGAAGAAAGGTATACAGAAAAGAATTCTAGAAATCTGTATAAAGGTCTGAGAATCTCCGAAATACACCTGCATATGCACAGCAAAAAAACACCAGAAAATCCAGGCAAAAAAAAATTGCCAAGACATAATACTAGTGAGCAGTAAGGGAAACAAGTCTCAGTGCTCATAAAAGGCCTTTTATGAATCATTAGAGTTTGCACTAGCCAGACAAAAGAGGCCACACTGAACAGGCAGTGTACCTTTGGTGAAAAGCATGCAGAAAGGCAATGTCTTAAATATGGAACAATATTATTTCTTCAATAAAGGCAATTCTAAACATGCCTTAAAAGAGCTTCAAAACAATCCTCTAAAATGTCAATATAACCTACAAGTAACTTTATACACTCACAGTTAATATACTATGACAAGCAAAATTTAAGCCATCTAGCTAGGGAACTGGAGATGTTTAAAACATGGTAACTGAAATTCATACATATTGGAATCATGCAAAGGGATGACTGCTTGTAGTTCACATCTGTATCTACAACAGAAACTACAGAAAGAGAAAGATATACATTGAAACAAACCCACAAATATACAGACCATATGTTAACTATGATTATCTCTGTGCTTGTGGTTATGGCTAATTTCTATTTTTTCTTTGGGCTTTTCTGTAAATTTCAGTTTTGATACAATGAAGATCTAAATGCAACATTCATGTAAAAAGAAACAACAAGTAAGGGGAGGGGAAAAGATAGTGGAATAGGAAGGAAAAGCAGAAATCTTCTCCCACAGACACACCAAGGAAGCAACTCCAGCAAATACAACTAACCCTGAAAACAAGCCTGAAGGCTACAGAACAGACATCTACACCTGGAAAAGAAGAGAAGACCACACAGAGAAGGGTAAAGTGGTAAAGCTACAACGGAGTAGGACATAAGCCATTCTCCATCCCAAGCCACAAGCAGGAGGGAGAGGAATGGAGCAGGGAGGGGATTAGTACACAGGAATCCTGCACATCTGCTCTGGGAATACAAGTTCATACCGCTCTGGAATTGGGTGATTAACAGGGCTGGAAACCAGAAAGAGTTGGATCACTATGGGAGGCTGAGAGTCCTGTTGCTAGTGGAGGACAGGCACGCTCCGTAGGTCCCACTGAGACCAAACACAGAGGTAGGGTGTGAAAGATTTACCAGGAGTGGGAAGTGTGCTGGAGGGATGAGGCTAGGAGGGAGCCCTCTCCAGAAGAATAAGGGCAGCTGGACAACGCCTCCCCAGCCCTCCCTCAGCCCAGCCCACTTCATGCTCCCATGCACACCTGCCACACCAGCCAGGCAGGGCCATCATTTCTGCTGAGCAGCCCTGCCCACAATATTCACCACAGAAGTGCCACCTTTTAGCTCACAAAGGTCCCCCTGAGGCAAGCTGTAAGCCTAGGCAGACTGACTTCAGACACTGTAGGCAAACAGGCAAAGAGGGGGCCCTACCCACAGCTCAACAACAGCAACTATGGCTCCACCAAAAAGGAAAACCAGGCACTGGTGTGCAAAGAGTCTTGAGCTTCTGGGTACCACAGGACACCTTCTTCATAAAGCGATTACTCTCTAGACCAGGAGGCATAAAGGATCTATCTAACGTGAAGGAAGAAACACAGAAACCCAGACAAAATGAGGCATAGTAACATGTTAAAAAAAAAACTAACAAAAAAAGACAGATAAGTCACCAGAAAGAGGGATAAATGAAACAGAGATCACTGATCATCTTGATAAATATTTCAAAGTAACATGCTCAAGACCTGAATAAAAGAATTAACGATCTCAGGTAGAACCTCAACAAGGAGACAAAACATGAAAAGAACCACTCAGAGCTGAAAACTACAGAAACTGAATGAAAATTATAGTGAGGGAATGAATAACAGATTATTGCAAATAGAGGAGTCAACCAGTGAGATGGAAATCAGAGAACAGGAAAACAACAAAGCTGAGGAACAGAGAGAAAAAAGAATCTCCAGAAACAAGAGGATCCTAAACAAGCTGTCAGCTCCAAACAAAACAGTATTTTCATAAGAGGGGTCCAAGGAGGAGGAAAGACAAAGGAGTACAAAGTCTCTTTGAAGAAATAATTGCTGAAAACCTCCCTACTCCAGGGAAGGAAACAGATGCCCAGGTCCATCCAGGAGGGGTTGAGAACCCCTAACAAAAGGAATCCCAGGATGACAATGTGAAGATATATAATAATTAAAATGACAAAATGAAGAATAATAAATGAAGGCTATTAAAAGCAGCCAGAGAGAGGCAAAAAATTACTTATAAGGGAAACCCCATCAGGCTATCACCAATTTCTCAGCAGAAACTTTACAGGTCAGAAGGGAGTGGCATGAAATATTTAATGTATTGAAACAGACGGAACTTCAGCCAAGGATCTACCCATCAAGGTCATTATTAAGAAGTGAAGGAGATATTAAAAGTTTCTCAGCTAAATGAAAGTTAAAAGAATTCACTACCACTAAACCAGCCTTACAAGATATGTTAAAGGTTCTTCAGTAAATGGAAATGTTCTTAAGCCTAAATATATTTCATCACTGAAAATAAACCCACAGTAAAGGTAGTAGACCTTTAAGGTAGTAAACCAACCAAGTATAAAGTTAAGAGAAAAAAAAAGCACAAGTAGCAAAACCAACTATACACAAAATCTGTCAAGGGATACACAAAAAATGTAGATTATCACATTTAATATACAAAGTGTGGAAGAGGAAGAAGAATAAAAAGAAGTACTTTTAGTCTGTTCAAAATAGAGTAACCATCAACTTAATATGGACTAGTATATAGTTAGGAAACTATCCATGAAACTTATGGTAACTGCAAACCTAAAGCCTATCAGAGATACAGAAAAAATTTAAAAAGAAATCCAATCACAACACCAAAAATAAACATCAAATAGCAAGAGTACAAGGGAGGAAGAAAGGAACAGAGAAGAACTATAAAAACAATGAGAAAACAATTTAAAAAATGGCAATAAGTTAATTACCTTAAATGTAAATGGACTGAATACACCAAGCAAAAGACACAGGGTGGCAGAATGCATAAAGAAACAAAACCCATCTATATGCTGCCTATAAGAGACTCATTTCAGACCTAAAGACATACATAGACTGAAAGTGAAGGGATAGAAAAAGATGTTTCATGCAAGTAATAGGGAGAAAAAAGCAGGAGTGGCAGTACTTTCATGAGACAAAATGGACTTCAAAACAAAGAAAGTAACAAGACAAAGAAGGATATCACATAATGATAGAAGGGTCATTCCAACAAGACGATAAAACAACTACAAGTATCTAGGCTCCTGACACAGAAGCAACTAAATATGTAAAACAAATACTAACAGAACTAAAGTGAGAACAGACTGCAACTCAACCATATTAGGAGGAGACTTTAACACCCCACTTACATCAATGGACAGATCATCCAAACAGAAAATAAGTAAGAAAACAGAGGCACACAGCAACACATTATCAGATGAACTCAACAGATATATATAGAACATTTCATCCAAAAGCAGCAGGACACACATTTTTCTCAAGTGCACATGGAAGGTTCTTTAGAATAGATCACATACTAGGATACAAAAAGAGCCTCAATAAATTTAAAAAGATTGAAATTGTATCAAGCAACTTCTCAGACCACAATGGTGTGAAACTAGAAATAAACTACACAAAGAAAAAAACACACAAACACACAAAGGCTAAAGAACATGCATCTAAATAATCAATGGACCAATGAACAAATTAAAGTGGAAATCTACCAATACATGGAAACAAATAAAAACAAACAAACAACAGTCCAAAATTTGTGGGATGCTATGAAAGTGGTGGAGAGAGGAAGTACACAGAAATACAGGCCTCCCTCAAGAAACAACAAGAATCCCAAATAAACAGTCTAAACTTTTAACTAAAAAGACTAGGAAAAGAAGAACAAATGAAACCCAAACTTGGTAGAAGGAGGGACATAATAAGGATCAGAGCAGAAATAGGTAAAATAGAGAAAAAATAAAATAGAAAAAAGTCAATGAAACCCAGAGCTGGTTCTTTGAGAAGATAAATAAAACAAACTCCTAGACAGTGTTATCAAGATAAAAAGAGAACACAAAATCAGAAATGAAAAAAAAAATAGTTACAGACACCACAGAAATACAAAGAATTATTGGAAAATTCTATGAAAAATTATATGCCAATAAATAGGACAACTTAGCAGAAATGGACAAGTTCCTAGAAAAGTACAACATTCCAAGACTGACACACGAAGAAACAGAAAATCCAAACAGACTAATTACCAGTAACGAAGTTCAACTGGTAATCAAAAACCGCTGAACAAACAAAAATGCAAAACCAGATGGCTTCACAAGCTAAATTCTACCAAATATTTAAAGAAGAGCTAGTACTCATCCTTCTTAAAGTATTCCATAAAATAGAAGAGGGAATACTTCCAAACTCATTCTATGGGGCAGGCATCACTCTAAAACCAAAACCAAAGAAAGACACCACAAAAAAATAAAATTACAGACCAATATCCCTGATGAACATAGATGCAAAAATCCTCAACAAAATATTAGCAACTGAAATTAAAAAATACATCAAGAGGATCATCCATAATGAGCAAGTGAGATTTATTCCAGGGATGCAAGGATGGTACAATTTTTGTAAATCAATATGGTTCACACCATATTAACAAAAAGACAAATAGAAACCATCTGATCATTTCATTAGATGCTGAAAAAGCATCTGACAAAATTCAACATCCACTCACAATAAAAACTCTCAACAAAATTGGTATACAGGGAACACAGCTCAACATAATAAAGCCCATATATGACAAACACAGAGACAACATCATACTGAACAGCAAAAAGCTGAAAGCTTTTCCTCCAAGATCAAGAACAAAGACAGGAAGTCCACTCTCATCAACTTTATCCAACATGGTACTGGAGGCCCTAGCAACTGCAATCAGACAACACAAAGAGATAAAAGGCATCCAACTTGGTAAGGAAGAAGTTAAACTGTCACTATCTGCAGATGACATGATATTATACTAGAAAACCCTAAAGAATTCACCAAAGAACTTCTAGAACTAATAACTGAATTCAGCTAAGTTGCAGGATACAAAATAATACACAGAAATCTGTTGTATTCCTATGTACTAACAATGAAACAGCAGAAAGAGAAATCAAGAAAACAATTCCATTTACAGTTGCCTCAAAAAGAATAAAATGTCTAGAAAATAACCTAGCCAAGGAGGTGAAAGACCTGTACTCTAAAAACTGTAAGACTCATGAGAGAAATTAAAGAAGACACAAATAAGTGGAAATCGATCCCATGCTCATGGATAGGAAGAATTGATATAGTCAAAATGACCATCCTGCCCAAAGCAATTTACAGATTCAATGCAATCCCTATCAAAATACAAACAGCAGAGAACAAATAATCCAAAAATTCATATGGAACCACAAAAGACTCCAAACAGCCAAAGCAATCTTCAGAAAGAAAGAACAAAGCATTATACTCCCTGACTTCAAACTATACTACAAAGCTACAGTAATCAAAACAGTATGTATGGTACTGGCACAAGATTAGACCCATAGATCAGTGGTACAGAATAGAAAGCCCAGATATAAACTCACACATCTATGGTCAATTAATATACAATAAAGGAGCCATGAACATACAATAGGGAAAAGACAGCCTGTTCAATAACTGGTGTTGGGAAAACTGGACAGTTACATGCAAGAGAACAAAATTGGATTATTGTCTAACCTCATACACAAAAGTAAACTCAAAATGAATTAAAGAAGTAAATGTAAGACACGAAACCATAAAACTCTTAAAAAGAAAACATAGGCAAAAATCTGTTGAACATAAGCATGAGCAATATTTTTCTGGACACGTCTTACTGGACAGGGGAAACAAAATAAAAAATGAACAAGTAGGACTAAATCAAACTAAAAAGCTTCTGTACAGCAAGGGAGACACCATCAGAAGAACCAAAAGGCAACCTACAGTATGGGAGAATATATTCATAAATGATTCATCTGATAAGGGGTTAACATCCAAAATATATAAAAAGCTCACATGCCTCAACCTGAAGAAAACAAATAATCTGATTAAAAAATGGGCAGAACACCTGAACAGACTTTTTCCAAAGAAGAAATACAGATGGTCAACAGACAAATGAAAAAATGCTCCATATCACTAGTCATCAGGGAAATGCAAATCAGAAGCACAATGAGATATCACCTCACACCAGTTAGAATGACCACTCTCCAAAACAAAAGAAATAAGTGTTGGCAAGGATGTGGAGGAAAGGGAACCCTCCTACACTGATGGTGGGAATGTCAATTGGTGCAGCCACTGTGGAAAGCAGTATGGAGGTTCATCAAAAAACTGAAAATAGAAAAACCATTCAACACAGTAATTTCACTTCTAGGAATTTACCTGAGAAAACAAAATCTCTGATTTGAAAAGATATATGCACCTCTATGTTTATCACTGCATTATCTACAATAGCCAAGATATGGAGCAGCCAAAGTGTCCATCAATGGATGAAAGGATAAAGAAGGTGTGGTACATGTACACAATGGAATACTATTCAGCCAAAAAAGAAAGAGATCCTGCCATTTGTGACAACATGGATGGACCTAGAGGGTATTATGCTCACTGAAATAAGCCAGCCAGACAAAGACAAGTACCATATGACTTCACCTAGTTGTGGAATCAAAACAAAATGAAAAAAAACAGCAATAGACTCAGACACTAAAAAGTGACTGGTGGTTACCATGGGGGAGGGTTGGGAATGGGTGGGTGGAGATGGTGAGGGCAATAAAGGGGCACAAGAATCTCAATCATAAAATAAATTGAAATATATAGTATTTCATATAAATGCTAGCAGTTATTTTCTACTTAGTTTTTTTCCTTTTCTAATGAACAGACTGTCACATTTTCCTCCCTTTCCCAAGTCCTTTAACTCTTAAAGGGTTTATGGGGTCTGTAAATATATTTTAACACTTTATCAGAGAAAAGGTCATTGCTCATTTTGCTAAAATTATGTGGTATGAATTACTTCTCCTTAATAATGTAATTTCAGTGAGTTTCTCTGAGGAAATGTCAAAGAAAGAAAGTGTACATGTAAATGAATATGCAGATGTGTATATAGTTTGTACATGGTCACAGTGCAAAACAAAATAGTGAAATAAAAAACTTTCACTACCCTTAGCTTGGCTTGGAATTTCTCAAACATTATCCATACATCATGGGAAGGGTCTTGCCCTTGTACAGTCCCTCACCTTGAAGTTTAAAAGAGGAAATCCATGCAGAAATAACAATGTGTGAAATAATATTACCATTAAATTGATTACATACACAATTGCTTTCTGGTAATCACATAATATCCCCACGCTAGTTTTGTTCTATTTTGTTTAATAACTAATAGCATCAATGTCTTCATTAATGGCAAACTAGTGGCACAGAAAAGTAAAATACTTTCAGTTAACATTCAGTAATAGAGAACTATAAATCTGCACTGAAAATGGATGTTGCCATGGCCACTGAAATCCAAATTTATCTTCTTTCCAGCTGAACTCAAGCCATATATAATATATCCATAATACAAGCCAAATACATGACTCAGTTGACATTTTTAAGTTTTCACATAGTTTTTGGTTTTCAAGGACCAACCATTACCACTGACAATTACTTCACATCAGTGGGATATTAATGTCATATTATTTATTAGAAAACAACAGGGCATATAAATTCCAAAGTCTCATCATAAGAAAATATGCTACATATATTGATAAATGGAACATTCAATGAAAATACTCAGCAGGAAAAAATACCTTCCTTTATATGACATCATTTATATGCAGAACATAACATTTTGTGGCTAGCCCATAAAAGGAAAGCGTTTTGACATAATAAAAAACTGCAGAATTTTATTCACAAATCAATCAGTTTTGGAAAAGCACTTTATGTAATGTCAATCTCGAAAGAACAAAAAGTTACCCTAATATTCTTTCAATGGCTCATCCTGGTCTTCAATGACTAATATTTGATATAATGGATGCTTCCATCCTTCTCAGAAGAGAATTCATTATACTCAAAGGATCACTCAAGCCAGGAACATGGTTAGTGATCATTAAGAACTCTTACAAGAAACAATGAGCTCGTGTTAGTGAACTTTGTCTTCGTAATCCCAAATCACCTAGACTCTAAGAAGGAAACTTCTGTGAAAACAAAACCTCCATTAGTCCCTATAGAGGGTCCTAGTGCCTTTCTTGATCCCTCCCAACAATGACACTAATACCAATGGAGGAGGAGAGGGTTAACACTGGGAAATCAGCATTGTTCTCTCCCCACTGGAAACTGGCACAGGTAATAGAAGGGATTGCAAAGCCTCATCATCTGAGTAAAATCATTATTACTCATTCAATATACAAGTTTGACAGAGTGGATACAAATGAAAATCAGAAAGCATATGGAAAGTGATACATCTTTCTCATTTCTACTTTTATAACATAAGTATTGAGCATCTACTCTGGGACCAGCATTGTACTGACCACGTTCACACTACAATTTCATATATCTAATGAAGACCTGACATACAGCAGCCTGAAGAGCTAGCTGTGTCATCACAGACTGAAAAAGTTAATTCCTCACAACCCACGAAGAGTCTATACATGATTCCTTATAATAAAGCTAGTGTTTATGGGACTGAAACAAACCTTAATAGAGATGTTTGGGGCCTTCATTTTTCTGTAAATAGAGCTTTGGTAAAAATGTGTAAAAGTAATAAAACATTTGAAGAATAATAATAAAGAGAAAATGAAATTAAAAAACAAAATTTGGAAGTGTAGTGCTTTCACTAGAGTAGAAGTTAAATCAATTGACCTGGCAAAAAAGCTAAGAAGACCTAAATACACGTATGCCTTCACATCATGTTAAGAGTGCTTTTCCAAACAGTGGGAATGCATAGGCTCTCTGACATGAGGGCTTAGCAGTAAGAGGCAGAAAACGGTAATGGATAAGATTATACATGGAAATAAGAAGAATGTTTTTAATGAACAATCACCTATACTACTAAAATTCATTCATTCATTAATATGGAATGTTAAAGATCAGACTCGAAGCAAGAGAGCACAAATGCTTACAAGGCTTTGACGAGGAACAAGCTGGTAACCTCCCAGTGACTCTACATTCTTCATGTATAATATGGATGAAGAGGAAAGCTACTTCATAAAGTTGTTGTGAAGATCACAAGTGAGCAAAAAACTCTTAGAAGAGTGACTGGTTTATACTAAACACCCTAAGTGCATTTTAATTAAATATTGGAGAAAAAATTTTGGATCTTTATTTCAAACCATAGTCGAAAGCAAATTTTAGGTAGAGTCACAAGTTCAGTGTTAAAAAACAAAATCACAACCACACAAAAGACAAAAATAGTTTTCAAATTAGGTGTGGAAAAAGTGTTTTCAGGATTGATATAAAAGACCATATCTTAAGGTATGTAGATAAAACTTCAAAATTAGGAGACTTCCAGGAAGATGGCAGCAGGAATCTCCTCCCAAAACCAAATATATTTATGAAAATAGAGCAAATACAACTATTCCGAAAAGAGAGACCAGAAGATACAGGACGACACCAGCCTGCACCTACACCTGAGAGGACTCGGCACCCTGGAAGGTGGGTAAGATACAAAGCCGTGACCCAGCGAGAAAGGAGCACTACCCAACCCCAGTGCAACGGCGGGAAGAGAGGATTCAGAGCCGGGAGGGACTGGAAGTAGAGGCCCGCTAAATAACCTCTCCTGGTGAACTGCGCCAGGAGCGCTGACACACATCTCGCGGTGTATCGGAGATTGGAGAGACAGATGGGCAGATATCAAGACTGCAGGTCCACCCAGCCAATTCACCGGAACAAAAGAAAAGCACATGCTTTTTTAGGGGCCTTAAAGAGACAGGGGCCCGACAAAGGAGCAGGATCATCCCAGAACACTCAGCCCAGCAGGCAGGGAGTCCTGGGGAATTTTGGTTCCCTTGGACTGTGGCTGGGAAAAGCAATTGCGTTGAGACTTCCCACAGAAATCAGCAGGCTCCCATTCGTTCCCTCACAGGCCAGGGTCAAAAAGGGCACGGGAAGAGCAGAGTAGCAGTGGAATAGTGGAACAGCAGTGCCACCTACAGGATTGTCACAGAAACTACACACAGCAGGCGGTTTTTTTTTTTTCTATTTTCCATTTCGTATTTTTTACTTTTTCTGACCACTTCTATTGCCATGAAAAGATAGAGAAATATGGTACAAACAAAGCTTACCCAGACAACCCAGACCATAATACCCCACAGAGGGAGCCTGATGGAATTGAAATGTACAATCTTCCTGAAAAAGAATTCAGAATAAAAGTCATAACCATAGAGATGGATCTACAGAGAAATATGCAAGAGCTAAGAGACGAAGTGAGGGAACTGAGGAAAGACAATGCAGAGATGGGACACACAATCAACGGGCTTAGCAGCAGATTGGAAGAGATGCAAGAGACTGTTAATGGAATAGATATCAGAGAACAGGAATACAGAGAAGCTGAGGAACAGAGAGATAAAAGGATCTCTAGGAATGAAAGAATTTTAAGAGAACTGTATGACCAATCCAAACGGAACAATATTCACATTATAGGAATACCAGAGAAAAAGAGAGAGAAAAAGGGATAGAAAGTGTCTTTCAAGAAATAATTGCTGAAAACATCCCCAAGCTAGGGAAGGAAATAGTCTCTAAAACCATAGAAGCCTACAGATCTCCCAACACAAGGGACCCAAGGAAGACAACACCAAGACACATAATAACTAAAATGGCAAAGATCAAAGATAAGGACAGAGTATAAAATGCAGTTACAGAGATAAAAAATATCACCTACAAAGGAAAATTCATTAGACTATCATCAGACTTCTCAAGAGAAAACTTACAGGCCAGAAGAGAATGGCATGATATATTTAACATAATGAAATAGAAGGGCCTAGAACCAAGAATATTATATCCAGCATGACTATCATTTAAATTTGAGGGAGCGATTAAACAGTTTCCAGAGAAGCAAAAGCTGAGGGAATTTGCCTCCCATAAACCACCTATTCAGGATATCTAAAAGGGACTGCTCTAGATGGAAACACTCCTAAGGCTAAGAAGAGGTCACCACAGAAAATAATATCATAGCAAAGAAAGCAGACCATCCAAATACTAACTAAAGGCAAAGAATAAAACACCTAGTATATAAAGAATGGAGGAGGAAGAAAAAGAAGGGAGAGGAATAAAGAAACATCAGACTGCGTTTACAATAACTTAGCAAGAAAGTTAAGTTAGAACGTCAGATAGTAAAGAAGCAACCCTTGAACCTTTGGTAACCACGAATCTAAACCAGGAATGTCAATAACTACATATCTATCGATAATCACCCTAAATATAAATGGACTGAATACAACAATCAAAAGACACAGAGTAATAGAATGGATAAAAAAGCAAGACCCATCTATATGCTGCTTACACGAGACTCACCTCAAACCCAAAGATATACACAGACTAAAAGTGAAGGGATGGAAGAAGATATTTCATGCAAACAAGGAGAAAAAAGCAGGTGTTGCAGTACTTGTATCAGACAAAATAGACTTAAGAATGACGAAAGCAGCAAGAGATAAAGAAGGACATTACATAATGATAAAGGGGTCAGTCCAACACGAGGATATAACCTTTTTAATATATATGCATCCAAGACAGGAGCGCTGGGATATGTGAAACAAATACTAACAAAATTAAAGTAGGAAATACAAATCAATGCATTCATCTTAGGAGACTTCAACACACCACTCACTCCAAAGGACAGAGCAACCAGACAGAAAATAAGTAAAGACACAGAGGCACTCAACAACACACTAGACAGATGGACCTAACAGACATCTACAGAACTCTACACCCAAAAGCAACAGGATACACATTCTTCTCAAGTGCACATGGAACATTTTCCAGAATAGACCACATACTAGGCCACAAAAAGAACCTCAGTAATTTCAAAAATATTGAAATCCAACCAAACAACTTCTAAGATCACAAAGGTATAAAACTAGAAATAAATTTTAGAAAGAAAACAAAAAGGCTCACAAATACATGGAGATGTAACAACATTCTCCTAATTAATCAATGGGTTAACGACGACATCACAAAATCAAAGAATATATGGAGACTAATGACAACAACAACACAAAACCACAACTTCGGTGGGGCGCAGCAAAAGCAGTTCTAAGAGAAAAGTATATTGCAGTCCAGGCCTATTTAAATAAGAAAGAACATTCCCAAATGAATAGTCTAAAGACACAATTATTGAAATTGGAAAAAGAAGAACAAATGAGGCCCAAAGTCACCAGAAGGAGGGATATAATAAAGATCAGAGAAGAAATAAATAAAATTGAGAAGAATACAACAATAGAAAAAAAATCAATGAAACCAAGGGCTGGTTCTTTGAAAAAATAAACAAAATAGATAAACCCCTAGCCAGACTCATTAAGAGAAAAAGAGAATCTACACACATAAACAAAATCAGAAATGAGAAAGGAAAAATAATAATAGACACCACAGAAATACAAAGAATTATAAGAGAATATTATGAGAATCTATATGCTAACAAGCTGGAAAACATAGAAGAAATGGACAACTTCTTAGAAAAATACAACCTTCCAAGACTGACCAAGCAAGAAACAGAAAAAATAAACAGACCAATCACCAGCAACAAAATTGAATCGGTATTCAAAAAACTACCCAAGAACAAAACCCCCGCGCCAGACTGAATCACCTCTGAATTCTACCAGACATATAGAGAAGAAATAACACCCATTCTCCTTAAAGTTTTCCAAAAAATAGAAGAGGAGGGAATACTTCCAAACTCTTCTATGAAGTCAGAATGACTCTTCTAATACCAAAACCAGGCAAACACCTCACCAAAAAAGAAAATTACCGACCAATATCTTGATAAACGTGGACGCAAAAATACTCAACAAAATATTAACAAACAGAATTCAAAAATACATCAAAAGGATCATACACAATGTTCAAGTGGGATTCATCTCAGGGATGCAAGGATGGTACAACATTCGAAAACCCATCGATATCATCCACCACATCAAAAAACAGAAGAACAAAAACCACATGATCATCTCCATAGATGCTGAAAAGGCATTTGGCAAAATTCAGTATCCATTCATGATTAAAACTCTTAACAAAATGGGTATAGAGGGCAAGTACCTCAACATCATAAAGGCCATATATAACAAACCCACAGCTAACATCATACTTAACAGCGAGAAGCTGAAAGCTTTTCATCTAAGATCAGGAACAAGACAGGGATGCCCACTCTCTCCACTGTTATTTCAGTACTGAGGTCCTAGCCATGGCAATCAGACAAAACAAAGAAATACAAAGCATACAGATTGGTAAAGAAGAAGTCAAATTGTCACTATTTGCAGATGACATGATATTGTACATAAAAAACCCCAAAGACTCCACTCCAAAATTACTAGAACTAATAACTGAATTCAGCAAAGTTGCAGGATACAAAATTAACACACAGAAATCTGTTGCTTTCCTATACACTAACAATGAACTAACAGAAAGAGAAATCAGAAAAACAATTCCATTCACAATTGCATCAAAAAGAATAAAATACCTAGGAATAAACCTAATAAAGGAAGTGAAAGACCTATACTCTGAAAACTACAAGGCACTCCTAAGAAAAATTAAAGAGGACACAAACAAATGGAAATGCATCCCATGCTCTTGGCTAGAAGAATAAATATTGTCAAAATGGCTATGCTACCTAAAACAACATACAGACTCAATGCAAGCCCTATCAAAATACTACCACCTTTCTTCAATGAACTGGAACAGGTAATTCTAAAATTCATATGGAACCACAAAAGATCCCGAATAGCCAAAGCAATCCTGAGAAGGAGGAATACAAAAGGGGGAATTACGCTCCCTGACTTCAAGCTCTACTACAAAGCCACAGTAATCAAGACAATTTGGTACTGGCACAAAAACAGACCCACAGACCAGTGGAACAGAATAGAAAATCCAAACAGTAACCGAAACATATACAGTCAGTTAATATATGATAAAGGAGCCTTAGATATACAATGGGGAGAAGACAGCCTCTTCAGCAGCTGGTGTTGGAAAAACTGGACAGCTACATGTAAGAGAATGAAACTGGACTATTGTCTAACCCCATACACAAAAGTAAACTCAAAATGGATCAAAGACCTGAATGTTCGTCATGAAACCATAAAACTCTTAGAAAAAAATATAGGCAAAAATCTCTTGGACATAAACATGAACGACTTCTTCATGAACATATCTCCCTGGGCAAGGGAAACAAAATCAAAAATGAACAAGGGGGACTATATCAAGATGAAAAGCTTCTGTACAGCAAAGGACACCATCAGTAGAACAAAAAGACATCCCATAGTATGGGAGAATATATTCATAAATGACATATCTGATAAGGGGTTGACATCCAAAATACATAAAGAACTCACACACCTCAACAAACAAAAAGCAAGTAATCCAATTAAGGAATGGGCAGAGAACATGAATAGACACTTCTCCAAAGAAGAAATTCAGATAGTCAACAGGCACATGAAAAGATGTTCCACATTGCTAATCATCAGAGAAATACAGATTAAAACCACAATGAGATATCACCTCACACCAATGAGGATGGCCAACATCCTAAACAGAAAGAATAACAAATGTTGTCGAGGATGTGGAGAAAAAATATGGAGAAAGGGGTACCCTCCTACACTGCTGGTGGGAATGTAAATTAGTTCCACCATTGTGAAAAGCAGTATGGAGATTCCTCAAAAAACTCAAAATAGAAATACCATTTGACCCAGGAATCCCACTTTTTTTACCCTAAGAATCCAGCAGCCCAGTTTGAAAAAGACAGATGCACCCCTATGTTTATCGCAGCACTATTTACAATAGCCAAGAAATGAAAGCAACCTAAGTGTCCATCAGTAGATGAATGGATAAAGAAGATGTGGTACATATACACAATGGAATATTATTCAGCGTAAGAAGAAAGCAAATCCTACCATTTGCAACAACATGGATGCAACTAGAGGGTATTATGCTCAGTGAAATAAGCCAAGCCGAAAAAGACAAATACCAAATGATCTCACTAATATATGGAGCATAAGAGCAAAGAAAAAAACTGAAAGAACAAAACAGCAGCAGACTCACAGAACCTAAGAATGGACTAATAGTTATCAAAGGGAAAGGGACTGGGCACAATGGGTGGGGAAGGGCGGGACAACGGGGAAAAAGGGGCATTACGATTAGCAGACATAATGTTGGGGGGGGGCACAGGAAGGCTGTACAACTCAGAAAAGACAAGTAGTGATTCTATAGCATATCACTACGCTGATGGACAGTGACTGTAATGGGGTAGGTGGGGGCGACCTGATGAAGTGGGGATTTTAGTAACCATAATGTTGCACATGAATTGTAGATTAATGATACCCCCCAAAAAAAGTTTCTGTACATCAAATGACAACATCAGCAGAACAAAAACGCATCCTAGAGTATCGGAAAATATATTTGTAAATAACATATCCGACAAGGGGTTAACATCCAAAATATATAAAGAACTTACACGCCTCAACACCCAAAAAGTAAATAACCCTATTAAAAAATCGGCAGAGTATCTGGACAGACACTTCTTCAAAGAAGAAATTCAGATGGCCAACAGGCACATGAAAAGATGCTCCCCGTTGCTAATTATCAGGGAAATGCAAATTAAAACCACAATGAGGTATCACCTCACACCAGTTAGGATGGCCATTATCGAAAAGACTTAAGAACAACAAATGCTGGCGAGGATGTAGAGAAATGGGAACCCTCCTACAGTGCTGGTGGGAATGTATATTAGTTCAACCATTTGGGAAAGCAGTATGGAGGTTCCTCAAAAATCTAAAAATAGAAATACCATTTGACCCAGGAATTCCACTCCTAGAAATTTACCCTACGAATGCAGGAACCCCATTTCAAAAAGACATGTACCTGTATGTTTATCGCAGCACTATTTACAGTAGCCAAGAAATGGAAGCAACGGAAGTGTCCATCAGCAGATGAATGGATAAAGATGTGGTACATATACACAATGGAATATTATTCAGCCATAAGAAACAAACAAATCCTACCATTTGCAACAACATGTATGGAGCTGGAGGGTATTTTGCTCAGTGAAAGAAGTCAGGCAGAGAAAGACAAATACCAAATGATTTCCGTCATTTGTAGAGTATAACAATGAAGCAATATGAAGGAACAAAACAGCAACAGACTCACAGACTCCTAGAAGGGACTAGTGGTTACCAAAGGGGAGAGGTGGGGGAGGGGAGTGTGGGGAGGGAGGCAGAAGGGGATTGAGGGGTATTATGATTAGTACACATGGTGTGCAGGGGATCCTGGGGAAGACAGTATAGCACAGAGAAGACAAGTAGTGACCCTGTGGCATTTTACCTCACTGATGGACAGTGACTGTAATGGGGTATGAGGAGTCGGGACTCGATAATATGGGTGAATGTAGTAACCACGTTGTTTTTTCATGTGAAACCTTCAAAAGAGCATGTATCAATGATACCTTAGTAAAAAAAAGAAAATTTGAATCAAAAATATGTATATTTGAAAAGCAAATGCCACAACAGATATTTGTTTGTTCATTCGTTCATTGATTATTTCGTCCATACTAGTGATGTTGCAGGTGCTGGCTTACAGTGCTGAATGTGACACAGGTGACCCTGCTATTGAGGAGCTTGAGTCTCAGTGAGTAGAGACACAAAGTTGACATAAAAGCAAAAAAATATCAAAGAGTTTTAAGGGCCACATTAAGAAATAAAACCGGGTGATCTCATAGTGACTAAGCATTTTAACTGGGGGGTGGGGGAAGGTCTCCTAGAGAAAGTAAGATTTAGACTGAAACTAAACAAGAGGGCCCAGCCACGCCAAGGTGAGGGGAGAGCCTTCTGGCAAACGGAACTTTGTGTGAAGATCCAAAGTGGAAATCAGCCTGACAAGCTGGAGAAACAGGACAGTCACTGCAGCTGACGTATACAGGTGAAGAGCTAGCAGTATGACACGGGGTGGAGGACAGATGTGAGGGGCAGAGGATATGAGCTTTCGTACGTCTGGATAAAGAGGTTGGGTTTCATTTTCAATAGGATGTTAAGCTTCTTAACAGGCTAGTGAATATGATTATTAAGTATAATTAGGAATATACAACCTAATATATATAATTGTTGGATCACTATGTTGTACACCTAAAACCAATGTAATATTACATACCAACTACACTTCAACAAAAAATACACGAAAATCTGGCTGCTATATAGGGCACAGGCAGTAGGAAAGATGAAAATAGAAGCAAGTGATGAGTCAGAACACCTGGTAGCAGTCCAGGCGAGATGTATTGGTATGATGATGACTTGGACACAGTGGTAGTAACTGGAGATGGAAAAAAGTAGGCAAACAGAGGTACAGGAGGTTTAGGAGAAAAAGAATGATCCTAGATTATATATGACACAGGTGAAGAGAGGTTTATCTTACAGAGATGGAGAAAGCTATGGAAGCAGCAGCTAGGGTACATGTGAGGAAGGGCAATGGACAGAATCAAAGACATATTTGGCTACGTGAAGTTTGAGATACTTCAGAGCACGTATGTGGAGATTTCAATTGGGCAGTTGTGCACAAGACTCTGAGGGTCAAAGTTAAGATCAAGTTTGGAGATAAAGATCTGGAAGTCTGCAACAGAGTGCTATCAGATTACAGATGACACACTCAAAAGGATGGTGTTGCCACAGAGCGAGACAGATGAGCGGTGGAGTCACACTTGTCTGTAGGTTGGCAGCTTTGGTGTCAGGAGGATAAAGCTTAAGGCAGCTGGGCACCAGGGGCAGTGGTTTTAGAGATTAGAATCAAACACATGAAGCAACACAGAGTCCCTGTTGAGAGACAGTCAGTTAATTTAGAGACAGGTCAATATAGCTCTGTGTTTTTCTCAAAGAGATTTTAATTTATCAGGCACTGGTGAGGCAGAGGAGGAAAGACAGTGAAAGCAGAGCTTCATGGAAGCTGTGGCTCTGACAGATGAGTAAGAGACAAGGAAGGGGCCCGGAAATCTGGCTGTTTTCAAGAGCATAGAATGAATAGGTCATGGAGCTGAGAAAAGGAAGTGGAGACAGAGGCAGGCAGGTGGGCTGGCTGATGGTCTGACAGCTCCCTGGGCTGAAGAACTCCTGAGAGAACTATAGCAGCTGAGCCAGAAGGATGGGAGGGACACTAAGAGAATGGGCTGCTTCAAGCAGGACTAGGAAGGCCGTTCACTTATGAGGGGCACAAGGTCAGAACATGTCCACAGACGTGTGTGCAGGGGATGCAACAGAACATTTGAAGTCACAGAGCTGAGGTACTGAAGGGCACCAAGAACGATGACAGCAGCAGTCTTGGGAAGGAAGTGAGTCAGATTCCACTGCGAGGTCTCTAGGCACAGGCGGTACTGACACTTGGGCCACAGGTAATTCCTGCTGCGGAGCTGTCCTGTGCGTGCTTTGCTGTTCAGCGCATCCCTGGACTCTGCCCTCTAGAGAGAGCTGGCACCCCACCCAGTCTTTCTGCTGCAGCCCTGCGGGGCTGGTCACAGCACTGAGGGCCCTTGTTCTCATGCGGCATGGAGGTGACTGAGAAGGGAAGTCCCACCCAGAGTGGATACCCAGATACTCTGTTGTCTCCCCACTGTGTGGTGGGGCATCCGGGGAAAGTCTCCAGGTGAGCCCCATGTGCTATCCACAGGCAACTCAAAAGCTTCCCCTTACTTGTTCTCTGGAAACTGGGTCTTCCCAAAAGAATCCAGGGGAAACTGAACAGGATTCAGAGACCTTCTTTTTCTCTGTGTGGACCAAGGAAGATACACTGAGGCTTTTCTTCTTTAGGCTCAAAACCTGCAGGGCTTTGCACTAGTCTATTTTTTATATTTAATGTAAATGTGGCTTTCTGGGCTTTGTTCCCTCTTCCCTGCCGCTCCCCACAAAGCGTATCCCAGGTCGAATCTTTAGGCAGATAGTCCAGCCTTCTGCACAATCAAGCTCTTGGTGCCCCAGGGGCTCAGAGTGGAGCCACCTTGTGGTGTGCTCTGGGTTCACAGCCGAGGCCAAGGAGACTGAGCTATGAGATTCGGCCGCATATGAAAACCCATTTGGTGACACCAGGGGCTCAGAGCGGAGCCACCCTGTGGTGTGCTCTGGGTTCACTGCCGAGGCCAAGGAGACTGAGCTATGAGATTCGGCCGCATATGAAAACCCATTTGGTGCCCCAGGGGCTCAGAGTGGAGCCACCCTGTGGTGTGCTCTGGGTTCACTGCCGAGGCCAAGGAGACTGAGCTATGAGATTCGGCCGCATATGAAAACCCATTTGGTGACACCAGGGGCTCAGAGCGGAGCCACCCTGTGGTGTGCTCTGGGTTCACTGCCGAGGCCAAGGAGACTGAGCTATGAGATTCGGCCGCATATGAAAACCCATTTGGTGCCCCAGGGGCTCAGAGTGGAGCCACCTTGTGGTGTGCTCTGGGTTCACAGCCGAGGCCAAGGAGACTGAGCTATGAGATTCGGCCGCATATGAAAACCCATTTGGTGCCCCAGGGGCTCAGAGTGGAGCCACCTTGTGGTGTGCTCTGGGTTCACAGCCGAGGCCAAGGAGACTGAGCTATGAGATTCGGCCGCATATGAAAACCCATTTGGTGACACCAGGGGCTCAGAGCGGAGCCACCCTGTGGTGTGCAATGGGTTCACAGCCGAGGCCAAGGAGACTGAGCTATGAGATTCGGCCGCATATGAAAACCCATTTGGTGCCCCAGGGGCTCAGAGTGGAGCCACCTTGTGGTGTGCTCTGGGTTCACAGCCGAGGCCAAGGAGACTGAGCTATGAGATTCGGCCGCATATGAAAACCCATTTGGTGCCCCAGGGGCTCAGAGTGGAGCCACCCTGTGGTGTGCTCTGGGTTCACAGCCGAGGCCAAGGAGACTGAGCTATGAGATTCGGCCGCATATGAAAACCCATTTGGTGACACCAGGGGCTCAGAGCGGAGCCACCCTGTGGTGTGCTCTGGGTTCACTGCCGAGGCCAAGGAGACTGAGCTATGAGAGATTAGGCCGCATATGAAAACCCATTTGGTGACACCAGGGGCTCAGAGCGGAGCCACCCTGTGGTGTGCTCTGGGTTCACTGCCGAGGCCAAGGAGACTGAGCTATGAGATTCGGCCGCATATGAAAACCCATTTGGTGACACCAGGGGCTCAGAGCGGAGCCACCCTGTGGTGTGCTCTGGGTTCACTGCCGAGGCCAAGGAGACTGAGCTATGAGATTCGGCCGCATATGAAAACCCATTTGGTGACACCAGGGGCTCAGAGTGGAGCCACCCTGTGGTGTGCTCTGGGTTCACTGCCGAGGCCAAGGAGACTGAGCTATGAGATTCGGCTCTACATGAAAACCCATTTGCGACACCAGGGGCTCAGAGGAGCCAATTCTGTGGTGTGCTCTGGGTTCACTGCCGAGGCCAAGAGATCGAGCTATGAGATTCGGCCGCATATGAAAACCTATTTGGTGCCCCAGGCCAGAGTGGAGCCACCTTGTGGTGTGCTCTGGGTTCACAGCCGAGGCCAAGGAGACTGAGCTATGAGATTCGGCCGCATATGAAAACCCATTTGGTGACACCAGGGGCTCAGAGCGGAGCCACCCTGTGAGTGGAGCCACCTTGTGGTGTGCTCTGGGTTCACAGCCGAGGCCAAGGAGACTGAGCTATGAGATTCGGCCGCATATGAAAACCCATTTGGTGACACCAGGGGCTCAGAGCGGAGCCACCCTGTGGTGTGCAATGGGTTCACAGCCGAGGCCAAGGAGACTGAGCTATGAGATTCGGCCGCATATGAAAACCCATTTGGTGCCCCAGGGGCTCAGAGTGGAGCCACCTTGTGGTGTGCTCTGGGTTCACAGCCGAGGCCAAGGAGACTGAGCTATGAGATTCGGCCGCATATGAAAACCCATTTGGTGCCCCAGGGGCTCAGAGTGGAGCCACCCTGTGGTGTGCTCTGGGTTCACAGCCGAGGCCAAGGAGACTGAGCTATGAGATTCGGCCGCATATGAAAACCCATTTGGTGACACCAGGGGCTCAGAGCGGAGCCACCCTGTGGTGTGCTCTGGGTTCACTGCCGAGGCCAAGGAGACTGAGCTATGAGATTAGGCCGCATATGAAAACCCATTTGGTGACACCAGGGGCTCAGAGCGGAGCCACCCTGTGGTGTGCTCTGGGTTCACTGCCGAGGCCAAGGAGACTGAGCTATGAGATTCGGCCGCATATGAAAACCCATTTGGTGCCCCAGGGGCTCAGAGTGGAGCCACCCTGTGGTGTGCTCTGGGTTCACTGCCGAGGCCAAGGAGACTGAGCTATGAGATTCGGCCGCATATGAAAACCCATCAGAGCGGAGCCACCTTGTGGTGTGCTCTGGGTTCACTGCCGAGGCCAAGGAGACTGAGCTATGAGATTCGGCCGCATATGAAAACCCATTTGGTGACACCAGGGGCTCAGAGTGGAGCCACCCTTGTGGTGTGCTCTGGGTTCACAGCCGAGGCCAAGGAGACTGAGCTATGAGATTCGGCCGCATATGAAAACCCATTTGGTGACACCAGGGGCTCAGAGTGGAGCCACCTTGTGGTGTGCTCTGGGTTCACAGCCGAGGCCAAGGAGACTGAGCTATGAGATTCGGCCGCATATGAAAACCCATTTGGTGACCCCAGGGGCTCAGAGTGGAGCCACCTTGTGGTGTGCTCTGGGTTCACAGCCGAGGCCAAGGAGACTGAGCTATGAGATTCGGCCGCATATGAAAACCCATTTGGTGACACCAGGGGCTCAGAGCGGAGCCACCCTGTGGTGTGCTCTGGGTTCACAGCCGAGGCCAAGGAGACTGAGCTATGAGATTCGGCCGCATATGAAAACCCATTTGGTGCCCCAGGGGCTCAGAGCGGAGCCACCCTGTGGTGTGCTCTGGGTTCACAGCCGAGGCCAAGGAGACTGAGCTATGAGATTCGGCCGCATATGAAAACCCATTTGGTGACACCAGGGGCTCAGAGCGGAGCCACCCTGTGGTGTGCTCTGGGTTCACTGCCGAGGCCAAGGAGACTGAGCTATGAGATTCGGCCGCATATGAAAACCCATTTGGTGCCCCAGGGGCTCAGAGCGGAGCCACCCTGTGGTGTGCTCTGGGTTCACTGCCGAGGCCAAGGAGACTGAGCTATGAGATTCGGCCGCATATGAAAACCCATTTGGTGACACCAGGGGCTCAGAGCGGAGCCACCCTGTGGTGTGCTCTGGGTTCACTGCCGAGGCCAAGGAGACTGAGCTATGAGATTCGGCCGCATATGAAAACCCATTTGGTGACACCAGGGGCTCAGAGTGGAGCCACCCTGTGGTGTGCTCTGGGTTCACTGCCGAGTCCAGGGAGACTGAGCTATGAGATTCGGCCACATATGAAAACCCATTTGGTGACACCAGGGGCTCAGAGTGGAGCCACCCTGTGGTGTGCTCTGGGTTCACTGCCGAGGCCAAGGAGACTGAGCTATGAGATTCGGCTGCATATGAAAACCCACTGGGGAGGGACAGGTTTCTGGCATATCCTAGGAGACAGTAAGGCCTACATCCAATCACTCCTTTCTCATTACCATCCCAACATAACTGGTTTACCACTGTCAATTTTTTAAGGGGCCCAAAAAAAGATATGCTCTTGAAAACACAAATTTAGAGATTTGGGGGTTTCTTGAAGGAAGCAACTTTACATAGTAGAGGAACTCAAAGGTAAAGTCTATGATTCCTAATGCACCATACAGAGAAAAGGGAAAAACAACTCAGATGCACCAAATTCACATGACAGGCATTTCCCTACATTGAAAAAAATAATAACTTTCTAAAAATGTATTTCCCTAAATTAAAAAAATAGTAACTTCTAAAACAACTCATTTCCAAGCACACCTCCCACTGCTGATAGTCCCGGACTTCCCAAAGGGCTCAAGCTAATAAACCCTAAGAGTTCCAAGGCCCTGAGGGATGAGTGGACCACTGAACACTGCAAGAATCCCCAACATGCAAGGCTGACCAAAGACGAGATGCCTGGTTCGGGGCTGCCCCTCTCCTCACTCACTCCCTGAGCAGACTACACCACTGCGAAGAATGGAAAGACCTGGCCTTGTGTCAGCCTGCCCACCCCCTGATGTCCAGCCAAACAGCTTTACAACACTATGTACTTTCTCAACAAAACCCTCTAAAATACTAATTACTAAAAGTGCTTCAACTGGAGCTATAGAGAACTATAAAATGCTTTATAGTGAAATAAAATAAAAATCCAGTGCTTCAACAGGTACAGAGCATATCAGGAGACTAGACAGAGAGACATATGTGAGCAATCTCCCAGAGCACACACATAATATATTTCAAAGGAAAACCTGTCATGGAGAGCAAAATTAATTATTTTTACAATGAAACCTAGAAATTGCCATAGTTACACAGCACAGCAGGAATTATTCACATGTGAATCATGGGGGCAGCATCAGAATAAAAAAGAACATCATATCTGCTTTGACCAATTTAGATCAAGAGTCATGATGTGAATTTTAATCTAAGAAAAAAACCAGTATCAGTGGATATTTTTGTTACCCACCACATACACAAACACAAAACATCCCAGCAGATTTCATAGTTAATCTCAGTTGCTGCTTCTACAAAGACTGTTTGTATTGTTTCTCATAATTGTTTACACGGTAGGCTTATTATCAAGCATAGTAAGTGCTATTCTGATAGTGTCCCATTATTTTTGTACCAACTTAACACAGTGGCTTACAGCAACACAAATTTACTGTCTTACAGGTCTAGAGGTAAGAAGTCTACGACAGGCCTCACTGACTAAAATCGAGGTGTTGGCAGGCTTCATTTCCTTCGGGAGGTTGTTTTTTTGCCTCTTCCAGCTTCTAGAGGCTGTTGACATTCCTTGGCCTGTGTCACCCTACCAACCATATCATCGAGGTTAACTGTCTTAATGACAGGTCATGTTGATTGCATACCCTGAATATGACATGACGAAAATGATGCTTCACCTCTGTGGCATTCTTCCCCCAAACCCATAACTGCCATGATGAGAAAAAAAAAGTGGACACACTCACACTATGGGACATTCTTCAGCACACCAGGCTGCTCAGAACGACCAGGTTCATCAAAAACAAGAAAAGTCAGAGGAACTGCAACAGATCAGAGGAGATTAAGGAGACATGATGACTGAATATAATGTAATATTCTGGCTATGTCTCGGGAAAGAAAAATGTCACTATGGACAATTACTGATTGGACCCTTCACTGTGACAAATGTAGCAGAGTAACGTAACAGATTCATAGGCAAACTAGGGAGGGGCAGGCAGGGAATCTCTGGAAGACCTCTGTCACCTTTCCATAAATCTAAAACTAAACTACCATAAAACAGACTCTTTAAGTGGGCAAAGAACTAGAATCTTCTTAAAATGAACCATGACAAGATAGATTCATAGCTGAATTTCTTAAGCAGATATATTTTCTGTGAAGGGAGTTAAGTTTTCCATACTTTATTCAACCTGGTAAGACAATGACACTAGTACATTGCTTAAACAGTTTATGGATATGTATATAAGTTATGAAAGATACCAAGAGTAACCACTAAAAAATGTATAAAAAGACACACACTAAAAAACTCTACAGACAAATCAAAATGGAATTCTAAAAAATGTTCAAATGATTCACAGAAAGGCAGTAAAGAGTTAACAGAAAAACACACAAAAAGGGGAAAAAATTACCTAGCACATCAAATACATCAAACACATTAAATACCAAAGGTTTAAATACATCACTGAAAAGACAGATTTGCAGAATGGATTAAGAATAAAAATGAGACTTCCGGAAAGATGGAGGCATGAGCACGGTGACAAAAATCTCCTACCAAAACCATATATATTTATGAAAATACAACAAATACAACTATTCCTAAAAGAGACACCAGAAGATACAGGACAGCACACAGCCTGAATGAACATCTGAGAGGACTTGGCACCCCGCGAGGCAGTTAAGATAAGGAGCCGCAACCCGGCGGGACCCGAGCACTCCCCAACCCCAGAGGGAGGCCAGGATTCAGAGTGGGGAGGGAGTGGAAGTACAGGCCTGCGAAATAACCAGCCCTGGTGATCTGTACTGGGAGCACTGACACACATGGCACACTGTATCGGAGATTGGAGAGAGAGAGGGTGCAGGATCAGAGCAGTCTTAAAGACATAGGGGCCCAATGGAGGAACAGGATCGACCCAGCACACTCAGCCAAGCAGGCTGGGAGTACTGGGGAACTTCAGACCCCTTGTCTGGTGACTGGGAAAAAGTTGCCGTACTGAGGCTTCCCACAGAGATCAGCAGCCTCCCATTCGTTCCCGCCCCAGCCAGAGTTACAAAGTGACCTGCGGAGCGGCGCAGCCACTGCTGCAGAATGGTGGAGGCAACAGCGCACCTACAGCATCCACACAGAATATACTTCCAGAGGGCGGTTTTATTTTCTCTCTTCTTTCTTTCTTTTTTTTTCTCCTTTCTTCTTTTCTACATTTTTTTTTTTACTTTTTCTTTTTAAAACTCTTAAAGAGCCCAGCTGACATACGTGGTACCTACCAGCGACCACTTCTATCACCATGAAAAGACAGAGGAACATGGTACAAACAAAACTTACAAAGACTAAGACAACACCAGAGAGAGAACCTGAAGGGACGGGAATGCACAACCTTCCTAAAAAACAATTCAGAACAAAATTCATAACCATACTGATGGATCTACAGAGAAATATGCAAGAGCTAAGGGAAGAAGTGAGGGAAGTGAGGAAAGACAATACAGAAATGAGACAAGCGATCAACAGGCTTAGCAGCAGACTGGATGAGATGCAAGAGACTGTCAATGGAATAGAAATCAGAGAACAGGAATACAGAGAAGCTGAGGCAGAGAGAGATAAAAGGATCTCTAGGCATGAAAGAATATAAAGAGAACTGTGTGACCAATCCAAACAGAAGAATATTTGCATTATACGAGTACCAGAAGAAGAAGAGAGACAAAAAGGGATAGAAAGGAGAGCTTCAGGGAAGATGGCAGTGTGAGCAGGGCGGCAGAAATCTCCTCCCAACACTATATTTATCTACGAAAACCAAGCAAATACATCTATTCCTAAAAGAGAGACAAGAATACACAGGAAAGCGCACAGCGTGCAGCTACACCCGAGAGGACTCGGCACCCCAAGAGGCGGGTAAGATACGGAGCCGCGACCCGGCGGGACCCGAGCACTCCCCCACCCCAGCGCACCGGCGGGAGGAGAGGATTCAGAGCCGGGAGGGAGTGGAAGTACACCCCGCGAAGTAGCCAGCCCCAGTGATCTGCGCGGGGAGCGCTGACCCACATTGCGCAGTGCAGCGGAGATTGGAGAGACAGAGGGGCAGAATCTGAGCAGGGAACGTGCCAGGGTGCTTGCAGCCGGCTCCCGGGAAGGAAAAAAAAAAGGGCGTGCTTTCTTCAGTGGTCTTAAAGGGACAGGAGCCCAGCGGAGGAGCCGGATCGCCCCAGCACACTCAGCCCAGCATGCTGGGAGTCCTGGGGAGTTTCAGACGCCTTAGCTGGGGACAGGGGAAGCGTAGCCATACTTACACTTCTCACTGAGATCAACAGCCTCCTATTCGTTCCCACCCCTGCCAGAGCGATAAAAGGCCCTGCGGAGCGGCGCAGTCACAGCTGTGGAATAGTGGGGCAATAGCGCCACCTACAGCATTCCCACAGAATCTACGTCCGGTGGGCTTTTTTTTGTTTTGTTTTGTTTTTGTTTTGTTCTTTTCTTTCTTTTTCTTTCTTTCTTTTTTTTCTTTTTTCTCTTTTTTTTTTCTTCTCTTTTTAAAGTCTTAAAGAGCCCAGCTGATATACGTGGCAACTATCAGTGACCATTTCTATAGCCATGAAAAGACAGAGGAATATGGTTCAGACCAAAATCAACCAGACAACCCCAGAGAGGGAGTCTGAAGGGATGGAAATGCACAGCCTCCCTGAAAAAGAATTCACAATAAAAGTCATAAACATGCTGATGGACCTACAGAGAAATGTGCAAGAGCTGAGGGAGGAAGTGAGGGAACTGAGGAAAGACAATACAGAAATCAGACAAGCGACTGACGGGCTAAATAGCAGAATGGATGAGATGCAAGAGACTGTTAACGGAATAGAAAACAGAGAACAGGAGTACAGAGCAGCTGAGGCAGAGAGAGATAAAAGGATTTCTAGGAATGAAGAATATTAAGAGAACTGTGTGACCAATCCAAACGGAACAATATTCGCATTATAAGAGTACCAGAGGAAGAAGAGAGAGAAAAAGGGATAGAAATTGTCTTTGAAGAAATAATTGCTGAAAACTTTCCCTCGCTGGGGAAGGAAGTAGTCTCGCAGTCAACCGAAGCTCATAGATCTCCCAACACAAGGGACCCAAGGAAGACAACACCAAGACACATAATAATTAAGATAGCAAAGATCAAAGATAAAGACAGGGTATTAAAGGCAGCTAGAGAGAGAAAAAAGATCACCTACAAAGGAAAACCCATCAGACTATCATCAGACTTCTCAATACAAACCTTACAGGCCAGAAGAGAATGGCATGATATATTTAACGTTATGAAACAGAAGGGCCTCGAACCAGGAATATTGTATCCAGCACGATTATTCTTTAAATATGATGGAGGGATGAAACAATTTCCAGACAAACGAAAGTTGAGAGAGTTTGCCTCTCATAAACCACCACTACAGGATATCTTAAATGGACTGCTCAAGATGGAAGTACACCTAAGGCTAAAAAGATGTCACCAGAGAAAATAAAATCATAGCAAAGAAAGCATACCATCCAAACACTAACTAAAGGCAAAGAATAAAACACCTATTATAGAAAGAATGGAGGAGGAGGAATAAGAAGGGAGAGAAAGAAAGAAACATCAGACTGTGTTTACAATAACTTAACAAGAAAGTTAAGTTAGATTGTTAGATAGTAAAGAAGCAACCCTTCAACCCTTGGTAACCACGAATCTAAAGCCAGCAACGGCAATAAGTACATATCTATCAATGATCACCCTAAATGTAAATGGACTGAATGCACCAATCAAAAGACACAGAGTAACAGAATGGATAAAAAAGCAAGACCCATCTATATGCTGCCTACAAGAAACTCACCTCAAATCCAAAGATATACACAGACTAAAAATGAAGGAATGGAAAAAGATATTTCATGCAAAAAACAAAGAGGAAAAAGCAGGTGTTGCAGTACTTGAATCAGACAAAATAGACTTCAAAATGAAGAAAGTAGCAAGAGATAAAGAAGGACATTACATAATGATAAAGGGTTCAGTCCAACAAGAAGATATAACCATTATAAATATATATGCACCCAACACAGGAGCGCCAGCATATGTGAGACAAATACTAACAGAATTAAAGGAGGAAATAGACAACAATGCATTCATCTAAGGAGACTTCAACACACCACTCACTCCAGAGGACAGATCAACCAGACAGAAAATAAGTAAAGACACAGAGGCAATGAACAACACACTAGAACAGATGGACCTAACAGACATCTACAGAACTCTACATCCAAAAGCAACAGGATACACATTCTTCTCAAGTGCACATGGAACATTTTCCAGAATAGACCACATAATAGGCCACATAAAGAACCTCAGTAATTTCAAAAATATTGAAATCCAACCAACCAGCTTCTCAGATCACCAAGGTATAAAACTAGAAATAAATTTTAGAAAGAAATCAAAAAGGCTCACAAACACATGGAGCCTTAACAACACTCTACTAATTAATCAACGGGTTAACGACCAAATCAAAACAGAAATCAAAGAATATATGGAGAATAATGACAACAACAACACAAAGCCACAACTTCTGTGGGACGCAGCAAAGGCAGTTCTAAGAGGAAAGTATATTGCAATCCAGGCCTATTTGAAGAAAGAAGAACATTCCCAAATGAGTAGTCTAAAGACACAATTACTGAAATTGGAAAAAGAAGAACAAATGAGGCCCAAAGTCACCAGAAGGAGGGACATAATAAAGATTAGAGAAGAAATAAATAAATTGAGAAGAATAAAACAATAGAAAAAATCAATAAAACCAAGAGCTGGTTCTTTGAAAAAATAAACAAAATAGATAAACCCCTAGCCAGACTCATTAAGAGAAAAAGAGAATCTACACACATAAACACAATCAGAAATGAGAAAGGAAAAATCACGACGGACCCCACAGAAATACAAAGAATCATAAGAGAATATTATGAGAATCTATATGCTAACAAGCTGGAAAACATAGAAGAAATGGACAACTTCTTAGAAAAATACAACCTTCCAAGACTGACCAAGCAAGAAACAGAAAAACTAAGCAAACCAATCACCAGCAACAAAATCGAATTGGTAATCAAAAAACTACCCAAGAACAAAACCCCCGGGCCTGATGGATTCACCTCTGAATTATACCAGACATATAGAGAAGAAATAACACCCATTCTCCTTAAAGTTTTTCAAAAAATAGAAGAGGAGGGAATACTTCCAAACTCATTCTATGAAGCCAGCATCACTCTAATACCAAAACCAAGCAAAGACCTCACCAAAAAAGAAAATTACAGACCAATATCCCTGATGAACGTAGATGCAAAAATACTCAACAAAATATTAGCAAACCGAATTCAAAAATACATCAAGAGGATCATACACCATGATCAAGTGGGATTCATCCCAGGGATGCAAGGATGGTACAACATTCGAAAATCCATCAACATCATCCACCACATCAACAAAAAGAAGAACAAAAACCACACGATCATCTCCATAGATGCTGAAAAAGCATTTGACAAAATTCAGCATCCATTCCTGATTAAAACTCTCAACAAAATGGGTACAGACAGCAAGTACCTCAACATCATAAAGGCTATATATGACAAACCCACAGCTAACATCATACTTAACGGCGAGACGCTGAAAGCTTTTCATCTAAGATCGGGGAACAAGACAGGGATGCCCACTCTCTCCACTGTTATTCAACATAGTACTGGAGGTCCTAGCCACAGCAATCAGACAAAACAAAGACATACAAGGCATCCAGATTGGTAAAGTAGTCAAATTGTCACTATTTGCGGATGACATGATACTGTACATAAAAAACCCTAAGATTCCATTCCAAAACTACTAGAACTAATATCTGAATTCAGCAAAGTTGCAGGATACAAAATTAACACACAGAAATCTGTTGCTTTCCTATACACTAATGATGAACTAACAGAAAGAGAAATCAGAAAAACAATTCCATTCACAATTGCATCAAAAAGAATAAAATACCTAGGAATAAACCTAACGAAGGAAGTGAAAGACCTGTACTCTGAAAACTACAAGACATTCCTAAGAGAAATTAAAGAGGACACTAACAAATGGAAATGTATCCCATGCTCTTGGCTAGGAAGAATAAATATTGTCAAAACGGCTGTATTACCTAAACCAATCTACAGATTCAATGCAATCCCTATCAAACTACCAACAGCTTTCTTCAATGAACTCGAACAAATAATTCTAAAATTCATATGGAATCACAAAAGACCCCGAATAGCCAAAGCAATCCTGAGAAGGAGGAATAAAACAGGGGTGATTACGATCCCTGACTTCAAGCTCTACTACAAAGCCACAGTAATCAAGACAATTTGGTATTGGCACAAAAACAGACCCACAGACCAGTGGAACAGAATAGAAAATCCAAATATTAACCCAAACATATACAGTCAATTAATATTTGATAAAGGAGCCTTGAATATGGGAGATGATGGCCTCTTCAGCAGCTGGTGTTGGAAAAACTGGACAGCTACATATAAGAGAATGAAACTGGACTACTGTGTAACTCCATACACAAAGGTGAACTCAAGGTGGATCAAAGACCTGAATGTAAGTCATGAAACCATAAAACTCTGAGGAAAAAACATAGGCAAAAATCTCCTGGACATAAGCATGAGCGACTTCTTCATGAACATATCTCCCCGGGTAAGGGAAACAAAAGCAAAAACGAACAAGTCGCACTATATCAAGCTGAAAAGCTTCTGTACAGCAAACGACACCATCAGTAGAACAAAAGGACATCCTATAGCATGGGAGAATATATTCATCAATGACGTATCCGATAAGGGGTTGACATCCAAAATATATAAAGAACTCACACACCTCAACAAACAAGAGCAAATATTCCAATTAAGAAATGGGCAGAGGACATGAATAGACACTTCTCCAAAGAAGAAACTCAGATGGCCAACAGGCACAGGAAAAGATGCTCCACATCGCTAATCATCAGAGAAATGCAGATTAAAACCACAATGAGATATCACCTCACACCAATGAGGATGGCCAACATCCTAAACAGAAACAACAACAAATGTTGGCGAGGATGTGGGAAAAAGGGAACCCTCCTACACTGCTGGTGGGAATGCAAATTAGTTCAACCATTGTGGAAAGCAGTATGGAGGTTCCTCAAAAAACTCAAAATAGAAATACCATTTGACCCAGGAATCCCACTCCTAGGAATTTACCCTAAGAATGCAGCAGCCCAATTTGAAAAAGACAGATGCACCCCTATGTTTATTGCAGCACTATTTACAATAGCCAAGAAATGGAAGCAACCTAAGTGTCCATCAGTAGATGAATGGATAAAGAAGATGTGGTACATATACACAATGGAATATTATTCAGCCATAAGAAAACAAATCCTACCATTTGCAACAACATGGATGGAGCTAGAGGGTATTATGCTCCATGAAATAAGGCAAGCCGAAAAGACAAGTATCAAATGATTTCAGTCATATGTGGAGTATAAGAACAAAGAAAAAAGCCTGGAGGAACAAAACAGCAGCAGACTCACAGAACCCAAGAATGGACTAATAGTTACCAAAGGGAAAGGGACTGGGGAAGACAGGTGGGAAGGGAACAACTCAGAGAAGACAAGTAATGATTCTATAGCATCTCACTACACTGATAGACAGTGACTGTAATGGGGTTGGTGGGAGACCTGATGACGGGGATAGTTTAATAACCATAATATTGCACATGTAATTGTAAATTAATGATACCAAAATAAATTTAAAAAAACAGACATCACATAATAACAAAATGATAAAATCATGTAATGATTCGAATCACCAGGACATAATTCTCCTGAACATGTATGAGCCAAACAATAGAGCTGCAAAGCAATGAAGCACAAACCGGGAAATAAGAAAGGAGAAATATACGAATTCACAATTACAGTTAAAGACTTCAATACCTATCTCTCCTCAAATGACAGAATAACTAGAAAGGTTACCAGCGAGGATACAGAAGAACTCACCCCCGGCATCGACCAGCTTATACAACACTCCCACAAACAGCAGAACACACTCCTTTTAAGGTACTCAGAACATAAACTAAGACAGACCAGACCCTGAGCCATAAAACAAACCTCAACAGAAAACTACACAAAAAAGGGAAATACAAAACAATACCTATTTTGAACTATGCAGACACTGTGTACCAATGCAGATTTTCTGATTTTGATATTGCATTTGGCTAAATAAAATAAAACCACTGGGGGAACCTGGGTGAAGTACACAGGATCTCTATGTACTAACCTTTGCATTTCCTTCTGAAACTATAAATATTTCAAAACAAAGTTTTTAAAAAAAGACAACACAAAAATTACAGACTAATTTTAACTAAAAATACTTACGTAAAGATCCTAAAAAAATCTTTTGCATATTAAACCCACCATCCCATTAAAAATAAAAATGCACTATACCTTATATATTTAATAGATATGTAGTGTGTGGCTACTTAATATCTAAGGCTACTTTGTGCCACACAATCGGCGAGGCTGGACAGACAGGTATGGCCCCATATTCTCACAAGACTATTTTAGATGAGGTAGGAGAGAAAGGGCTCTCTGAAATTTGAAAGATGAGATGCACTCTGCATGGGAGAAGAATATTCTGGGGAAAGGGACTTATAAAAGCAAAAATCCTAAGGCAGGAGAAAAGTAACTCGATGCATAGCCTATTCAGAAAACAGAGAAGTGAATATGGTGAAAGCATAATCAGGAAGGGAAAAAGAAGTCTGACATGAGGCAGGAGAGGTGACAACATCAGATCATGCGGGTTTTTGCAAGAGCTCAATTTTATGATGTACGTAATGGGTAATTATTAAAAATAGAAATATACTGTTCTAAGGTTCTTACATAAGACATGAAGTGGTGTAAAGTATGTTTCTATATTACTTGAGAATATTTAATTCTGGTATAGAAGAAAAAAATGGGATGTATGAAGCCTATATAACACGACACATATAAATAGAGCGTATGTGTTCTAAACATGCACAGATTCAGGTGCTATGTACTTCACTCTGCCCACACCCTATTGAAAATGTGTTAATTTACCTTAACCCTGTTTCTCCCTGTGTGTACTTAATTGATTCAATAAACTGTGTGATGCAGAATTTTTTTCTTTTATCTGTGATCCTTTTTGTTCCATGGGCTCTTGGCTACTTTGTCTGGTAGTATATTTGGAGGTGACCATTATATTGAGGTAATTACATGACAGTAGGTAGACTGTGGTAAATTAAAGATGTACATTGTAAACCACACACCAACCATGGATAAGGAAAATACTCAGTTGATCCAAAAGGTGGCTGGAGAAGACAGAAATAAACGAGAAAGAACAGATGGTACAATAGAAAATTAGTAAGATGATGGATTTAAATACAGCAATATACTCAAGTTCACTCAATGAAAGAAACTAGGAGTCCATTTTAAAAAAAGAGTCCATATCTTACTACTCACTTACATCAAATTCTATGTACAAAATATTATATGCAAACCTACCTAAAGTGACTGAAAGCAAATTAATAGATACTTCGACAGTACCTATGGATTACAAACAAGCACAGGAAATTTCAGGGGATGATGGATAAATTCATTATCTTGACTGAATATACAAATGTAAAAACTCATTAAATAATGAAGTTGAAATATATTACTGTATGCCTGAGTAAACAATAAACAATACATAAAGATATGGTGGATGAATAGGGTATTTCAAGTCACCATAATGATGGATTACATTAGCAAACCCCGGTGGAACAGTAAATCAGAGATGGTGAGAGGGAGGGGTGGGGAGGAGAAAAGCTAGATTTGTACTCATTCCATACAACAAAGTTATTTTAAAGCAAAGATTTAAGACAATTATAAAACTACAAATACATAGAAGATGGATTAATATTATATAACTGTGCTCAGGAGAAATCCTTTCCTAAGCATTTTGGAAACCACAGAAGCCATACAAAAAATTGATAAATTTGACCCTAATTTTAAAAAGGAAACAGGTCAAAACATAAGCAGCTGACAATTTAATGTGTGAGTGTGGCAAAGCAGATACTATGTATACTACTGCTGTGTGGGCAATTCTATAACTGCCAATTTTGAGGGTAATATTAAAAGACAAAAGATGCACATACGTTAGTGTAACAACTCAACTTTCAAGAACTTATAGGAATATACAGATGTGCACAGATATGACAACGATATTCTGCTCAGTGTTGCTTATATTAGCAGAAAGCAGGGGGAAAAACTTGAAATGTCCATCAGTGGGGAGTGGCTAAATAAATTATACTAATTCAATGAAATATTATATGACCATTTAATAGAATAAATAATACATACACATAGACACACACTTCTGCCATGGACGTTATATAGATGCAAAATAGAATATTTAGTATGATCCCATTTTGCAAAAAAAAAAGATATAATACATATGTGGAAAATAATCAGAATATGCATTAGGGTATAAACTGGTATTATGAAAAATCTTCACATCCCATGTTAGACCCTCTGTACTATTTGAACTCCTTACAAGCATTGTTTTTGTTACCAGAAAAAAAGATACCTAAAAATCTTATGTAGTAACTTGCCTTTTTTCTCATCACAGTGTTCCTCCAATTTGGAATGTCTAATAAATCCAAAATCCAATTTCACTTGCTAGAGCTATTTAAAAAGATCTTCTTTTCCCATAAATCTGTAAGCTTCTTTAGTGCATCAGATTTCCTGTCTGTCTGAAAATCCTTTGCAGTTCTGGGTAAGCATATAAATTCTGCTTTTTCTTGCTCATCCAAGAAAACAAATGCAAAGAGCATCAAAAAAATGCTAATCAATGTCTGCTGCTTTATTTAATCATAACTAATAACTTTTTGCTGACATTTCCACTTCTAAAGAAGTGGGTATTCTCAATTGCTTTGTTCATGAATAAACATTATGGGATCCTACATTACTAAAGAATTTTAAGAAAAGTAACATTCAGTGGTTACATATTCAGAATGAGTAATCACTGGTTTTATACTGGGCTTTCCAGTATATTTGTATTTACCATGAGACATTTTACTTTGTTCCCATCTATCAAAGGGCCTCAAACACACAGTGTTTCGTAGTAGTGAGACCTGGGTAATGCCTGATATTTTTAGGAAGGAAGCACTTCATTTGGGGAGGAAGGGGGTTCTGTCTCATGTTTTCTTTTTCTTTTATTATTAAAGTTTCATTGATATACAGTCTTATACTGGTTTCAAATATACAACACAGTGGTTCAACAGTTACTCATATTATTAAATCCTCACCCCCACTAGTGCAGTTACTATCTGTCAACATAGGAAGATGTCAACATTGACGACATTCTCCATGCTGTGCTAACTCCATGACCAACTTACATTATGACTGAGATTTTTGTGCACATTTATCCCCCTCACTCTCCTCATCCAAACACTCCAACCACTCCCCCATAATAACTATTAGTCACTTCTCAGTGCCTCTGAGTCTAATGGTATTTTGTTCATTTTGTTTTAATATTCCAGACATAAATGAAATCATAAGGTATTTGCCTTTCTCTCCCTGGCTTATTCACTTACTTAGCATATTACTCTGTAGGTCCATCCATGTTGTTGCAAACAGCAGGATTTCGGAAGAACTTCATTTTAAACACAAGCCAGAACCCAAAGGTAGCCAATGAATAGGCATCCCCAGATAGTCCAGAGTTAGGGAAGAAGTCAAGTGGTGTCACCAGCTATTGCCAAAATTCAGGGGATCTACAACCAAACTGCCGTTTGTGAGTACATAACACTGAAGAATACCAGACTTTCCTATTTCATCTTCAATCCAATCTCAAAGAGGAGAAATATCAGCTGTGACTACAGTCTAGAAAAGGAGGATCTACGTGAAACAACCAGTCTCAGTTCCCTCACTTGTTCACTAATAAATCAATACACACTGAAAGACAAAAAGCAGGGAGGGCAATGTGCTGGGGGCAAATGAGATTGCACATAATAATGTGGTTTCTTCCCTAACTGAAACTCACAATGCAACTGTGGAGACAAGAAGTTATCTACTGTGGCAATATGCAACAGAAAGAAAATGCAAGCTATGTGTTTTAAATTTAATGAAAGCTGCAATTTAAAAAAGTAAAATGAAACAGAATTTTAATAATATTTTATCTAGCTCAATATATCTAAAATATTATTTTAAACTACAAGAAAATTAATCAGCTACTTAACACTTTTTTTTTTCTTGGACATCCAAGACACTCAGAGCACATCTCAGCTCAGACTAGCCGTGTTTCAAGTGCTTGATACACTATATGTGGCTACTGGCTGCCATCCTGAAAAGTACAGGACTGTGGGGGGAATCTAGCCAATAGCACAGTGAGATCAGTGCAAGGGAAAGGCTTTGTATAACTTTGAAAGTATCTTACTAAATCAAGCATTTTGAGATTTTAACCAAATCTTGTTTTCTCCTTTAGAAATTCATGCCCATGTGCACAGCCAAATGTTATTAATGACATATTGGACACACGCATGCAGATTCTCAAACTTATAAGAAACCTCTCATTTTAACATAACCTAAAAGAACCAATTCACATTAGATGGGCTGCAACTAGAATGGAGCAAAGTAATTTTAAAAGCCTGATGAACACACAGGATCGAAAACATTCCTTAAATGTAATGTGGCTGGCAGTCTGTACTAAGTTGGTGTTTCAATTATTAAATCCTTTAAGCTCCAAGGATCCATAAAGAGACTCTTTTCTAAAGCTGCAGTCCACATGAAAGATTTACTCAGACTTGCATCAACCACTATCATTGAGTACTGTTAAAACAATATAATTGTCAAACCAATGTTTGTTAATCCCATTTTTATTGTTAACATTTGCCACTGATATTGCCCTTTAAGTGTTTGTTTTGGAAAATATCATGACAGCAATATTTTGGCATATATTGGAAAATCTGCTATTAATAAGGATTTTTTCCCAATAAAATACAGTTTGCTCGTATCTGATAAAGGGTTGACATCCAAAATATATAAAGAACTCATGCACCTTAACAAACAGAAAGCAAATAATCCAATTAAGAAATGGGCAGAGGACATGAATAGACACTTCTCCAAAGAAGAAATTCAGATGGCCAACAGGCACATGAAAAGATGCTCCACATCGCTAATCATCAGAGAAATGCAGATTAAAACCACAATGAGATATCACCTCACACCAGTGAGGATGGCCAACATCCAAAACACAAACAACAACAAATGTTGGCGAGGATGTGGAGAAAAGGGAACCCTCCTACACTGCTGGTGGGACTGCAAATTAGTTCAACCATTGTGGAAAGCAGTATGGAGGTTCCTCAAAGACTCAAAATAGAAATACCATTTGACCCAGGAATTCCACTCCTAGGAATTTACCCTAAGAATGCAGCAGCCCAATTTGAAAAGGACAGATGCACCCCTATGTTTATTGCAGCACTATTTACAATAGCCAAGAAATGGAAGCAACCTAAGTGTCCATCAGTAGATGAATGGATAAAGAAGATGTGGTACATATACACAATGGAATATTATTCAGCCATAAGAAGAAAACAAATCCTACCATTTGCAACAACATGGATGGAGCTAGAGGGTATTATGCTCAGTGAAATAAGCCAAGCCGAAAAAGACAAGTATCAAATGATTTCACTCATATGTGGAGTATAAGAACAAAGAAAAAAACTGAAGGAACAAAACAGCAGCAGACTCACAGAACCCAAGAACGGACTAATAGTTACCAAAGGGAAAGGGACTGGGGAAAATGGGCGGGAAGGGAGGGATAAGAGGGAAAAAGGGGCATTACGATTAGCAGATGTAATGTTGGGGGAGCACGGGGAGGGCAGTACAACTCAGAGAAGATAAGTAGTGATTCTATAACATCTCACTACGCTGATGGACAGTGACTGTAATGGGGTTGGTGGGGGGGACCTGATGAAGGGGTAGTTTAATAATCGTAATATTGCACATGTAATTGTAAATTAATGATAATAAAATAAATTATATTAAAAAAATAATAATAAAATAAAATAAAATACAGTTTGCTTATATTACTTGGCATCAAAATGATTTACTGAAGTAAGCCAAAATATAAATCCCTGAAATAAAAGGAAGGGAAATTAAGAGTTATAACAGGATCCAAAGGATGATCCTTCCAAATTCATACTTGAGACCTGTAAGGAAAATGGAAGTTCTCATGGCCAAGATCCTCACCTGACCCTAACCTACTTGCCCACTGCACACGTGCAGTGCTCACAGGTGCAGGCTCGCACACATGTTGGTGGGGAGCTATTACGACAGTGGTGTATATAAAGAGCTCTCCCCCCAGGGCTCCCAGAGGTGAAGACGGACTTGCTGCGTGCAGACTTGCTGGATGTGGATGTGATTCTAGTACTTGACCTGCTACCATGAGAATAAAGCCTTTTTGGCATAAATGCTTTTACCCCCAGTGTTTCGTTGTTATTCGGTCTCATCAAATCCAGAGTGAACTTGCCAAGAGCTGAGAACTCTCTCGGGCTTGGAACTACATTTGGTGGAGTCAGCAGGATTCACTGCAGACCGAAAAGTGGAGCAAGCTGCCTTCATGGGAGGTGTGCTTCAATGGGCTGCCCCTATGGATGGGGAAATACTGCAGGATGCCCCTATGGATAAAGAGATACTTGGGTGGCCCCCACTGAGCATATGGCCCAAGGTGAGCATAAGGTCCTAGAGGAGTGGGCCCCTCCCAGAACTGGGAGGAGGTGGAGGGGCAGTGGTGGAGGCCCTCCACAAGACTGGGAAATCCTTGAAGAAATGGGATGCCCATATGGTGGCAGGAGCCATGGGCTGGCTATTCCTCACAGTGTTAAGAAAGGCTATATAGGAGAAGGACGTACCCCTGCAAGAAGCACAAGAAGAGGCAGCACAAGAACATGAACTGTGAGGTTCTGTTTGTTGAAGACTGAGATGGCATCACTACAAAGCGCTGTGGAGAAGGTAAAGGATGTAGTGGTGACTGAGATGGAGGAACACTGTGGGAGATGCAGATTTCCCAGAAGTGGTAAGGGATACACCATGGAAGAATGAGGAGGTAGAGGCGGTGCCAGAGGCAACAACCCCTCCTCTATCGAAATCCCACCTGGTAGTAGTTAAGAATATAAAGATGCAGCAACTACAGGTTCCTCCAGGAGAGACGCAGCCCCCTCCCCAGGTCGTGGAGCACTCTATGCTCTGCCTCTATACTCAGGCTGAGCTAGTGGATTTGGGCTCTCAGTTTCAGCAGAAACCTTTGGAGTCAATATCAGCTTGGATCCTGTACCCTTGGGATGTAGGGGCAGTTGGGATCATTCTGTCTGGATCAGAGATGGGAAAACTGGCTTCCCTGACAACTCACCCTGCCTTGCAGCAGTGACTACAGAATACACACCAGGCCCCAGGGAATCATTCACTTCTTGAGTGGGTAATGGTTACACTTTGCACTGTGCAGCCCAATCAGGGTGGCTTACCATCTTCCCCTGCTAGATGGCAGATGTATGCTGAGCTCCAACAGGTGTTACAGGAGTCAGGCATGAAAAATGCCATTTATAACCCAGTAAATTATGGCCCACACAAGTAGCTGTTCATGGCAGGAATGAGGGATACAGTGCTGCAAGTGGCTCCCTGTCCGTCTTTGGGCCCTTAGTGGCCATTCTTGCCCTTCACTTAGGGCAGCCCATAAATGCAGTTACCTATACTGTGGCAGATTTGGGGAGGCTGAAGCAATGCAGGTACGGAAGGGAGTACAGTTCACTACTGAAAGGAAGGGCTTAAAGGGGCCCATAATGGTCATAAGGACCAAGATGTGGTTGATTTGATAAAGGCAAGAGCAGACAAAGGAAATTGTATGGTAAGTCAAATGAAATCTTACTGGAGCTGTGGCAAAAACGAAAGCTGGAGCAGTGGCTTTAGCCGTTGGCTAAGGTGAGGACAAAGAAAGGGAAGCTGGAGACAAAGCCACAAGTGCTGCCTGTGTGCCTGCAAGACGTTCTGCTGGAGAGCGAGCTGCCCTGCTCAGACCCTCACAGGAAGACAATCGGGCAATACAGTTTGATTGAGAGGAGGGTCCAGACACTGATCTTGGGGGATCAGGTGGAGTCAGAAGGTCACATGTGAAAATATCAATTCATTGGTTCCCAGTGAATGCACAACATGTCCTGGCTCTGGCAGACACAGGAGCTGAATGCTCGCTGATATATGGCGACCCTGAGCGGTTTCCCAGGACCCCTGCTGCTACAGATGGATACAGGGTAAGGCTATCAGAGTGAAACAAGCCCAAATCCCATTGGGAATAGGGTGTCTAATACTGTATACAATGTCATGCTTATTTCTGATTCTCTTACAAACAAATGTGCCATTATTGAAAAAGGTTTCAGGTCTTTCAGGCTGCTGAAGAGTGCTTATCCTGCACTTGGGACAAATTCTGAGGCCCTATACCACTTGATACAAAAGGGTGTCCGGTGGGACTGGGATATGTGAATTTGCCTTTGCCACTGTAAAGCAGGCAGTCAAGGCCATGTAGGCCTTGAATGTGATAGAACCACCAAGGCCCTGTGAGCTGGATGTTCATGTGACTAAAGATGGTTATGGCTGGGGTCTCTGGCAGCAGCTTGAACAAACTCGCCAACCTATTGGATTCTGGTCACAACTGTGGAAAGGACCAGAGGTATTATACCTTAACAGAGAAACAACTGGCTGTCATGTATCATGCCTGCTGGCTATGGAGCCCATTATTGGAACAGCCCCAATAAAGTAATATCCACCTATCCCATCATGGGGTGGGTATGAGAATGGACCCAGAAGCTGTGGAGTAGTGTGGCACAGACACCTACACTGGCCAAGTGAGGTGCACACCTACAACATGTAGAACTCTCTCTACCAGCCCCTTGAGTGGAAAACTCCAACACTTACTGGGGTTAGTGGCATATACCAGTGAAAGGTAGGCAAAGAGCCCTTATCAGGTGGGAAGAATCCCCATATCTGAAGATGCATGGTACACAGACAGCTCCAGCTGTGAGAAGCCTCCAAAATGGAGGGTTGAAGCTTTCCATCCTAAGACTGAGACAGTATGGAAGATGGTGAGGGGAAGAGCAGTCAATGGACAGAGTTGCTGGAAGCATGGCTCGTGATCACCCAGGAGCCCTTTCCACTAGTTGCCTACACTGATGGCTGGACCGTCTATCGAGGCTTGACTCTGTGACTACCGACATGGTACCATGCCAACTGGATGGTTGGTCACTGGCCCCTTTGGGGACAAGAGTTGTGGCAAGACTTACACAACTCTGGTCAGACTAAAACACTTATAGTATATCACGTGACAGGCCATTTACTGCTGGCATCCCCAGAAAATGATGAAGCAGATGAACTGGCCCAGGCACGTTGACCAGAAGGAAAGCCTGCCTCTGATGCAGCCCAATGGTTACATCAGCATTTGTCGCACACTGGGCAAAAGGCAATGTGGGCTGTAGCCTGTCAGTGGGGCCTACTTTTGACCTTTGAAGAAGTCAGCAGAGCCCACAAGGAGCACACTGTATACTCTAAAAGGGACTTACACCGAGTCCCACAGCAACATGGGACAATAGCTAAGGGGCTGATGGCCCTCGTCAGGTGGCAGATAGACTATATTGGGCCTCTGCCCATGTCAGAAGGATACCAATATGCCATGACTTGTGTGGACACAGCTACTGGACTATATTGGTTGATTTTTCTACATGTTGTGCTAGAAACAAGAGGACGACCAAAAGAGGCCTGGAGCATCTCTTTGCAGCCTATGGCCGACCACAGGTAATTAAGAGTGATCAAAGCACTCACTTTACTGAGCATGCACTACAGGAATGGGTGCAACGATTAGGGACAAAATGGAAGTTTCACATACCACATAATCCTAATGGGTCGGGCATGACAGAGAGGTAGATGGTTTGTTAAAACCTGGACTCAAGTCAGACACCAATAGTCATGGGGATTGTCAGTCTGCTATGAACAGTGCTATGGCGTTTGAATGAGCAGTCATGGAACGGGGTGTTGAGCCCCACAGACATGCTGACACAACATTGCTGCCTCCTCTATACAACTGCAAGTATAAACCAAGGGACAATCACTGAGGCCAAGGTTCGGCCACCAGAATAACATCTTGCTGCCAGCACCAACTGCAGTAAACCCTGGAGACTCCATTCAGTGGATGTGGCCTTGGACAGTTCAACACATGGACCAGCAATGGCTGGCCCTCCTGGCATCTTGGGGACAAGGACTGGAGGCTGGCCTCCTGTGTATTCCTGGAGTAAAAGCAGAGTCCCCAAAGATCACGGTAGACTATCCTAAATGGCTGGAAGGTAGGAGCATCTTACTAGGGACTTTTGTTTTAACTCTATGGCCAGGGCATGCACCTCTAGTAGCACTATTTATAGGCCCCTCAGTAACCCCCACAGGGAGAGGGGTAAAGGTGTGGTATACTAGACCTGGACGGGACCCCCTTTCCTTTCACAGTCCTACTACAGGACCACTCTCTTGCATGCATCCTACCTGATGGACAAGATCTGCCTATGTTGGTGTTATTAAAACATGTGTCTTATCACCCTTAAGGCTACTCTCCTCTAACGTCTTCGTGGATTGGGCGCACCCCCTACAGCAAAAACTGCTCCTTGCTGGGTGCGCATGGAGCCCCCTACCAGTCTCCCATGGAAAGTACAAGTACTGAGCTCATCTTAGGAGAGCTGGTTTGAATACAGCTGGAATGACCACTCAGTGGCCATCAATCTCCTCTGGCTTGAGGATGACTATTATTATCACGATTTTTGCTGTTATCTGTATGTTGTTATAGCTTCTCTTGCTGTTATGGAATCTGGTTATAATGTTTTCTCACATAGGGACCATCATGGAAGACTGAAGGCACACAGATTGTGATGCAGGAATCCTGGAGGGGTGGAGTGTGGGGAAAATGGAGGTTCCCATGGCCAAGATGCTTACCTGACCCTAACCTACTTGCCCACTGCACACATGCAGTGCTCACAGACACAGGCTTGCACATGTGTTGGCAGTGAGCTATCATTGACTCTGTTACTATAAAGAGCTCTGTGCGGTGCTCTGCCCAGAGGCAGAGAGGCCAGAAGTGAAGAGGCCGTAGGCAGAGATGGCCTTGCTGTGTGCAGACTTGCCAGATGTGGACATGATTCTACAACTTGACATGCCACCACGAGAATAAAGCTTGGTATAAACCCTTCCACCCACAACATTCCGTCGTCATCATTATGTCTCACTGAATCCAGAGTGAACTTGCCTCGAGCTGAGACCCTCTGGCAAGACAGACACATTGAAAAGCAACTTCTCTTTGAAAAGTTGCAAAGGGGGAAAAAGAATGTCTTCCATCCTGCTCATCCAGCACTCTGCACTCAGAATCAAGCAAAGACTGTAATCCAACGCATGCCTCCTGAGCCTCTGGTCCCCACCCCACTCAGCCGCCTTGCACTGCCAACACAAATTCAGTGCCCTTGCCAAGGGGGGCCCCGCCAGGGAGCACCACCCAGCTGCTGTGCCGGCTCCTTTTTGTAAGCAGTCAGCTACCTGGCTTTCCCCACAACTTGGCCTGCCAGGAGTGGACACACTGTGGCTGAAGCTCAGGATTACAAGTATTCTGCCTGCTCTCTGCCCTGAGCGTAGTGTTAGAACTCCTGGGCCCTTAGATCAGACCTCTGAGACCAGCTCTGTCTTTTATGTTCCCTTCTCCACAGAGTCTTTGGCTGATCTCAAAAGCCTTGCTGATGGAGACCTGTGGGGAACTCCCAGAATCCACTTTTCAATCTGTTTCAGGTTTCCCATATGACCCTAAGCCTGATTCTCTCTGAGTCCCAACCTCAGGCTGAGCAGCCTACCTCCTAACTGCACAGAGTCCCTGCAGCACAGGTAGAAGTTACTGTCTGGTTTTGAGGAGCATAAATTATTTGCAAAGACAAACAGACATGAGCCAACCACAGTATAAAGCCCTGCATATCTAGTGCCAAACTACCCTTCAGTTTTACTCCCTACACTTCTCCATGGTGTCTTATCCAAGCACATCTAAGTATTAACCATCCTCCCAAGCTGGAGTGCCTTCTTCCTCATGACAACTCCCTCCCGACACCATCCACAAGTTACTTGTGTGAGGCTTCTCTCCCCGCACTGCGGAGAGCGGTTGGGACAGAAGGAGCAAGAGTACAGGACAGGACTGATTGTGTTTTTGTGCCTAGTCTCCATCTAAGGCCTGAACCGGGCCTGACTCTGAAAGAAACCTTGAAAAGTTCCTAAATTCCAGGAACAAGTATCTCAGGAATGTAGGGAGGTCTTATCTCAAGGCCACCCACCTGGGCCAGCCCATTGTATTGTTCTGTAGGCAATTCAGGTGTATATAAGCCATCCCTCAATAAAGCTTCTTGGCATTCTGCATTCTGCAACAGACAGTTTGCCCTCCTGGCATCTTGTATATACAGCCCGACGCCCCCACTCAGGAACTGTTCGACTCCTGCCGGCAGGCCCCGGCAGAAAGTGGCGCCCGAACAGGGACCTGAGTACGGGGGAGCAACGCCAGGGAGCCACCAAGAGAGAAGACGCAGCGCTGCGGATCTGAAGCACTTCTGCCATAGCACGCAGGCAAGAAAGTGCGGGGACGGTGGTAAAGACAGGAGTTGAAGAAAAGGACCAACAGTCCGTGAGTATAATAAAAGGCATAATTACCCTGGGGAACAGACACTGCCTTTCTCTTTTACTTTTCTTATAAAAAAAAAAAGCCGTCTGTAGCTCACAACATCGGGCGCTCGTCAGCCACTTAAACGGGACTAGCCCGGCTGCCATTCTCAAGTCTCGAGCGACAGGTTCCCCTGCGTCTCCCTCAGTGGATCCCCCGTCTCCCTTGGGAGCCGGGAACGTCAGCTGAGCGGAGGCCAGGATTCCCTTTCAACGGCACCTCCTTGGATGCGAGGGACTGAGGAGAGCCCGCGGGCAACTGCGAGGGTCCAGGCTGAGGCTGCACTTCAGCGGCTCCTCACAGGCCCACGTGTCTGGATCCAGACCCCGACAGCCCGACTGGGTATCCGAGAGGAGTGTCTCTTTCTCAGTCTCTGACTTCCAGCCTGCTTTTTCAGGCCGCCTTGGCCTTTGAGTCAGGCGAAGGGCGCTCCTAGCTCTTTCCTACTTCGCTAAAAGTGGAAGTATAAAACCTCATTATCTATACATAATAGTGTTACAGTAGAGATAAGTATGGGAAACGGGAATAGCCGTTTGCTCTTTACTTGCGCTTTTGGGCTTTGGACTCTAATCAGAGATAGTTTAGATCCTAGACATGAGAGGCAGAGATTGGATTCGGCTGCAGGAAAGGGTGAAACCATGAACGCTGAAGCCGGTCGAGTCATTCCTTCCGCACCACCCGAGACTGCATCGGAAATGGCGGATGAGGAAGAATGGGAGAGCGATCGCGGCTCTTTAGCAGACCTTAAAGAACAAAGGCCCGAAAAATTAGATCTGCCAGAGGTTTGCTTGTGTAAAACCTTTAGCAAGCTCATGGCCGAAGGTGCATTGAAATAGACTCCTCCAGTTCCCCCTCAGTCAGTTGTTGCGGGGCTTGATCCCCCTGCGCCGCCTCTTACAGCCTTGGCCATCTGGCCTTTAAAACCTAGACCAGATAAAAGACAGCTGTTGCCACCAAAACAGCTTTCTCCCCTGCAAAAGGCTCTGAAACAAGCTTCAGAGAGAGGGGAAGATACTATGGGTTTTGTAGCCTGTCCGGTCTTTGAGGAAGTGGATGAGCAAGGGGTGAGGCACAGAATTCATCAGCCTTTATCATTCAAACAACTTAAAGAGCTGAAAATGGCCTGCTCATCCTATGGAGCCACTGCTCCATTTACACAAACTATGCTTGAGGCTTTTACGGCTGGTTCTCTCCCGCCCTCTGATTGGAAAGCTATTGCACGAGCCTGTTTAAGTGGAGGAGATTATCTATTGTGGAGATCAGAATATGCAGAGCAATGTCAAAAGACAGCTGATATTAATAGAGCTCAAAACCATCCAGTAACTTTTGAAATGCTTATGGGGGAAGGGCCCTACAGTGATCTTAACAGGCAGTTAGATTTCGATCCTGCTGCCTATGCACAAGTAAATGCTGCCGCTAAGCAAGCTTGGATGAAACTGCCCTCAGGGGGGGCACGATCCGAAGATTTATCTAAAATTAGGCAAGGGCCAGATGAGCCTTTTCAAGATTTTGTCTCTCGTTTGATGCAAACATCTAGCAGATTGATAGGAGATACAGATGCAGGCCTTCTCCTTGTAAAACAATTAGCCTATGAGAATGCAAATTCTGCATGCCAGGCAGCCCTTCGCCCTTTCAGAAAAAAGAGCACAATTTCAGATTATATTAGTCTCTGTTCAGATATCGGCCCAGCTTACACACAAGGGTTAGCCATGGCTGCCGCACATCAAGGGAAAACAGTCAAAGAAGTGCTTTTCCAGCAGCAGGTTTCCAAAACATGGAATACTTCATGGCCCCCTGGCAGCTGTTTTGGCTGTGGACAAATGGGTCACCAGATAAGGCAGTGCCAAAACAGAAATAGGAATGAGAGGCTAGGAGACACGGGAAGACAACCGGGTCTCTGTCCTCGCTGCAAACGAGGCAATCATTGGGCAACAAAATGTAAGTCAAGAAGAGATGTAAATGGAAATAAACTAGATCAGGAACAGGGAAACGGGAGGAGGGGCCAGCCCCAGGCCCCGAAACAGTGTTATGGGGCTCTCCAAGCCTTCGTCCCAAGGCAAGGAAATCCGTTTGTGACCTCTACCGAGCCACCTCAGGCAGCGCAGGACTGGACCTCAGTCCCTCCTCCTACACAGTACTAACCCCAGAGATGGGCATGCAGGCCCTTCCCACAGGAGTGTACGGACCACTCCCTTGCTGGATGTGTAGGATTATTATTAGGCAGAAGCAGTGCCACCATGAAAGGCCTTTTAGTAGCACCAGGTGTGATAGACCCAGATTATGAGGGAGAAATAAAAATTATGGCTCATTCACCAGCAGCCATAACAGTCATTCAACCCCCTCAGAGAATTGCACAATTAATTCTCCTTCCAAAAGTAGAATCTCCAAACAAATATATAAAGGATAAAAGAGGTCAGGCGGGTTTTGGCTCGTCTGATGCGTATTGGGTTCAACCCATTGGCAATAAACGCCCAGAATTAACATTAACCATAAGAGGAAAAAGAATAAAAGGGCTCCTAGATACTGGAGCTGATGTATCTGTTTTTGCCAGTGATCAATGGCCCTATGAGTGGCCTAAACAACCTACAGTGACACACCTTCAAGGCATAGGCCAAAGTCAAAATTCAGAGCAGAGTAGTGATATTTTGTTATGGAAGGATGATGAAAATCATAGTGGCAGCTTTCAACCATATATAGTTGCCGGCCTTCCAGTCAATCTATGGGGAAGAGATGTTATGAAAGAAATGGGAGTATACCTGTATAGCCCCAATGATAAAGTCACTACCCAATTATTAGACCAAGGACTTCTTCCCACACAGGGACTCGGGGCTAAGGGACAGGGCATCAATCAACCTCTCATAACTCCCTCTAGAAGAGACAGACAAGGACTAGGATATTTTTAATAGAGGCCTCTGAGCCCCCTGCTCCCCATGCAGATCCAATAACATGGCTCAGCGATACCCCTGTATGGGTGGATCAGTGGCCTCTTTCAGCTGAAAAAATACAAGCGGCAGAGCTGCTAGTGCAGGAGCAACTCGACCGCGGTCATATAGAAACTTCCAATTCGCCATGGAACTCACCTATATTTGTTATAAAAAAGAAATCAGGGAAGTGGAGGTTGCTACATGACCTAAGGAAGGTTAATGAAACTATGGAATTAATGGGAGCATTACAACCTGGGCTCCCTTCCCCATCTGCTATTCCGCAGGGCACCTTTAAAGTGATATTAGACCTGAAAGATTGCTTTTATACCATCCGCCTGGCAGAAAAAGATAGTAAAAGATTTGCCTTTAGTGTGCCATGTGTTAATTTTAAAGAACCCATGAAACGTTATCAATGGAAAGTTCTTCCTCAGGGTATGGCAAATAGCCCGACCCTTTGCCAAAAGTTTGTAGCCAAGGCTATAGAATTAACCAGAAAGAAGTATAAACAAGTGTATATTATACATTATATGGATGATATTCTCATTGCTCATCAGAATGAGGGGATAGTCCTTGCAGCCTTCAGTTCTATACAGAAAGATTTAGCTAACGCAGGGCTTGTTATTGCTCCAGAGAAGATTCAAACTCAGCCGCCCTTTCAGTACTTAGGAAAAACTCTGTATCCAAAGGTCATTCTACCTCAGAAAATACAATTAAGAAAAGATAATGTAAAAACATTGAATGATTTTCAAAAATTACTAGGAGACATAAACTGGGTACGACCTCATTTAAAATTATCTACAGGAGAGTTAAAGCCTTTGTTTGAAATCTTAAAAGGTGATCCAGACCCAACTTCTGCCAGAACACTCACTCCTGAAGGGAGAGCTGCCTTGGAAAAGGTAAAACAAGCCATAGAGAAGCAGCAACTTTCGTATATTGATTATTCAAAAGATTTAGAAGTTTATGTGTTGGCTTCCTCACATACCCCGACTGCTGTAATATGGCAGGAAGGACCTCTTTTGTGGATACACCTCCCTGTCTCACCTGCGAAAGCACTTACCCCTTACCATGAAGCGGTCTCTGCCGTAGTTCAACTTGCCAGAGAAAGTGCGCGTAGATACTTTGGCAGAGATCCAAATTACATCAGGGTCCCATTTAAAAAAGATCAGATTACTTGGTTGTTTGCTTCTTCTGATGCTTGGGGGCTGGCGTTTGCTAGCTCTGCGGGACAGATAGGTACCCATATGCCCAATAATAAGTTGCTTCAATTCTCAGACATACAAGAATTTATTTTTCCAAAAATAGTGCGTAAAGCACCTATTGTAGGAGCTGAGAATGCATTTACTGATGGTTCCTCAAATGGAAAATCTGTCTTTGTATTTAAAAACCAAACTTACACATTTTTCAGTCCCACCTCTTCAGCACAAATAGCAGAACTTCGTGCTGTTGCAGCTTTGTTTTCTGCTACCCCCACTGAGCCTTTCAACTTATGGACAGACAGTCAATATGTTGCAAAAGCTATTCCCCCCCCCTAGAAACTGCTGCAGCTATAGAATCTCTCAATATAGAAATAAGAAATTTATTCACCCAGATACAAACACACATACACCATCGTAAAGTCCCCTGCTTTGTGGGACACGTCAGAGCACACACAGGCCTACCAGGTGCCTTATCCTTAGGAAATGCTACGGCTGACCTTGCTGCCCGCAATGTTTTCCTCTCCCAATTACAGCAAGCTCAGCAATCCCATGCTTTACATCATCAAAATAGTCAAAGCTTAAGACAACAATTCCAAATTTCCCGAGAGGCTGCCAGACAGATAGTAAAGCAGTGTCCCAGATGTCCCACTCATCACACTGTTCAACACCAGGGAGTTAATCCCCGGGGTATTGTGCCTAATCAGCTGTGGCAGATGGATGTTACAAAAATACCTGAATTTGGAAAACTTAAGTATGTCCATGTTTCTATAGACATCTATTCTGGCTTCATCATGGCTACAGCACAAACTGGAGAAGCCACTAAACACGTTATAGCCCATTGCTTAAAATGCTTTGGCATTACAGGAGTGCCAAAAGAGATTAAAACAGACAATGGAACTGGCTATACCAGCCGTGCATTTCAGCATTTCTGCAAGCAATTTCAAATCCTTCACAAAACAGGTATTCCTCACAATCCCCAAGGACAAGGTATTGTGGAAAGGACACACAGTACCCTGAAGCATCAGCTTCAAAAAATAAAAAAGGGGGAGTTATACCCAGAAACTCCGGCAAACTATTTAAACCATGCACTTTTTATTTTAAATTTTCTCACCATAGATGCACAGAGCAGGTCTGCAGCGGATAGATTTTGGCATCCAAAAACAAAAGATTCATATGCTATGGTGAGGTGGAAGGATCCTCTCACGGGTCAATGGAATGGTCCAGATCCAGTACTAATCTGGGGACGAGGGCATGTTTGTGTTTTTCCACAGGATGCAGAAGGAGCCAGGTGGCTCCCAGAAAGATTGGTCCACCATGCTGAAGCTCATACTCCTCTACATTCTGCTGACCGCCGTGGGAGCCAACCACACACACTGGGCACTTGTGCCAGGCCCTCCGATCCTCCACCCAGCGGTTTGGGATGGCCCGGAGATCATTGTCCAGGCCAATGATACCAGGATTCTCAGCCATCCTTCTACCTCCAGGAATTTACCTGCCCTGAGCCTTTATCAGAATTATTCAGCCGAAGGAAAAGGAATGCCGGTGTGCTTCTGTACTGGGCCTCTACCAAAATAGATCTTGAGCTCCTTCATTGTCTGCGCTCTAATGCTCTTTCTTCTACTTATATTGGTCCCTACAGCACTACATTTGGTAGAAAAAGTGCTGAAGCAAATCTGTGGAAGCCTCCACAAGCAAAAACTTATCACTTAAACCCCCCAGCCAATTTTGGCTTAGGAGGCTGGATAGCCAGTGACGGGTAAGGCAAGAAGGAGAGTGGACCAACCTAAGACAGGGAATGGGTCATGCAACCCTCAGCCCGATGACGGGTAAGGCCATCCCCGTTCTTGACCAACCTAAGACAGGCACAGTCATCCCATGCATTCAAGCATTTTAAAAAATAAAAAAGGGGGAGATGTGGAGAGCGGTTGGGACAGAAGGAGCAAGAGTACAGGACAGGACTGATTGTGTTTTTGTGCCTAGTCTCCATCTAAGGCCTGAACCGGGCCTGACTCTGAAAGAAACCTTGAAAAGTTCCTAAATTCCAGGAACAAGTATCTCAGGAATGTAGGGAGGTCTTATCTCAAGGCCACCCACCTGGGCCAGCCCATTGTATTGTTCTGTAGGCAATTCAGGTGTATATAAGCCATCCCTGAATAAAGCTTCTTGGCATTCTGCATTCTGCAACAGACAGTTTGCCCTCCTGGCATCTTGTATATACAGCCCGATGCCCCCACTCAGGAACTGTTCGACTCCTGCCGGCAGGCCCTGGCACCGCACTGAGCAGTCAGTCACGCCATCCCCTGGGATCCAGTGTTCTCTACCTTCGTCCACAAAGCTCCCACGCAGCTCCTGCACAATTATCAGCTTCCACATTGCTCTCTGCCTGCACTGTGAATCCAGAGGGCCCAGGCAATTTTAACTATTCAGACAGGAGGGAGTACTATGCCTCTTGAGTAGGCAGCTACAATCGGGGACTGTTTTTATTTTTTATTTTTTCAAAAATAAAAAAACTTTCAATTGGCTATGTATTTAATCAGTTTGATCCACATTTGGAGCTCTTGGTTCTACCACACAACTCCAGAAACGTCTGCTTTACTTAAGATTTATACATGGCTATTTTGTATAAACAGGACATCAAATTCAAATACTGCTCCCTTTATCTTCACTTTCCTCTAGAACCACAGGAAAGACACAGAAGCTGCCTGCAATTCCTGCCCATGAAAGGAGAAAGGTTTGCTTTCTTAATGAAAAACCTCGAGGAGAAGATGAGCTTCTGGTAAGAGCACATCACTGAGGAACTCGAGAAAAGAAGAAAGTTATAAAGCCTGCAATCAGGTTTTAAGTACATCAAACAGAAGTTGGAAAACACTTAGGGGCTACGAGTAAAGAAAAAAGTCATCAAGAGGTCACAGTGGACTACCAGGCTGAATAAGTCAAATGGTGTTTTACTTTTTTAATAGGTGACTAAAAAACACAAGCAGTGGCCAAGTATGCAGGGCTCACACAATCTTTTCCTTATGTCTCCTTCTGATCAAAGCCCTGCTAGAAGCTGCTACATATATGTTAGACATCACATTGGCCCTTGAACTTGGAAATGAAACATAAGTGAAGATTGTACTGTTTCCTTGAAACTAGGAATCCATTAGTTCTAAGATGCACCAGTATTTTATTAAACACTAAGAAAGAAAAATACTGCCAATTAAACTATGACATGGTTTCTTATTAGAATTTTCATTTTACTTTTACTGAAAGAGCTCTTTTAGACTTATTGAGACATAGAGTTTTATAATAGATCACTTTTGGACACTTATAAAAAGAAAAAGAAAAGTGAAATAAATTGGCTAAGGCAATGACAACCAGGTCACCTGGCTGAAAGCAACTGTAAACCATGGCTGATTCAGAAAGTACTTCCCAGTTTAAGAAATGTTAAAATCTGAAAAAATAATGTATATCAGAGAATAAAATCCTATATTATGTCTAGCTTGGAGACAAAAATTTAGAAAGGACAAGGTAATAGTTCACAGGATAACTACTACAAAGATATTTCATTGATTAAAAATGTATACAGAGGAAAAAAATTGAGATTATTCAACTTAAGAAAGACAAAAGGAGAATAATGTTCTTCAAGGATATCAAAGTCCCGTCCCAAAAAGCGGTGACTTCCAATTTTTATTTTCTTTACTTTTTTAGCAGCAGGGCCTTTTTCAAAAATACTGTCCTACAAGAATCCTGCGTGTGGAGCTGTTCTGGTCAGAGGAAAAGTACCACCAGACATGCATGGAAGGTCACAGGGCTCAGGGCAGGGTGAAATCCTGACCTGGGGAGTCTGCTCGTCCTGACCAGGCTCTATCTACTCCCACAGCAGCTGCAACACAACAACAAGGGTTTATCATGGCATTAATCAATTAAACATTTACAATGGTTTGTAAACCATGAAGCCTTACTGGATGCTCATTATACAAAGATTAATCAACTATGGAGTGGTTTTGGTAACCTACACAAAGGAATTTTTCTATGTGTGGATTTTACACATTGAGATGATTGTCAAAGGAGAAGATGAGAACTTTTTCTCAGCCACAAAAGTATCTGTATTGACCTTAACAGTTAGACATCCCCCTGCCAAAGCAAGGGGATGAGTCATACCCACTCACTAAGGCCCATTCTAATGTTGTAACACCAGTCTCCACAAATGCAAGCCAGATACGGACAGTTTTGTTTGGACAGCTTTGGCTCTTGCTTCATGCCCAACCATGTGGCCAAACCCAGCAGTTTACTGCACCCATCGCCCTCCAAAACAATCCAACTCCACGAATAAATTAGCAAGCAATATATATCCCACTGAAGGTGGGGAGACACACAGATCACTTGGCAAAGCTTAAAAATCCCCCATTAGACAGTTCTTATCTCCGCATTTCTTTATCTCCTTTTTCTCTATTTCTTCTCCTAGTACTGCCTCTAAAATCCCCTTTTACTATTAGAAGCGGCCTCTGACCTTGCCAATTCCGCTCGGCATGGCAGCTCTGGGTCATCTTGTCACTTGAGCATGCTTTGGGAATATTATCCACTCCCACCCCTTCCTCCTGACCTATTCAAATAGCCAGCTTTCCTTAAAGGGAAAGGTTGATCTGCAGCTGAGAAAAGTAACATTTTCACCACATAGCCATATCAACACACAAACAAGCTTATGGATTAGTATGTTGGAATAATAAAAGAAAGCAAATTTTCCATGTGTCAGGTTATCAGACTATCACAGCTATTGCTCCACTATAGCCAAGGTAGGTTAGGCTGATCTGGGGGGGAGGTGTACCTTCTTTTGTTCCTTGTGCTGTCAGCTAGTTATGGTGGGAAAGGTTTTAGTAAAGGGGGATAAAGCATGCAGGCACAAGAGAACATTTCTTTGACTAAGGGCGTTCCATTGCCATAAGCATCAATTCAATTTTCAGCCTAATTCCCAAATCGGTTATTTAGCAACAATAGGGATTTATCAGACATGAGAAAAGTCAACTCCGCGTCCATTTTATTCCCTACACATAGAAATCATCGTTGAAAGGTTTTCTTTAACAGATGGTTCTGTTAAGTTGCATTCTGTGAATAGAGAAAACTGTGTATGAATGCCAAGCTACTCTACATTTTGAAGACGACTTTCTGCCCAGAGGCAAAAAAATTACTAATCTGACCACAGAGTCAGAGCTTCATTCATACTGAACATAAGGAAATTCACACTGAAGCACAGCGATCTCACTCTCCCTTCCTCCACAAGCCTATCTCAAAATATCCTCTCTATACTGGATAACATCCTGTTTAACTCAATAGACATAAAATGCAAAGTATCTGTGAAAGGAGGGTAGGTCATTAAACAGTGCCCCTGTACAATTTCAGGGCCAGACAAATGCTCAGACCAGGAGACTGACACCGGAAAATGCTAAGTGAGGTGGTGATGGGTACAATCCTTCTGAGCAGAGCTAGGGTTAGAGCCCAACCACACAACATGATCAAAACATCAAAAATTTTAAATTTCACTTGAATTTCAGATGCATATTTCCTTTCTTACCAGAATTACTTCAAAAATGAGTGGGACCAGTTTGCCATCCTCCACAAGCCTGTTAAAAAGAAATAAAAAGATAACCGCACATTAGATGACTCATACTTCAGACCACATACGGAGCCCTGCAGCCCGTGTTTACTGGATTCTGTGACTGAGAAACACTATGATTACTCGTTTTTAATGCGCTCAGCTACATCTGTTAAACACAGTATGGGGCCTCTTTGCAAATGACTATTAGCTTATCCTTACTGATGTGTAGCAAATAAATTGACATAAGTGTAAAAATGAAAATTCACAATTATTATAAAGACTATCAAAATAGGTGATACCAGCTGAAGTGACATAACCAACCTTCACTGTACAGTTAAATTATAAGCATGCCACTCTATAATCTTTCATTTTTGCCTCATTAGCTATCTTCTCAGCATAATGAATTAAGGTATAATGCTTTGTAATGGTCTTTTACTTTAATAAAAAGTAGACACCAATCACCCAACAGACTTTAGGCACTTTCCCTCACCAAACCTAGTTAAAAATTATCATCTATTGTACTGTAAGAATTTTTCATACAATTTAAGAAAAAATAGCCTTCATTCATAACAGATGGTTTTTATTAAGAACCATGCTTGTCTCTAAATATTCCTTTAGTCCAGGGGTCAGTAAACCTTTTTCTGTAAAGGGCCAGAGAGTAAATATTTTAGGCTTTATAGGCCACACAGGCTCTATAGCAACCACTTAACTCTGTCACTGTAATATAAAAGCAGGCATAAATAATACATAAATGAATAGGCACATCTGTGCTCCAATAAAATTTTATTTACTAAAACAGTCATGTGCCACATTTGGCCCACAAGCTATAATTTCCTGATTCCTGCATCAGTGTAAAAGAAAATATCAGAATCCCTAATTTTATTAGAATTTACTTTGGCACTACAGTGCTTAAAGACAAGCACATTGCCTTATTACTGCGGGTATGTGCAGTTTGTCGGCTTCACAGAGAATGCCAGGTAGATGGAACAGCAATTTATCAACCAGCCTCCCTAGAGCTTGTTTGTCTATGGTAATCCATGGATAAAATAAAAGCCTAGGAAGCTAGCCAAAGAAAGATCACAGTGCTTACAAATATGTGCTAAGGCCAAGTGGGGTACAGAGAGAGCTCCTCAAGACTGAAGGATTAGAAAGCACCACCCCAGTATCTAACAAAACATCAATGTGGCAATTTCTGTGGCTTTAGTGTATTAGGGAGAAAAGGCTTTGACTACAGATATTAAATTCATTTACATTCCCTTACTTTCCGGGGCAACTGAAGGCTCGGTGTAAGGACGAAACTCCTTCCCTTACGCGGGGGCAGGACGGAAACGCAAGGACTCCAGACCAAGCACAACCCCAAGCTGGCACATTCCCAGTCTTCTTCCTCTGCCTCCTGTTAGCCATCTTTTTTCCTAAATTAGTCTTTTAAAACATAATTTTTGATATATACTCTTATTAGGCCTGTGCTGAAACAGCCAAGCCCAGTCTCCGAGTCGCCTTAGCGACCAAAGCCAAGAAAATCCCAAAGGGCAGACACCACCTCTTCTCTGCGGGCGCCTGCACTCACAGGCGCCCCCTACCGTCTGCCCCGACGCTCGGATCCGGACGCGCCCACTCACACCACCAGCCCTTCGTGATAGTATTTCAACGTATATTCTTATTATTAAGGTATGACTACATAAAGCACTGTAATTCTTTTTTAAAAATTACAACTAGCTCTTCTTCGGGTCCCTGCAAGATGAGCAGGCTAGCCTGGACTCCCTCTCATGTCTCCTCTAACTCTGAATTCTAACACTATAGTTCTTAATATTCTTCCACATATAAACATGACAACTTTTGTTATTTGATATGACTGACATAATATAGAGCCACACCTGATAAATAAAAATGGAACTCAAGCTAAATAAAACAACTTTTAGTTTTTAAAAAAGAACATTTCTATGACTTTTTCTGCAACTCATGACTAAACCTCAAATGTGATTCCAAAGAACTCTACAGCAAACAGCACAAGGGCAGCTGTCAACATTTACAGCTACCTATAGTGTCTTTCCAAACCGTAGCAAGTGGCCAGTAAGTGGACAACAAGAATGAGTTTACTAGATTTGACTAGCATTTTCATAATTAACACTAATGGAGAAAATCCAAGGGTGTCACACACACTGTTCTCTGACACTTCTGTTCCCATTAGAGGTCTGTGGTTGTGCACAGTGGTGATGTTATAATGCATTTTTCTTACTGTGGGTTGTAGCTAACACCTAAGACCCACGGATTTTAGACTGCTTGGAGACAATATTCATTTGTCTCCAATATGTTCTTAAATTTTGATTTTTAGAAATTGGTTTCCTTACATGATCTCCTCTCATACCACCATAGGTCCAGTTAGTGGTTCAGATCCCAAATGATCAAACCCTTGATGCGCTCTAAGTAATGGCACAATGCCCTGGGAGCTCTCCTCCCATGATGTGGACTCTGGCGAGCAGCTCCAATGCTCAGGCCTCTACAGACCGGAGGATGAAGCCTGCCTCTAAGAAAAGTTCCTGTGGCCAAAATCTCAGGGAATTATTCAGGCAGAGAGTCTTAAATCATCAGAGTAGACTGTGGAAAACCATGAAGCAAAAGGCCATCTTATTTGGGGCTGTTTTGGTTGGCCATCATGATTTACATCACCAGGATCATTTTACTACAAGAGCCTGATATATCCTACATTCTAAAAAGAGTAACATTTCTATGGTTTGTGAACAGGAAGTGAAAAGATTTATCTGGATTTTTTTAAACAAAAAACAAACAAAATAAAGATCTTTTGGAAAATTTCCTTAATCTTCAAAGGATTATGAAAATATTAACTGCATCACAGTATACTTCCTTCCTTTATGTTAACCATCTAAGCACACTATTTTTAAGTAATTCCAAATGAATAAATTGAAATATACTGCCCTTTTCAAATGTAGTTCCTAAGACTACTTTACCATGGTTTTCCAGAGGGGTTTTCTGGTTTGGTTTTTCCTTAACAGTGCGATTTAATAATAGATTGTATATGGTTAAAGAGTTTTCCTTACAAAATTTTGATTCACAAGATTCACTGAAGGAGGACACATCAGCCAGTTGCCTAGGGACTCATATATTCTGAAGGTTCCCCAAAGTGAAAGATAAGGGTCACGGGGACCCAGTGCCTCACTGCACAGAGGCCCCCCTGGGACCAGGTGTGGGCCGACAGGCAGATGAGCATTCATTCCTTATAAGCATTCTCTCAAATGCACTGGCACACTCAGAACAGTGGTTCTCAGACACATTAGACCCAGTGTGTCTTTTAATAATTTGTAACTCTCCCTTTGTTGTGCTCAGATGAAAACTGTAGATAATATAATCTTCCCACACACAGGATTTTCGCTCCAAAATCCATAATTTCAAAACAATCAAAAATAATGCATTCATTGTCTCATACTCAAGGAACAAAGTGATTTTATAGTAAGATAATAAGTATTTCGATACATGAAAAAATGTGTACACAACTACACTGAAACACAAAATGACTAGATGTCTACACCTTTGTGCACAATCACCATAAATGCAGTATGTGTAAATGCACACAGATTCACATGAATTTTAAGGGCCAAATACTGTGGTGGGCATTTCCATTCATAATATGATTTTCCAGAACAGTAAACAGCCCTCAGTAAAGTTCTGAGCAAAATGTACCACTTTCACTCAATTTTGCATCCCTGAAAAATTCATTTATGTTAAAACTTCAAAAAAAAAAGGATGATTACTGGGATTGTGTATATCTGTGGTTTATATTATTAACAAAGGAGGTGCTGTCTGAATTAGAAGATTTTGAATAAACTTATGAAAATCTTTAGGATACATTAATCAGCATTCTAACTCCCTCCTGTGCCTAAAGTAAATGTTGCCTTTATTGTTGGGAAGCTTTTTTACAAATTTATTTATTGATGCTGATAGTTCAAGGCTAAATGTAAAGTAAATCTAGCAATGTATGGATATAAATGACTAGTTACAACTTAGCTGGGAAACGTAGGAATAGGGAGATTATTCTACTTCTGTTTAGAGTGCTAGGAAGTGAGTTGAATTTCAAACCATTATTAACATTTTTTAACTTTTCTTTAAAACCTAAAAGACTATTTAGAGATGAACCAACAAGAATTAAAAGGAATTGAAACCCCTCCTTCCCTGACCGCCATACTTCTGTTTTCCAGAGGAAAAAAGAGCCAGGAGGAGGTGCAGGGAGAGGAAGGCAAAGGGTCGCTCTCTGTTCTAAGCTCAGTTTTGCGAGACAAAGCAAGCAGTCTCCAGCAGTGATAAAATAGGTCTAAGGACACCGGGGTCAGCCCACAGAGCTGCACCACCTTGGATTTGCTTGCTTGAAGTTCTTATCTACCCATGTGAGTGGAGACCATATATATGAAGCAAGGGCCAGAAGTCAAGACCCAGACTCCATCAGAGGCCCTGTCCTTCCCAATGGCTTCTCCACCTGTTGTCTCGGTGCTTCTGAAACCCACATTGTCATATGGTTCTTAGTACTGGAGACTTTTTTTCCTGGAAACTATCTCAGTATTCAATTTATGATTAACACTATTGAGTCCTTACCATGGGCTAATCTTATAAACTCAAAATCCATGCCTTCAAACTCAAGAGTCAAATGGCTTAACAGATACATACGGAAGTGTACAAACAGAACTAAGGTGTCCGTGGGGCTAAGTTGTCATTTGGAGGTTGGGATGAAGGGGATCTGTCCTCAGCCACATTCTTACAGTTCCTTGCAGTTGTAGGACTGACACCCTTATCTCCTTGCTGGCTGTCAGCTACGGAGCCCTGTGAGATCCTCGCAGCCACTCACACTCCCTGCTGCATGCGCTTCTTCATCTCCAAAACCAGTAATGGAGGATCTCCCCCATGTCAAATCCTTCTCACATTCCAAATCTCTCTGACTTTGTCTGAGACCTCTAGACTGGATTTAAGTGGCTCATATGATTATCCAGGCCCACCTGGATAATCTCCATATTTTAAAGTCAACTAGTTTGGGACCTTAATTACATCTGCAATATCCCTTCACAGAAGCATTAAATTACTGTTTAACTGAATAAGTGTGAGAAGATATGTATATACCAGGGGCTGGGAATGCTGAAGGCAATCTCGAAATTCTACTTACCACAGGCCTGAACTTGTCCTCCATCCCAATTCTGTCTTATCCTTGCCTCCTTTTCAAAAATTAATTCATATTTGATTCTTTGAATAAGCTGTTTCTGGCCAACTTGTGTAGAAACCCCAAATAGCAGGTGTAATTCTAAAATTTTTACCAAACGATGATGGCTATGAGTTTTAAAGTTTGCATTTGTTCATAATTGAGCACCAAACTACAAACAAAGCTTTGTCATTTCTTATGAGAATTGCAAAAGTCTTACCAATTATACATAAAAGGAATCATTTCACACACACACAGAAAAAAGGGCAGGGTTGAGATTTTAGCAGCTTTTAGCACAGAGAATTTTTAGAAGTGGTCATTTTACAAAGATCTACAGAGTCCTCCTTATGGGCAGGCATTACACCTCTTCCCTGAAGAAGTTTACACCCTAGGAGGCAAAAAATATATACAATATAAAAATCACTTAATCCAGGTTATAAAGCTGATTGCTTCATTTACTGAGAGAGTTTCATATTTAACTTAGAATATGAAGTTACACCAGAATGTACCTCCCATGTGTGGAAACCTCCCATTGCCAATAACAGTATAAAAAAGATAGGAGTTTCAGTAAAAGAAACTATAGTTAAGTAAAAGGCAAGTGTTTCCCAATAGAAAGATTTCAGATGGAAATAATTAAGTTGTATGTTACATTAGCAACTTAGCAAAATGCATTTCTACCTTTTATCTCAGTAGACACACAATACAGCCCTGTTACAATCCATGTCTGTAAAACGAAACAAAGCCCCAGAATGTTTTCACCACAGAAGTACAGAAGGTGAGATGGCAGGGCTGTACTCAAGATGCTCTCATTCAGTGTGTGGGGCTATTACAAAATGTCTTTGACTCCATCTAACTCAATACTGTGAGGGTCCTGGCAGTCTCATTGTATCTAGGGCTTCACACCGACTGTCCCCGCACAGGCAGCAAACACCTGTTAGCCAGTCAAGGGCTTTGTCCCCCGCATGCTGCCTGGTGTTTTCTGCTCTGCTTGGGACCTGAGCCCTCACCCTCTTTCTTTCTTAACCCCACAGCTCTATAATTGGCCTCTTTTCTCTACTAATTCTTTGAATCCTTGACATTCTACCTCAAACATGATTCTATACCAGCCATACCACTCCACACAGTGAAAGTGTAGGTAAGCAGCATGTTGATATTTGCACCAAAGAAGGGGGCTGAACAGAAACACTGTCAGAAAGATAAGGGATTGGCAGGGGCACAAACCAGGGGCAAGTCCCCGAGAGGACCCTTACATGAAGTCAGCATTTCTTCTCCCCTGCAGACATGGGCCCAACACTAAAAAACAGCAATTGGATAAGAGATATGCTTTAAATTCTTTTCAATTTAATGAACCTATTTATTTTCTATGGTTCCTTTTTGTCCTGTTACTTAATGAAATGCAAAAGATTTCTGCTTTGGAATCTACTTGAAGTCAGGCTGATTTCTCTTTCATTCACTCAATAAATATTTACCGAGTGCCTATTACGCACCACACATTGGGCTAAGTTAGAACTGCATCAAGTATTGTTAAGTGCTAGGACAGATGTCTATAAATGGTATGGAGGGACAACAGAAATAGTCTTTCCTGAGAGGCATGACAAAGGCTTCAAAGAGTAACCAGTAATGACAATAGTACACAGATTGCAGTTATTATGTGAACACATGGTTCCCGGTACTACAAAGTGCTAACTCACTGGACTCTAACAAAGATTAAGAAAAACCTTAGGTATTGTTGACGATGATGATTTCAACTTTTTTTTTTCAGATGAGAAACTGAAGTAACAAGAAATCAGTCAGTCAAGTAACAAGGAGTAGGGTTGAGGTACAACTTCAGACAGCTCAGATCACATTCCACACTTCCATGCTGCTTGAGTTGGACCTCAGAAGAGTAGGTTATTGACAGGCAGTGGATGAATGAAGAGGTCTGAGGGAAAGGAGGACAGGCAGGGACGAACTGTGTCCTGGGCCAAGAGAACAGCAGGATAAAAGGCAGAAACAGGATGGCTGATGACAAGCAGTGAAGGAGTGAGTTTACTGCATTAGTAGAAGAGATAAAGAGAAGGTAACGGAGATCAGGCTGGAGGAATAGGCCAGGGCAGATCACAAAAAATCTTGAACTTTATTCTCTAGATCAGGGCTGGGAAATTCCAGTCTGCAAGCCAAACTGCCAGCTGCCAGCTTTTATATGGCCCACAAGCTAGGAATAGTTGTTAGGTTTCTAAACAGGGGAAAAAATCAAAAGAATAATATTTCATGATATATGAAATTCAAATTTCAGTTTCCATAATAGAGTTTTATTGAAACACAGCCACACTCATTAATTTATATATTATCTATGGCTGCTTTTATACTGCAATGGCAGAGTAGAGTAGCTACAACAGAGACCATATGCCTGCAATGACTAAAATAGTTAGTAACCTTTTCTAGAAAGTTTGCTGAGCCCAGTTCTCAGTGACTGCACACCATTAAGGGGAGCATTAAGCAAAATGATGTCATTACCAACTCCACATTTTCACAGTGCTTTTTCAGGCTACAGTGAGGAGGATGGACTGAAAACAAAACAACCGGAAACAAAATCAGTTAGCTGAGAGTGACTACACTCTCAAGTAAGAGGCAATTAAGAACCAAGCAGAAGTAAAGAGGAAATGACAAAAATTAAGAGCTTAATGCGTATATCTCAACAGGATTTGAAAATCTACTGGATGTAGGAGAGAAAAAGGAGGGAAGAAGGACAGAATGACTCCAGGTACTAGCTCTTTCTTACCTGGAGGCCACCAGAAAGAGAAACCCCAACAAGTGATCACATTTACAGAGGGTTGTGTGCACCAACGCACGGGGTTTATCAGTGCTTAGTGCCTATCTTACTTAACCCGTACCATGAGGCAGGACTGAATGACCTTACGCTACAGAGAGTACAGCAAACATTGAACCTTACCCAAGTTAACAGCAGCTACTTTCAGAGTTCATGATCCTTACTGCTTAAAATACTATAAGATAATGTATAGAGGGGAAAGGCTAGTTTGAACAAAAAGATGAGTAAAGTTGGAAACAAGAGTAATAAGTAGACTGACACCAGATACCCAAGGCACACTGACTTTTAAAGAGTTGGCAGAAAAAAGAAAAGCTGGTGGTGTCAATGCTCACATAATGTAGGGAGCAAGGACATCAATGGGGATGGAATGGAAAAGGGTAAAAAAAAAAAACAAAAAACAGGTTAACACCCTGTTCAACCTCCTTGATGTTTAAATCTTAGGTTCAATCCCAGTTCCTATCAATTACACTTTTATTATGCTAACTTAAGAAACCCCAGGCCCATTTCAGGAGTTGATTCTAAGATCAATCCATGACGCTATGGTACTAACAGACACAAAACAGGGTGATGAGCAGCTCAAACCCACTGAACCAGAGTCTACCTTGCTGACCGTGAAAACCATATGATGGATTGTGGATTGTCATTAATGTTAGTGTTTAATAACAATCACCAGCCTGTGTGTACGCTTAACATATTTATGTTTTTTTTTTCCAGATTATAGAAATACAGCAGTTCCGCCTTATTTGCAGTTTCACTTTGCGGCTTCAGTTACCCACAGTCAACCAAGGTCTAACATACCCTCCTTCTAACATATGCCAGTAGGTCAATAGCAGCCTAACGCTATGTCACAATGCCTACCATCATTCACCTCACTTGATCTCATCATACAGGCATTTTACCATTGTACGGAAGAGTGAGTACAACAGGATATTTTGAGGGAGAGAAAGAGAGAGGCCACATGCACATAATTTTTATTACAGCACACTATTATTATTGTTATATTTTATGACTAGTAACTGCTGTTAATCTCTTATAAATGGCTAATTTATAAACTAAACTTTATCATAGCTATGTATGTGTAGGAAAAACAGTATGAATAGGGATTGGTACTATCTGCAGTTTTGGCGTCCACTGGGGGTCTTAAAACGTATCCCTCATGAATAAGGGAGGACTATTGTAATTAGAATGGGCAAGATCTGAATAGACATTTTTCTAATGAAGACATACAGATGGCCAACAGGTACATAAAAAGGTGCTTCACATCATTAATCATCAGGGAAATGCAAATCAAAACCATAAATTATCACCTGTCCGAATATCCATTATCAAAAAGACTAGAAATTACAAGCATTGGAGAGGATATGGAGAAAAGGGAACCCTTTTGTACTGTTGGTGGGAATGTAGATTAGGCCAGCCACTATATAAAACAGTATGGAGGTTCCTCAAGAAATTAAAAATAGAATTACCAAATAATCCAGCAATTCCACTTCTGGATATTTATCCAAAGAAAACAAAAACACTAATTCAAAAAGATATATGCACCCCCATATTTAATGCAACATTATTAACGATAGCCAAGATATAGAAACAATCTAAGGGTCCTCTGATGGATGAATGGATAAAGATGTAGTACATATATACATGGAACATTACTCAGCCAAAAAAAGGAATGAAATCTTGCCATTTGCAACAACATGGACGAAACTTGAAGGCATTATGCTAAGTGAAATAAGTCCGACAGAGAAAGATAAACATTGTATGATCTCACTTATATATGGAATCTTAAAAAAAAACTCAGCTCAGTGTCATAAATACAAAGAACAGACTGCCAGAGGTGGGGAGTGAGGGGAGAAATGAGTGAACTGAGTTTTTTTGTTTTTGTTTAATTGAAATAAACTGAATATAATAGGAAAAAAAAAAGAAATGAATGAAGTAGGAAGACATACTCTACCAGTTACAAATGTTTATTATAACTGCCATATAATATAGTGTGGTATATTATATAAAACCTACTATAAATCGAAAAAGGATAGGAAAAAAATCCGTTTCATATAGCCATCTACATCAAATTATTTACACAAAACACAAAAATACAGAAGTATAAAATAAAATAATTTATTGAATGTTATATTTGGGAAAAATACAAAAGCACTACAAAGAAAATATTGTATGCCCAGCAACTGAAAGAAAATCATTAAATTTGATTGTCTTTTTTCTATCCATATAGGACACAGGGTTATCTTTAGAACAATAGCCAGCATTTCTTGTGCACGTACTCTGTGCTGCTTGGACAGCCATGCCTCATTGAGTGCCTAATGACCGTCAAGGCTAAATCCATTTAAAGAGGAAGACACTGGAGCTTAGGCTGGTAAAGCCATTTTCTCACAGCCTCTCACAAAGCCAGTGATGGATCTAGGATTAGACCTGGAATCTTCTGATTTATGAGCCTATTAGATATATCAGGATAGGAGGTGGGAGAAGTTCAAAGCATACTGCATATATTGGGGCTTATTAAAAACATTTTCCCATGCCATTAAATATTCATTTATAATACGAGTTCTTATACCTACACAGTTTTCTAACCTACAATGTATGTAATTGGTCCTCTGTTGATGGGTCCTTTTTTCCACTTTTTACTAGGATGCATTAGAGAAAAACAGATGTAGTGGTCAAGGGATTGCTTCAAATGAGTTCAAATCCTCACTCAATTGTCATAGCTCTGTGCTCCTGGGAAAGTACATAAACTCTAAGTATTACTTTCTTCAGAAGTAATACCACTGCCTCTTTCACTTGGGGATGGTGAGGAGTAAGTAAGGTGTGCACATCAAGTAGTCAGCACTGTCTCATCCATAAAACCTCTCTCTGAAGACATATCCCAGCTGTCTTTACTATTATTGTTGTTGTTTTAAATAATGTTTTAATGGGCACTGTTTTACTATTTTCTTGGGACATAATTCCTAGGAGTGAAATCAAAGGATATTTAAGGTGTAATACACGCTGACAGCTTGCTTACCTCAAAAGATGTTCTAATTTATTAAAGGATGTGTCACTAGGCTCTCAACAAGAGCTGTTAACAAAAGCTCTACCAATTTAATTTTATCTTATTGGATTTTCTTTGATAATTACTAATGAGGGTTAGTTTTTTTCATATTTATTGTTAGGACGGCCTTTTCATGTCCTTTAGGCCTACCCTACTTCAGAATTTCAGAATACCTAATGAAGTCTGTCCCTAAAAGCTGACCATTTTATTTACTTTGCAAACAGCTGGGGTAAGCTGGATTCATGACTTCAAGCCGAGAAAAGAAATGCACACGCCAAAATGGTGCATTCTGAGGGTATAAGATATTTCAGAGGCATTTAACTGACTGAGAACCATGATCAGTCTATGTCAATGCCTGGGTTTTCCTATGCAGTATGGTCGGCAAAGAATGCCAAGTGATGACACACGCCTGAGATGGCCAAGTCAGCCACAGACCATCTGAGACTCAGACCACAGTGTAGTCCGGCAGCTCTGGTGCTCTCTGATTACATGACAAAGCCCGGTCTATACAGCAAACGCTGTGATATATTCTGACCAATAACTGTTGTTACATAAAATCAGAAGGCTTGATGGAAGATAAATAAATTGGGAGTCTGTGCTTTATGCTTCCTTGTACATTCCATTTGGTTGAGATTCACTTTGTTCCACGGGACTGACCTGGACAGGTGTACACAATATATTCATAGACAATGCATGGCTTTATCAAGAGATCAACAAAACTGAGTTCACAGCACAGGTACTTTACTAAATCTAATGGTAAATTATCTTTGATAAATCACCAAAATACAATGCAAATGTTAGAACAAAACTGTGATGTTAAAAATTGCCAAATACTATAAAGGCATTTATCCTTTCAGACTTTAGTAGAAGGTATACTGATCACACCAAGAAACTTTGTTTAGCTATCATTTCTACAGTTAGGATGCCATGAACTGTTGGTTTTGCTGACTGAAATAACCAAATCAAGGTTTCTGAATTAATTACATGAGTCATAAAGAGACCCAGCGATCACATAAACAGCGTGTAAAGGAGCCCTAGAGCTGCTCCACCACGACACAATGCCATCCTTTCCCTTTGCCACTGTTGCCAGCGCTGCACGTTTTGACACCAGCAGAGGTACGTTTGTTTTACAAGTACAAGATAACCAAAAGGCATTAACTGATGAGTCAGAAATCACAAAAACCAGTAAGAAAAGTTGGAAACTCCCACCAAGCAAAGATAAATATTTTAAATATACAATATACTCAGTCAAAATAAAAATATCTCACATTAATATTTCGGTCCAAGGCAATTGGTTCAACTGTCGTGTTTACACGTTCCTTGATGAACCAATGAAATAAAGATATTAATCTGATGTTATATAAACAAGTAATTTAAAGAATATTCCTCTTAGATCCTCAAGATAACAATGCTTATTCTGGCTGGATGAAAAAGCGGAAAACTATCACAGTAAAGGATGAAGTGACGGCAGTGACAGCACACCTGTGTCTGTCTGAGAAGCCGCTGGCTCCCCTGGCAGTCAGCAGGTCTGCATGGCTCGCGGCCTGTGAGAGCTTGTGGAGGTTTGGGTCTCGCCAGCGCCACCATGACTGCCTTCCGCTCGTGGGCACGGGCACTCACACCCTAGCACTACCCAAGCGGAAGGTCTCATTTCTACTGGCACAGAGGCCACTTACAGCTTTCACCTCCCCACTGAAGTGACCGGAGCAGGTCCCTGTGCACTCACACATACAAAACCATCTGCACAGACCCCACAGAAGGTTGCTCTGCACAACTGACTCATTTCTTCATAATGACTGTGAATTGAGGCGACTGCCACTGACCAAAACCCAGTGTTCAACTGCTCTACAACCCAGCCCTGGAATTACTTCACACTCCAATAGCCCAGGCAAGACCTCCTGAAGAAAAATAACTATGGTATTTGAGCACACTATTTTCACAACATTTTCATGTCATATCCACAATGGCCGCAGGTTTGTAGAACAGTCTCTGGCTCTGTCTAGTGGTCCAGGAATCACAGGGCTCTTGATAGTGAAGAACTGAGAAGAGTGTGACCTCCAGGACTCCACCAAGTTTCACTAGGAAAGACCTGGAGAATCATAGCCCCAAAGTGTGTCCCAAAATGCCGAAGTCTCAGCAAATAATGAGCAGGCGATAAAATACGGCCAAGGGCATAGTACACCTGAGATTTAACCAACATTCTAGATATAGGTAACAAGGAACCTGGATGACACTCACTTTAAGCAAGAGCTTAAGGAGGAAATAAAGGAATGCTATATTTGTATACAATGCTGTAATAATGTATGCAACCCTTAACTCATTAAAACCACGGCCCCTGAAGCCTGGAAGACCCAGGCTAAAACCCACCTCTAAGAAGGATTACAGAAAGGACTGAGAACCCCATACAGCTGAGTCCCTCCATTCTATCTGAAAGAGCTAAAAATAAACAGTAATTCTGAATATGCTTAAATGGTTTATTAAGGAAAATGTTAACAATTTTCCACAGGGGAAATAATTATGTCTTAATTTTTTTTAAAAGGCAATATAAAAAGATCAACTCTTAAAAAGTAACTACAATTACACTTAGCATTTTTACTATTTATCTATAAAAGGAAACAAATGATAGTAACAAATGACAACAGCCAAAAACAGAAACTTACAAACAACAAGGCTTCAGTACAGTGTTAGTACTATTTTTATAAATATACTAAAAATAGGAATATATAATACAGTTTCCAATTACCCAAATAAGAATTCAATACTCTGACCTCTCAATGCATGGACTTATCAGTTCCAAACTCTCTTCCTGTCCCATACAGGCACCCATTTCCAGGCAGTTTTATGACTACTAACTGCACCGCTTCAAAAGTCTCACTGTCAAGGATCCCAAAGACAGGCCACCACTCCCCACCTTCCCAGCTCCATGACCCCTCCACACAGGGCCTACGCCCTAGAACTCCTCCCTCAGGACACACTGCAGGGTGTTCCCCAGGGCAAAAGCTTAGCAGCTGGCAAGCCACCACTCACCCTCTGGCATCACCAAGTCTACCTTTCCCGAGAGCAAGAGTTGGGAAACTTTTCTAGGACAGAGCCAGAAGTAAATAATCTCAACTCTGCAGACCACATGGTCTCTTTGGAAACTACTCAATTCTGCTATTGTAATGCAAAAGCAGCCACAAACAATAAACAAATTCATGTGGCTGTGTTCTGATAACACTTACTTTACAAAAAGCAGGTGGGCTGGATTTGACCCATAAGCAGTAGTTTACCAACCTTTGTACTAGATCATTCTCATCAACATAGAAATATCACTAAAAATTGCTCATCTTAAAAACAAAGAGAAGCATTCCTCTGGACCCCCAATCTCCCTGACTCCCCATTTTTCAGCTTTCCTTTATAGCAAAACTCCCTTTAGAATTATTAATGTTCCCCATCTCTGCTCATCATTCTGTCTTCAGTGAACTCCACCAGCTTTTGCCCCAACATGCCGCTGAAAATAACTACTAAAGAAGTCATTCCTTTTGCCAGCTATAATGGTTAATTCTACATGCCCATCTTACTAACACTCTCAGCCACATTTGACATGGTAATTATCCCCTTTCTCTGAAGAGTCCCTGAAAATTGGAGGCTTGCTTCTTCAATAATGAAGCTAGTTAACCCTGCTAGTCAACTCCCTCACCTCAGTCTTACATGCCACCTTCCCAAAGAACCTCTGACCACCCTCTCAAAAACAGTTTACTCCAACCCACCACTCTCCATTCTCTAACCCTGCTTTATTGTTCTATACACCACTTACACCACTGGCTGAAATTATAGGGTTTATTGATTTCCTTGTTTATTGTCTATTACCCCGATGTAATAAAAAGCTCCAGAAAAACTAGGACCATGTCTGCTTTGCCCACCTCAGGGAATAACACTCTCTGTGGGGTGACTGAATACATGGATGAATAGTATTAGCTTTTCTTGAAGGTAGAAAATATCAAAGCCGATTCTGCTCTTAAGTTGCATAATTATATAATGGAACAGACTGCAAAACTTCAAGAGACTGTGAAGAAGAGAGAAGCAGCAAATGAATTTTCTTGTGCACAAGGAAATACTTCAGGGAAAAATGGTAGGTAGCATTTTGTTAAAGATGATATCTCTGAACACGTATGGAAATACAGAAGGAAGGGACTGTGAACCGTTGTTGGATGCTTCCCCCCACATACCAGGGGCCACTATGACCACAGACTTCAACTGAACGCTGGCTTCCAAAATGACAGGTAGTCAGTAGCTCAGCCCTGGGCACCATGTGAGAGACATCCGCGAGGGCTGCCACTCCACAAGGAAAGCTGCCACTGAACCCATCCAAGTTGGAGAAGGACGAATGAGATCATCAACCCTCCAGACTGTCAGGAGAGGACGGATGCAAAAGATTAAGTTGATTCTGATGACAGAGATGAACAGTGTCAGTAGACCCGACTGAACCCCACACAGCAAGGACAGGCCATAAAACGTTTACCAAGTCACCACGGGCTTAGGGGAAATCTCTGTGATGGGAAGTAAGATAATGGAAGAAAATGAGCAGCAGTAGTTACCACCACCTGTATCAGGCAAAACTCACCTAAGAGTTTTTTATTTCTGAAAACATCAATAATGTCAATACAGATTTAGATCAATTACTATTTATATCGATTTAGATCAATTTAGATGTTCCTCACAAATCATTAAGGACAACAGAATGTCTCAGATCAAACTCCTAAGGTTTTAGGTTGGTGTCTTCAGTAATTCCATCAGAAACAGAATGCCAGGATGGATGAAAGAATAAATGTTAACACTTACTCCTGGAGTGCTTATGTAAATACCTACATTATTTCCCACAGGAGATAGGATGATGAGTTATATCATGATTAACATGATGAGGAGGGATTTCACCCCAATCAGTGTGGGTTAAGTCATGATCAGAGGAGGGTCCAAAACGTAGGTGGATGGTGGATGTGAGAAGGAAGAGGTTGGACTGAACAGGAGCGAAGATCGTATTACTGCCCAGAATCGTGGCAGGAGCTGCCATAGTGATACAGGTCAGAGCGGGATGTGTGCCAGAACCTAATGACCACGGCACAGGAAAACAAAGGAGAAGCAGGCATTTGCTATTACCAGATCCACCTGTTGGATACACTGAAGATCACTATGTTGAGGAGCTGGACCACTCTTATATGAAAATGTTGCACAGTGAAACTCAAAACAATTCAACTTCAAAGTCCATTGTGATATATTCACTTGAGTTTCTTTTAAACAGTGGCTCTGCTGGGTAATACAAAGAACAATGAACCATAAGGCCTGGATTCAAAATCTGATTTTTTTAAATTGACTATGGCGTTTGGGGCCTCATTTTCCTCATGTGCAAAATGAGAACATTGGTCCTGAGTACTAATCATGTATTTTTATTCTGTATTTTCAATTCTTTGACATCTTGAGGCCTTGTTAACTCTATAGAGAATGCCCCTGCCAGGGCTAGCGAATTCCGGAGATTAACAAACAACTCTCTCTTGAGCTTGCCTTTCCTATGCAAACCACCCAATCCAGATGCCAAACCCAAACCCCACCCAGCTCCTTTCAGAGCTCTGAAACTCTAGGCCGCCACTCTCTTGCCATATCACCCCAGGGCCAGGGGGTCAGACAGCTAGAGACAGCCCCGCACACCAGAGCCCAGTGAGAACTCAAACTAGCCAATCCCAAACCTGCTCACCCACTCCCACCCACTCCTTCACTTGCAAAGGACGATCAAGGCTGCTGCCCAAGCTTTCCTCTCACTTCCTCTGCCTCCTGTTTGGCCCTGGTGCTTCCTCATGTGGCCACCTGTGGTATGGCATGCCCCATCCTCTTTGCACCTGTGAGTGTAACAAACTATCTTTTCAAGGGCAGTCATCTCTCTTGATCTGCTGACCTCACCATCCCTGAGTAATTAGAAAAATAAAATGCATTTTAAGACACCCAGATGATCTCGAAAGCCCCATACAGGTCTATAATTCTAATATTTCTGTATTCATGTGAAGACAAAGAAGTTCTATTCCTTTAGATAAGAGGTCAGGAAACATTTTCTGAAAGGGGCTAGAAAGTAAGTATTTCAGGCTTTGCCAGGCACAAGCTCTGTCTCATATTCATCTGTGTTTAGCTGTTGCTAAGTTTTGTAAGTCCTTTAAAATGTGAACACTACTCTTACCTTGCAAAATGCACAAAACAGGCTCCAAGCCAATTGGTCCTATGGGCCATAGTTTGTCAAACCCTGCTTGGATGAGGGAAAAACCTAGACCTAAAGATGCTTTGTGAAACACAAAGAGCTTTATTGAATCCCTACTCAGATTTAACACTGTTCTACAATACACAACTGCCAAACCACTATTTCTAAAGATAGACAATAAACTCTAAGGGTTTCCTTACAAATATCACACAAAAAAGTAATCTGAAACCATCCACTACTGTGCCAGAAATTACTAAGCATTCATGTGAACATGAACTCACATATTGAAAGAAAACGAAAACATCCCTTTGTTGAAATAACCATCCTGCCTAGAGTCCAGCAATCACAAATTCAATAGGGTCACAAAGCAAAAAATTATTTACAAGGAAAACATATGGCTATTCTAACACATTTAGAGAATCTGGATTTCTCTAGAAGCAGACATCATAAACACATCCAACTATAAACTCTTTCTTAAAATGAAAAGTGCTAACATTTTCGAAGATACTCAACAACCACTACAGGATGAAAGAAGAAAATAATTTTTCTGGAAAAAAGAAAATGTTAAACTTTCCAAGAATAAAAATTTTACGCTTATAACTGCCAAAAGAATAACCTTAGTGGGAGTACATAAAATACCTCAGAAAAGTTGACAACTAAGTCAATTTTAATTGAATTTCCAAACTCTTAAGCATATTTAAGTACCCATAATGCATGTTGAAGAAGTGTGCCGTACTAGAATCCTAAAGCATGGCAAAGAGAGGGGTAAAAATAAAACAAACTTTTTGATTCCAGGGACTGACGGAAGAAGTAAACGAGATTTGCTCAGTATCAAAAGTCTTTTACACTTGCTTTATCCCTGAAATTATTCTAATAAGAGGTGTAGATATGTACCCAAAATGAAAAAGTGGCTAAGAATGCTGGAACATGGGCTACGTCCACAAAAGAGGGGAGAAGAGAAAGGAAGGGATTCTCAAAGGCTCAGTGTCTACCGGAGAACCTCTGTATTTTATTCTGCAAGGGCTAGTAAAGAACAAATGGGAAAGTCATGCAAGAGTGACCCTAAAACAGAAGGTGAAGCCTTAACAACGGAGAGATTGACTGTTTCTCATTATGAAGCTGTTTGTTATCAACAGGCAACCTGAGAAGCACTAAATTATTTTGGTAGAATTCATTCTAATTTTTTTAGATAAGCTTCTTATAAACATCATATAGTTACATCAAAATTTTTAATCTGCTCTGCCAAACCTTACTTTTAATTGACATATTTAGACTATTTATACTTAAGTTCACTATTTGTATTGGTAGAGTTTAAGTCTACCATTTCATGGTCTGTTATCTCTCTTTCGCTTGTCTTGTCTTCTTATGGGTTATTTGAACATTTTCAATGATTCCACTTTGATTTATTTACTGTTTTTTCAAGTGTCTTTCTTCATATAGTTTCCTAAATGGTTGCTCATGGCATTACATATACTGAGTCTTATCAGAGTCTATTTTTACGACTATAAATGAAGCATTGAAACCATACTTCTAACAGATTCCATTACGATGCTCACTTTTAAATATCACCATCTTAGCTATCAGATATTAGCAGCTTTTATTTCAATTATCAAATATGATTTGTTAAAACACATGAGATGGGCAGGGGAGGATGTAGCATACCCCACATCTCTGCTCCTTCTGTTTTTCTACATTCCTGATGCTACAATGTGCCATTTACGTTTGTTTAAAGAATTTCCTTCAACCTTTCTTATAAGATAGGTCTGCTGACTAAAAACTTCTTTTTAAATTTTTCTTTATTTGAAAATATCCTTATTTCTCTTTCAATCCTTAAGGATAGTTTCACTGGATATGGAATTCACAATTGACATCTTTATTTTCAGATTTCATTATAATTTTTTTCCTATTATTAATGTACAATTACATGGGCAATATTATGGTTACTAGACTGCCCCTATTATCAAGTCCCCACCACATAACACATTGCAGTCACTGTCCATCAGTATAGTAAGATGCTACAGATTCAATACTTGTCTTCCCTGTGTTATACTGTCTTCCCCATATCCCCCAACCCTGCTATATTATGTGTGCTAATCATAATACACATTTTTCCTGTTTATCCCTCCCTTCCTACCCATCTTCAACAGTTCCTTTCCCTTTGGTAACTGTTAATACACTCATGGGTTCTGGGAGTCTGCTGCTGTTTTGTTCCTTCAGTTTTTTCCTTGTTATTTTACTCTACAGATGAGTGAAATCATTTGATACTTGTCTTCCTCTGCCTGGCTTATTTCACTGAGCATAATACCCTCTAGCTCCATCCATGTTGTTACAAATGGTAGGATTTGTTTTCTTCTTATGGCTGAATAATATTCCATTGTGTATATGTACCACATCTTCTATAGCCATTCATCTACTGATGGACACTTAGGTTGCTTCCATTTCTTGACGACTGTAAATAGTGCTGTGATTAACATAGGGGTGCATATGTCTTTTTGAGACTGGTAAACTGCAGTCTTAGGGTAAATTCCTAGGAGTGGAATTCCTGGGTCTGATGATATTTCTATCTTTAGTTTTTTGAGGAACTTCCATACTGCTTTCCACAATGGTTGAACTAATTTACATTCTCACCAGCAGTGTAGGAGGGTTCCCCTTTATCCACATCCTCACCAACATTTGTGGTTGTTTGAATTTTAGATGATGGCCATCCTAACTGGTGTGAGGTGATATCTCATTGTGGTTTTAATTCGAATTTCTCTGATGATAAGGGATGTGGAGCATCTTTTCATGTGCCTGTTGGCCATCTGAATTTCTTCTTTGGAGAAGTGTCCAGATCCTATGCCCATTTTTTAATTGGCTTATTTGCTTTTTGTTTGTTGAGGTGCGTGAGCGCTTTATACAATTTAGATGTCAACCCCTTATCGGATATGTCATTTATAAATATATTCTCCCATACTGGAGGATGTCTTTCAGTTCTGCTGATGGTGTCCTTTGCTGTACAGAACTTTAGTTTGATATAGTCCCACTTATTCATTTTTCCTTTTATTTCCCTTCTGTGGGAAGATATGTTCATGAAGTTGCTCATATTTATGTCCAAGAGATTTTTGGCTATGTTTTTTTCTAACAGTTTTACTGTTTAATGACTTACATTCAGGTCTTTGATCCATTTCGAGTTTACTTTTGTGTATGGGGTTAGACAATAATCCAGTTTCATTCTCTCACATGTAGCTGTTCAGCTTTTGCCAACACCAGCTGTTAAAGAGGCTGTCATTTCCCCACTGTATATCCATGGCTCCTTTATGGTATATTAATTGATCATATATGTTTGGGTTTATATCTGGGCTCTCTAGTCTGTTCCATTGGTCTATGGGTCTGTTCTTGTGCCAGTACCAAATTATCTTGATTGCTGTGGCTCTGCACTAGAGCTTGAACGCAGGGAACATAATTCACCCCGCTTTATTCTTCCTTCTCAGGATTGCTTTGGCTATTCGGGGTCTTTTGTGGTTCCATATGAATTTTAGAATTATTTGATCCAGTTCGTTGAAGAAGGCTGTTGGCATTTTGATAGGGATTGCATCAAACCTGTAGATTGCTTTAGGCAGGATGGCCATTTTGACAATATTAATTCTTCCTATCCATGAGCACAGGATGAGTTTCCATTTATTAGTGTCCTCTTTAATCTCTCTTAAGAGTGTCCGGCAGTTTTCAATGTATACGTCTTTCAGTTCCTTGGTTAGGTTTATTCCTAGGTATTTTAATCTTTTGGATGCAATTGTGAATGGAATTGTTTTCCTGATTTCTCTTTTTGCTAGTTCACCATTAGTGTATAGGAATGTAACAGATTTCTGTGTAGTAATTTTGTATCCTGCAGCATACTGAATTCAGATATTAGATATAGTAGTTTTGGAGTGGATTCTTTAGAGTTTTTATGTACAATATCATGTCATCTGCAAACAGGGAAAGTTTGACTTCTTCCTTACCAATCTGGATGCCTTGTATTTCTCTGTGTTGTCTGATTGCCATGGCTAGGACCTCTACAACTGTGCTGAGTAAAAGTGGGGAGAGTGGGCATCCTTGTCTTGCTCCCGATCATAAAGGAAAAGCTTTCAGCTTCTCACTGTTAAGTATAACGTTGGCTGTGGGTTTGTCATATATGGCCTTTATTATGTTGAGGTACTTGCTCTCTATACCCATTTTGTTAAGAGTTTTTATCATGAATGGATGTTGAATTTTGTCAAATGCCTTTTCAGCAACCATGGAGATGATCATGTCTTTTTTGTCCTTTTTGTTGATGTAGTGGATGACACTGATGTATTTTCGAATGTTGTACCATCCTTGCATCCCTGGGATGAATCTCACCTGATCGTGATGGATGATCTTTTTGATGTATTTCTGAATTCAGTTTGCTAATATTCTGTTGATTATTTTTGCATCTATGTTCATCAGGAATATTGGTCTGTAATTTTCTTTTTGTGTGGTGTCTTTGCCTGATTTTGGTAATAGAGTGATATTGGTCTCATAGAATGAATTTGGGAGTATTCCCTCCTCTTCCACTTTTTGGAAAACTTTAGGAAAGAAGGATGGGTATTAGGTCTTCACTAAATGTTTGATAAAATTCAGCAGTGAAACCATCTGGTCCAGGACTTTTGTACTTCGGTAGTTTTTTGATTACCAATTCAATTTCTTTGCTGGTAATTGGTCTATTCAGATTTTCTGTTTCTTCCTGGGTCAGACTTGGTAGGTCGTATTTTTCTAGAGATTTGTCCTTTTCTTCGAGGTTCTCCAGTCTGTTACCATATACTTTTTCATAGTATTCTCTTATAATTCTTTGTATTTCTGTGGTGTCCATAGTGATGTTTCCTTTCTCATTTCTGAATCTGTTTATGTCTGTAGACTCTCTTTTTGTCTTGGTAAGTCTGGCTCGGGGTTTATCTATTGTGTTTATTTTCTTGAAGAACTAGCTTCTGATTTCATTGATTCTATTTTTTTATTCTTCTCAATTTTATTTATTTCTGCTTTAATCTTCATTATTTCCCTCCTTCTACTGACTTTGGGCCTCATTTGTTCTTCTTTTTCTAGTTTCATTAATTGTGAGTTTATAGACTGTTCATTTGGGATTGTTCTTCTTTCCTGACATAGGCCTGTATTTCAATATATTTCCCTCTTAGCATGGCCTTTGCTGCATCTCACAGATTTTGCAGTGTTGAATTATTGTTGTCATTTGTCTCCATATATTGCTTCTTCTCTGTTTTCATTTGGTCATTGATCCATTGATTATTGAGGAGCATGTTATTAAGCCTACACGTGTTTGTGGGCTTTTTCATTTTCTTTGTGTAATTTATTTCTAGTTTCATACCTTTGTGATCTGAGAAGCTGGTTGGTACAATTACAATCTTTTTGAATTTACTGAGGCTCTTTTTGTGGCCTATTATATGATTTATTCTTGAAAATGTTCCATGTGCACTTGAGAAGAATGTGCATCCTGTTGCTTTTGAATGGAGTGTTCTGTAGATGTCCATTAGGTCCACCTGTTCTAATGCATTGTTCAGTGCCTCTATTTATTTTCTGTCTGGTTGATCTGTCCTTTGGAGTGAGTGGTGTGTTGAAATCTCCCAAAATGAATGCTTTGCTCTCTATTTTCCCCTTTAATTCTGTTAGTATTTGTTTCACATATGTAGGTGATCCTGTGTTGGGTGCATAGATATTTATAATAGTTATATGTTATTGTTGGACTGTCACCTTTATCATTATGTAATGTCCTTGTCTCTTTTCACTTTCTTGTTTTGATGTCTATTTTGTCTGATACAAGTACTGCAACTCCTGCTTTCTTCTCCCTATTAGTTCCATGAAATATCTTTTTCCATCCCTTTACTTTCAGTCTGTGTAAGTCTTTGGGTTTGAAGTGAATCTCTTGTAGGCAGCATATAGATGGGTCTTGTTTTTCTCTCCATTCAGTGACTCTACATCTTTTGATTGGTGCATTCAGACCATTTCCATTTAGGGTAAGTATTGATAGGTATGTACTTATTGCCATTGCAGGCTTTAGATTTGTGGCTACCAAAGGTTCCAGGGTAATTTTCTTAATATCCAACAGTCCAATTTAACTCACTTCGTATGCTATTACAACACAACCAGAAGCTTTTTGGGTTTTTTCCTCCTTTTTTCTTCCTCCTCCATTCTTTGTATTTTATGAATCACATTCTGTACTCTTTGTCTATCCCTTGGGTGACATCTATTTAGTCTTAGGAATACTTCAATCTATGCGAGTCCCTCCAGAATGCACTGGAGAGGTGGTTTGTGATAGGTAAATTCTCTCAGCTTTTGCTTATCTGAAAATTGTTTCATCCCTCCTTCAGATTTAAATGATAACCTTGCCGGGTAGAGTATTCTTGGTTCGAGGCCGTTCTGCTTCATTGCATTAAATATATCATGCCACTCTGGCCTGTAAGGTTTCTGTTGAGAAATCTGATGATAGCCTGATGGGTTTTCATTTGTATGTGATCTTTTTTCTCTCTCTAGCTGCTTTTAGAAGTCAGCCTTTATCCTTGATCTTTGCCATTTTAATTATTATATGTCTTGATGTCTTCCTTGGGTTCTTTGTGTCGGGAGATCTGTGCACCTCCATTTCTTCAGAGACTATCTCCTTCCCCAGGTTGAGGAAGTTTTCATCAATTACCTCCTCAATGACACTTTCTATCCTTTTTTCTCTCTTCTTCTTCTTCTAGTACCCCTATTATGCAAATATTGTTCTGTGTGGATTGGTCACACAGTTCTCTCAATATTCTTTCATTCTTAGAGATTCTTTTTTCTCTCTGTGCCTCAGCTTCTTTGTAGTCTCTAATTTCTTTTCCATTTACAATCTCTTCTACTACATCTATTCTGCTTTTAAATCCCTCCATTGTATGTTTCATTTCAGATACGGAATTTGTTAATGATTGAATCTCCAACTTAAATTCGTTCCTGAGTTCTTGAATATTTTTCTGTTCCTCCATAAGCAGGTTTATGATTTTTATTTTGAACTCTCTTTCAGGAAGATTGGTGAGTTCAGTTTCATTTGGTCCTTTTTCTGGGGTTTGTGAGATTTTGGCCTGAACCATGTTCTTTTGATGTTTCATATTTCTATGTGGTGCCCTCTATTGCCCAGTTGCTCCAGTCTCTGGAGGTTCTCAGACCCTAGAGTGAGGTTTGGCGTCATAGGGGAGTGGAGCTGGTGCCTGGGGGGAAGAAAGATCTGTTTCCTGATTCCCGTCTAGCCTGCCTATCTCCCTTATCAGAGCCAGTGGACCGAGTACACAGGTATAAGCTCTGTGCTTGGCGTCTCTAGCTGTTGTAGGCAGGGCCTCCCTCTGACTGGCCTAATGCTGTGCAGTGACTGCTGGTTTGTGAGCCGGTGCTGTCAGGCCAGGAGGAAGGCTCAGCAGGCTACGCATCACAGTGGGGGGCTTTGGAGCCGAGTAGCCAGCCAGGGGGATGGAGTGCTTGAAGCTCCTCAAAGTTCCCAATCTGCTGGGCAGAGCACACCCAGACAACCTTGTTCCCTTATCCCTTCTCCCACGCAGCAAGCTCCATGTCAACCCCACCCCTTCAGCTGCCCTCTCGCTACTAGGAAGCCTGTCAGACTGCCTGCCTTTCCCTTGTCCCAGAGTGGCTGGGTGTGGATCCTATCCTCTGCAAATGGCCGGAATCTGTCTCTCAAGCACTCTGCCTGTCCCAGTTTCCCATCCTCCAGAGCAGCACACAATGTAGGTTTCTGCTCACAAAGCAGATCTCCAGGGCTAGGTTTACAGCAGTCCCAGGATTCTACCCGCTCTTCCGCTCAGTTTCTCTTTCTCCTGCCAGTGAGCTGGGGTGGGGGAAGGGTTCGGGTCCCGCCGGACCAAGGCTTTCGTACATTACCCTGTTCTGTGAGGTCTGCTCTGTTCCTGAGGTCTGTATGCAGTCTGGTGCAGCCTTCTTTCCTGTTGCTGTTTTAGGGTTAGTTGTATTAACTATATTTTCACACTATCTGTGGTTTTGGGACGCGTCTCTGTCTCACCTCTCACACCGCCATCTTGAATCTCTCATTCTAATTTTAACAATAAAGTTTTAGTTTATTATATAGTGAAAGTGCTTGAGATTTCATCAGAGGAACTATTTAGCTGTGTAAATTCAGCTACTTTAAGATAAAAACACCTAATTGCCTTATATTAATATTAAGGGAACATTTCAAACGTCTCTGACATCTCTGATGAGTTTGGATTTTAGTTTTACGAGACTACAAAATTTAAATTAAAACATATCAGATTATGGCAAAACTTAGTTTTATTAAGATATATAAATTGAAAGCAAATGCAAATGGAAGCCATCTGGCAGCTGAAGTGTGCTCTACGGCTCACACAATTTTGTTATCCAAACTACAACCAATGAGACTGCCTCACGTAGTTTCTTTCTGTTATGGAAAAACTTTTTTTTCCCAATTTTTTTAGGGTATTGGAGTCTGGTTTCAATTAGTATCACTAAATATCTCTTTCTAGTGTCTAAGGGCTTACCTCTTCTAGGAATACTTCCTTTATTATTCTTTTCTCTAATCTCAATGAAAAGGAGCAGGGTAAGAGACAGGAGGAAGTGCAGTGGGGGAGCAAAGGGGAAAAGGAGAAGTGTAGGGGGAAGAAAATGGGGAACATGTACACTGCATTTTCTGTGGACCAGATGCTAATGTTACCCATCTTCTAGACAATGCACTCCTGTTGGGCTCTGCTGACTTCTTCAAAGGTTAAAGACAGGCCCCAGCTACAGTTATAGCCGATATTGTCTTCTGCCCCACATGCAGAAGCATCTTCCAGATGCAGGAGCTTTGGTAGAGCCAATTTAAGAAATTTGGCCCAAATCATACAGTCAGTTGTGTTAAATTCCTTCAGGTACTCCCATAACCTTCTGGACATAATGTAATCTTTTAAATTATTACATTGTTCTAGAAAAGCCTATTGATAGCTCTGTGTCTTCCAATTTCTAAGCACTTTGAGGGTGAGACCTTTATCTTAACTGTCACATATCCTTGCATCATTCAGTCACTGGTGACTAGATGTTTGATGAATAAATGAATGAACATATGAACTAAGAACAACTGAGGGAAGTCAGCTGAAGACTGTGACTGGAAAGGCAGAAGTATTTTTCACTGAAGATTACACTGTGGATTCGCCATGAACTTCATTTGAGATCACTAAAATTTCATTCTTCTGAAAGGCATTTTTGTGAATTTTGCCATAAAACAAATAGCTCTAACATTTTTTGAGCAAACTAAAATGATAATTCTTAGATACAGAGCATGATTTATTCTTTTGTAATTCAGGAAAAGAGCTAAGTTTTGCTCCTAAAGAACTCAAGAAGTTAAAATGTATTTTGTTTGCTAAGGAAGATTTGCTGAAAGCTTATTAGCTCTTACGGAAACAAGTTACTAGGGTACTGCTTTCTCTGAGAGCAATGGTTTGGTGCAACCTACTGTAAAATTAAGGAGAGAGAAAAGGCCAGAGCTCAGGGAAGTTAACACATTCTTTCTGATAGTAAAATTGGACCAACGTGGCAAACAATTTACCTTTCTGGTATAAACCCAACAATAAACTAGATTTACCAGGACAGCTGTGTTTAAAAATATATATCCCTGTTTAAATACAATGCAGATTGGATTATGCTCTTATCCCTTATTTGAAGGGGAACAATATATTCTGAATTATACCATGACTGAGCTTTTGAAGATTTCTTTAGCCATTAAGAATCCTATAAAAATAAACACAATAAAATAATAAATGTTACAATTGAATAGGATTGGGTACTCTAAACTCAGTAGATAAAGAGCAAAATTAAGATGACTGTCACTCAAAGAACATGATGCTGGAGGATCCAAAAAATAAATCAAATTTATAACAAATAGTTCATGGTTATTTTTATATTACTAGAAATCCATGTACATAAAAATTAAGACACTCTAGACTTGATATACACTTGCAATTAAGCATTTTGCCTAAAAACCACTGCCACCAATCACTGGGGATGATCACATAAGCTCATGAGTTACCATTTTAAGCACTTGCCAAAATTAGGGGTGGGTGACACTCTTTTCTGGGTTAGGCCTAACTTTGTTTTAGTTACCATAAGCAAGTAAATATAGGACATTCACAAAAATTGACAACCTATTAAACTATAAATAAAACCAAATAATAAAAATTAGAAATAGAACTATGATCTGAGCACAATGCAACAGAACTAGAAATTAATAACAAAGAGACAACTTTCTCCTATCAGAATGGCAAAGATCAGACACTTAGATAATCTGATAAAGGGTTAACACAAAAACACTCTCAGACATATGTCTGCTGGAGGACAGTAAACTGTCACAGTGTGGATTGGAGGCCATTTGGCAACACCTTTCAAAATTACAAATGCTTATAAATGCTTAGACCAGGCATTCTCAAACTTGGTAGCACACTGTCATCACTTAGAGAGCTTCAGCAATGACCGATGACAGTGTCCAGCCCTAGAGACTGTGATCTAATTGGCCTCGGGTATGACCTAGGCTTCAGACTTTTTAAAGAAGCCCAGATGATGCAAGGTACTGATAGTTTGGGAATCACTGGCTTATGTACCATTTGATGAAGCAATTCTATTTATTATTTACCCTATCTATGTATATTAATACATGTGATGAATGGCCTAGGTCATTCATTATAGCTTTGTTTTATAATACCAAAAGATTAGAAAAACATAAATGTTAACCAAAAGTTAACATTGCTTAATATGGAATATTTTGTTTAAATATGGAATATTCATAAAATGCATATATATCTGTTAAAAAGTATAGATGATATGTGAATTATATCTCATAGCTGTTATATTTTTTTTTTCTTTTTTAAAAGAGGTGAAGAATGGTGCTGACAGCATACTATCATTGGTGTGAAGACACACACACACAGAGACAACCTGGAAAGAGTAGCTATCTCTCTGGGGGAAAATAACTTTCCTCTGTATACTCTTTCAAATACTGAAATTTGTAATGTATTATATATTAACTCAAAAACTAAATTTTAAAAATTAAAATGAAATATAAGTTTGGTCATATCATTCTCCAGGCTAACAGAATTTTTATAAGCTACTAGTCAAAGGGGCATGAGAGAACATTTTGCAATAATGGAAGTTCTCTTTATCTTCATCGTGATTGTGGCTGTACAACTGTATACGTTTTTTAAAACATTTTTTTTAAAAGCTTACATGATAACTGACTCTCTAAAACAATGCTAAAAGAATGTAATTTGGCACAGCCAATTTAGAAAACTGCTTGGCTGTATCTACTGAACCAGGCGAGCACAAGCTCTTGGAGCCAGTATTTCCATTCTAACATGCATACCCAGTGGAGGCACATACATGGATTCACCAAGGAGCAGGCAAAGGAATATCCATGGCCTCTATGCATGACAGCAAAATACAGGAACAACACAGACATGTTAAAAAGTAAATTGGATTAGTAGACTGTGTGTATTTGTGCCATGGAAAGCCAGGCAGGAGGCAGTTCATTAGAAGGTGACACTGCCAAGACCAAGAACCGATGGCAAAGAGCATGAGAAAAGTAAGAAATATAAGTGGCCCTTAAGTATATAAAGAGATATTCAACCTCACTCATAATAAGAGAAATGCAAATTAAGATTACACTGAAATAATATATCTCATTGCACTGACAACATTCCAAAGTTTAACAACAAATTCTGATGGCAAAGCTTTAGGGATCCTCAAACATGTCCCTTGGAGGTGCAAAATTATAAAATCCCCAAGTAAGACAATTTGGCCATACCTAAAAGCATTTTTCAAATGCATTTACCCATTGATATATAAATATCATTTCTAGGAATTTATCCTATGAGAAGTATAAGCATATATACAAAATGACGCATGTTTAAGACTATTCATATCTCATATAGTATCAATATCACAAGGTTAGAAACAACTCAAGTCTATCCATTAAACACTAGATAAATTATGATACATCCATACAAAGATTCTGTAACTGTAAAAAATGTGAAAGTTCCCTTTATATTGCTACAGAAACAAATATTGGGGACATACTGTTAAGTGAAAAAATCAAGGGGCAGAAAAATGTACATAATGTGCTATTTGTGTGTAAAAGGAGAAAGGAGAAAACACATATCCACATCAGCTTGCGTCTGGACACAAAATGATAGCAGTTAAACCACGTGGACATGGGAAGGTGAGGAGAGAACAGAGTGGACAGGGGAAGGAATAAGACCTTCTCAGAATCTATCTTTTTATGTATTTTTTTTCCAGTAGAAATGTATTACCTATTCCAAACTACTGCATTTAAAATGTGTTTTAAAAAATCCGCCTACTATGCTGATGGACAGTGACTGCAATGGGGTGTGGGGAGGACTTTATAATATGGGTGAATGTAGTAATGACAATGTTGCTCATATGAAACCTTCATAAGAGTGTATATCAATGACACCTTAATAAAAAAAAATCCACCTGGATAAATAAAAACAAACTCCAAAGCCTAATTACTTATTACTTTTCCTTTCCTTATCCCTCCCGTCAATGTGTGTAAATGGACTTTACAAGTTGTACACAGGTTGCTAAAGCCTGTGGGGTCTAGAACCTCCCTTTAAAGGCATGGAGTGGGAGAAAGCGGGTGCATGGTAATGGCTTTTAATGCTTTGTTTTTGACCTCTGGAGACTGAGCCAAAACTGTTTGCCTGTCTCATGAAAAAGGCAAACAGAACAGAATAGGAATCCAGAAAGAGATCTCACATACAGCAAAGGTGGTATTTAAAATGGGCACTGGGGGGCAGTAATTTCAGTTAACAAAATGATTTGGTAATCTTTATATACCAGTATTCAAATTTTATCTTGCCCTTTCAAACTGTTACATAGTATTATTCATTATGGATATACCGCAATTTAAAAATATGTTCTCATTTTAAAATTTATTCACCTAGAGAGAAATCTTTATGTATATATGAGTGCTTCTTTAGAACATATATTTAGAAGTAGAATTGAAGGTTGAAGGCTATATACTTTTTACAATTCAATTATATAGTGAATTAATATTAAGAGGTTCAATGTTAAATGAATGCAAAATTAAATCTCATTTTCATCCACTAGTTTGGCAAAGACATTGTCAAGGTATGAATAGATAATAATATGAAAAGATCTCCAAGTAATTTTTATAAATAAAAAAAGTAAATTTCAGAAAAATATATAAACAATGATACATACAATGTATGACTTTCTAAAAAAAATCAACAGCCACAGTAAAGTTATTTATTTCAATAAACACATTGAATTAAGATAGCCAGATAAAGTTCAGGGTGGACACATACCAAAATAACAACTATTATCCCTGGGGGAGAGACCTGTGTGGCAGTGTGAATGGGGAATGAGGAAGTCAAGGGGACCTCTTGATTTTATTGTTTGTATTTAATACAAAGACAATATATTCAAATATTACTTACACAATTAAAGCAAAGAAAAAAGTTAATAAAAATCAGTCCATTGAATTGTTTGTAAAATTTTTTAAAAATAGAATAAACTGACTTCTAAACTTAGTCTCAAGTAATTTTTTTTTAATGATTTATAGGTCACCTACTTGACTAGATTTTTTTCCCAAGTAAATTTAAATTCTGATGAATTTAATAGTTGGCAAGAAGAGAAAGCAGCCCAGAAAACATGCTGCATGAATGAGCAAGAACCGACATAAAAAAGTCTGGTCAAGCTAATGAAAGGATGAAATTAGTATACAGTATTAGTACTTGGTATCAAAGAATCCAGGAAAGAAATAACTACCTGAATTTGTATCCAACTTCTAAAACAGATTCACTCATTATAATTAAATTTCTTCTGTAGGAGGGGAGAATGGTGCCTTCTGAGTGGTGAATTTGGAAGGCTCATTGGTCAGACTTTTAAAAGGCCGCAGAAACAGGACTTAGTGTTGGCAAGCATGAAAAGGGTATTAGTTAAGTGCTCCCCCAATTCTTTGGCACAGGGCGCAGAGAGCCCAGGACAACACGTCACTCTGGGGGTGAATGAGGCAGATGGCAGCAGGAGGAACGGGCCCAGAGCTGCGGTGGATGCAGCACAGGATGAGCAGACCGGGAGCGCCTCCACAGCCTGTGGTCCAGTCAAAGCACACCCTCCAGGAAGGCTGTGTTGGTTCCGCCTGTCTCTCAGTGTGGACACCCTCCACAAACGGCCTCTCTTGTTCACTAGTAACAGCAACAGTGGCTCCTCAACATACAGTGCCTTCTGCAGAAGACAACCCAGATGAAATCCCAGGGGTTGGGACCGTGGGGTCATGTCCCATTAAAGACCAACTGGCAACTCCAGGGATGCACTGCACCTGCAGGTGGTGTCTAAACCCAAAAAGTCCTCAGACGTTACTTATACAACCAAAACTGCCTTTCTTGTTTGAAAGCAAGGAGGGCCTACCCTTCCCTACCCTCTTCTGTAGGCATGGGGGTCCTCTCATGACAAACTCTTCTCTGCAAGGCTGAAACTGGTTGCCACTATCCTAGCAACCAGTTCTAAAAAATTTGGCATCCCACGTCATGTCTTCAATGACGACAAAAGCTCTCCACTACTTAATAGAAGTATATCAACTAAATAAAATGGTAGAAAGTAATACTCTATACTACAGAGACTTAATAAACAACTACTGTTCAGTACAGTATGCAGCACCAACTGGCATTTTTTCAAGTACATATGTTAGTTTTTTCTCTCTAAAGAATTTGTAATTTTAAAGCATCATGAACTCCACAATGTACATAAAAAAATAAGATGACCCACAATAGCATAAATGACAGATATTACAAACCATAAAATATGAAAAATTATGGGGCACTCAAATGCTAGTCTTTCAGAATCTCATTATCTTTAACAACATCGTCAGAACACATGAAATTCATTTTATCACTGAGAAGAAGAAATGTGAAGATACAGTACCTGGTAAAAGTTGGGTTGCGTTCAGTCATCGCAACTAGAAGCTTCAGAGCATATGCTGGTACTGGGTCAGGCTCTGTGAGGATGTGCTCATACCTGAAATGATCAAGTGATTTAGAAATACTCAGTGGTTTTCCTCACTTAAACTCTCCTCTCAACAAGAGGAGCACTATGCCATAAGGTACAAGCATATGGAAAAAAATAGCACTGAAATAAACGTATGATCTACAGGAACTGCACCAGTTATGTAACCTCGTGAAACTTCAAACAGCTTCATTTGCCCAATGGTCATGATGATACCAAACCACATCACAGAGGACTGCTGTTAGGAAGATTCCATGAGATAATCCAGGTAAAACAATTAATATTGAGCTGCACACATAGTAAGAGACCAATAAACATTAAGTGTTTGTGTCAGGGGTCCCCAAGACCACCCTCACATTCAGAGACTTGCTAGAGGACCCGAGACCCGCATGTAGTTGTGTTCTTGGTGAAGATTTAGCATAGCAACAACGCAAGGGCACACACATGGAGACTGAGGATTCTGTGTGAGGTTTCCTTGTGCTCTCTGCCTGTCATGAGGGGTCGGGCAGAGCACACACTTCTCCCAGCAACAAAAATGTGGCACAGGTGTGTTATGTTTCTACCCACGGATGCCCATTAGAGACCAAAGTAATGAAGGTTTTTACTGGAGGCTGGTCAGATAGGCAACTTCTGCCTAACAAGTAACAAAATTCCACACTCCCAAGAGGAAAGCAGGCATTTGGCATAAACCATGCTGTTTGCACAAACAGTCTGGGCACCATGAACTATGCCGATCAGTTACTTGTGGACTGGAGCTAAGATGCCAGCCAAGGACCATCCTTGCAAGCAGGCCTTTCCAAGGATGGCAGTCTTAGGACTGCTTTGCAAACTCTTTTCTGTACAACATTCTTCTTATTAAAACTTTAAAATTTGAAATGAAAATTATTACCAGAGAGAACAGAGTTCACAAGGTCTTTACCAAGTCTCCACAACAGAGCTCACACTGGGCTCCCGTGTCATTTGCTGGGCCGAAGCTGCTTCATACAGTGCGCCTTGACCTACTGCGGCTCAGCTCTCCTGTACACAGCACCGATCAGATGCTCAATGAACTACTGTCAGGTGGACGGATGGATGGATGGACTGACAAACCGACTAACCAACAACTCTAAGACTTAACTCTCTGGAACAGCCAACACAAAACAGGAAGTAAAAATATCTCCCCAATCCAAAATGTATATTTAAAAATCTATGATGTGAACCAGATGCTTTTCAGCAAAAGAACAGGGCCCCAGGCTCTTACTCAGAGCCTACTTATTTACTCTTAGTTGGAAACCATTATAACAAGCTTTATTATGCAGTCTCTAAGTCCAAAGCCATTATAAAGAAGCCAAGAAAAGGGAAGAGAGAAGCTACTACACAAAGGCAACCTAAGAACTACAAGTGGGACTTGAAGTGTAGGGAAAACAAAGCAAGCCCAAGAACTCCAAACAGAAATCAGGCTAGGAAGCATTCAACATAGAGGAAGGAGCTACTACAGTCTCAATGGGACCAACGTCTATTACACACTGTTAACATTCAAAATGGAGGTACTGAGTCAAGATAATGTTAGCTCTGTTTAAGGAGTCAGGAAGTACCATATTTCAGAAAGTTTTCTTATGAAACATTTTTAAATTATAGAATGAAAATACTTCACACGTGTATGACAAAAATAAATACCAATCATTCATATCATAAATATTAATAAATCAAAAAGAACAGTATGTTAAAAAACATAGTACAACCAAGCATAAGTGACTTCAGAATGAAGAAAAAATCAATTTTAGGAGAACAGTACATTTTACCATACATAAAACAAAATTTAGAGGTGATAAAAATGCATAATTTAATATCCAATTTGAACTTTTTTAAAAAAGGAACTCTTAGCAAATTAGAAATTGTTATTCCTTTCTCTAATTGTCTTATAAAATAAAAAGCTCTTATCATCTTAAGTTATGGGCACCCAAGACCACCCTCAGGTTCAATGACTTGCTAGAAGGACTCACAGAACTCATAAAAGCTATTATACTCCTGATTATGGTTCATTACAGTGAAAGGATACCAAAAAAAATCAGCAACAATGAAAAGCACATGGGCAGCATCAAAGAGGGACTAGGCAGAAGCTTCCTGCTGTCCTCGCCCACTGAACTTGCATGGACAAGGCTTAATTCTCCAGCAACTACACGTGAAAACACATGTGAAGTACTGCCAGCCAGAGGAGCTCACGTGAGCACCGGTGTCCAAGGTTTTATTAGGGGTCAATCACATGGGCCTGGAGTGCCTGTGTGGCTAACCTTAGTTCTGTCTCCAGCCCCTCTGGAGGTCAAGCTGATATACGGTGTGGCCCAAGGCCCCCACCATAATTTACACTGTTAGCATAAATTATCTGGGACGGGTCAGGGCCCCATGTACAGAGAGATTCTCCTATCAGGCAGGATATTCCACAGGCTCAGAAGTTATCCGAGAAGGTTATGAATGGCCGGTTTCTTTGTAATATGCACAGTTTGAACATCCCTGATACACATGCTGAGTTAACCCTTCACAGTACGCATCCTTAACAAGGACACTGAGACACTGCTGTGTTTAAAGTGAAGCATTAAAATCAGAGATAAGAGAAGAATGCACTCTTCCACTACTGAACAGTATTTGGAAACTGTCAGCCAGAGAATTTCAGTTGCAGCGCAGGTGAAAAACTCGTGATAAGTCACTCACAAGCCCAGGATAAACAGCCCCCACTGCCCATCGTCCCAGACTTTGATGAATCACTGAGGAAAAGACCACAAACCTACAAATTTTGAAAACCTTCCCATGTGATCCTCTTACTCACATGCTTGAGTAGAAAGTAGAGGAGAAAATATGCAAAATTACTAAGAAATATAAAAGAGAAATCGACCTCAACAAAACTGAAAATACATAAAGTATTTTTAAATAGACTTAACAAGAATATTTAGGATCCACATTTAAAAAGAAAGCACTGGGAAGATGGCGACGTGAGCAGGGCGGCAGATATCTCCTCCCAAAACCATATATATTTGTGAAAATAAAACAAATACAACTATTCCTAAAAGAGACACCAGAAGATACCGGACAATAGCCAGGCTACAGCTACACCTGAGAGAACTCAGTGCCTCACGAAGCAGCTAAGATACAAAGCTGTGACCCGGTGGGACCCGAGCACTCCCCGACCCCAGCGCACCAGCGGGAGGAAAAGAATCAGAGCGGGGAGGGAGTGGAAGCACAGGACGGCTAAATAACCAGCCCTGGTGATCTGCGCCGGCAGCACAGACACACATCAGGTGGTGTATCGGAGATTAGGGAAACAGAAGGGCAGGGTCTGAGACCTGTTCTGGGGAGCCGGCTGAGGGGATTTTTTAAAAGTCTTAAAGACACAAGGGCCCAAAAGTGGAACAAAATCGTCCCAGCGCATTCAGCCCTGCAGGCTGGCAGTCTAACGGAACTTCGGACCACTGGCCGGCGGCCGTGCAAAGCAGCCGCAATGGGGCTTCCAACACAGATCAGCAGCCTGCCATTCGTTCTCCCTGGCCAGTGCCGCAAAGGGTCCAGCGGAGCTGCCGCTGCTGCAGAACTGCGGAGGAGCAGCCCTGCCAACATCAGCCTCTCAGAATATACTCCCAGCTGGTGCGCAGCTAAGGGGTAAGGGCCCCAGAATCCATAACAAGGACTGGAAGAAACCAAGGGGACAAGAATGCACCCAATGAGACAGAAAACACCCACAGTGCTTTAGGCTAGGCTGAGGAGGCCCCGCACACAGGCAGCTCGGGGGATTATCCCAGAGACTGCCTCCCAGTGTGCGGGAAAACAACTCAGCCCCCAGAGAAGGTCAAAAGAAAAACAAGCAGGAAGGGACTTTGATCTCCCAGCTGACACATGTGGCACCTACCAGCGACCACTTCTATTGCCATGAAAAGAGAGTGGAATATGGTCAGACAAGTATCACACAGACAACCCAAGAGAGAGGGCCTGATAGGATAGATTTAAACAATCTTCCTGAAAAAGAATTCAGAATAAAAGTCATAACCATGCTGATGGATCCACAGAGAAACATGCAAGACCTAAGGGAGGAAGTGAGGAGAGATATTACAGAAATGAAAAAGTCAATTGACATGTTGATGAGCAGACTGGATGAGGTGCAAGAGAATGTTAATGGAATAGAAATCAGAGAACAGGAATACAGAGAAGCTGAGGCAGAGAGAGATAAAAGGATCTCTAGGAATGAAAGAATATTAAGAAAACTGTGTGACCAATCCAAACGGAACAATATTCGCATTATAGGAGTACCAGTTGAAGAAGAGACAGAAAAAGGGATAGAAAGTGTCTTTGAAGAAATAATTGCTGAAAACTTCCCCAAGATGGGGAAGGATATAGTTTCTCAGAACATGGAAGCCCACAGATCTCCCAACACAAGGGACCCAAGGAAGACAACACCAAGACACATAATAATGAAAATGGCAAAGATCAAAGATAAGGACAGAGTATTAAAGGCAGCTAGAGAAAGAAAAAAGATCACCTACAAAGGAAAACCCATCAGACTATCATCAGACTTCTCAACAGAAACCTTACAGGCCAGAAAAGAATGGTATGATATATTTAACGTAAGGAAACAGAATGGCCTTGAACCAAGAATACAGTATCCAGCACGAATATCATTTAAATTTGAGGGAGGTATTAAACAATTCCAGACAAGCAAAAGCTGGGGAAATTTGCCTCCCACAAACCACATCTACAGGATATCTTAAAGGGACTGCTCTAGATGGAAGTACTCCTAAGGCTAAAAAGATGTCACCAGAGAAAATAAAACCACAGCAAAGAAAGCAGACCATCCAAATACTAACTAAAGGCAAAAAGTAAAATCAATTATGCACAAAAACAGTCAAAGGAAATGTGAAACAGTACAGAATAAAACACCTAGTATATAAAGAAGGGAGGAGGAAGAATAAGAAGGGAGAGAAAGAAACATCAGACTATAATACCTTAACAAGAGAGTTAAGTGAGACTGTTAAGATACTAAAAAAGCTGCCCTTGAACCTCTGGTAAACACAAATCTAAAGCTAGCAATGGCAATAAGTACATATCTATCGATTATCATGCTAAATGTAAATGGACTGAATGCACCAATCAAAAGACACAGAGTAACAGAATGGATAGAATACCAAGACCCATCTATATGCTGCTTACAAGAGACTCACCTCAAACCGAAAGATATACACAGACAAAAGGTGAAGGGATGGAAAAAGGTATTTCATGAGAACACCAGGGAGAAAAAACCAGGAGTTGCAGTACTTGTATCAGACAAAATACACGTCAAAACGAAGAAAGTAGCAAGAGATGAAGAAGGACATTATATAATGATAAAGGGGTCAGCCCAAAAAGAGGATATAACCATTATAAATATATATTCACCCAACACGGGAGTGCCGACATATGTGAAACAAATACTAACAGAATTAAAGTAGGAAATAGAAACCAATGCATTCATTTTACAAGACTTCAACACACCACTCACTCAAAAGGACAGATCAACCAGACAGAAAACAACTAAGGACACAGAGGCACTGAATAACACACTAGAACAGATGGACCTAACAGATATCTACAGAGCGCTACACCAAAAAGCAACAGGATACACATTCTTCTCAAGTGCACATGGAAGATTTTCCAGAATAGACGACATACTCAGCCACAAAAAAGAACCTCAGTAAATTCAAAAATATTGAAATTCTACCAACCAACTTCTCAGAGCACAAAGGTACACAGCTAGAAACAAAGTGTAGAAAGAAAACAGAAAGGCTCACAAATACATGGAGACTTAACAACATGCTCCTAAATAATCAATGGATCAACGACTAAATTAAAACAGAGATCAAACAATATATGGAGAAAAATAACAACAACAGAAAGCCGCAACTTCTGTGGGACGCAACAAAGGCAGTTCTAAGAGGTACAATATTGCAATCTAGGACTATTTAAAGAAGAAAGAACAATCCCAAATGAATAGTCTAAAGACACAATTATTGAAATTGGAAAAAGAAGAACAAATAAGGCCAAAAGTCACCAGAAGCAGGGATATAATAAAGATTAGAGTAGAAATAAATAAAACTGAGAAGAATAAAACAATAGAAAAAGCAATGAAACCAAGAGCTGGTTCTTTGAAAAAATAAACAAAATAGATAAACCCCTAGCCAGACTTATTAAGAGAAAAAGAGAATCTACACACATAAACAGAATCAGAAACGAGAAGGGAGAACTCACGAAAGACCCCACAGAAATACAAAGAATTATAAGAGAATACTATGAAAATCCATATGATACCAAGCTGGAAAACCTAGAAGAAATGGACAACTTCACAGAAAAATACAAACTACCAAGACTGACCAAGCAAGGAACAGAAAACCTAAACAGACAATTACCAGCAACAAAATTGAACCGGTAATCAAAAACTACCCAAGAACAAAACCCCCGGGGCAGATGGACTCACCTCTGAATTTTACCAGACATATACAGAAGAAATAATACCCACTCTCCATAAAGTTTTCCAAAAAATAGAAGAGGAGGAAATACTTCCAAACTCATTCTACGGAGCCAGCATCATTCTAATACCAAAACCAGGTATAGACCACAGCAAAAAAGAAAATGACAGACCAATATTGCTGATGAACATAGATGCAAAAATACTCAACAAAATATTAGCAAACCGAATTCAAAAATACACCAAGAGGATCATACACCATGATCAAGTGGGATTCATCCCAGGGATGCAAGGATGGTACAACATTCGAAAATACATCAACACCACCCACCACATCAACAAAAACAAGAACAAAAACCACATGATCATCTGCATAGATGCTGAAAAAGCATTTGACAAAATTCAACGTCCATTCATGATAAAAACTCTCAACAAAATGGGTATAGAGGGCAAGTTCCTCAACATAATAAAGGCCATATATGACGAAGCCACAGCCAAAATCATACTTAACAACGAGAAGCTGAAAGCTTTTCATCTAAGATCGGGAACAAGACAGGGATGCCTACTCTCCCCACTGTTATTCAACATAGTACTGGAGGTCCTACCACAGCAATCAGGCAAAACAAAGAAATACAATGCAACCAGATTGGTAAAGACGAAGTCAAATTGTCACTATTTGCAGATGACATGATATTGTACATAAAAAACCCCAAAGACTCCACTCTAAACTACTAGAACTAATATCTGAATTCAGCAAAGTTGCAGGATACAAAATTAATACACAGAAATATCTTAATTTCTTAAATACTAACTACGAGGTAACAGATAGAAAACTCAGGAAAACAATTCCATTCACAATTGCATCAAAAAGAATAAAATACCTAGGAACAAACCTAACCAAGGAAGTGAAAGACCTGTACCCTGAAAAATACAAGACACTCTTAAGAGAAATTCAAGAGGACACTAACAAATGGAAATTCATCCCATGCTCTTGCCTAGGAAGAATAAATATTGTCAAAATGGCTATACTACCTAAAGAAATCTACAGATTCAATGCAATCCCTATCAAAATACCAACAGCATTCTTCAATGAACTGGAACAGATAATTCTAAAATTCATATGGAACCACAAAAGACCCTAAATAGCCAAAGCAATCCTGAGAAGGAGGAATACAACAGGGTTAACTATGGTCCCTGACTTTAAGCTCTACTACAAAGCCACAGTAATCAAGACAATTTGGTATTGGCACAAAAACAGACCCACAGACCAGTGGAACAGAATAGAAAATTCAAACATTAACCCAACATACACGGTCAATTAATATATGATACAGGAGCCTTGAACATACATTGGGGAGATGACAGCCTCTTCAGCAGCTGTTGTTGGAAAAACTAGACCGCTACATGTAAGAGAATGAAACTGGACTACTGTCCAACTCCGTACACAAAAGTAAACTCAAAATGGATCAAAGATCTGAATGTAAGTCATGAAACCATAAAACTCTTAGAAGAAAACATAGGCAAATATCTCTTGGGCATAAACATGGACAACTTCCTCATGAACATTATCTCCCTGGGCAAGGGAAACAAAAGCAAAAATGAACAAGAGGGACTATATCAAGCTGAAAAGCTTCTGTACAGCAAAGGACACCATCAGTAGAACAAAAAGACATCCTACAGTATGGAAGAATATATTCATAAATGACATATCCGATCAGGGGTTGACAACCAAAATATATAAAGAACTCATGCACCTCAACAAACAAAAAGCAAATAATCCAATTAAGAAATGGGCAGAGGAACTGAACAGACACTTCTCCAAAGAAGAAATTCAGATGGACAACAGTCACATGAAAAAATGCTCCACATCGCTAATCATCACAGAAATGCAAATTAAAACCACAATGAGATATCACCTCACACCAGTAAGGATGGCCAACATGCAAAACACAAACAACAAACGTTGTCGAGGATGTGGAGAAAGGGGAACCCTCTTACACTGCTGGTGGGAATGCCAATTAGTTCAACCATTGTGGAAAGCAGTATGGAAGTTCCTCAAAAAACTCTAAATATACCATTTGACCCAGGAATCCCACTCCTAGGAATTTACCCTGAGAATGCAGCGGCCCCATTTGAAAAAGACAGATGCACCCCTATGTTTATTGCAGCACTATTTACAATAGCCAAGAAATGGAAGCAACCTAACTGTCCATCAGTAGATGAATGGATAAAAATGAGGTACATATACACAATGGAATATTATTCAGCCATAAGAAGAAAGCAAATCCTACCATTTGCAACAACATGGATGGAGCTAGAGGGTATTATGCTCAGTGAAATAAGCCAAGCAGAAAAAGACAAGTATCAAATGATTTCACTCATATGTGGAGCATGAGAACAAAGAAAAAAAAACTCAAAGAAGAAAACAGCAGCAGACTCACAGAACCCAAGAATGGACTTACAGTTACCAAAGGGAAAGGGACTGGGGAAGATGGGTGGGAAGGGAGGGAGAAGGGGGAAAATGGGGCTTCCTGTTAGCAGACAATGTTGAGGGGGGCACGGGGAGGGCTGTACAACTCAGAGAAGACAAGTAATGATTCTATAGCATCTCACTATCCTGTTGGACAGTGACTGTAATGGGGTAGGTGGGGGGGACCTGATGAAGTGGGGAGTTTAGTAACCATAATGTTGCACACCTAATTGTCGATTAATAATACCAAGAAAAAAGAAAGAAAGAAAGAAAGCACTGATGCAACTTTACTGGCTGAAATACCAATGTCTTGAGGTTGAGGTCATCTGACCTGGATGAAGCCTGCACCGGCCTGTCCATAAGAACTCTCCCAAAAAATATGTTTTCGTCCTATTGGAAAAAGAAGGGTAAACATAATAGCGGATATCTTTTGAATACAAATACTGAATATACTGAGTATATATTAGTTTAGTCAGATAGGTTTGTAATGGTCAGCAAGAACTAGAAAAAAGAATGTTGTGATTTTTTGTTTGTCTTCTATAGAGATAGAAAGCAGCTGAGCTGATAGTAATTGGATCCCCCCTACTTAGAATTTGACTTGGAATAAAATTTTTTTTTTAAGTGATAAGCCTGATCTTCTGAAACAGCTTCAGAGGAGAATGACCAGTGAGAGCTGGTCAGCTCTAATGGACAGGAGCTAGAGAGGAGCAATCCAAAGGCCCCGAGCCTGGCCACAAATCGAGGTCACTATCACCCAAAGAGCATGCTGTCCAGATAGTATGCCTAGACCCACTCTATTACTTCTAGGATTCTCCCCAAATGACAGGTCTTTGATAAGTCTCAAATAGATGGAACGTAAACAGCAAAAGACATTCATACAAAATTCACATCTATCATAAAAGGGAGAAAACTTCTAAAAATCACATCTCAGGAATCCAAGGGATGGAATCCTACCTGTACTGTCAAGTGGCCTGGTATAGCCAGTGTCCAAACAGATAGGCTGGCAGAAAATTTAAGGAGGCTCAATAACTCTGGATTATTGTGATAAGCATTTCTGGGGATATTCACCAAAGAATTAGCCAAGTGGAAGGAAATGTCTATTTTGTTGGGGAAGAGAGGAAGCACTGCATAGTGAAGAGGTCCACTCTGCTGGGATGAAGCCAAAAGCTCACATTACACATCTCAGTGGAGTGTGTGCTGAGAATTCAAGGAGTAAGAGTCCATCTAGAATATCCAAGGAACTTCAGGGGGAAGTACAATGAGGAAGATCCTGCTGCTAAAGAAAAACTAAAGTACTTTATAAAACCACAATAATTATTAAGTATAGGGTGGGATCAAGAATACACACATAAATTAAAAGAAAGGTAAGACACAATTGGACAAGAAAGTAACCCTAGGGAATTGGATTGGTCAGGCCAAATCTTATGGAAATGTATTGCCAATAAATGTAAAAAAATTTTTTAATCATTTAAATACTAAAATGAGTAAATATTGACATAATTCTGGTGAGAAGGCATCTCTAGCAAGACAAAAAATGAGAAATGAATCAAGAAAACATATTTAAAATTTTTAAGTAGTAAATATTTCTCAATAGCAACACAAATCATATGAAGGGAAAATTATTTGCAAAATACTGACAAAAACAAAGAGTCAATATTTTTTTTATTAAGGTATCACTGATACACAATCTTATAAAGGTTTCACATGAACAGCAGTGTGGCTATTAGATTCACCCATATTATAAAGTCCCCCCCACACACCCCATTGAAGTCACTGTCCATCAGCATACTAAGATGCTATATACGCACTACTTGTCTTCTCTGTGCTATACTGCCTTCCCCTCTAACTCCCTACATTATGTGTGCTAATCACAATACCCCCTTAAACCCCTTCCCCATTCTCCCACACTCCCCACCCACCCTCCCTAATCCCTTCCCTTTAATAACAGCTAGAATCTTCTTGGAGTCTGTGAGTCTGCTGTTGTTTTCTCTCTTCAGTTTGCTTCATTGTTATACCTCACAAATGAGTGAAATAATTTGGTACTTGTCTTTATCTGCCTGGCTTATTTCAATGAGCATAATAGCATCTAGCTCCATCCATTTTGTTGCAAATGACAACAAACCTACAAATTTTATTGTGAGGATTTGTTTCCTTCTTATCACTGAATAATATTCCATTCTGTATATGTACCACCTCTTCTTTATCCATTCATCTGCTGATGGACACTTAGGTTGCTTCCATATCAGGGTATTGTAAATAATGCTACAATAAACATAGGGGTGCATTAAGTCTTTTTGAATCTGGGATCTTGTTTTCTTTGGGTAAATTCCTAGGAGTATAGTTCCTGGGTCAAACAGTGTTTCTATTTTTAGTTTTTTGAGGAACCTCCATATTGCTTTCCACAATGGTTGAACAAATTTATATTTCCACCAACAGTGTAGGAGGGTTCCCCTTTCTCCACATCTTTGCCAGCATTTCTTTTTCATTGTCTTTTGCATGTGGGCCATCCTAACTGGTGTGAGGTGATATCTCATTGTGGTTTTAATTTGCATTTCCCTGATGATAAGGGATGTTTTTCACATACCTGTTGACAATCTGAATTTTGTCTTTGAAGAAGTGTTTGTTCAGATCCTCTGCTCAACTTTTAATCAGGTTATTTGCATTCTGGGTGTTGAGGCATGTGAGTTCTTTATATATTTTGGATGTTAACCCCTTGTTGGATGTCATTTACAAAAATATTCTCCCACACTGTAGGATGCCTGGTTGTTCTACTGATGACATCCTTTGCTGTACAGAGGCTTTTTAGTTTGATGTAGTCCCATTTGCTCATTTTTGCTTTTGTTTCTCTTGCCCAAGGAGATGCTTTCAAGAAAAAATTGCTCATGTTTATATTCAAGAGATTTTTGCCTATGTTTTCTTCTAAGAGTTTTATGGTTTCATGACTTACATTCAGGTCTTTGATCCATTTTGAGTTTACCTTTGTGTATGGGGTTAGACAATGATCCAGCTTCATTCTCTTACATGTAGCTGTCCAGTTTTGCCAACATCAGTTGTTAAACAGGCTGTCATTTCCCTATTGAATATCCATGGCTCCTTTATCATATATTAATTGGCCATATATGTTTCGGTTTATATCAGCACTCTCTATTCTATTCCATTGATCTGTGGGTCTGTTCTTTTGCCAGTTCCAAATTGTTTTGATTACTGTGACTCTGTAGTACAGCTTGATGTTGGGAAGCTTAATCCCCTAAGCTTTATTCTTCCTTTTCAGGACTGCTTTGGCTCTTCAGAGCCTTTTGTGGTTCCATATGAATTTTAGAACTATTTGTTCTAGTTCATCGAAGAACGCTGTTGGAATTTTGATGGGGATTGCACTGAATCTGTAGATTGTGTTAGGGAGTATGGATATTTTGACAATATTAATTCTTCCTATCCATGAGCATGGCATGTATTTCCTTTCCGTTTACTGGTGTCTTCTTTAATTTCTCTCAAGAGTGTCTTGTAGTTTTCAGGGTATACATCTTTCACTTTCTTGGTTATGTATATTCTGAGGTGTTTTCTTCTTTTTGATGCAATTGTAAATGAAATTGTTTTCTCAGTTTCTGTTAGTTCATTTTTAGTATATAGGAATGCAAAAGATTTCTGTGTATTAATTTTGTATCCTGCAACTTTACTGAATTCAGTTATTCTAGTAGCTTTGGGGTGGATTCTTTAGGGTTTTTTATATAGATCATCATATCATCTGCAAACAGTGACAGGTTGACTTCTCCCTTACCAATCTGGATGCCTTTCTTTGTGTTGTCTGATTGCCGTGGCTAAGACCTCCAGTACTATGTTGAATAAGAGTGGAGAGACTGGACATCCCTGTCTTGTTCCTGATCTTAGATGAAAAGCTTTCAGCTTCTCGCTGTTAAGTATGATGTTAGCTGTGGGTTTGTCATATATGGCCTTTATTATATTGCGATACTTGCCCCCTCTACTCATTTTGTTGAGAGTTTTTATCATGAATGGATGTTGAATTTTGCAAAATGCTTTTTCAGCATCTGTGGAGATGATCATGTGATTTTTGTCTTTCTTTTTGTTGATATGGTGTAGGATGTTAATGGATTTTCGAATACTGTACCATCCTTGATCCCTGGAATAAATCCTACTTCATCATGATGGATGATCTTTTTGATGTATTTTTTAATTCAGTTTGCTAATATTTTGTTGAGTATTTTTGCATCTATGTTCATCATGGATATTGATCTGTAATTTTCTTTTTTTTTTTGGTTTCTTTGCATGGTTTCAGTATTAGAGTGATGCTGACCTCATAGAATGAGTTTGGAAGTATTGCCTCCCCTATTACTTTTTGTAAAACTTGACATTAAGTCTTCTCTAAATGTTTGATAAAATTCAGCAGTGAAGCCAACTGGTCCAGGGATTTTGTTCTTAGGTAGATTTTTGATTATGAATTCAATTAAATTGCTGGTAATTGGTCTGTTCAGATTTTCTGTTTCTTCCTGTGTCAGTATTTTTCTAGAAAGTTGTATATTTCTTCTAGATTATCCAATTTTTTAGCATATAGTTTATCACAGTATTCTCTAATAATTCTTTGTATTTCTGTGTTGTCCTTAGTGATTTTTCCTTTCTCATTTCTGATTCTGTTTCTGTGTGTACACTCTCTTTTTTTCTTGACCAAAGGCTCAGGGCAGTTTCTTTGCTATCTAACAGTAACTTAACTCGCTTATTATGCTATTTCAAACACAGTTTAAAGGTTCTTTTTTTCTCCCTTCTTTTTCTTCCTCCTCTACTCTTTATATATCAGGTATCATATTCTGTACTCTTTGTGTATCCCTTGTCTGACTTTACAGGTAGTTGATTTAATTTTGCATTTGCTTAGTAACTACTTGGTCTACTTCCTTTACTGTGGTTTTATTTTCTCTGATGACTGCTGCTGAGCCTTAGGAACACTTCCATCAATAGCAGTACCTACAAAATACATTGTAGAGATGCTTTGTGGAAGGTAAATTTTCTCAGCTTTTGCTTATCTGAAAATTGTTTAATCCCTCCTTCAAATTCAAATTCACATGATAATCTTGATGGGTAGAGTATTCTTGGTTTGAGGCCCTTCTGATTCATTGCATTAAACATATCATGCCAATCTCTTCTGGCCTCTAAGGTTCCTGCTGAGAAGTCTCATGATAGTCTGAGGGTTTTCCTTTGTATGTGATCTTATTTCTCTCTCTGGCTGCTTTTAATACTCTGTCCTTGTCTTTTTATTTATTATATGTCTGATCTTTGTCATTTTAATTATTACATGTCTTGTTGTCTTTCTTGGGTCCCTTGTGCTGGGAGATCTGTGCACTTCCATTGCCTGAGAGACTATTTCCTTCCCAGATTGGGGAAGTTTTCAGCAATTATTTCCTCAAAGAAACTTTGTATTCCTTTTTCTCTCTTCTTCTTCTTCTGGTACAATAATGAGAATATTGTTCCACTTGGATTGGTCACACAGTTCTCTTAATATTCTTTCATTCCTAGATATCCCTTTTTCCCTCTGTGCCTCAGCTTCTTTGTATTCCTGTTCTTTAATTTCTATTTCATTTAGCATCTCCTCTACCTCATCTAATCTACTTTTAAATTCCTTCATTGTATGTTTCATTTCAGATACTGTATTTTTCAGAATTTCTATCTTTCTTCAAGTCCTCCCTGAGGTCTTGAATATTTTTCTGTATCTCTGTGAGCATATGTATTATTTTTATTTTGAAATCTTTATCAGAAAGATCACTGTTTTCAGTTTCAATTAGCCCTCTTTCTGGTGTTTGGGATTTTGATTTGAATCAGGTTGTTTTGCCATTTCATATTCCTAATGATTATTATGGAATAAAAACCTTGTGTCAGCAGTGCCCTCTAGTGCCTAGAAGCTCTACTCTCTGGAGCTGCCCAGCCCCTGGAGCAATGGCAAGGGTCACAGGCATGCACGCCAATGCCTGACAGGAGGAAAGAGCTCTTTCTTGTTTCCAGCCACAATGCCTGTCTTCACTGTCAGGGCCAGTGGGCCAAGTATGCAGGGAGGAGCCTCTATGCCATACCCTTGTAGCTGCAGGAGGTGGGGCTGCGCTCCGGCTGGCTTGGGGCAGTGGTAGGTGCAGCAGATTTGCGAACCAGTGTCAGCTGGGAGGAAGGAATGGCAGCCTGCGTATCACAGTGGGGTCCTCTGTGCTGCATTGCCAGCCAGGGGGATGGAGCACGTAAAGATCCTGAATGTTCACAACCTGCTGGGCTGAGTGTGCTGGGACGACTTTGTCCTCCTGAGCAGGAATCCCTGTGTAATCCTTGCCCCTTTAGCAGCCCTCTCGGTGTTTGGAAGTCTTTCAAAGTGCCTGCCTTTCTTTTTTCCTGGAGCTGCTGGTTATGGGTAACTGTTCTCCACAAGTGGCTGGAATGTCAGTCTCTCTGAGTATTTTGCCTGTCTTTGCTTTCCAACCCCTGTAATCTCCAGAGCACCATGTAATGTGGGTTTGTGCTCCCGAAGTAGATCTCCAGGGGTGGGTATTTAGCTGTCCTGGGCTTCTACTCCGTCCCTGCTCCATTTCTCTTCCTCCCACTTGTAGCTAGGGTTGGGGGAGGGCTTGGGTCCCATGCTGCCATCTTGTTTAATCCCCAATGTTCTTAATATATAAGAGCTACTGTAAGCCAGTGAATATTCACAAACAAAAAAATACATAAAATCCAGCTAAGAAGAGTATAAATGGCCATGAAGCAGTGGGGAAAACTGGTAACTTCATTAATATCTCTAGGAATGCATGTTAGGGCTAACAAGAGCAAATCAGGCAGTTTCATAAAGGGAAGCTGGTAGTGTAAACTGTTCATAATCTTTGAAAAAATTTTGCCAAAACATATCATATGTCCTTAAAATGTGTGTTATTTTTAACACAATGATTCCACCCCTAGAGATTCAACAAAAGGAAATAAAATGGTCTTTGTAGCAGTATATATAACAGTGAATTACTGGAAAAATTCTACGTGTTGAGTGGGTATTCCTTAGATGATTTTTGGTATATTTATAAATGCAGGTATAGATAATTAAATTACAAGATAATCGATAAAATAATGTTATATGAGGATAGATATATTCACTATGATGTCTGAGGTTAGGTGGGAGAGGGGTTCTAAGGAGAAAATTTCAGAAAGTACTAAGTAAATCCCACCAGGCATAGAGAAACTATATGGGGGAGCAGGCATATATTAACATACAATGGTGGATAAGTACTGTTAATATTACCTGATACAATCTAAAGATTTAAAGGTTTCTGAGCAAGGGAATGTAATCGGAAGGCATTATGTTAAAATGTTTATCTGACAAAGTACAAGATGAGTTCCAGACTTAAAGAGCTTAGAGGAAGGAGATGTGTGGGGTTAGACAAAGAGAAGGCTGCCAACAGCAAAGGCATGGTGGTGAAATCTACCTTGGAGAAGGCTGAGGAATTTCCTCTGGATGCCTATGAGAAAGGGATAATAACCTATTCTTTTTGGCATTTTAAGAATAGTCTCTTCCCAAATTTGAATTAGGTGATATCTTGATTCAACTCCAAAAGTTTATGAACTGAGAGTGGTTATAATCCAAATAAATAGTTGAGAACTTGGCAGTCTTGTGATTTTATGTGAACTGAGTTCTTTGTGATACCCTGTTGCTGTTCATGGATGCATAGATATTTAGGGATATCAGAAGTTAAATGGACATATAAGATAATGGAGAAATAGACATGTTGGAAGAGAGATATATACATACATTTTAAGTGAGCAAAGATAGGTATGACTTCAAAATAAATAAATACAATTTTACATAGTAAACCCTAATCCCTTTTGCATTTCTGCAATAAAATCAAGAGCAAATTTTCATTATGAAGGCCTGACATGCTAAAAAAAAAAAAATACTTCAAAAAAGGAACATTCCAGGTGTACAATATATTACACAAAGACCTGGAGCATGAGGATTATCCTGATTCAGAGGGATAAAGAATATTTATCCTTATCCAACTCCCAGATTATCCCAATTTAGATTTCTGAGGTTGTATGGGTGGAGGCAGGGAAGACATAACTGTGTGTAAATGTGATGATCAGGAACACACTCAAAACATAGAAGAGCTAAGTAAAAAGAACAAAGTAGAACATTATGATGCTTCTTTCAGGTGCAAATATATTTATGAATTAAATTTTATCTGCAAAAAAATTATCTAAAGAAAGGATAAAAATACTCCTAACACTCCTTTCCATTCTGAATCCCTTCAAAGATGGTCACGTTCATGCCTATTTTGACAGAATATTTGTGGTTCAGGGACACAAAGATGAAATACAGAACCATGCAGATGTCCTTTGATCCCTCAGCATAGAAATCGGGTAGTCAAACTCATGACTTTTGCTGGACATTATTTCAAAGACAAATAACTCCATAGTGTGTTGACACTAATGGAATCCATTTATAAATTCCAATTTCTAAAAGGAAATACAAACCTAATTTGTAAATAATATAGTCCTTTCTCAGATTCTAAAAAACAAAGCCTTAATAATTCATGAAATCATTGTGGCCCTGATGACTGTCCAGGTCACAAGAGAACTTTAAAAAAGAAAGGCAGTACTTGTTTTCTCCAGGAGAAATGCTGAATGCTGTATCATCATAAAAATACTGTAAGCACATTTATTCCAGCACCATCTCTTTTCAATGTAAAACACTCAAAGCTAAAGGAAAATACAAAAATGAAAATATATGTCAGTAAAGTGGTTCCAAGTCTACCAAAGGCAAATCGCACAGCAAATTTTTTCTATGACTTGCTGCATCACAAAAGCCTCCCTGACCATCCTAACCAATAAAACAGCCCCTTCCTCATTTTTCTGACTAGCATTCGGCCTCGTTACATGGTTTTATTTTTTTTCACAGCACTCACAATTAACTGCAATTATCGTACGTATGTATTTGTTTACTGCTTGTCTCACCCACTGGAAATGTAAGTGCACTGAAGGGCAGAGATTCCATCTCGCTCAACATAGTATCCCCAGTGCCTGGCAAGTGAAGTCACTCAGTATGTGTTTATTGAATGATGTGATCAAAAAAGAAAGGAGGAAGGGAGGGAGAAGAAAGGAAGGGCTTTAAACCTTGTGTGCAGAATCACACAGTGCAGCACAAACCATGTTATTTATATTTGTATGAATATTAAATATCCTCTTCCTCCAGAAGAGCAATGATAGATTTCTGGAGTGCGGAATCTAGTTTCATTCACAGTTGAATACTGGAAAAGAATTGCCCTCAACTTATACAAGTCTCAGAAAATAATACTCAGCAGAAGACTACTTTCAGTACTAAGATTTCATTGATAATGACATTAATATTAAACTTCAAAGAGGTGCTGATTTTAACTGATAAGATTGGTATGACCTTAAGTTCCATTAAATATTGCCTCTTCTCTTCTGCATGAACCTTTAAAATTAAATCGTCTCTCTACAAAAAAAAAAAAAAAAACAGTGATTTTCTGAAAGTATGTCATTATCTTTCCAGAAAAAACTTTTTCTCATTAATCATACAGGTAACTCAGTGTTTAACATTCTACCCATCTTGAAGAAAGGAGGAGAAAGTCACAGAAGGAAGGGGGGGGGGGAAGAGAGGGTACACACAGTTAAGGCAGGGGCAAGACTTGAATATGAATATATTCTGATCACATGACCCAACCACCAATCGCCAATGTCACAAACAGAGAGTCTTCTCTTGCTAGCAGCAGAAGAGGAACTCAGAGAGACTGCAAGCATGAGGGGGATTTACCAAATGGTTGCTGATTTGAAGACAGAGGAGCTCCATGAAAAGAAATGTGCACATCTAAACGAATGCGGGGCAACAAAGAGACAGGGACTTCCGTCCAACTGTGACCAGGTTTGTAGAATGGCCCCCAAAAAAGTACACCAAGTCCTAAACCCCAGATTCTGGGAATATGACATTCTTTGGAAAAGGGGTCTTTAGAGACGTGGTTAATGATTTCAGGAAAAGATTCTCCTGACTTTTTGGCATGCCCTAAATTGACAACAGATGTCATTATGAGAGAAAATTGGAAGAGGGATTAAAGATGTCAGTGTGAAAGGTGAGACCGAGGGCTCCTCTGAAAACCACATATAATACAAAAATACAATTAATACAACTAATCCTGAAAGAGCAACAGGAAAGAAGGATGCACCAGACTGCATACACTTGGAGAAAAGAACAGACCTCATGGAACAGGGTAACGTACCAAAACCGTGACCTGGAGAGACCCAAACCTTTCCCCAACACGAGCTCAACAGTGGGAGGAAGAAAAACAGATCAGGGAGGAGGTGGAGGCCTGGGACTACTGGACACCTACCTCTGGAGATGTGCTCTAGGAGCACAAACCTAGATTGCATGGTGCTCTGGTGATTAGTGGCATTGGAAAGCTAAGACAGGTGGAATACCTGAAGAGACTGAGATTCCAGCAGCTTGTGGAAAACAAAGATCCATATCCAGCTGCTCTGGGACAAAAGATGGGCAGTCTGAGAGACTTCCTAACAGTGAGAGGGCTGCTAAAGGGGAAAGCATTGCATGGAGCTTACTGCTCAGGAGAAAGGAAAGGTAGACAAAATTATATGGGCACACGCTGCTAAGCAGGTAGGGAACTTTCAGGATTTTCAAGCACTCCATTGCCTGGCTGGAAAAGCAGCTCCAAGGCCCCCTACAATGACATGCAGCTTTCTGAATTTTCCTCCCAGCCAACCCAACCCTGGCTCACAAAATGGAAGACCCTGCCCTGGGGTCAGAATAGTCAGAGGGAAGCCCCGTGTACAACTACAATTGCAAATCACAGACGCTTACACCTGAGTGTTTGGCCCACTGGTTCTGGCAGTGGAGATAGGCATAACAGCCAGGAAACAGCTCTTTCCTCCCCCCAGGCACCAGCACTGCTCCCCTGCAACCCTCAACAATGCTCCAGGGGATGACAGGCTCCACAGAGTAGACTGTTCGGGCACTAGAGGACACCACATACAAATATGAAATGTCAAAACGACCTGGTTAAAACCAAAATCATACAAACACCAGAAAAAGAGTCAAATGAAACTGATCTCATCAATCTCCTGGAAGAGATTTCAAAATAAAAATCATAAACATGCTCCTGGAGGTACAGAAAAATATTCAACGACTCAAATGAATTTCGGTCAAAGATCCAATCATTAAGGAATACAATGGAGAGTTTTAAAAGCAGATTAGACACAGTGGAGGAGACGATAAATGAAATAGAAACTAGAGAAGAGGACTACAAAGAAGCTGAGACACACAGACAAAAAAGGATGTCTATGATTGAAAGAATATTGAGAGAACTATACAACAAATCCAAATGGAATAATATACATATTATAGAAGAAGAGAGAGAAAAAGGGATAGAAACTGTCTTTGAGGAGGTAATTGCTGAAAATTTCCCCAATCTTGGGAAGGACTTAGTCTCTCAGGGCATGGAGGTGCACAGAACTCCCAACATAAGGGACCCAAGGAAGACAACAAGACATCTAATAATTAAAACGGCAAAGAATGGACTAACAGTTACCAAAGGGAAAGGGACTGGGGAGGATGGGTGGGAAGGTAGGGACAAGGGGGAAAAAGGGGCATTACGATTAGCAGACGTAATGTTGGGGGAGCACGGGGAGGGCTGTACAACTCAGAGAAGACAAGTAGTGATTCTATAGCATCTTACTATGCTGATAAACAATGACTGTAATGGGGTAAGTGGGGGGGGGGACCTGATGAAGTGGGGAGTTTAGTAACCATAATGTTGCACATGTAACTGTAGATTAATGATACCAAAATTTTAAAAAATACAGGGGAGAAGTGCATGGGGTAAAGATGAAATTATGTGGCTGAGAGTTGATGATGGTTGAAGTCAGGTGATGGGTACATGGGGATTCATTGTTCTCTCCTCTCTACTTCTGTTTGTGCTTGAAATTTCCCATAATGAAAATATTTTTGCACCAAAACAAGATCTATACAAAGAAACAAGAAAATTCCATTTAAAAGAAAAAAAATTAAAACAAAAACGGCTAATAATACTCATCAGAAAAATACTGTCACAAAGAAGATGGAAATGATGACCAAAAATTATGTCCCAAGTTTCCACAGCCTAAGAGAGATAGATACCTAGTTAGGACCCTGATGAGGAGATGGAGAGTCAGCAGAAAGATAAACTTCAGCTAGAAATGCCGAGAAAGAAAATTCTCAGATTAAAATGGCTTCCTCTGGATATAGACAAAAATCCAGCATGGCTTTTTCTGTTTTGTTTTTCTACTAAGTGTTGTAGAGTTATGTGAATAAACTATGAGCATATTTAAAAAAAAAATTCCAAGCGGAAAAAAAAAAATCAAGGCAAAGGTCTGTCTAGATCCTACCTGCTCTCCTCAGGAGATACTAGGTGCTCTGTGCTATCATGGCCCTCTATGCCCCCAGCATTCTGTTGCAATAATGCTGCTTTCTGCTGTGAATTCTTATTTGTGAGCTCCTAGAAGACAGAGATTATACTGTCTTCATCTTTGGCACTCGCTCTCAGGGTCCACGGTGAGATAAATGACACACTCAGTCTCACCAGCCTCAGGGAAGGAGTCCTAGTCATGTGCTACTGGGATGCAGCTCTGACACAGAGGAAGTGTGAGCTTTGCATTTAGCAGGCAGCAAGCATCCCAGCTTACTCCTTGTGCCTTCTTGGCAGAGCCTCATTTTAAAAATCATTAAAAGGAAACTGAATAACCTGAAGTTTCTAGAATGTAAATAATTCATGTTCAGACTACAGTTGCTCAGGGGACAGACTCCATTGCCTGACCTTGCATATCCCTGGCTTCAGGTGCACCCCGCGCACACTGCCTGCACACTGACATGGCAGGTGTCACTGGGATGTGCACAGGATGAGGAACTGAGGTTTCCTGCCAATGCAAATCAATAGTGGCAATAATGATCATCCCAGAGCCCTTGTCCAGGTCAGTATGGGGCAACAAGGCAGTGAGTCCAGGATCCTAAATTCTGCAGGAAAGTCTGGCTCTATCGTTTTCCAGCTGTGTGACTTTGGGCAAGTTACTCAACCCTCCAGCCTCAGCTTCTTCATCATAAAGTGAGAATAGTAGCCACACCAATCTCAGAAGATTATTGTGAGGATTAAGCGATGAATGTAAAGTGCTTAGAACAATGCCTGGAAGAAAGTAAATATTCAATTTTAAAAAAGGGCAAAGATCAAGGATAAGGACAGACTATTAAAAGCAGCCAGAGAGAGAAATAAGATCACATACAAAGGAAAACCAATCAGGGTACCATCAGAGATCACAGCAGCAACTTCACAGGCCAGAAGGGAGTGGTAGGACATATTTAATGCAACGAATCAGAAGAGCCTCAAACCAAGAATATTCTATCCAGCACGATTATCATTTAAATTTTAAGGATAAATTTTAAGGAGGGATTAAACAATTTACAGATAACAAAAGCTAACAGAATTTACCTCCCACAAACCCTCTCTACTCAAAATAGAAATACCATTTGACCCAGGAATTCCACTCCTAGGAATTTACCCTAAGAATGCAGCAGCCCAATTTGAAAAAGACAGATGCTTCCCTATGTTTATTGCAGCACTATTTACAATAGCCAAGAAATGGAAGCAACCTAAGTGTCCATCAGTAGATGAATGGATAAAGAAGATGTGGTACATATACACAATGGAATATTATTCAGCCATAAGAAGAAAACAAATCCTACCATTTGCAACAACATGGATGGAGCTAGAGGGTATTATGCTCAGTGAAATAAGCCAAGCCGAAAAAGACAAGTATCAAATGATTTCACTCATATGTGGAGTATAAGAACAAAGAAAAAATACTGAAGGAACAAAACAGCAGCAGACTCACAGAACCCAAGAACGGACTAATAGTTACCAAAGGGAAAGGGACTGGGGAAAATGGGTGGGAAGGGAGGGATAAGAGGGAAAAAGGGGCATTACAATTAGCAGGTGTAATGTTGGGGGGGGGCACGGGGAGGGCTGTACTACTCAGAGAAGACAAGTAGTGATTCTATAGCATCTCACTACACTGATGGACAGTGACTGTAATGGGTTTGGTGGGGGGGACCTGATGAAGGGGTAGTTCAATAACCATAATATTGCACATGTAATTGCAGATTAATGATAATAAAATAAATTATATTTTAAAAAACCCTCTCTACAGCATACTTTGGAGGGACTCCTACAAAAAGAAGTGTTCCTAAGGCTAAACATCTGACACTAGGGGTAATAAAACCACAGTAAAGAAAGTAGAACAATTAATTACTAAGAAAACGCAAAATTAAATCAACTACCCCCAAAGTGAGTCAAGAGAAAGACAAAGACTAAAGACTATGATACGTAATATATAAAGAATGGAAGGGGAACAAAAAGGAAGAGAAAAAAAGGAAAAAGAACTTTTAGATTGTGTTTGTAACAGCATACAGAGTGAGTTAAGGAAAAGGAAGATAGTAAAGAAATTAACTTTGAACCTCCGGTAACCATGAATCTAAAGCCTGCAATGGCAATAAGTACATACCTATCAAAAATCACCCTAAATATAAATGGTCGAATGCACCAATCCAAAGTCATAGAGTCACTGAATGGATAAAAAAAACAAGACCCATCTATATGCTGCCTTCAAGAGACTCACTTCAAACCCAAAGACATACACAGACTTAAAAGTAAAGGGATGGAAAAAGATATTTCTTGCAACTAACAGGGAGAAAAGAGCAGGAGTTGGAGTACTTGTATCAGACAAAACAGTCTTCAAAACAAAGAAAGTCACAAGAGACAAAGAAGGACATTACATAATAATAAAAGGGTCAATCCAACAAGAAGATATATATAAATATCCATGCACCAACACAGGAGCACCTACATATGTGAAACAAATACTAACGTAATTAAAAGAAGAAATAGAATGCAATGCATTCATTCTAGGAGACTTCAACACTCCACTCGCTCTGAAGGACAGATCAACCAGACCGAAAATAAGTAAGGAGACAGAGGCACTGAACAACACAATACAACAGATGGACCAAACAGACATCTACAGAACTCTACACCCAAAAGCAGCAGAATACACATTCTTCTCAAGGGCACATGGAACATTTTCAAGAATTGATCATATCCTGGGCCACAAAAAAGAGCCTCGGTAAATTCAAAAAGATTGAAATTCTACCAACCAGTTTCTCAGACCACCAAGTTATGATACTAGAAATAAATTATGCAAAGAAAATGAAAAATCCCACAAAAATGGAGGTGTCACAACATGCTCCTAAATAAACAATGGATTAATAACTGAATAAAAACAGAGATCAAGCAATATATGGAGACAAATGACAACAATAATTCAACACCACAAAATCAGTGGGACACAGTGAAGGCCATGCTAAAAGGGAAGTATACTGCAATACAGGCATACCTGAGCAAAGAACAATCCTATATGAACAGTATAAACTCACAATTAATGAAACTAGAAAAAGAAGAACAAATGAGACCCAAAGTCAGTAGAAGGAGGGACATAATAAAAATCAGAGCAGAAATAAAATCGAGGAGAATAAAACAATAGAAAGAATCAATGAAAGCAAGGGCTGGTTTCTCTGAGAAAATAAACTAAATAGATAAACCCCTAGCCAGACTTATAAAGAAAAAAAGAAAGTCTACACATAACCAGAATCAGAAATAAGAAAGGAAAAATCACAAAGGACAACACAGAAATACAAAGAATTATTAGAAAATACTATGAAAAATTATATGCTAACAAACTGGATAACCTAGAAGATATGGACAACTATCTAGAAAAATACTCTCCAAGGCTGACCAAGAAAGAAACAGAAAATCTGAATAGATCAAGTACCAGTAACAAAATTAAATTGGTGTTCAAAAAATCACGTAAGAACAAAAGACCTGGAGAAGATGGTTTCACTGCTGAATTTTATCAAACATTTAGTGAAGGCTTAATATCCATCCTAAAAGTTTTCCAAAAAGTAGAAGAAGAGGGAATACTTGGTGTAAGGTGGACTCACGGGTCTTAACGAAAGTGTGGCTGCGAACGAGCATGCGCGCAGGGCTCGGGGGAGGCGCGCTCCGGCTCCTGGCGGCGAAGACTACGACGACCAGAGAGAGGACCGAGGTGGCCTCCGAAGCAGCGGCAGAGCTCATGCCCCAGGACAGCGGGCGGGCCCGGAGAGACGAGTCCGGGACCCGGGGCATGTCTCCGGGGCATGTCTCCGGGGCCCCCATGAGGAGGCGGCGGCGGCAGTGATGGAGATCCCGCCGCAGGAGGCGCCGCCCGGGCCGGGCGCGGTCGGCAACGCCGAGGAGGCCCCCGCCGAGGCCCGGTCTCCTAGCCCCGCATCGCCCCCAGTCGACGGGCACCTCAAGGCTGCAGCCAAGCGCGTCACATTTCCCTCTGACGAGGATATCGTGTCCGGGGCCGTGGAACCCAAAGACCCCTGGAGACACGCCCAGAATGTGACCGTGGATGAGGTCATCAGTGCCGACAAGCAGGCCTGCCAGAAGCTGAACTGCAGACAGATCCCAAAGCTCCTCAGGCAGCTCCAGGAGTTCACAGACATCGGGCACCGCATCGACTGTCTGGACCTGAAAGGGAAGAAGCTTGACTACAAGACCTGCGAGGCCCTGGAAGAGGTCTTCAAGAGGCTGCAGTTCAAGGTCGTGGATCTGGAGCAGACGAACCTAGATGAGGATGGCACCTCGGCCCTCTTCGACATGATCGAGTACTATGAGTCGGCCACCCACCTCAATATCTCCTTCAACAAGCACATCAGCACCCGGGGCTGGCAGGCCGCTGCCCACATGATGCGCAAGACGAGCTGCCTGCAGTACCTAGACGCTCGCAACACGCCCTTGCTGGACCACTCGGCACCCTTCGTGGCCCGTGCCCTGCACATCCGCAGCAGCCTAGCGGTGCTGCACCTGGAGAACGCCAGCCTGTCGGGGCGGCCCCTCATGCTGCTCGCCACAGCCCTGAAGATGAACATGAATCTGCGAGAGCTGTACCTGGCTGACAACAAGCTCAACGGCCTGCAGGACTCGGCCCAGCTAGGCAACCTGCTCAAGTTCAACTGCTCCCTACAGATCCTGGACCTCCGTAACAACCACGTGCTGGACTCAGGTCTGGCCTACATCTGTGAGGGCCTCAAGGAGCAGAGGAAGGGGCTGGTGACCCTGGTGCTGTGGAACAACCAGCTTACGCACACAGGCATGGCCTTCCTGGGCAGGACTCTGCCACACACACAGAGTCTGGAGACGCTGAGCCTGGGCCACAACCCCATCGGGAACGAAGGTGTGCAGAACCTCAAGAACGGCCTCATTGGCAACCGCAGCGTGCTGCACCTCGGCCTGGCCTCCACCAAGCTCACATGCGAGGGCGCGGTGGCGGTGGCAGAGTTCATCGCCGAGAGCCCCCACCTCCTGAGACTGGACCTTCGGGAGAACGAGATCAAGACGGGCGGGCTCATGGCTCTGTCGTTGGCCCTCAAGGTGAACCACTCCCTGCTGCGCCTGGACCTCGACCGCGAGCCCAAGAAGGAGGCGGTGAAGAGCTTCATCGAAACGCAAAAGGCGCTGCTTGCTGAGATCCAGAACGGCTGCAAGTGCAACCTTGTGCTGGCGCGAGAGCGGGAGGAGAAAGAGCAGCGGCTGCAGCTGTCCACCTCCATGCCGGAGATCACTGTCACTGGGCCCCAGCCCAAAGACGAGCCCGCTGCCGAGGCGCGGGAGAACGGGGCCCCAGACCCCGGCCTCGGGCCAGACTCAGACTCAGACTCGGACTCGGAGGGGGACGACGGGGAGGAGGAGGATGGGGAGAGGGCCGGGGCCCCCTGCCCCACCCTGGTGCCCCCCACAGACTCCCTGGGCGCTGGGGACAGGAGTCCCCCAGGCAGCCCCTCCTCCCCCACCCAGCAGCGTATCTCCGTGTCCAGCCCAGGCCGGGGCCACAAAGTGTTCGTGGTAACCCAGGTGGAGAGTCCACCTGAGAGGACGGAGCCCCCTGTGCCCCCTGCCCCCCCTGCCCCTCCTTGTCCTCCTTCCCCTCCAGCCGTACCCTCGTCAGCCACCTCATCTGCCCCACTGCCAGCTGAGGCCGTGGGCACTTGGGACCCAGAGTCATCTGAGCCTCAGCCACAGCCGGAACCACCTCAGTTCGGGCCAGTGCTGCCTAATGGCCTGAAGCCTGAGTTCGCCCTCACACTGCCCCCAGAGCCGCCCCCAGGGCCCGAGGCCAAGGCGAGCAGCTGTGGCCTGGAACACGAACTGAGCTGCTCTAAGAACGAGAAGGAGCTCGAGGAGCTGCTTCTGGAAGCCAGTCAGGAATCTGGGCAGGAGACACTGTGACACTTTAGCTCCTTTTTTCCACTCTGTCTTCGAGGAGCTGAGGCCAGAGCCATAAGAATCTGCTCACCCTGACCCCCAGCCTTCCGGAGACCTGGGACGCCAGGGGTGTGGGGGCCTTTATAGGGACCCCTGCCCCCCAAGCAACACTACACGGGGTTCAGGAGCTGCAGGGAGTGACCCTCCCCACCCTGACTTAAGCACTTCTATTTATATGTCCAGCACTCGAAGACTCTGGGCTGGGGTGGATGGGAGGAGGAGGTAGAGGAGGTCTCCAAAGACATCAGCCATGAGGCCCGGTGCCCTTTCCAGAGGGACCAGTTCGGTCAGGCTTGCCCTGTCGAGGGCAGGAGTCCTGGGTGGTGGTGGGTTGATGAGACGGCCCCCAGGGGCCCTGGGCCCAGGAGCAGGCAGGAGGCATGGTGTGGGAGGGGCGGTGAGCGGTGGTGGTGGTTGGAATTCACAGAGCAGCCCCAGACAGGGCGAGGGCTGGGGCTGGGGTGGGGGGTGATGGGAGCAGAGGATCAGAGCTTTCTGTTTCTTAAGTGCAATAAATTTATCAGGGAGCTGTCATGGGGAGCAGCCAGGGTTCTGGAGACCCTGCTGTCCAAGCCACTTGAGGCTGCGCCCTGAGAGGCACTACAACCCAGGGGTGGGTGGGTGGTATGGGTGTGGGGTGAGGGCGGGGAGGGGCTTCTCCTGGCAGTGCAACTCTGTCCACCTTTTCTAATAAACCAGAGCTGGGTTCACCATTAAAAAAAGAAATTGCATCAAAAAGAATAAAATACCTAGGAATAAACCTAACCAACAAAGTGAAAGACCTATACTCTGAAAATTACAAGACACTCATCAGAAAAATTACAGAAGATACCAATAAATGGAAACACACCCATGCTCATGGATAGGAAGAATTAATATTGTCAAAATGGCCATCCTGCCTAAAGCAATGCAATCCCCATCAACATACCAACAGCATTCTTCAATGAACTAGAGCAAATTGTTCTAAAATTTATATGAAACCACAAAAGACCCCAAATAGCCAAAGCAATCCTGAGAAGGAAGAATAAAGCTTGGGGGATTACCCTCCCAACATCAAGCTCTACTACAAAGCCACAGTAATTAAGACAATTTGGTACTGGCACAAGAACAGACCCATAGACCAATGGAACAGACTAGAGTTCCCACATATAAACCCAAGCACATATGGTCAATTAATATATGATAAAGGAGCCATGGACATACAATAGGGAAATGACAGCCTCTTCAACAGCTGGTGTTGGCAAAACTGGACAGCTATATGCAAGAGAATGAAACTGGATTATTGCCTATCCCCATACACAAATGTAAACTTGAAATGGATCAAAGACCTCAATGTAAGTCATGAAACCATAAAACTCTTAGAAACAACATAGGCAAAAATCTCCTGAATATAAACATGAGCAACTTTTTTCTGAATGCATCTCCTTGAGCAAGGGAAACAAAAGCAAAAATGAACAAATGGGACTACATCAAAGTAAAAAGCTTCTGTACAGCAAAGGACACCATCAACAGAAGAAAAAGGCATCCTACAGTATAGGAGGATATATTTGTAAATGACGTATCTGACAAGGGTTAACATCCAAAATATATAAAGAACTTACACGCCTCAACACCCAAAAAGCATATAACCTTATTAAAAAATGGGCGGAGAATATGAACAGACACTTCTCCAAAGAAGAAATTCAGATGGCCAACAGGCATATGAAAGAATGCTCCACATCGCTAATTATCAGGGAAATACATATAAAAACCACTATGATATATCACCTCACACCAGTTAGGATGGCCAGTATCAAAAATACTAAGAACAGCAATTGCTGGCGAGGATGTGGAGAAAAGGAAACCCTCCTACTCTGCTGATGGGAATGTAAGCTGGTTTAACCATTGTGGAAAGCAATATGGAGGTTCCTCAAAAAACTAAAGATAGAAACACCATTTGACCCAGGAATTCCACTTCTAGACATTTACCCAAAGAATATAACTTCTCAGATTCAAAAAGACATATGTACCCCTATGTTTACTGCAGCACTATTTCCAAGAGCCAAGATATGGAAACTACCTAAGTGTCCATCAGTAGATGAATGGATAAAGAAGATGTGGTACATATACACAATGGAATACTATTAAGCCATAAGAAAGAAACAAATCCTACCATTTGCAACAACATGGATGGAGCTGGAGGGTATTATGCTCAGTGAAATAAGCCAGGTGGTGAAAGACAAGTACCAATTGATTTCCCTCATTTGTGGAGTATAACTATGAAGCAACATTGAAGGAACAAAACAGCAGCAGACTCACAGACTCCGGGAAGGGACTGGGGGTTACCAATGGTGAGGGGTGGGGGAGGGTGGGTGGGGAGGGAGGGAGAAGGGGATAGATGGGATTATGTTTAGTACACATGGTGTGGGGGCAGATCATGGGAAGACAGCGTAGCACAGAGAAGGCAAATACTGACTGTGTGGCATCTTACTACACTGATGGACAGTGCCTGCAATGGGGTATGGGGGGGGACTCGACAATATGGGTGAATGTAGTAACCACATTGCTTTTTCATGTTAAACCTTCGTAAGAGTGTATATCAATAATACGTTAATAAAAAAGAAAAAAGAAAAAAAGAAAAGACATCTAACTCTTTCTCTAATCACTGTCTAGGAGCCATTTAATCACCATGTTAGAAAGAGCCTCTCTGAGAACAAATCCACATAGGTGTAGGCAGGTAATAAAGAAATGGTGAGAAATAAACATACACATAGTACTGGAAACATAACCCAAGCCTCTGAATGCAGCTGTGTTTGATCCAGCACAAATCTTTGACTTCTCACTTACATGAGCAAATAACTATTTTCCAAGTTACTTTGAGTTGAGGGTTATTTTTTTTCTCCAAATAAAATAATGCTGACACAAATGTATCAACATTAATATGTATTCACCAAACTGAAGCAGATGCCATATTGCTCGTATAAACTCAAGAAATGTCACAATTCTTAAGCCATTACATCTACATACTCAATGGGGAATATTAATTTTCCATTATTAGCATTTCTAAACTTACAATTACCAAGAATTTTCTTTAAAGATTAAACTCCTTGCCAAGGCTTCTAGTTTTCCAGAGTTAAAGTTAACTGAATGCATTACTTATATTTCATTTTTTTAAATATTCACAATATACTTATTGAGTCCTTATTGTGTATGCCAGGTAGGCACAGTCTGCATTATTTATTTTAATGGCCACTTCACTTCTATGAAATATATACTATTACTATTATAGTACTATTACAATCTTCATTTTAAAGGTTAATAGGAGAGACTATAATAATGCATCTAATCATAGTAGTAGTATTTCTAAATAGTTATGAAGATTGTACTATGTCCCACACACTGTATTAAGCGTTTTACAACAAGTATCCCATTTAATCCTCACAATTATCTTCTGAGTTAGGAACTATCATCCCCATTCTATGGATGAGGAAACTGAGGCTTAGAAAAGGAAATGCAGAGCCAAGACCTGCATTTCACATCAGAATTGGTCCACAACCTTTCAAAACATGCCACACTGCATCCCAATAAGTTATATATTATCTAAAGTGCATTTCAAGTTGCCTAATGAAAACCTGATATCATCAACTTTATTTTTGTTCTTGAAATGCCATACCATGTGATTTATATTTTTAAATTTCTCATCTCTGGAAAAAGTAAAGATATATATTAAGGGAAATTCATATTATTTACTGTAGGTCAAAAAATAAAACAGTAGCGCACTGAATTATGCATTAACTATTTTATTAACCACTCAAAAGGGTGTAGGAAAAATCTATTTCAAAGTCGTATGATGTTTCCAAGCTATTACTAAACTGTGAAGTCTTGTTGTGGGAAAAGCCTTGTCCCTATTGTGAGGGGACATTTCAGATTCTTAAAAATGCTTCCCTACTAGCAAATACCCAAAGCACATCTTTCAAAAGTCACATTTTGCACAAAAACTATTATACTTACCTACATACCCACATATTATACAAACTACACATACATAGTCATGTGTAAGAAATGTGATCAAAAATATATTTATTAACAGTTTATCACCGAGAAAGCTCCACGTGACAAAATTTTATAACTTTCTCCTATAGATAACAATTCCCTTACCTCAAGTGTCAAAAGTATTCTTACTGTACATATTCATTATCAGGAGTCTCCTTGAAACCAACTGCAGAAGCAGAGAAGAAAAAAGAGACAAGAAACTGGCCCTATCAACCAAGCCGTTGCAGAGCGAGCTCCCATCAGTCAGGACAGGCTCCCTCAGCTGACAGAAAGGTCGCACACACGCTTCGTAAACTGTCCCTTCCTGAACCAACTAGAAGTTGACTCCTTCAGAATATAATTAGGTCTGGTTTCCAGAGTGTGAAAATTAATTTTTTTAAGTAAGAACAGGATATTTTCATTAGTTGAACAGACAGAAGGGAGCATTTGTTAAAACTGCCATTCCTGAACACCTGCTTAGCTGACCCAGACTGCAGCCCAGGCCCTGACGGAAGCCACAGTCAGGAAAGCGCATCAGCGCGTGGCATACAATTCACCATGATTTGTTTAGTTCATAAAAATGTCTTTAATAGTGATACAAGGCATACACTTTTTAACTTTATTTACTTTTGTTTGATAAAAGTTACAGTGTTGCCTGAATTATACGGCGTCATTTTAGAGTTTCACACGGTTGCACTCCGTGCTCTTGGTAGCCCTACTACGCGTTTGCTATGTGAGCAGGGAAGCAAAAGGAAAAAGATAACCCATTTCTGTTCATTAATACTCATTACCTATTCTGCCACCAATCCCCCCAAGAAATATCCTGTTTGTAACTAAACTTAATTTCCATTCCAAGAGTTCAGTGGGAAGGATAATTTCCATCCATTTCTATTATTTCAAAGTAAGGCCAGGAAAAGTCCCCATTTCATGTCCCAGTACTCTTGTAATTTCGACCTTGAATAATAAACCTTCTCTCTCTGGCCAAACCTTTAACATCTTCACAACCTCAGAGTCTTGGGCCTTGCAGAAAACAAGATAAAGTTCTAAATGGATATTTACAAGGAGGACTGACATTCATTTGGGTCCTATGCATTGTAGTAAGTTGTTGCCTCTGTCTCTAGACCTCTTGAACAGTGAGTACAAAAATAGGACACCAAGACCCTGACTCTATCATTGGACCTAGTTTGACAGAAGCATCCTGGCCAACCTACACTTCGCTGTGTGAGTGCAGCACATGGGACTTACTGGGGAAGTAAGACATTTCTGATGAGAGCGAGAAGATTGCTGTCAGAATCAGCCTTCGCTTCCTTGCCATCCTCAACCTCCTGGTTCACAAGTAGAGATGTGGTTTCTGAGAGCAACCGCAAGCTGAAGAGTCTCCACTCCACTTGAAAGAAAACAAAATGCCAAGAATGTGACTACACGGAGATAGAATGAAAACAGAATGTGTGACTGTCGGAATTCTCACTGATGCAGTCACACTTACCATTTTGGCTTTGAACCAAGGAAACCAAGGGTGGCAGGACATAATCAACAACCTAAAAGAAAAGGTAGAAAAGACTTAGTTCAAGTCTCTGTAAACACAAAACTGAAATCAATCATTATCTATGCTTTTTCCACTGACAGAAAAACTAATCAAAGGAGTGAAGAAAATCAACAGCAAAATTTATCCTGGATTTAAATTCTGCATGACATTCAATTTAAGCTCATTTAACTCTGAAAAAGTCCTCCAGTCAAAAGGACATTATGATCATCAAAACTGTAATTTATCAAATCCTTCAGCATTTATGAAAGGAACTTCAGTATATATTACAAAACCTGGTTGGCACAGGTTGACATTAAACCACCAAATTAATATATGCTGGTGATCATTACTCAAGGTTAAACAACAATCAAAATGTTGGGGGAAAAGGAGACATACAATCCTCATGTTTTATCAAACACATCAAAAGGCTATGACAAGTTAATCTTGGTTATTTTTAGAAATAGATTCAAAAGAATAAATCCAATATGCAGACCACCTCTATCTTCCTCAGTACATCAGAATACAACCATATATGTCTTCAAACCTACTCCAAAATAGTAAGTTTCTTTCCCCAAATGAAAATGGACAGTCAAGAAGAAAGCATTTTTCTCAGTCTAATTTTGAAACCTACTATCTCATTTGATGAACTATTTAGGCAACAATCAATGAAATTCCTATTGTTTAAAACTGAATTTATTACTGATCCTAAGATGCATATTTGTTCTCTCCACACTGATAAATGGGCAGGAGAAGTCGTTCACAGCCTGACACCACCACCTTGCTATGTAAACCACCGAAATGATGCCCCGCACAGGTAAGAACGTCCATGGGGTAGTAGCCCTAGTGTTGACCTGTTCAGGGTCCACTTCACATATTTTAGTTCTTATGTAATATTATCTCTAGATATTTGTATAAGAACCCTAAGAACCAGAGATGTTTTGTTTACCCTCTTCCATTAAGTGATACAAAGCATATATATCATGCTGTACTAAGGAATTTTGAGAACTCTAAACTCCCAGTTACATCAAAAGCAAAAATATGCAAGGGAAAAATATATCACACTATCAACACCTATCAACAACTACCTTAAATGTTTAAGAGAACATATTAAGAGAGGAGTGGGACTGAATAAATTATCTAAGGTTCAGCTGAAGAAGTCTGAAAAACAACAAGCAAGCATGGTCAAAACAGCCAGAGTATCAGACAGAAGAGGAATAGACAAAAATCAATAGTATTCCTTCATGCCTACAACAACAGATTAAATAACATAATTGGAAAAAGGTGCCATTTACAACAGCAATAAAATTCTAAGGTGTCTATGGTATCATGGCTTTTACAGAAAAAAAATAAATTTATAGCCATGATAGCCATTGATGGAGTTCTGAAAAAAAAGCTTGAATGTTGTCACAACCATCCTCATAGCAACAAAAAAGTTGAACAGAAAGTCAACAACTCTTCTCAGACATATCAGAGAATTGAAGTCATAGAGTAAACGGCAAGAGACAGGCAAATACAGAGAATCACAGCTTAAAAGGAGCGGAAACCACCACTGGAGCAAGCAACTGGTATAAAAACTTAAAGGGTAATGACTAATTGCTACAGCCTAAGCTTGAGAGAGAAAAATTCCTGGACGCCCAGCTTTAGTGGAGTCTCAATTCCCAGGAATTTACCTTCCGGAGCGCCACCAGACTCTCAGTGTGAAAATCAGAGAAAAATCCCTCATGCTTCTGGCAGACAGAAAGGAAAATTAACCATTTTAGGAAACATGTGAAGAACACTCATTTCTTCTTAACAAAGGGCTAGACTGAAGGGACACTATTTTACCAGAACTTAACAGACCTGGGGGAAAAAAATATCCAACATCAGTAAACTCAGAGCCTTCCTGTGTCCCCTACGGAGGGCAAAAAGCAAAGAAGCACTTGTGAAGGTCACAACCCAGATGCACAGGCTCACAAAAAGAATGAGACCTAATCATAGATCTGCAGAATGCTTTCCCTCCTCACCATACCTTACCACATCAACAGGGCTCCTGTATAATAACGTAGGACTACAGAAGAGAGACATGTAATACACAGGCTTTATTTAAGAAGAAGTCATTAGGGAAACCCAAAAATAACAGGAGAGACAAAAACAAGGACTCTGGAGGGATTTTGCTTCTGAAACCTACAGCTACACAAACAGTTAACACAGCCCGACTCCTGGCCAGATAAACATAAAATGCCATACAAACAACCCTTTCATCTCAGTTCATTTTACCTGATATATCATATATCAAGTGAATATTTAAAGTGTTCAGAGAAAAAAAAACACTAATCTAGCATTCTGAGTGAAATTATACCTCAAAGGTAAAAAGAGAAATACTTTCTTATACAAAGAAAAACCAAAGAAAATTTTTGCCAGTAGACCCGCCTTGAAAGAAATGTTAAAGGAAGTTCTTCAGAGAGAAGGAGAATGATATAGGTCCAAAACCCAGATCTATATGTCAGAGAAGAAATAAATGAAGATAAAGCAAAGCCACTGATGAGAAGACTCAGAGAAGTCAGGTCACCTCTCTGCATATTAATCTATAATTCCAATATAATACAAATAAATATTCCAGCAAGGTTTTCATGAACTCCTCATATTGATTCTATAATGTACTTGCAAAGTAGCAGGTCAAGAATATCAGAAAAATTTCAAGAAAGCATTAGGCAGATATGCCTCACCCTATCAAATTTCCAGGTTTACAATGATGGAAATAAAGTGGGACAAGCACAGAGCCAGACAAAGAGATCCATGGAATAGTACAGAGTCTAAAAACAGACACATATGGGAACTCAGTAAGTGGCAGAGGGAAAAACACAGATTACTCATTGAAGAGTATAGGTACAATTAGCTATTTGGCAAAAAGTATCAAAGAATGGGAAAAAATAAAATAGTTACAGGAAGCTTAAAGATCTAACAGTTAAAAGCTTTTAAAGGAAAATATGAGAGAATAGCTTTGTGGAAAAGGAGGAAAAAAATTTTAATGACACTAAAAAGCACAAACTAAAAGGAAAATGCTAATTATTTTGACAATAAAATGAAAAACATTTGTATAGATGAGTCTCCATAAACAAAATGAAAAGAATCTGACCGATTGGCTAGGGAAAGTTCTGAAATCCCCATACCTGACAAAGGATTAATATGCAGAATACATTTAAAAAATTCAATTTGAAAAAAAAACAAAACCCAAAACTGGATAAAAGATATGAGCCAGTGGTTCCAAAAATGGAATACCCAAATAGACAATAAACATATGAACACTATCCAACCCCACCAATAATCATAGGACTGAAAATTAGAACACTGAAATACCAATTTACATAGATCCAGTTTAAAAATCACATAATACCAGTATTTGCAAGACGGGGTAGGAAATTGGTACTCACATACCATCCTAAGTCAGTAAACTGGTTTAATAACTTAGAAGAACAACTTAGAAGAACAAATACCAAACAAAACTGAAGATGATCACATCCTACAAACTCAACAATTCTGCTTCTATGTGATGCACTCAACGATACTCATTGAAGATCTGATTTCAAGAGTGGATAAGTCAAATATTTAATGACATCAACTTGTAAAAGAATATAGACAGCATGACACTGTGTATCTTGAAACAATACAGGTAATCTTAATACATAATAAATGTAAATTTCTGTATTAAAATATATCCCATAAGTTTTAAAAGAAGCAATCTTAATTATGTCATTGAATTTTTTAACTAACATAGTTTTTCTTTGAATAACTCAAGGCAATTATAATATTATCCCAGGATGATACAAATTTAATCCTTGCAATTGAGAATGACCCTGTAGAAGTAACAGGGGGAGGATAGTAATGGGGTAAAAATGCTTTCTATAATACGTAAATCAAGACTACAATAAAATTCAGAAGCTTAGTTGACTATTCACTTTCAAGTCATATTTTTGCTGAGCAATGACAATTACTTTATCGAACAAAAACTACCCACTAAGACATGTACTGAAAAAAATTTTTAATTATACTGAAGATGTCTGTATCCTTGGCAAGGCAAACTAGGCAAGGGATATAAAAAAATGAAAAAAGTTTCAACAATTTTATTTATTTTATTTATATTCTATTTAGTAACTATGTAGATCAAAATAATAAATGGTTTTTAGAAAAATATCATTGATTTTAAAATCCCAAAAAGGAAAAGGAGACCATATGTCTTTTGGCAAAATCTTCATTTAAATATATGAGGATTCTAGCAAAAAAGAAGACATGAAAATAAAACTTTTAAAATGTTAGTTATGTAGGAGCATAGATTAAAGAAACATTTAGTTCTGGAGCAGAGTTTTAGGCAAAAAATTTAAAGAAAATTTTACAAAGGAAATATTTCAATATATTCCCACACAAATCAGAAGGGTTACTGTATTTACTCTCAACAAAACACAAGGAAAGAAATTATATAACTGATGAATCCCAACATTTACACAAACATTTAATTGTAGGTAGACCCACATAAATAGATATACAAACACACACAAACATAAAAGAAAATGATTTAGATGAGCTCACAGTATGCATGTAAGGGGAATTTATCACCTCCACAATCAAACTTAATAGCTACTAAGGGCTAGAAGGGAAATGAGCCCATTTATAAATAGGTATACACACAGATATAAAGTAACTAACGTTACATAAATTGGGGTGTGTAGATGAGACCGGGTTTCTTGGAAGAGGGGAGGTATGCTTTGCTGTTATTGCCACTGCCGTTGCAATAAGTAAATGCTAAGAGTTATACTCCAAGGACTAAGAGATCCATATGAAGACTTGCCTCCCCATCGTCCCCACCCTCGCTTTTTTGAGATAGAGCAATTTACTCTGAATTTTAAAACATCCAGATAAAAATTAAAGCAATCATCTACATATGTAACCTACAAGATATCAGTCAGAGATGAGAAAACAACTCTCAATTAAGAGAGAAGATTGGATCAAAATGACAGAAGAAGTAGAATTCCAGCCTCGGCCTCCAGCCCGAAGCCCCTGGGCATCACGCACTTACTGGCTCACAGAGGGGGACTGCTGCAAAACAAGAGAGCAGCTCCAAGGGTCCTCAGAGGGGTTCAGCAGAGCACAGGGCCAGGGCACAGGAAAGGCTCTTGGGAACGCAATTATGATTACTTGGGCCCAGCAGCAGGGCGAGTTTGTCCTTTTCAAAAAATATTTCGATAACTGCATTTCAATACAGTTTCCTATATAACACTACACATTTTAATTTTTTGTTTTATGCATTTAAAAACATCATTTTGAGAATAAGTCCACAGACCTCACCAGACTGCCAGTCTTCCAATGTACAAAACACAGAAAGAAATGAGTCCAAAGCCAAGAACACCACTCCACTGGGCTCACTGAATTCTTGTACCCTTCCAAGAGTGTACAATATTACTAGCCGATCCGCATATCCTGAAAAAAGGACTAATTTCACCAAAGAAAAAAATCTTTCTAACAGACACTTCACAAGTGTGAACTTCTGATTAGAGTCTTTCAAATGCCAACCAACCACTCCTGGGGGGTGTATTCCCGGTAGCGATCTTCACATTCAAACTAATTCTTCATCCTAGAGCAGAGATGAGAACCAAGTCACACACATAGTTCCAAACCTCTAAGATGAAGTGTCTTCAAGTAAATTACTCTAAGCATGTCAAAATAATACTGGGAGAAACCTTAAAATGACTTACAAAATCGTATCACACTTCTCTCCCATCACATACACGATCCTTTCTGGCCTTAACACCCACTCCTCACCCAGGAACCCAATGAGGAGTTGGTTCCTGTTGCCTTCAATATTTAGCTCAAGAACTGGATCCTCTAAAAATCACCTCCAGACCTGTTAAAATGAGCAGAGCTCCTGGTACACCCCACGCACATCACCGATACACACTCTTCAAGCTACGTGCGATCTGGGCTTCTCATACATCTCTTCTTTCCAGTACTGAACCTATTCAAAGCAGGGTCTGCCTGCAGCTCACTAGTGCAGTCCTTTAGAGAGGTCGTTTACAAAAAGTACTTAGTATGAAAATAAGAGTGATGAATATATAAGTAAACCAAAAGCTTTTAAGTTTTCTGTGGTCCACTTTTGACATCACTGCTCTAACTATTGAAACTACTTTATCTTATTAATATGAGTAGGATGCAAAAAGCTTTGAAACCTAAAAGGTATTTTACAGAATGCTAATTTTTCAAAATGAAAAACAAAACACCTAATTTGATTTTGTATTATATTGCCAGATGAGATCACACCAAACCTTGACTTTTAAATAAAACTCTCAGCCCTGCAGGCTGTACAAAATAAGTGTCCTCACTAAGATCTCTGAGAATGCACAGGGGTTTGCTTACGTTCCCTGGGTTCACTGCCAACTCTGGAGTTTTCATCTCACTTAACTCTAGCATATTATTTGCTTTTGACCTTCTGCTATGTGCTTCTGAGAGGCTGAATAGGCAAATGAACAGTGGTCAGACTACATACGACAACAAGAAACAGACCCACACCCTCCACAGGAGAAAGCCAGGGAAGCCATCAGTTCAGGACAGTAGGACTTGGTGGATATGACTGTCAGTTTCGCTCTACTTTTTGTACCCTACCCCCTCCAACTCAAGACCAGCCAGAGAAGCCAGATACACTCCGATGTCCCAGTCATATAAGATGCCCTGTTTCTCATTAGCCCACCACCAGTTCCCCGTGCAATCAGGGCACACCTTAGCCTTCCCTTTTTTAAAAGCACTGCCTGCCTTTGAGTCTCAGCCAAAAGCAAGTAATGGTGAGTACCTCCTTGCTAGAGCAAGCTCCGAATAAACAGCCACTGCTATTCTCACCTGGGTGGTCTTTCTTAATTTCCCCCTTTCTACTGTACCATACCAACATGGACACAGAACACAGTCACATTTTAAGAAATGAATTTAAAAGTTTCCCAAGATCTCTTTATACCAGACTTCACTAAGGGTTTAAAGTGATGCAGATTTCATAACTGCAACTTCAATAAGTAAGATCTGAATATTACACTTCCTCCTATTAGTGAACACTTAATCACCTGCACTGTTGACTTTTCTCACTAACCTTTTCAATCCACAAGTCCTGGGGACCTGCCCTGTTCTGCCTTTTCTAAGCCCCCTCTTTGCTCCTGCTCCTTTTCCTCTTCTCTCATCTCACACACTCACGAATGTCTGTTCATTTATGCAAACAAATGTACCCTGCCACCCCCATCCCCTTTGTCCATCCGGACTTCTAGGCTACTCCTAGATCCCAACTCATAAAAGAAATATAGAGCAATCTATGGCCAGCTAGTTATAAAAAGCCCAGGAAGATGTACCCAGATGACAGACAAGTTTCCTCTCCCCGCCAGCAGATTATATTCCAAGGGATGGAGCAACTACATACAAAAAGGAGGTCCCCTTCTGCATAATCCAAAGCCCACACCTTCTACTAGAGAAGAAGGAATCTCACTTCTAAATATACTGTTTTTTGAAAATGCATTTTACTTATTGCAACAGTAGCTACATAATTTGGGGGGGGGCATCGTTAATGTACAATCACTTGAACAACATTATGGTTACTAGACCCCTATTACAAAGTCGCCCCCCATACCTGATTACAGTCACTATCCATCAGCATAGTAAGATGCTATAGATTAATTACTTGTCTTCTCTGTAAATACTGTGTTTCCCGTGTGCCCCTCCCCACTACATTACGTGTGCTAATCCATATGCCCCATTTCCCCTTATATCCCTCCCTACCCACCCATCCTCTCCAGTCACTTTCCCTTTGGTAACTGTTAGCCAATTCCTGGGTTCTGTGAGTCTGCTGCTGTTTTGTCCCTTCAGTTTTTTCTTTATTCTTATTCTCCATAGATGAGTGAAATCATTTGATACTTGTCTTACTAAACCTGGCTTATATCATTGAGCATAATACGCTCTAGCTCCATCCATGTTGTTGCAAATGGAAGGATTTGTTTCTTTCTTATGGCTGAATAATATTCCATTGTGTATGTGTACCACATCTTCTTTATCCATTCATCTACTGATGGACACTTAGGTTGCTTCCATTTCTTGGCTATTGTAAATAATGCTGCAATCAACATAGGGGCGCATATTTCTTTTTCAAACTGCACTGCTGCATTCTCAGGGTAAATTCCTAGGAGTGGAATACCTGGGTCAAATGGTATTTCCATTCTGAGTTTTAGAGGAACTTTCATACAGCTTTCCACAATGGTTGAACTAATATACATCCCCACCAGCAGTGTACGAGGGTTCCCCTTTCTCCACATCCTCGCCAACATTTGTTGTTCTTTGTCTTTTGGATGTTGGCCATCCTAACTGGTGTGAGGTGATATCTCATTGTGGTTTCAATTTGCATTTCTCAGATGATTAGCGATGTGGAGCATCTTTTAATGGGCCTGTTGGCCATCTGAATTTCTTCTTTGGAGAAGTGTCTGTTCAGTTCCTCTGCCCATTTTTTAATTGGTTTATTTGCTTTTGTATGTTGAGATGTGTGAGTCTTTACATATTTTGGATGTCAACCCCTTATTGGATATGTCACTTATGAATATATTCTAAGATACTGTAGGATGTCTTTTTCTTTAACTGATGGTGTCCTTTGCTGTACAGAAGCTTCTTAGTTTGATACAGTCCCACTTGTTCATTTTTACATTTGCTTCCCTTGACCGGGGAGATATGTTCCTGAAGAAGTTGCTCACGTTTATGTCCAAGAGATTTTTGCCTACGTTTTTTTTCTAAGAGTTTTATGGTTTCATGACTTACATTCAGGTCTTTGATCCATTTTGAGTTTACTTTTGTGTATGGGATTAGGCAATGATCCAGTTTCATTCTCTTACATGTACCTGTCCAGTTTTGCCAACACTGGCTGTAGAAGAGGCTGTCATTTCCCCATTGTATATCCATGGATCCTTTATCATATATTACAATATATGCACGGGTTTATATCTGGGCTTTCTATTCTGTTCCACTGATCTATGGGTCTGTTCATGTGCCAGTACCAAACTGTCTTGAGTACTGTGGCTTTGTAGTAGAGGTTGAAGTCAGTGAGCATAATTCCCGGTGCCATATTCTTCCTTCTCAGGATAGATTTGGCTATTTGGGGTCTTTTGTCATACCATATGAATTTTAGAACTATTTGTTCTAGTTCATTGAAGAATGCTGTAGGCATTTTGATAGAGATTGCACTGAATCTGTAGATTGCTTTAGGCAGGATGGCCATTTTGACAATATTAATTCTTCCTAGCCAAGAGCATGGAATGAATTTCCAATTATTACTGTCCCCTTTAATTTCTCTTAACAGTGTTTTGTATTTTTCAGGGTATAGGCCTTTCACTTCCTTTGTTAGGTTTATTCCTAGGTATTTTATTCTTTTTGATGAGATTGTGAATGGAATTGTTTTCCTGATTTCCTTTCTGTGAGTTCACCATTAGTGTATAAGAATGCAACAGATTTCAGTGTACTAATTTTGTATCCTGCAACTTTGCTGAATTCAGGTATTAGATTTAGAAGTTTTGGAGAGTATTCTTTAGGGTTTTTTATGTACAGTATCATGTCACCTGGAAACAGGGACAGTTTGACTTCTTCCTTGCCAATCTGGATGCCTGTTATTTCTTTGTGTTGTCTGATTGCCATGGCTAGGACCTCCAGAACTATGGTGAATAAAAGAGGAGAGAGTGGGCATCCTTGTCTTCTTCCCGATCTTAAAGGAAAAGCTTTCAGCTTCTTGCTTCAAAGTATAATGTTGGCTATGGGTTTGTCATATAGGGCCTTTATTATGTTGAGATACTTGTCCTCTGTACCCATTTTGTTGACAGTTTTTATCACGAATGGATGTTGAATTTTGTCGAATGCTTTTTCAGCATCTATGGAGATGATCATGTGGGTTTTGTCCTTCCTTTTGTTGATGTAGTGGATGATGTTGATGGATTTTCGAATGTTGTACCATCCTTGCATCCCTGGGATGAATCCCACTTGATCATGATAGATGATCTTCTTGATGTATTTTTTTAATTCGGTTTCCTAATATTTTTTTTATTAAGGTATTATTGATATACACTCCTATGAAGGTTTCACATGAAAAAACAATGTGGTTACTACATTTACCCATATTATCAAGTCTCCACACATACCCCAATTCAGTCACTGTCTATCAGTGTTGTAAGATGACACAGATTCACTGTGTGCCTTCTCTGTGCTACACTGTGTTCCCCGTGATTCCCCACATCATGTGTACTAAACATAATACCCCACAATCCCCTTCTCCCACCCTCCCCACCAGCCCTCCCACACCCCTCCCCTTTGGTAACCACTAGTTTCTTCTTGGAGTCTCTTGAGTCTGCTACTATATTGTTCCTTCAGTTTTCCATTGTTGCTGTACTTCACAAATGAGGGAAATCACTTGGCACTTGTCTTTCTCCACCTGGCTTATTTCACTGAGCATAATATCCTCCAATTCCATCCATGTTGTTGCAAATGGCAGGATTTGTTTCCTTCTTATGGCTGAATAGTATTCCATTGTATATATGTACCACATCTTCTTTATCCATTCATCTACTGATGGACACTTAGGTTGCTTCCATATCTTGGTTATTGTAAAAAGTGCTGCAATAAACATAGTGGTGCATATGTCTTTTTGAATCTGAGAAGTTGTATTCTTTGGGTAAACTCGAAGAAGTGGGATTCCTGGGTCAAATGGTATTGGTATTTTTAGTTTTTTGAGGAACCTCCATATTGCTTTCCACAATGGTTGAACTAGCTTACATTCCTACCAGCAGTGTAGGAGGGTTCCCCTTTCTCCGCATCCTTGCCAGCATTTGTTGTTCTTAGTCTTTTGGAAGGTGGCCATCCTTACTGGTGTGAAGTGATATCTCATTGTGGCCATTTGCTAATATTTTGTTGAGTATTTTTGCATCTATTTTAATCTGGGATATTGGTCTCTATTTTTATTTTTTTTTGTGGTGTCTTTTTCTTGTTTTGGTAGTAGAGTGATGTTGGTCTCATAGAATGAGTTTGGGAGTATTCCCTCCTCTTCTACTTTTTGGAAAACTTTAAGGAGGATGGGTATTAGGTCTTCACTAAATGTTTGATAAAACTTCGCAGTGAAACCATCTGGTCCAGGGGTATTGTTCTTAGATTGTTTTTTGATTACTAATTTAATTTCTTTAATGGTCATTGGTCTATTCAGATTTTCTGTTTCTTCCTGGATAAGCCTTGGAAGGTTGTATTTTTCTAGGAAGTTGTCCATTTCTTCTAGGTTATCCAGTTTGTTACCATATAATTTGTCATAGTATTCTCTCATAATTCTTTGTATTTCTGTGGTGTTTGTATTGATTTTTCCTTTCTCATGTCAGATTCTTTTTCTATGTGTAGACTCTTTTTTTCTTGGTAACTCTGGCTATGGGTTTATCTATTTTCTTTATTTGCTCGAAGAACCAGCTCCTGCTTTCATTGATTCTAGTGCTTTATTCTTCTCAATTTTATTTATTTATGCTTTAGTCTTTATTATGTCCCTCCTTCTACTGACATTGGGCCTCATTTGTTCTTCCTGTTCTAGTTTCATTAATAGTGAGTTTAGACTGTTTATTTAGGATTGTTCTGCTTTCCTGAGGTAGGCCTGTATTGCAATATATTTCCCTCTTGCATGGCCATTAATGTGTCCCACAGATTTTGTGGTGTTGTATTATTGCTCTCATTTGTCTCCATATATTGACTGATCTCTTTTTTTATTTGGTCATTGATCCATTGAATATTATGAGCATGTTATTAAGCTTCCATGTGTTTGTGGCCTTGTTCATTTTCTTAGTGTAATTTATTTCTATTTTCATAGCTTTGTGACCTGAGAAGCTGGTTGGTACAATTTCAATCTTTTTTAATATACTGAAGTTCTTTTTGTGGCCTAGTATATGATCTACTCTTGAAAATATTCCATGTGCATTTGAGAAGAATGCGTATCCTGTTGCTTTTGGGTGGAGTGTTCTGTAGATGTCCGTTAGGTCCATCTGTTCTAATATGAAGTTCAGTGCATCTGTCTATTTATTTATTTTCTGTCTGGTTGATCTGTCCTTTGGAGTGTGCGGTCTGTTGTAGTCTCCTAAAATGAATGCATTGCACTATGTTTACCCCTTTAATTCTGTTAGTATTTGTTTCACATATGTAGGTGATCCTGTGTTGGGTACATAGATATTTATAATAGTTATATCCTCTTGTTGGACTGACCCTTTTATCAATTTGTAATATCCTTCTTTGTCTCTTGTGACTTTCTTTGTTTTGAAATCTATTTTGTCTGATACAAGTACTGCAATTCCTGCTTTTTTCTACTAGTTGCCTGAAATATCTTTTTCCATCCCTTTACTTTCCGTCTTTGTATGTCTTTCGGTTTGAAGTGAGTCTCTTGTAGGCAGCATATAGATGGGTCTTGTCTTTTTATCCATTCAGTAACTCTATGTCTTTTGATCGGTGCATTCAGACCATTTATATTTAGGGCGATTATTGATAGGTATGTACTTATTGCCATTACAGGCTTTAGCTTCGTGGTTACCAAAGTTTCAAGGGTAATTTCCTTACTACCTAACAGTCTAATTTAACTCACTTCAAACACAATCTAAAGGTCCTTTTTTTTCTTTTTCCTCCTTTTTCATCATCCTCCATTCTTTGTATGATATGAATCATTTTCTGTACTCTTGGTCTATCCCTTGGGTGACATATATTTAGCCTTAGGAATACTTCCATCTATAGGAGTCCCTCCAAAATGCACTGTATATGTGGTTTGTGGGAGGAAACTTCTCTCAGCTTTTGCTTATTGGAAAATTGTTTCATCCATCCTTCAAATTTAAATGATAACCTTGCCAGGTAGAGTATTCTTGGTTCAAGGCCCTTCTGCTTCATTGCATTAAATATATCATGGCACTCCCTTTGGCCTCTAAGGTTTCTGTTGAGAAATATGATGATAGCCTGATGGGTTTTCCTTTGCATGTGGTCTTTTTTCTCTCTCTAGCTGCTTTTAAAAGACTGTCTTTATCCTTGATCTTTCCCATTTTAATTATTATATGTTTTGATGTTGTCTTCCTCGGGTTCCTTGTGTTGGGAGATCTGTGCACCTCCATGGCTTGAGACACTATTTCCTTCCCCAGATGGGGAAGTTTTCAGCAATTACCTCCCCAATAACACTTTCTTTCCATTTCTCTCTCTTCTTCTTCTGGTACCCCTATAATGTGAATATTGTTCCATTTGGATTGGTCATACAGTTCTCTCAATATTCTTTCATTCATAGAGATTCTTTTTTCTCTCTGTACATCAGCTTCTTTGTTTTCTTCTTCTCTCATTTCTATTCCATTTACCATCTCTTCTACTACATCTAATCTCCTTTTAAATCCATTATATGTTTTATACCAGATACGGAATTTTTTAATGATTGAATCTTTGACTTAAATTCGTTCCTGAGTTCTTGAATATTTTTCTGTTCCTTCATAAGCATGTTTATAATTTTTATTTTGAACTCTCTTACAGGAAGATTGGTGAGTTCAGTTTCATTTGGTCCTTTTTCTGGGGTTTGTGAGATTTTGGTCTGAGCCATGTTCTTATGACGTTTCATATTTCTGTGTGGTACCACTAGTACACAGAAACTCCAGTCTCTGGAGCTGCTCAGTCCCTAGAGTGAGGTTGGGGGTTGTAGGGGAGCGGAGCTGGTGCATGGGGGGAGGAAGGATCTGTTTCCTGATTCCCGTCTGTGGTGCCTGTCTCCAGTGTCAGAGTCAGTGGGCCAAGCACACACATGTAAGCCTCTGTGCTTTGGTCTCTAGCTGTTGTAGGTGGGGCCTCTCTCTGTCTAGCCTGACACCAGCACAATGACTGCCAGTTTGCCAACCGGTGTCCGCAGACTAGGAAGAATGTGCAGCGGGCTGCATGTCATAGTAGGGATCCTTAGAGCTGGGTAGGCTGCCAGAGGGATGGAGCACCTGAAGTTCCTCAAAGTTCCCACCTAGCTGGGCAGAGCACACCCAGACAATATTGTCCAGCTCTCCCTTCTCCCGTGCAGCAAGCTCCATGGAAACCCTGCACCCCTTCAGCAGCACTCTCGCTACAAGGAAGCCTCTCAGAACACCTGCCTCTCCTCTGACATAGAGCTGCTTCATGAGTATCTCTCCCTCCATAAACAGCCAGAATGTGAGTCTCCAAAGCATTACGCCCGTATGAGCTCCCTAACATCCAGAGCACCACACAATACAGGCTTCCACTCACAAAGCAGATTTCCAGAGATGGCATTCAGAAGTCCCAAGCTTCCAACCCCTCCCTGGTCCATTTCTCTTCCTCCTGCCGGTGAGCTGGAGTGGGGGAAGGGCCTGGTTCCCGCCAGATTAAGGCTTTCCTATGTTATCCTGTTTCGTGAGGTCTGCTCTGTTCATGAGGTCTGTAGGCAGTCTGGTTCAGCCTTCTTTCTTGTTGCTGTTGTAGGATTAGTTGTATTAATTAATTATATTTTTGTATGATTGGGGATTTAGGGAGTAGTTCTCCGTGTCACCTCTCACGCAGTCATCTTGAATCTCCCCCAGTACACATTTACAACAGTATTTTTTATTTTCTTCACTTAACACACATCGACTTCTATGCAAAATTGTGGCTAAGTTCCCCCAGGAATTCAGAAATATCAAATCTTATTTTATAACAGCACAAAGTATGATTATTGACTTATCATGTGAGAGACTGTTGCTTGATTTAAAAGGTAAGATTTGGGAGTTTTCTCAAGATGGCCGCATGAGTAGGGTGGTGGAAATCACCTCAAAAAACCACATATATTTTGAAAATGCACCAAATACAACTATTCCTAAAAGAGAGACCAGAAGATACAGTACAACAGCCCATCTACATCTACATCTGCAAGAACTCAGCATCTCACGAAAAGAGTAAGATACAAAGCGGTGACCGGGCAGGACCCGAGCACTCCCCCACCCCAGCTTACAGGTAGGAGGAAAACAATCAGAGTGAGGACGGAGTGCAAGCACAGGCCTGCTGAATAACCAGCCCTGGTGATCTGCACCAGGAGCACAGACACATATTGCATGCTGTACTGGATATCAGAGAAACTAAACAGTAAAATACGAGATGGAGACTGTGAGCAGGTAACCACAGCTGGCTCCCGTAGGACAAAGAAAAGTAGGCAATTTCAAAGCCTTAAAAGGGACAAGGTTCTAACAGGTGGACAAAATCGTCCCCTCACACTTAGTCCATCAGCCTGGGAATCTTAAGGAACTTCAGAAGCCCTAACACCTGGGGTGGCAAAACAGCTCCAAAGTCCCTCAGGCGATCAAGAGCCTGCCATTCATCCCCCCCACCCCACCGGTAATGCAAGCAAACTGGCTGACATGCCATTGCTGCAGAGCAGATGGGGAGTAACCCCGCCCACAGCAACCACACAAAGTCTTCTCCCAGAGCACAGCAAAATGGGCCAGACCCAAAGGCGGCCACCTGCACGCAGCTGCCAGGCACAAGCAGAGAAAGCTGACGCAAAGTCTGGATGGCACAAAGGGGATCCATTCTCACAGGAGAACATATGCCACACATCTGCGACCCCTGGCAGTGCTCTAGGCTATGACCAAAGCAGCTCAGGGGATTAACCAAGGGACTGCTCCCACTGTGCAGTTAAAGGACACAGGCATCGGAGAAGGGCAAGGCGATAAGCAAACAGAAAGGGACTTTGTTCGCCCAGCTGAAACACACAGCACTCGTCGGCAATCACTTCTATCACCATGAAAAGGCAGAAGAACCTGGTCCAGAACAAAATCACTCAAATACCAGAAAGAGGACCTGGTGAGACCAATATAACCAATCTTCATGAAAAAAAAATTCAAAATAAAAGTCATAACGATGCTGACGGAACTGCCAAGAAATACGCAAGAGCTAATGGATGAATTCCAGAGGGACATAACACAAATGAAACAAACAATGGAAGGATTTAAGAGCAGACTGGACGAGGTGCAAAAGACTGTTAATGGAATACAAATCAGAGAACAGGAATACAGAGAAGCTGAGGCAGAGAGAGATAAAAGGATCTCTAGGAATGAAATAATATTAAGAGAACTGTGTGACCAATCCAAACAGAACAATTTTCACATTATAGGAGTACCAGAAGAAGAAGAAACAGAAGAAAGGAAAGAAAGAGTCTTTGAAGAAATAATTGTTGAAAAATTCCCCAAGCTTGGGAAGAAAACAGTCTCTCAGACCATGGAAGCCCAAATATCTCCCAACACAAGGGACCCAAGGAGGACAACACCAAGACTTATAATAATTAAAATGGCAAAGATCAAAGAAAAGGACAGCGCATTGCAAGCAGCCAGAGAGAGAAAAAAGATCACCTACAAAGGATAACCCATCATGCTATCATCAGATTTCTCAGTAGAAAACTTATACACCAGAAGAGAATGGCATGATATATTTAATGCAATGAAACACAAGGGCCTTGAACCAAGAATACTGTATCCAGCAAGATTATCATTTAAATTTGAAGGAGGGATTAAACAATTCCCAGATAAGCAAAAGTTGACGGAATTTACCTCCCACAAACCACCTCTACAGTGTATTTTAAAGGGACTGCTCTACATGGAAGTATTTCTAAAGCTAAATAAAGGTCACCATAGAAAATAATATCACAGCAAAGAAAGTAGACCAACCAAATACTAACTAAAGGAAAAAATAAATCAGCTACCCATAAAAGCAATGAATGGAAAGACAAAAGAATACAGAATAAAACACCTAACATATAAAGAGTGAAGAAGGATGAATAAAAAGGGAGAGAAATAAAGAATCATCAGACTTGTTTATAATAGCATAATAAGTGAGTTAAAGTTAGACGGTTAGATAGTAAAGAAGCTACCCTTGAAGCTTTGTTAACCATGAATCCAAAGCCTACAATGTCCATAAGTACATATCTATCGACAATCACCCTAAATAAATGGACTGAATGCACCAATCAAAAGACACAGAGTTACTGAATGGATAAAAAAACAAGACTCATCTATATGCTGGTTACACGAGACTCACCTCAAACCCAAAGACATACACAGAAAAAAGTGAAGGAATGGAAAAAGATAATTCATGCAAACAATAGGGAGAAAAAAGCAGCTGTTGCAGTACTTGTATCAGACAAAATAGACTTCAAAACAAAGAAAGTAACAACAGATAAAGAAGGACATTACATAATGATAAAGGGGTCAGTCCAACAAGAGGATATAACCATTATAAATATTTATGCACCAACACAGGAGTGCCGACATATGTGAAACAAATACTAACAGAATTAAAGGAGAAAATAGAAAGCAATGCATTCATTTTAGGAGACTTCAATACACCACTCACTCCAAAGGACAGATCAACCAGACAGAAAATAAGTAAAGACACAGAGGCACTGAACAACACACTAGAACAGATGGACCTAACAGACATCTACAGATCTCTACACCCAAAAGCTGCAGGATACACATTATTCTCAAGTGCACATGGAACATTTTCCAGAATGGACCACATACTAGGCCACAAAAAGAGCCTCAGTAATTTCAAAAAGATGGGAATTCTACCAACCAACATCTCAGATCACAAAGGTATAAAACTAGAAATAAATTGTACACAGAAAACAAAAAGGCTCACAAACACGTGGAGGCTTAACAAAATGCTCCTAAATAATCAATGGATCATTGACCAAATTAAAACAGAGATCAAGCAATATATGGTGACAAATGAAAACAACAGCACAATGCCCCAATTTTTGTGGGACTAAGCGAAGGCTGTTCTAAAAGGAAACTATACAGCAATCAAGGCCTATTTAATGAAGGAAGAACAATCCCTGATAAATTGCCTAAAGTCACAATTATTGAAACTGGAAAAAGAAGAACAAATGAGAACCAAAGTCAGCAGAAGGAGGGACATAATAAAGATCAGAGAAGAAATAAATAATATGGCGAAAAATAAAACAATAGAAAAAATCAGTGAAACCAAGAGCTGGTTCTTTGAGAAAATAAACAAAATAGATAAACCTAAAGCCAGGCTTATTAAGAGAAAAAGAGAAACTACACACATAAACAGAATCAGAAACGAGAAAGGAAAAATCATGACAGACACAACAGAAATACAAAGAATTATTAGAGGATATTATGAAAATCTATATGCTAACAAGATGGATAACCTAGAATAAATGGACAACTTTCTAGAAAAATACAACCTTCCGAGAATGACCAAGGAAGAGGCAGAAAATTTAAACAGACCGATTACCAGCAATGATATTGAATCGGTAAACAAAAACCTACCCAAGAACAAAACCCTTGGGCCCGGTGGATTCACCACTGAATTTTATTAGACATTTAGAGAAGACATAAAACCATTCTCCTCAAAGTTTTTGAAAAAATAGAAGATGAGGGAATACTTGCAAACTCATTCTCTGAAGCCAGCATCACTCTAATACCAAAAGGAGGCAAAGACACCACAAAAAAAAGATTGCACACCAATATCTCTGATGAACATAGATGCAAAAATACTCAACAAAATATTAGCAAACCGAATTCAAAAATACATCAAGAGCATCATATACCATGATCAAGTGGGATTCATCTCAGGGATTCAAGGATGATACAACATTCGAAAATCTATCAACATCATCCACCATATCAACAAAAAGAAGGACAAAAACCCATGATCATCGCCATAGATGCTGAAAAAGCATTCGAAAAAATTCAACATCCATTCATGATAAAAACTTTCAACAAAATGGGTATAGAGGGCAATTACCTCAACATAATAAAGGTCATATAAGATAAACCCACAGCCAACATTATACTTAACAGCAAGAAGCTGAAAGCTTTTCAACGAAAATCAGGAACAAGACAGATATGCCTACTCTCCACACTTTTATTCAACATAGTACTGGAAATCCTAGCTATGACAATCAGTCAAAACAAAGTAATAAAAGCATCCAGATTGGTAAGAAAGAAGTCTAACTGTCACTATTTGCAGATGAAATGATAGTGTACATAAAATACCCTAAAGAATCCACTCCAAAACTACTAGAACTAATATCTGAATTTAGCAATGTTGCAGGATACAAAATTAATACACAGAAATCTGTGGCATTCCTATACACTAACAATGAACTAGCAGAAAGAGAAACCAGGAAAACAATTCCATTCCCAATTGCATCAAAAGAGTAAAATACCAAGGAATAAACCTAACCAAGGAAGTGAAAGACCTATACCCTCAAAACAACAAGACACTCTTAAGAGAAATTAAAGAGGACACTGAGAAATGGCAATTCATCCCATACTCTTGGCTAGGAAGAATTAATATTGTCAAAATGGCCATCTTCACTAAAGCAATCTACAGATTCAATGCAATCCCTATCAAAATACCAACAGCATTCTTCAACGAACTGGATCAAATAGTTCTAAAATTCATCTGGAACCACAAAAGACCCCGAATAGCCAAAGCAATCCTGAGAAGGAAGAATAAAACAGGGGGATTTACACTCCCTGACTTCAAGCTCCACTACAAAGCCACAGTAATCAAGACAATTTGGTACTGACACAAGAACAGACTCATAGACTAGTGGAACAGAATAGAGAGTCCAGATATTATCCCAAACATATATGGTCAATTAATATATGAAAAAGGGGCCACGGATATACAATGGGGAAATGACAGCCTCTTCAACAGCTGGTGTTGGCAAAACTGGACAGCTACATGTAAGAGAATGAAACTGGATCATTGCCTAACCCCATACACAAAAGTAAACTCAAAATGGATTAAACCATAAAACTCTTAGAAAAAAACATAGGCAAAAATCTCTTAGACATAAACATGAGCGACTTCTTCATGAACATATCTCCCCAGACAAGTGAAATAAAAGCAAAATTTAACAAGTGGGACTATATCAAACTGAAAAGCTTCTGTACAGCAAAGGACACCATCAGTAGAACAAAAAGACCTCCTACAGTATGGGAGAATATATTCACAAATGACATATCCAATAAAGGATTGACATCCAAAATATATGAGGAGCTCATGCACCTCAACAAACAAAAAGCAAATAAGCCAATTAAAAAGTGGGCAGAGGAGCTGAACAGACACTTCCGCAAAGAAGAAATTCAGATGGCCAACAGGCATACCAAAAGATGCTCCACATCGCTATTCATCAGAGAAATGCATATTAAAACCACAATGAGATATCACCTCACACCAGTTAGGTTGGCCACCATCCAAAACACAACCACAAATGTTGGAGAAAGGAGAACCCTACTGCACTGCTGGTGGGAATGTAAATTAGTTTAACCTTTGTGGAAAGCAGTATGGAGGTTCCTCAAAAAACTAAACATAGAAATACCATTTGACCCAGGAATTCCACTCCTTGGAATTTACCCTAAGAATGCAGCAGCCCAGTTTCAAAAAGACAGATGTACCCCTATGTTTATCGCCACACTATTTACAATAGCCAAGAAATGGAAACAATCTAAGTGTCCATCAGTAGATGAATGGATGAAGAAGATGTGGTACATATATACAATGGAATATTATTCAGCCATAAGAAGAAAACAAATCCTATCATTTGCAACAACATGGATGGAGCTAGAGGGTATTATGCTCAGTGAAATAAGCCAGGCAGAGAAAGACAAGTATCAAATGATTTCACTCATATGTAGAGTATAAGAACAAAGAGAAAACTGAAGGAACAAAACAGCAGCAGACTCACAGAGCCCAAGAATGGACTAACAGTTAGCAAAAGGAAAGGGACTGGGGAGGATGGGTGGGAAGGGAGGGACAAGGGGGAAAAAGGGGCATTACAATTAGCACACATAATGTAAGGGGGGTGGGGGCACAGGGAAGGCAGTACAACACAAAGACAAGTAGTGATTCTATAGCATCTTATTACGCTGATAGACAGGGACTCTAATGGGGTATGTGTTGGGGACTTGACAATGGGGGGAATCTAGTAACCACAATGTTGCTCATTTAATTGTATATTAATGATACCAAAATTTTAAAAAATAAAAATAAATTTTAAAAAAACATGATGGGGTATACCACAAGGACACAGGAGCCAACTTGAAAGTGTTTATACTGGCCAAATCTGGCATAATTTGAACGCAAATAATCATAGTAATGATGTCCTGAAACAAACAACAAACAGGACTCTCTGGTAGGTAGAATGATGGTAGACAGAAAGATGTCCACAAGCTTTTCCCTGGAAGCTGTTATCTGCCACCTTTCACAGCAAAAGGGATTTTTGCAAATTTGATGAAAATAAGGATATTGAGGTTTAGCCTGGATTATACAGGTAGATCCAAGGGTTCCTTGTAAGACGGGACAGGAGGGTTAGAGAAAGAGATGTGACAACAAAAGCAGAGGCCAAAAAGAGAAACTGGAGATGCTACACTGCCTGCTGTCAAGATCTAAGAAAGGGTCATGAGCAAAGGAATGCAGGCAGCCCCTAGAAGCTGGAAAAGGCAAGAAAACATATTTCCCTTCAAGCCTCCAAAAGGAACACAGGTGGGCTCACATTTTGATTTGAGGCCCAAGGATCCATTTTGGGCTTCTGACCTCCAGAACTGTAAGATAATAAATTTGCATTGTTTTAAACCACTAAATTTGTGGTAATTTTTACAAAAGCTACAGAAAACTCATATAGAATACTAGTCCATATACCAATGACAGATAGATATGATAATTTGTGTCAGTTAACTTAAAACTAACTTTATTTATATCTTTATTTATAAAACACTTTATTTATTAAAAAGTTTGTATTTATAAGCTTTTTAATTCAATATACACACACAAAGGTATATTAATCCTAAATTTACATCTAAGTTAACTTTCACAGTATGAACACACTCGGGTAAATAGCACCCAGATTAAAAAAAAAAAGATATTACCAAGACATTACAAAGTCTCCTTGTATTGTGGCCTCTTCCAGTCATTACCTGCCACTATCCTGGTAACCCTGGTAACCACTATCCTAATTTGTAACAGATTAGTCTTGTCTAGTTTTAAACTTAATGTAAAAACAAAATACATTTTGTATTTGTTATCTTTCAGTATTAACTTTGTGAGATTTATCCATATTTTTAAATATAAATGTAGACAATTCATTTTCTTTACTGCGTAGTACTACATCATATAACTAAAACATAATTATTTATTAACTAGATTGTTGATGGACATTTGGGTATGTTCCCTTTTGCAGCTATGAGCATCCTTGTTTATGTATTTTGGTGACCACATGCCAGTATTTCTATTGAACATACACTCAGAGGTGAAATTGCTGAGTCACAGTATATACATATATTCAGCTTAGGAGCTACTACCAAGTAGTTTTCCAAAATAGCTGCACCAATTCACACTCCCACTAGAAGTTTCTGAGGATCCCATTGCACTACATCCTTACCAAGTCTTAGTAGTAACTCAAAATTTTGGTTTAATTAAAGTACTCAATATTTATTAGCCTTCAGGCTTTAGTTTTAAAACTTATAAAAGGACAGGTTTCTCATTAAAAAGGTATTATGGCTTACTTTATTTTTTTAAGTTAAAGAAGTTGAAATATATTTTACATGACTCGTATATTGCTGCCAGAAGTTTCTAATAAAGAGTAACCTTCATTTTTCCCTGTGCTACTAGCAACTTGTTTGAAACCACTATGAATGGGAACAAATTCTCTGTACAAACCAAATCATCATAGAATTTCTGACTGCTCTGTAGGCCACACTGATGATTTCCAACTCTGCAGCACTAAACATTCTAAACTTTGGGGAAAATCTGGGTTAAGCACTTGTGCTCAGAAAGAATTAAATGAATGTAACCATAGTTCATGCTAACATATCAAATGATGTTATGCTCCTTGGGATACTGGACCTTCAATTTCATGTATTTTGGTCAGGCTCAAGAAGACACAATTAGAGGATTTCCCAAGAGTTATAACATTAAAATCTATTTTTATGAAGCCCATAGTTATGAAGTTACAAGGATACCATCCCTATCATAACACAGGCTGTATTTTCAATTTTTATTATGATAGATTTCATGATTAGAAAATGAACTAATTAAATATTTATTTAAATATAAGCATAGATATTTGTAAATACTGGATCTTAACATATTATCCATAGGGCTATTGTTCATTAGGGAAAACAAATCAATAGGCAACACTCAAGCAATCGATAATACTTCAGTGGAAGACTGGGGAACCACAGGTAAGAAAGTGACCATGGCACACAGTTTCTGGTAATAGTAGGCAGGTACGGTTGTTGCAATTAACTCTCTCACTAAAAACAATGAAAAAATGCCACATAAAATATAGAAGATCAATGTGTTAAAAATATTTTAAGATATGAGAAGACAGTGAGGGAACTTTCACACCAATTTCTGAGTGAAAGGCTTAACCAGAGAGTTGAGTAGAACATATGAGCCTGTAACTTATTGTGCCCTAAATGCATTACCAGTAATACAAACCCAAGGCTCTGCTCTAGTGGGGCTGCTGGGCCCAGAGAGACAAAGGTCTGAGTCCAGGTCTTCTCAGCATATAGAGCTTTGTGACTCTCCTACATGGAACTGGACGCTGAGTAGGGGAATTAAACTCTCAGAGTAAGGGAAAACAGATTGAGTCACCAACCTCTCCACATACATTCACACTCCCAGGAATTGCCTTGGGAAGTTATGATCTCAGACCTATAGTCTCAGAGATTTGCACACATTTGCAAATGACCTTGATCTGAGGTAACCCTGAATGGCAGGGCCCCAAAACAAACACGAATCCCCTTGGAGGAGGAACTTCCACGCTAAGCTTCAGGCAATACCCACAGACAGATGGCAAGGCCGACAACCAAGGAGCAGTAAACATTAATAAGGTTTCCAAGGAATTAGAATGAGCTCAGCATGAACGAGATACAACAGACACTACATCATGGTCTTCTGATACTGGAATTATCAGACATAGTGTGAAACACTACATCTCACAAATGTAAATAAATACAACACAAACTAGAAAATAGCTACACACAATTGTAAATTGTAAAAAAGCAATATACTAGACTGAAGAAAAAAGAGACAAGCAGAATTTCTAGCGACAACAAGAGTTCTTTGTAAAAGTAAAAACTCAATGGTAAAAAAAACAAAACTCAGTGGCTATGTTTGGCACCAGACTGGATGTAGAAAACATCAATAAGCTGAACAAAATTATCCAGAATATAGCACTGGGAGAAAAAAAGATGGAATATATAGAAAGATAGTAAGACATACAGAAAACACAGTGAGAAAATTTAATGTATATGTGATCTTAGTTGCTAAAGAAGACAGAGCAAAGGGAAGAGAGAATAAGCAGAGAAGATTGCTGGGAATTTTCCAGAATTGATTTAAAAGAGCAGTCTACATATTCAAAAGGCACAAAGAATCCTAGCAAAATAAAAAGAAGTTCACATTTAGGTACATCATAGTGTGTCTACAGAAAACCAAAGATGCTCCTCCAAAAAAATAGTCTTAAAAGGAGATAAGGGACAAAAAGATTACCTTCACACGAAAAACAGACTACAAGAAAAGTCAGAACATCAGATAATGAAGCAATATATTCACAGTACTAAACAGTTAACAAAAATAAGTGCCAACCTAGAATTCATTACTCAGCAAAAATCCCCCTCAAGAAACAATGACTTTATCAGACAATCAGTTTGCCACCAGCACACCCAAGCTAAGGAGAACTGGGCAGGATGTACTTCAGTAAGAAATAAATGTAGCCAGATGGAAGGGGTGAGAACTAAGAAAGAAAGAAATACAAAAAAAGCAAATAGGTAAGTATCTGTAAATGAACATTGTGAGAGAGACAGTAAGTGTTATCATATTATTTGATAACAAAAGAGTTTTAAAAAAAGAGAGACTTTAAACTATCAGGCAAAATAACATATCCTGAGGGGACTAAATGGAGTTGAGTTACTTTAAGTTTAAATTTTACTTAAAGAAAAGAAAGTTTCTTTTTAAGTTCAGCTTTTAATAAGTTAATAGGCATAATATAAATTTTAGAGTAAGTAGTAAAGAATATAGAGTATCTAAATACCAACCTTATGCGGGTAAAAAATTAATGCAAAAGAAAAAGTCAGTCAACAGAAAGTAAGAAAGTAGAGGTCAGATAAGTGAAAATATGTATGACAAAGTTTGAAAGACGATGGTAGAATGAATCCAAAAACACTAACAATTACAAGAAATGCAAATGGAGTACACACACTCCAGTGAAAAGTTAAATATTGGTCAAATTAGATTTTTTTTTAATTGCATACATTTTCATGACACAGATCTAAAACATATCAGGCAGATATTAAGCAAAAGAAATCATATGTAATTATATTAAAATGGGGCAAAATAGACCTTAAAGCAAAAATTGCTACTAGAAATAAAGGTTACTTCACAATGAAAAAATGGTCAATTTCATAAAACAACATAATTTTCAATTTGCATGCACCTAATAACACAGCTTCAAAATATCTCAAATAAAAACTGACAGAACTACACAAAAATAAAGAAATTCATAATATCCTTAAATGAGATTTATATACACTCTCTCAGTAATTTATAGAAAAACTACACAAAAGTTAGTAAATATAGAAAATACTTGAAGAAGATGCCTAATAAATTTTTATATAATGGACATATATTGAATATTGTACTTAAGAGCTACAAAATACAGATTACTTTCAAACACATACAAAACACCTTCAAAAATAAAACAATCTTATAATGGGCTAATGAAGCAAGTCAATACATTTCAAAAATTTGGAACTACACAGAATATTTCCCTAACTTTAATGCAATTAGGCTAGAAATGAATTATACAAAAATAATTAAAAAGTATCCATATGTTTGAAATTTTAAATATATATCTTAGTAACCCAAGAATCAAAGCAAATATTGTAAATGAAAGATAACAAAAAAGCTACATATCAAAACGGGTGGGATGCAGCTAAAGCAGTACTTAAAAAGAGATACAACCTTAAATATATGTATCAGAAAGGAAGAAATATGGAAGATCAAAAAACTAAAGATTTATCTCAAAAAGTTAGAAAAGGATGAAAAATAAGTCCAAAGAAAGGGAAAAGAAACAAGGGGTAGAGCAGAAGTTAAGGAAATAGGAAAGAAACATAACAGAGGAAACTAGAAAACTGAACATTGACTGGCTCCAAAGTTATTAAAACTAACAAACCTCAGGTTAGACTTATCAGGAAAAAGAATATCATAGCAATGGCAGTGTCATTAAAAAGTCTGAAAATAATAAGAGTTGGTTAGGATAAGGATATCAGGTATTGCACTGCTGTTGTGAATATAAACTGGTAAAACACTCCTTGAAAAACACCATGACATTTTCTAGACAAACTGAGTTTGCATGTATTCTATGACTACTAATTCCATTCCTAAGTATGTATCCTAGAAATAATGCATGTTTATGTGGAACAAAGTATATAAACAGGAATATCCATAACAATATTGTCTGTAAATACCAATAACTAGAAACAATCTAATGTCTACCAAGCATAAATAAGTAAATTGTGATATATGCATATATTCACATTTCTACACATTGATGAAAAAGTAAAACATAAAGACACTTAACAACATGGATGTTCTACAAACACTGAGCAAAAAAAAGCAAGTCACAAATGAATATCTATCATCTTGATACAAAATGCTAAAGCAGGCAAAAGCAATCTCTATTGTTTACACATGCATACATAGGCCTACAAAGGAACACCTGGGAACAATTACTATGGGAGTCAGGATAGTGGTCCCCTCTGGGGAGGAAGGGACTTGGAACTTAAAGGACTTTGGGTCTGTGTTAATGTTCTATTGTTTTAACTGAGTGGCGATTTCTCAAGCACTTGCTTCATAACTACTTGTTAAACCACATACATTTTAATGTACTTTTCTGTATTTTGTATTTTACAATAATATATAAAACATGAAGAGCAAAAAATAAAAAGAAAGAAAAGAACCATAAAGAGTTGGTAGAAATTTCCTACCCTCAAAAAAAAATTATTATCCCCTCTCTCAAGTCAGACTGTCCTGAAGTCACCCTGCTGAAGAGACATACAGAGATGGAGAGGGTTCCATGAGAAGTCCCAGCTGGAAGTAGGCAGGTGAGTAAAAGAGCCTTCAGAGGATTCCAGCCCTGAGCACTACTGACTGGAACCACCCCAAAGACCCCAAGTGGGAGCCGCCTTGCTGAGCTTAGTGGGCCCCTAGAACCTTGACAAAGAACAGGAAAATCATCACTGTGGTTCTCATCTCACCTGGCTCCATTCCTTGAGGACTTCCTGCTGGTGAGAATGTTGGCACAAAGCCCCTCCTCCCTCTAAAGTCAGCACTCAGCTCACCTAAGAATCACTCAAAGGCAAAGGTTCTGAAATGGCAGGAATCTGGCTGCCCAGAAGGCATCTGGCACTGTGTTCTTTTTGTTCACCACAGCTGAGGGGGGAAGGAATGGGTGCCACCCACACCCTGTGACTAGAAGCCAGGAATGCCCACCCTCGCCCTCACCTAACATCCTACAATGCCCAGGACAGCCCCTGCAGCAAAGGAGTGCCCATCCCAAAATGCTCACAGTGCCAAAGCTGGGGAACTCTAATAAGAGTCTGGGCTATTGTTCACAACAAACAATCACAAAGGAAGTAAGAAGGAGCATGCTAGAGGTAAGGGGCGGGCCAGAAAGAAAGGACAGTAATGAGCAAAGAAAAATCCTGAAAGAGTCAAGGAAGGAAGGAAGGGATTTCTTAAGTTCATCTTGTCAGGGGGCAGCTTTTTGAGTGGTCTTTTTCACGTGAGAACACATAAGAACCAAACATGTGTAAACTAAGTATCTTTATATACAGCACTGAGACAGGGACCCTGGGTGTAGTCAGAATAGGGTGAGGGCCTCTAGAAAAACACCCCTACCAAAACTCCGTATTAAACAATTAAGCAAAGTCAGAGTCACATTAATTCTCTAAAGTAAAATATCAAACTAGGAATATAATCATTCTTCAGTGAAGATTAGTTAAAACTAAAAAGCCAGGAATAACCTGGCCTGGAATATTTGAACATCCCCCAGATAAGAAAGTACCTCAGCATAGCCCATGTCTCCATTGTGTCAATTAAATGAGGCTATTGTAAAATTTACTTTAGCCTGCTAAAAGGCCCAGCTTTTCTTCTTTAACTTTGCCCAGATGCTGCTTTTCCTCCTCCAGCCCTAATCAAGTAATATGTAACCTTGGCAATTCATATAGCAGGCAGGCCCAGCTGTAAACAACATAGTAAAAGGCAGGAAGGATTCTACCTTAAAGATAAGATTGCATTTTAACACCCAGGAAGTTTAAGAAGATTCTTAACTTACTCTTTAGCAAACAGACAATACCTCAGCCCACCTTGGGGACTCGGCAGGTGGCCTTTTGGTATGCTCCTAGACCAAGATGCCAGTATCTCAGGGAGAAATCAGAGCAGTGAATTTCTTGTGTTGTTAATTTTTAATATTCAGGGACCACTGAACAAGTCCACACCCCTAAGCCTTTTATCCTGTTCCCAAAAATCCTCAACTGCCTATAAAACCCCTAGACAACACACCACTATGGGCACTCTTGTCCCCTCCTGGCACGAGTCAGGAGCTCTGTCTGAACTCTCACTGTATCTCTCAATAAAAGTCTCCCTGGCTCTCCTACCTTGACTGTTTGCTAAGTTCATTCTTCGACTCCGCAAACAAGAACCCCAGCATCAGAAAGTATCATTTTCAAAAGCTGCCAGAACTTACTGTAGAGCAGTAGTCTTTCAGTAAAATAGGATACTGTATTATGGCTTCAAAAGTTGACAATGTGACCTTGATAAATTCTTCCGATGCCATGAGTCCTAGGAATACAGTCAATTATTTAGGTGTTTTTCACGTGTTCAAAATCACAATATTGAAGTGGCTCAAACAAAGATCTAAAATGTCCCATGGTCTACTCACCTATGGCTCCATCTATGTTAGTTTCTCCTATATCTACTGATTTAATATGACTCTGTAAAAAACAAAAATGTTAATAAGTGAAGATTTCAAAATAACTCTGAAATAAAATACAGATAATGTTTTGCCCCAGACTGTATCTATCATTCTTAATAAAATAACTCACGGAAGGCAATAAATTTTATTTACAACTGACCCTTGGACAATATGGCTTTGAACTGCGTAAGTCCATACATTTGCAGATTTTTTTCAGTAAATATATTGAAAAAAATCTTGGAGATTGGTAACAATTTTTAAAAATTTGTAGAAGAGCCATATAACCTAGAAATATCAAAAAAATTAAGAAAAAGGCTGTCATGAATACATAAAATACATCTAGATACTAGTCTATTTTATCATTTACTACCATAAAATCAACAGAAGGCTATTAGTAGTTAAGTTTTTGGGTAGTCAAAAATTATAAACGTGGATTCTTTCACTGCACACGGGGGTGGGGAGTGTCAGCGCCCCCGGCCCCTGTCTTGCTCGCTGGTCAACTGTGCATGTTATCAACACTATGATCAAAGTTTTAAATGTGAACATGTGAAATAGTATATATACATTATAAACTATAACCATTTTTAAACATAGATATCACTACTAGTGAGATTTAACACTAGAATAAATTCAATAGCAATATAAGCACAGAAAGGTCAGCCTGCAAAAGTGAGGATATCCAATTGATACATAACCATTTCCAACATCCACACTTCCTCACTCACTACCTTGGAGGTCAGTGAGGACAGCAACTAATCAGGTGAAATTGTCCTCTCAAAGGAAGGTCAAGCCTTAGCTATCTGAGTACAAATTGCTTTATGAGACAGCAGTTCTTCAAATTTTACCACTTCCATCCGAAATCCCACCGCCTTATGTGTGCCCCCACACCATGCTCAGGCTTCCTTGCAGGATGACCCACGACCATGTTGCAGAAATCCCTGGACGAGCTTCCCAGCCCCCAGCCAACGCTCTGAACAGAAAGAGGTGCTCCATGAAAACAATTTACACTGCTGCCACAGCTATAGTGGCAGAGCGCTGTGGGCGATGAGCGCGATGTAGCGACTCAGTTCTTGCCGCTAGTGTACACATAATGAATATGTAATATTTTATATATGATAACAAGTAGCAAATAAAACACAAGGCGTCCATGGAATAAAAAAATAATTAAGCAAGCAAAAACCTGGAGTAGAAAATGGGTCTACTGTGGTCCAATGGTTTTTCTTAAAATACCTGATCAATACAAAAGACTATATATAACATACGAAAAGAACAAATGTATAGATTTTATGGTATAAAGAATAGAGAAAACCCTTAAACTCACCATTCGAGTTAAGAACTAAGACATTCCCAATTCTTCCTCCATCCAACCTGCCTGTTATTCCTCCAGAGACAATTACTATCATGAATTTATCATTTCCTTGGCATTTTTTACATGTGTCTTTACATAGTATATGGCTTGTTTGGGTATTTTTGAACTTTACTGAAATGATATTGAACTATATACAGTTAATACAAATGGGACAGTATGCAGGCATTAAAATGTGAAGAAAAAAGATTTTTAAAGAGACGGGAAAAATACCTCTGATACAATGTTGAGTGAAAAAAAGAGAATACAGATCTATGTATATTTGCACAGTCTCAAATGCATATCAGTATAAGTCATATACATATGTTACACGTATATAGTTTTTCTACACACAAATGCATACATGCAAATTGAAAACATAAACAACAATATGTTTACACTGTCTCTGACAGTGGTGGAGTTATGGGTGACTTGTTCCTTCAAATCTCACTATAATTTTCTACTTTTCCTTTCATAAACATATATTCCATAATTTAAATAAACAAGCATAAGTTGCCTTTAAAAGAGGAGAAAATCTTCAAGACATATGCTCTCTGAAAACAGCATACAAGATAACTTCAATTCTTTTTTTCAGTCTATAACTGAACAAAAAGTAACATAATGAATAATAAAAAGAGGTAATGTAAGCTTTTCATGATGATTTGTTTGAAAATACCTCACAAAATTCCCAAATGGGCACATAACTTTTTCTGAGTAAACAGGGATTTGATGGTGAATAAAAAATTCAGAGATCAATATCTTTTGACTTAAATAAATCTACTTAAATGTCTATGGATTACTTAAAGTACAGTATAGTGTTTACACTAGATCTTTCCTATATATAAACTTTTTTTTAAAGAACATACAGATAATACACAATATAGATGTGAACAGGATTGCCAAGGAAGAACTCTCAGGAAGCCACCAGCAGAGTCTCACACTGGGGAGAGGGGACGGTGACACAGGAAGGGCACTCTCACTTCTCATTCTCTGCCTTCCTACACTGCTGGAATTTTCTAACCATGTACATGTATTAATTTGTTTTTCTTTTTTAATGTCAACAAGGGTTATCTTAGATGGTGAAAAATGGGCTTCTTTTAAATTATTTTCTTCCTTATACTTCCCCTATTTAACTTTTTTAAAATCCCTACTGAATGTTTCACTTATCAATTTTAATGTCTTTTGATACATCTCTCTTCTTCATTCTCAGTGTAATAGGAATTAATCAGGTGACAGTGAGGACAGGGCAGGGGGCACTGGAGATTCAAAACAAGAGCAGTCACAGAAGCAAGCAGGAAGGCATATAAATCATGAAAATGAACTACATGTACAAGTCTGCAAGGAGGCTCACTTGAGATGAGCAGCCATGAATTGAGACTGAGACCAGTAATTTTCATTGTGTTTTTCTGCAGCCATATGTAGCCCACTCAGCACAGGGATGGGGAAGGTAGAGAAGTAAATTGAACTAAGATAAGGATTTGCCAGGGGAGGCCAATGGAGGAAGAGACAGGAAAGGGAATTATGGACATCTGCAAGGCATTGAGCGGGCTCAGCCGCGGACTCTAAGCTGAGCAAAGAGAAAAGGGAAGTGGTTGGGCCACGGGAGGGCAGGATGGAGAGCGGAAAGTGGCAAGACCAATTTAGGTCTCAGAGAAATCAGAGTAGGTTGGAGATGGGGAGAAGAGGTGAGTTGAAAACTGGTGGTGGTGGCCAGACAGTGCGATGTGGAAACCCAAGTGAAGGCAGCTGAGGCAAAGAGAGGCAAGCTCATGGGGAGAAAGGTGGTCAAGGAGGTGAGAGGTTCAGGTCAGATGGATTCCCCCATCAGGATACCCAGTTCTCCAAGAATGATGACAGGAACAGTACGGAGAGACTGACAGTGAGCCCAGTGCTAAAAGACACTGAGGGATGAGGGGTAGTGACCCAGAAATCGGTAGAACCATAGTACAGGGGAGTATAAGCTGAGAACCTCAAAGCTGAAGCTGGGAATGTTAGCAAGGGAGCAAAAGGGATGGACACCTACCCTACACTAAGCTCTCTGGGTAGACGAGTGTGGGGAAGAAAATGGCTCCATCTAGAGGCAAAAAGGGAACGCTGTACAGGAGCGCAGGCTGGAGCTCTTCGCCTCATTCAGTATGTACTTCAGGGAAGCTAAAAATAATCTGTAGCAAACTGGGTGTATGAACTCATGGTTAATTTTAAAAAAAAGAAAAAATCTCATAGCAAGAACATCTGTGTGGCAATGAACAGTATATAGCATCACATTTTTTTAAATATAAGAGTGAACTCTGCTTTATGGTACTACAATTGAAGTCAAATTCTATGAACAAACCAACATTCACTTAAAAATCTGCAGAAAGCAGGAACTATGTCTTCCAATAACTCTCAATGCCCAGGATAAGTAAAGGTTTATTAATGAAGACTATAACTATATTCTTGCATGAAAATCGCTCAGAATAATTTATTTCTTTTATTATTTGCAAATTTGAACTGTGATGTTCAGAAACTATAACCACCACACAACCACTGCACTTCTATAAGCTAAAAGCCAGAACTTAAGAATAAACACACCAAAGTCCTCTTCCTCAGCTCATTAATCATGAGCATCTTTCAAAAGGACACAAGAAACAGTGAACATTAGGCTAATACGCATCATGAGTTCCTGAACATATTCCCTTAAAGTCATTACTTCCTGATTCCCAGCCCAATTCAATGGATGCCCAAAAGAGCTATGGGATTCCCCAAAGAATTTCCCTGCAGCACTTCCCCAGATGCTCTACTGCTAAAAGTATCCCTAGATACTTTTTTTACTGGAGAGGGAGACAAGTATGATGACTCATTTCTTCTACCAATGACAATGAAAATAGCAAATTTCAGTACATACTCCCCTTCACCCCCCAAAAAAGCAAAAACAAACAAGCAAAACAGAACAAAAAAGCTTATAACTAAGTTCAGGAGACTTTTGCCTAAACAAAATTAAATGGAATTCCTTTAAAGTAGAAAACTCAAGTGGCCTTAAGATGCTAATGTGCACTGTGAATTTCTAAGGGGCTGTAGGATGTTGGATGAGTTGACTGTGCCTCCAATAATATTTTTGGCATTTTCTGATAGATTATGAATAAACTCATAGAAACAACATCCACCTCTCAACAGTTCATAATAACACGCACAAGATCTACATGGATAACTAAATTCGGGTCCTTCATTTTAGTCAATAATTCTGTCCCTTTACTAGTATTTCATCAGTGCCATCAACACTGAGTATAAGGAAGATGAACACACGGCTAAGGCCAAATAACAGAAAGAAAGAAAAATATCGAAAGAATTCAGGGACTGTCTATGATTCAAATAAGGAAAACAGCCAGAGAGAGACAAAATAACTTTTCCATTTTATTTGCCTAAGCTCCTCTATTTGAGTGATGTTATCAAGGGGAAAAAAAAACTACAAAAGATTTTTCATTATCATAATTATCTTTGAACCAGGGAAGTTATCTGCCATTCCCTCATGGGGCCCATATTAAGATGACCCTACAGAATGCCCTGCACAGAGTACACCCACTCCTGCGAGATAAGACGACCCCTCTCCAGTGTGGCCTCCTCCCTTGATTCTGAACATAGCATTTAATGGAGCAGATGAGTTCTCCCTGCAGTTCCTGAAAGTCCATGAAGACACACTTGGAGTTCCTTGCAAAATTACGCATACTTAGTTAATGTAGGCAGAGAAAGGCGCTACACATGAGAAAAAAAATAAGAAAACAAACACAGGACAATCATACCTATCCCAAACATAACTGTGTCAAAATATTCCAAGGTGGCTGCATGGACCAAAGGACTATTTTCAGGCATTGATATGTCAGCACAGTGGGGTTATAAATACAGAATTACAGTCATGCTAAAATGATATCCATATTGTACTTAACAATGATTAAAAAGCAAGCTAAAGAAAGTGGTAAACTAAATTATAATAGTTTACAAACTCATTAATGTACATCTAAATTATGTACTTTGTAGAATTTGGAATTTAAGTCGGTAGCACTAGGAAGATGAAGATTTGAAATGCATACAAAAGGATTCCTACTGCGCTGCCTGAACCCACTTCTCACTAAAAGTCAGGGACCTCTATTCAACACTGGTACTTGGAAACTTCATACTTTACTCTATGATGAACCTACTAGAAAACTATATTCTCACTTGTGGTAAATAATAATAATTTTTATCATTCTAAACTTAAAATTGAGATGTTTACTTCATTTCAACTGGACACCTGTATGGCATTTTGAAAATCTCAGTCCAGTGTTTATTCTTAATATCAAAGTAAGACTGGAGATGCTGTGTGCCAAAGGTGTCAGCCTCCCCTTTGTAGAGCACCGCACTTTATCAATGATATACGCTGTGACTATTCCAGACAAGGGGAAAAGATCACAATTCATGGGCCACAACCTGAACAAAAGGACTATTTTCTATAAGCGAAAACTGAAGGAAAGATTGTACAATGATTTGTTTTTCATTCCACCCATCTCATCAAAATTAAATTAAAGAAAAAGTTAATTGAGCTCAACAAAGAGATATGACATAATAAAAACAGACACTGCACACAATTGGACAATGTAAGCCAAAGTAAATAATGATAATATATTCTCAGCCCTCCAGTGTTCACCAGTTTTACTATTTTTAATTTTTTCATGATGTTTAATACCAAGATCTGTGAAAATGTTTCTGTGGTCTTATTTCCCTACTTGGGGCTGTCTCTGAACAAAATACATTATCAGGAGAGAATGTATTTTTCTCCAAATGTCAAATTTTATTGCAGTCAACAGATTAAAAATATAAAAAGGTCACTTCCCTAGAGACAAATAAATACCATAAGGATTTTAAAATTACCTCACTCTGACACTAAATTCCACAAACACTAGAGACAGCCACATTTTTATTAGGAATGTGAAAAATTCAGTGTTACTCACAAGAATAGTTCCGTAACTGAAAAGGAACTCCTCTGTTACAACTTGAGGTCGAAATACCTGTGTGATGAGAGTTACCACAGATTAAATCTTGAAAGCCATGTGCAAAAAAAGAAAAAATGAAAATGTTTTGTCTAAACTGACGTTTCTCGGCTCCAGTTTAAGAGGAAGGGAGTCACATTAACATTATTTTTTTCCTAATAAAAAGAGTACCTGAGAAGTTACGAGGTGAAGCACTACAGGCATCGGTGGTAGACACGTCTTCAGGTACTTCGCTTGAACTGCGGATGGGTGTTTACGACCAGAAACGTTGGCCAGGGCATCAAGAATGTCACCTGCAAAGCACATCCCAGAGCATGCACGGAAGTTAAAGACCACAAGTACTTAGGGCCCACAGGTCTTTGCTTGAACTCAGTGGGATCGCTGGGATAATTACGCTTCAAATGAAGGAAGTGGACAGAACCTGTGTCATTTTACTCACAAATACTGAGATTAGAACAGATGGTCCTCTGGGGACATAATGGATATAAACTTGATCTCTGATATAGAAATTTAAAATAGAATTTACAAATGGTAATCATAGAGTGGTGGTTTTAAAAATTATTTTTTTCTTTTTTTTTTTTTGTATTTTCTAAACTTCAACCATGAGCACTTACTACTTATAAAACAGGAAAAACGTTAAGTTCTTGAAAATTATAAATGAAGAAACTACAGACTATAGTTTTTAAATAACAGAATAGGATGGAAGAAAAGAGATGAATCTCTGTAACTTCCATTAGCTGGTAAGTCCAACAATAAATAAAACTTGAATTGTGGACATCTGACTTTTACCATCACACCCTAAAACAGAATGAGTCTGGTAATAAGAAACTCAGGTATCAATTGACTAGATCATAGCCTTTGAGTTGAAGATTAAAAAAAGATTACAATCCAAAATAAATTTGCTCTATTTTCAGTCACTGACAGGCAAAAAAAATCTCCCCAAGTATAAGTAAGAAGTAAAAAGGTACTATCAATTGGCCAGGAATATATTTTCATTACTCTGATTTAATATGCTGAATTTCCGAGTCTAAGTATATTTTGCTATAATGGACTGGATCAAATTTAACACTTTAAACATTTCTGGTTTATAGCTACATCTGCTGGAAAGGCCTGGAATAGGATTTAAACTAAACATATGCATTCCTTAGATTATTATAATTTCTGCAAATAACATTGAAATAAGGAATTAGCTATAATAAACATCTTTTGCAAATCATTATTAGATATTTCTATTTTAATTTTTTCAAGCCAAATAAATTCGTAAACTTTGAATTTTCGTATCAAAATTCTTCATTATTAAATGTTAATAATGCTTATGCATTTTTTAATTCTTTTAACAATAATTAAATTTGTGGCTGTGATCTGAAGGAAAAAAATTTTTCTTCACTGTTAGGCAAAGAGAAATCTTGAAAAAAGTTCCTAAAATAATAGTGCAAGTCCAATTTTAAACAATTAAAAAAAGTTCTCCTTTTATTTTCCAGTATTGCCAGTTTACCACAGATAACACCTCAATGTAACCTTTAGTTTGATCATTGCCTCAATCATGTCATTGATGCAAAATAATTATAAAAACAAGGCAAATTTAAATCTTCAAACTACACACTGAAGACAGTGTCACTGTGGTCACCGGCAAGAACAGAGAAGCCCGAGCAAAAGAGAGACGATGCCTTAGGGCCAAGCTGCAGAGAGGTAAACTGCCAGGGGCTGAGGACGAGACTCTGGTTTACCCAGGATGCGCGGCGGCTCCTGGACGAGGTGGTGGATGAGAAGAGCCAGGCATTTGGACAGGTACTCATTGCCACTTTGCTGCTCCTTGCCTGTAGTCTTTCTGCTGTCTCTCTCAATGTACATCACCAGTCTACATACAGGAAAGTGCAAAAGATTACCTCCCATGATTAAACAGCTGATAGCATCTGTCTGAGAATGCTGCCAATGCAAGTGTTTCCAGGGCACAATCCCAACCATGTTGACATTTAGATTTGTAGCATTTAGTCAGGCACAGTTCATTTGCCTTAGAAAAATCTAAACATTAATGCAAAAAGAAAATAAGGCAACTTCAAATATCTCTGTCAATGCATTACAAAACGATGCCCTGATTTCATTTGTACTTCACCCAAGAAAAGAAACCACATCCTTCAGATGACAGATGAAAGGCAAGCAAAGGCATCTGGACAGAAGAGGGCTCTTGGTATTTCAAAGATTCAAAGTAGAACCACAAGCTGTCTACACTTTGTTGGTCATTAGTATTAAAATTGCTGGGCACCTTAGACTAGTCACACGAATTCTAGGTCTTTCAATAAATAGTGTGTATAAAGCCAAAGAAATAGATTCATTTCAACACTGGGTGACACAGATAGCAGACAATACTGAACATCCAAATTTCACATGTCCTTTTGTCCCCTAGTTTTATGATATCTTTTAATAAACTAATTCTTCTTCAACACATTGGCATTCCATAAACATCAATCTCTGAACCAAGTGTTTCCAACCCAGACCTAGGAATCATGGCGGACCATCACTCTAGACAGGATGTTGTCGAAAGGTTTTAGACCCACAGTTCACCCCCTTTGCTGGACCCACCAGTTTTCTTCCCAAATTCCCATTCCCCTCTGCTCTAAAGGGTGATGAGTTCACTGGTTTCATCATGCAAAAGCCCTTTTACAATCTCCCCTGCCCTACCCCCTTGCCATCACCCATCTTTCCAGCTCTCCTGTACTCACTCATTCCACCCAACTTTACTTCCCAGAGAGAACTTCCAACCAGCTACTACTGGAAACTGTAGAGATACTTTTGGACATAATACATGTATCTAAAATATACTGAAATCTAACCCTTAGCATTTATATGGTTCTCTTAGTAGCTTCACCCATGTATTTGCCTTCCTGCATTTCTACTATTATTTGGAGTTCTATTAATGGAACACCCGAGGATGACACCAAATCAAAGGCTTAAGTTCTGTTCCAGCCAACCAGCATCCTCTGTTCTAGTCACTGATTACAGCCCTAACCACACTCTAACAATTTTTTTTTTTACATCAAGTGTGCTTTATTTCCTCCACAGGTATTCTGTTAAATAAAGCACCATTTATATACTGCCAGGCCACAGCTAAAGAGGATTCTTTACAGAATCAAATTTCTTGTGGTTGTTCCGTATACAAGTAAACTTAATTTTGATAATAAGAACCACAGCGATTGGAGGCAATCTGCCTCTATTATAAGGTACAAAACTGGCACAGAGGACACCATATTATACACAGTAAAAATGCTGTAAGTTTATATTACATTGTACAGGGCCAGGGCACTGGTCACACTGCAGAGAAAACATTTGTGAGTCTAAGAAATTATCAATATTAAAGAAGAGAGCACAAAACTTCTTGATAATGAGTAAATCATAGAAGTTAGAGCCCACTATTTCATAAGTGGAATCCATAAAGTTATAATCCTTTTTAAAAAAATCCTTTAGCTATAAGATTAAGGAGGTCTGTAAAATATGGTAAATATTGTTGCTAATACTGCATTACATAATTGAAATTTGCTAAAAGAGTAGGACTTAAAGGTTCTTAAAGGCAAATACGCAAGCTGATAAATATGTTAACTAACTAGATGGGGGAATCTTTTATAATGTATACATGTATCAAATCACCATAATATGCATTTCAAACACCTTATAATTTTATATGTCAATTATACCTCAGGGCTGAATTTTAAAAAAATTGGGGAAAAATATTTCCAATTCATATCACAAAAGTCTATTATATATGCATACACACACACATACATATATATGTCTCCCACATATCAATTCCAAAAAGACTGACAAACCAAGAGAAAAAGTAAGCAAGGGCTAAGAAAGGGCATTTATACTGAGAAGAAAATATAAATGGCCCAAGCAAAAAGATGCTCCACTCTGTCCATAAGAGAAATATACATTGCTTTTTTTTAACCACTCAGATGGCCAAAATTCAAAAAGTTTGATAGCAAAAAATGTTATGAAGACTCTAAGGATTCCAATACCCTTATTGCTGGTGGAAATGTAAACCCCATGGAAAATAGACGGGAGTATCTTCAAAATTAAAAGCCTACTAATTCCACCTCTAGGAAGAAATTACTGTATATATATACTTGTATACATATGATGCATATTCATATTTTCCTGTTTATAACAGCAAAAAAATTATGGGGAAAATGTCCAACAAAAAGGACTGGTAAATAAAATATGTCCATGATTACAACATGAATATAAAAAAAACTGAGGAAGCTCTCTGTATACTATGGGGAAAGAACTACAAGATATGCTGTTAGGTAAAAAGTACAAAAGAGCATGTTTTTTGCTCAACAAGAGAGGAATATAATCTATATTCATATTTGCTTGAATTAAAAAATCTCTGGAAGGATAAATGAGCCTTAAGCAACAAATAATATGCTTCATTTTACGTGATGGTGATGTTTCTCACTTTTTGAACTTTTTTGGTTTTTGAACCATGAGTACAACTTATCTATTCAAAAGTTTAACTTAAATGTTTTTAAAACATGAAGTAATATCATTGTCCTCCAGAGCCAATTTTTAAAAATTGTTTAGGTAATGGAATGCTCAATTACCAGGATACCTTATTGAATGAGATGCGTTGAGTGCAGGCAAAAAGACTGCCCCTCTGTATAAGATCTATGAATCTATGCTCCCGCACAGTGCCGAGTGTCAGCTGACTTGAAATACGAAGTGAACCAATGACAGTACTACGACATACCCGAAATGTTATTATGGTCGGTGGCCCATTATGATTTCTAGATTTTTTTTCCTTTCCTTCAAGTAGAGCTAATCTTTTCATTTGACGATACTAAGACAGAGGTGTCAGCCAAATCTGTATGTAATTCCAGCTCTAGCACTTTTGAACAGCATGGTCTTGAACAAATTTCCTAAACTCTTAAAAGCTTCAGATTTCTAATAATAAAATGGATAATAATGCCTGCCTTGGAGGACTGCTGTGAGGATTAACTGAGATAATAGCTTGGGGCATGACACATGGTAAATACTCAAAAATATGGTAGCTCCTACTATCAATTACTATTACTAGTAGTTATTATAATTCATTATTATTAAAACCACCACCCCAAACTCAAGATACTGCTTTCTTGAGTGCACATATCTGAAGAGAAAATTCCCAGAGAAGGCTAACCCTGCTTCTCATCCTACTCTCTGACTCACAAATTAGCATGGTCAAAAATCCCGCCTCCAATTTCCCCTGCACTTTGGACCACAAAAATCCTCCCCTGAACTTTGGAACACTGCCTCAACCGATTAAAATGAGAGGGAGTATGACATAGTTCTGCAGCTGCTATAAAAATACAGGTCATTAAAACTTTTCTATGCCTTTTGATGTAAGAAAAATGTAAACATTTCCTTTAAGGAAATAAAGTATCTGTCAGGCCAGTTTTATTTTTAAGTGAACATGCAGAATGTACAACCATTTATTTACTCATTCTTCTACTAAGAGAGATTACAGCTGCTTTCAGCTTTTGTTCTTAAAAACCATGCTGCCACATCTGTCTTCTGGCATACAGGTGCAAGAGGTGCTGAGGTACACAGAGATGAATGGAACCTGAGATGCTCCACTTCACGACACTGCCAACTGCTTTCCAAAGTGATTGTCCCAACTGACTCCCACCAGCAGTGTACGAGCTCCCTTTGAGTTACAAACTCACCAGCTTATTTAGTAGTATCAGATTTAGTCTTTACCCAACTATATTTTGTGGTCATAATTTGAAATTTTCACAATTACTTATATGGTATGCATATTTTTATATTTCTTTGCTGCTCATATTTCCTCTTCTGTGAAATGCCTGTCCAGATCCATTGCTCATCCTCCCGTTGGGGTGCTGACCTTTTTTTACTGGTCTGTAGGCATTATTTATACGGTCTGGATCTTTCTTCTTCCCCTTATTTTCCCACCTTTCTTCTCCTTCTTTGTGTCTTTCACACTGAAGTCCTCAACACACTAGAAACTGATTGATTTATCATACAGATTGAGGAAGGAATCCAAATCCATTGCTGTCCCAAGTGGATAGCCACTTACTTGGTACTACTGCTTTAAAAAGTACTTCTGAAAGTAAAGGTGAAGAAGGGTAAAATAACTATATGGCAAAATCTGACTAAAAAGCAGGTTGACCCCCAGATTACCTCCTATACTCAATGAATCTACGTGACTGCCATGAAACCTGTACCTAGGCAGACAAAAGTCTGGAGATTTATTCTCTTGAGAAAGTGAAACCAAAAGTTTCCAGAGTAGGAGAAAGCAGACCAAGTCAAAGAAAGCACTATCAAACTACAACAGAGAAAGAACAGGTGAATTTCCATACAATGAATACTGGAACTTCAGTTCCCTTCCAAGCAGGTTCCTGGGACTCTGGCAGCCAGGTCCCTGCCTTCTACGCAGATAACTGGAATGCTATTCATGCTCTTCAGCAAAACTAACAGGCCCAAAGTTCACATAAAAAACGTCCACACAGATGATCTTAGTGTGAAGCTCGAAGTCAACAAAATTTACCATCCACTGAAAATTTCTAGAACAGGATGACATTCCTTCAACACTTAATCATAACTAGATAAACATTTCCAGTTATCTGAGGGCATAATTTCTTTGCTTGATATTATATTTGCTAATATTAATCCATATTCTTTTCCACTGCTGCACAGTACTACGTGTGAATAGACCATTCATTACATGGTCGATGAACGTTGGAGCTGTTTCAATTGATGAATAGTGCTAAGCATATCTTTTGCTGGATGTACGTGAACATTTGTTAGATATATAAATAGAAGTGAAACTGCAGAATCACAAAACACACCTAGATTTAGTTGAATACACTCTGTTAATGATCATTCTTCTAAAGGGAATATTAAGTCAATTTGTACCCCAACAGGCAGGTAAAAGAATGACAGCTGCTCTACATGCTTGCCGAAATTCTGCATTATCAGGCTTTTTAATTATAGACATTCGGATGGGTATCCATGGTCATCGCACTGTGATCAAACTGAATTTTCCTGATAACTAATAAGGCTATGCATCTTTTCATGCATTAAATGACCACCTGGAGAAAACCACTTCCGTAAAGTAACTGTTCAAGTCTTATGCTCATGTTTCTGTGAGATTATCTGCCCTTCGGTTCTTTATATATTGTACTTAAGAGCGTCCTGTCGATTATTTGTGTAGCAAATACCTTCCCTACTCTATGACTTCTCTTGTTACTCTCCCAACAATGCCTTTTGATGAACAGCAGTTCCTAATTTTAAGATAGGTCAATTTATCAATATTTTTCTTTTTAATAGTGCTTTTATGTCCTGTTAAAAATGTTTGTCTACTCGAGAGATTAAAGATGGCAGTGTGAGAGGTGAGACACAGGCTTCCTCCTACACAATACGCATATAATATGAAAATATAACTAGTACAACTAATCCTCAAAGAGCAACAGGAAAGAGGACTGCGCCAGACTGCATACACATGGAGAAAAGGGCAGACCTCACAGAACAGGGTAACGTACCAAAGCTGTGGCCTGGCGGGACCCAAGCCCTTCCCCCACCCCAGCTCACTGGAGGGAGGAAGAGAAACGGAGCAGGGAGGAAGTGGAGGCCTGGGACTGCTGAATACCTAACTCTGGAGATCTGCTCTAGGAGCACAAACCTACATTTGATGGTGCTTGCATGATACTCTCATGATTACAGGGTTGGAAAGCTAAGACATGCAGAATTCCTGGAGAGACTGAGATTCCAGCTGCTTGCGGAAAGCGCGGATTGACATCCACCTGCTCTGGGACAAAAGGAAGGCGGGCAGTCTGAGAGACTATCTAACAGGGAAGCCCTTAGCACGAGGGCTGCTAAAGGTGCAAGGATTGCACAGAGCTTACTGCTCAAGAGAGAGGACAGGTAGACAAAATTGTCCGGGTGCACTCTGCCCAGCAGGTTGGGAGCTTTGCCATATAGACTCTCATATTTAAGGAGGAAAAAGAAATCTTCCTCCTTAGACGATCTTCAAGTGCTCCAGCTCCCTGACTGGCTACACAGCTCCAAGGAGCCCCTCCGGGACATGCAGCCTAATGCGCCTTTCTCCTGGCCAGCCCTACCTGCCTTGCAAACTGACAAACCCTACACTGGCGTTAGCCCAGCCACAGGGAAGATCTGTCTACAGCAATTACAAACGCAAAACATAGAGGCTTATACCTGTGTGCTCGGCCCACAGGTTCAGGTAGTGGAGACAGGCATAGCAGCCGGGAAGCAGAGAAGAGCTCTTTCCTCCCCCCAGACACCAATACCACTCCCCTGCAACCTCAGACATTGCTTCAGGGGCTGAGCAGCTCCAGCGGGTAGAGATTCTGGGCACTAGAGGGCGCCATACACAAATATGAAATGCCAAAGGAATCTGGTTGAGAGTAAAATTACTAATACAACTCTTGAGAAAGATTTAAATGATATCGACCTCATGACTCTCCCTGAAAGGGAGTTCAAAATAAAAATCATTAACATGCTCATGGAGGTACAGAAAGATATTCAAGAGCTCAGTAATGAATTCTGGTCGAAGATCCAATCATTGAAGAGCACAGTGGATGGTATTAAAAGCAGACTGGATATGGTGGAGGAGACGAAAAATGAAATAGAAACTAGAGAAAAGGAATACAAAGAAGCTGAGGCACAGAGAGAAAAAAAAGATCTCTAAGAATGAAAGAATATTGAGAGAAATGTGTGACCAATCCAAACGGAACAATATTCGCATTATAGGGGTACCAGAAGAAGAAGAGAGAGAAAAAGGGATAGAAAGTGTATTTGAGGAGGTAACCGCTGAAAACTTCCCCAATCTGCGGAAGGAGATAGTCTCTCAGGCCATGCAGGTGCACAGATCTCCCCACACAAGGGACCCAAGGAAGACAACACCAAGACATATAGTAATTAAAACGGCAAAGATCAAGGATAAGGACAGACTATTAAAAGGAGCCAGAGAGAGAAATAAGATCACATACAAAGGAAAGCCCATCAGGGTATCATCAGACTTCTCAACAGAAACCTTATAGGCCAGAAGAGAGTGGCATGATGTATTTAATGCAATGAGCAGAAGGGCCTTGAAACAAGAATACTTTATCCAGCAAGATTATCATTTAAATTTGAAGGAGGGATTAAACAATTTCCAGATAAGCAAAAGCTGAGAGAATTTACTTCCCACAAACCATCTCTACAGTGTATTTTGGAGGGACTGCTATAGACAGAAGTGTTCCTAAGGTTTAATAGCTGTCACCAGAGGTAATAAATCCACAGTAGAAAGTATAACAGCCACTTACTAAGCAAATACAAAATTAAATTAACTATCCCCAAAGTCAATCAAGAAATAGATAAAGAGTACAGAATATGATACCTAATACAAAAAGAATGGAGGACGAAGAAAAAAAAAGAACTTTTAGATAGTGTTTGTAATAGCATATTAAGTGAGTTAAGTCAGACTCTTAGATAGTAAGGAAGTTAACCCCGAACCTTTGGTAACCACGAATCTAAAGCCTGCAATGGCAATAAGTACATACCTATCCATAATCACCCTAAATGTAAATGGTCTGAATGCACCAATCAAAAGACATAGAGCCACTGAATACATAAAAAAACAAGACCCATCTATGTGTGACTATAAAAGACTCAATTTAAACCCAAAGACATAAAAAGACTAAAAGTGGAGGAATAGAAAAAATATTTCATTCAATTAAAGGGAGAAAAAAGCAGGAGTTGCAGTACTTGTATCAGACAAAATAGACTTCAAAACAAAGAAAGTCACAAGAGACAAAGAAGGACATTACATAATGATAAAAGGGTCAATCCAACAAGAAGATATAACCATTATAAATATCTATGCAACCAACACAGGAGCACCTACATATGTGAAACAAATACTAACAGAATTAAAAGGAGAGATAGAATGTAATGCGTTCATTCTAGGAGACTTTAACACTCTACTCACTCTGAAGGCCAGATCAACCAGACAGAAACTAAGTAAGGAGACACAGGCACTGAACAACGCACTAGAACAGATGGACCTAACAGACATGTACAGAATTCTACACCCAAAAGCAGCAGAATACACATTCTTCTCAAGTGCACATGGAATATTTTCATGAACACATGATATACTAGGCCACAAACAGAGCCTCAGTAAATTCAAAAAGACTGAAATTGTACCAACCCATTTCTCAGACCACAAAGGTATGAAAATGGAAATAACTTATGCAAAGAAAATGAAAAATCCCACCAACACATGGAGGATTCACAACATGCTATTAAATAATCAAAGGATCAATAACCAAATAAAAACAGAGATCAAGCAATATATGGAGACAAATGAAAACAATAATTCAACACCGCAAAATCTGTGGGACACAGCAAAGGCCATGCTAAGAGGGAAGTATATTGTAATACAGGCCTACCTCAGGAATGAAGAACAATCCCATATGAACTAAACTAGAAATCTCATAATTAATGAAACTAGAAAAAGAACAAATGAGGCCCAAAGTCAGTAGAATGAGGGACATAATAAAAATTAGAGCAAAAATAAATAAAATCGAGAAGAATAAAACAATAGAAAGAATCAATGAAAGCAAGAGCTGGTTCTTTGAGAAAATAAACAAAATAGATAAACCCCTGGCCAGACTTATCAAGAAAAAAAGAGACTCTACTCACATAAACAGAATCAGAAATGAGAAAGAAAAATCACTATGGATACCACAGAAATACAAAGAATTATTAGAGAATACTATGAAAAATTATATGCTAACAAACTGGATAACCTAGAAAAAATGGACAGCTATCTAGAAACGTACAACCTTCCAAGGCAGGCCCAGAAAGAAACTGAAAATCTGAACAAACGAATGAACAGCAACGAAACTGAACTGTTACAATCAAAAGCCTACTTAAGAACAAAACACCTGGACCAGATGGCTTCAGAACTGAATTTTATCAAATATTTAGTGAAGACCTAACACCCATCCTCCTTAAAGCTTTCCAAAGAGAAGAAGAGGAAATACTTCCAAACTCATTTTATGAGCCCAGCATCACTCTCATACCAAAATCAGGCAAAGACACAAAAAACAAGAAAATTACAGACCAATATCCCTGATGAACATAGATGCAAAAATACTAAACAAAATATTAGCAAACCAAATTCAAAAATACATCAAAAAGATCATCCATCATGATCAAGTAGGATTTATTCCAGGGATGAAAGGATGGTACAGCATTCGAAAATCCATCAACATCATCCATCACATCAACAAAAAAAAGGACAAAAACAACATGATCATCTACATAGATGCTGAAAAAGCATTCAACAAAATTCAACATCTATTCTTGATAAAAACTCTCAACAAAATGGGTATACAGGGCAAGTACATTAACATAATAAAGGCATAGATGACAAACCCACAGCCAACATTATACTTAACAGTGAGAAGCTGAAAGCTTTTCCTTTAAGATCGAGAACAAGACAAGGATGCCCACTCTCCCCACTTCTATTCAACACAGTACTGGAGGTCTTAGCCACGGCAATCAGACAACACAAAGAAATAAAAGGCAAAAAGATTGGCAAGGAAGAAGTTAAACCGTCCCTGTTTGCAGATGACATGATATTGTACATAAAAAGCCCTAAAGAACCCATTCCAAAACTAGTAGGCCTAAACTTTGAATTCAGCAAAGTTGCAGGATAAAAAATTAGTACGCCTAAATCTGTGGCATTCCTATACACTAACAATGAACTAGCAGAGAGAGAAATCAGGAAAACAATTCCATTCACAACTGCATCAAAACGAATAAAATACCTACCTAAGAATAAAGCTAACCAAGGAAGTGAAAGACCTATAGTCTTAAAACTACAAGACACTCATGAGAGAAATTAAAGAAGATACCAATAAATGGAAACACATCGCGTGCTCATGGATAGGAAGAATTAATGTTGTCAAAATGGCCATCCTGCCTAAAGCCATCTACAGATTCAATGCAATTCCTATCAAAATACCAGCAGCATTCTTCAACGAACAAGAGAAAATCATTCTAAAATTCATATGGAACCACAAAAGACCCCAAATAGCCAAAGCAATCCTGAGAAGGAAGAATAAAGCTGGGGGAATTAGGCTCCCCAACGTCAAGCTCTACTACAAAGCCACAGTACTCAAGACAATCGGGTACTGGCACAAGAACAGACACATAGACCAATGGAACAGACTAGAGAGCCCTGATATAAACCCAACCATATATGGGCAATTAATATATGATGAAGGAGCCATGGACATACAATCGGGAAATGACAGCCTCTTCAACAGCTGATGTTGGCAAAACTGGACAGCTACATGCAAGAGAACGAAACTGGATCATTGTCTAACCCCATACACAAAAGTAAACTCTAAATGGATCAAAGACTTCAATGTAAGTCATGAAACCATAAAACTCTTAGAAGATAACATAGGCAAAAAATCTCCTGAATATAAGCATGAGCAACTTCTTCCTGAACGCATCTCCTCAAGCAAGGGAAACAAAAGCAAAAATGAACTCATGGGACTACATCAAACTAAAAAGTTTCTGTATGGCAAAGGAAACCATCAACAGAACCAAAATGCCTCCTACAGTATGGGAGAATATATTTGTAAATGACATATCTGACAAGGGGTTAATATTCGAACTATATAAAGAATTTACATGCCTCAACTACCAAAAAGCCAATAACCTGATTAAAAAAAAGACATAAGTTATGAAGAGACAGTTCTCCAAAGAAGAAATTCAGATGGCCAACAGGCACATGAAAAGATGCTCCACATCACTAATCATCAGGAAAATGCAAATTAAAACCACAATGAGATATCACCTCACACCAGTAAGGGTGGCTACCATACAAAAGACTAAGAACAACAAATGGTGGCGAGGATGCAGAGAAAGGGGAACCCTCCTACACTGCTGGTGGGAATGTGAGCTGGTTCAACCATTGTGGAAAGCAATATGGAGTTTCCTCAAAAAACTAAAAATAGAAATACCATTTGACCCGGGAATCTCACTCCTAGGAATTTACCCAAAGAATACGACTTTTCAGATTCAAAAAGACATATGCACCCCTGTGTTTATTGCAGCACTTTTTACAATAGCCAAGATATGGAAACAACCTAAGTGTCCATCAGTAGATGAATGGATAAGGATTATGTGTTACATATACACAATGGAATACTATTCAGCCATAAGAAAGAAACAAATCCTACCATTTGCAACAACATGGATGAAACTGGAGGATATTATGCTCAGTGAAATAAGCCAGGCAGAGAAAGACAAGTGCCAAATGATTTCCCTCTTTTGTGGACTATAACAACGAATGAAAACTGAAGGAACAAAACAGCAGCAGACTCAGAGACTCCAAGAAGGTACTGGTGGTTACCAAAGGGGAGGGGTGTGGAAGGGTCAGTGGGGAGGGTGGGAGAAGGGGATTGAGGGGTATTATGTTTAGTTCACATAGTGTGGGGGATCAAGGGATAAACAATGTAGCACAGAGAAGGCAAATAGTGAATCTGTGGCATCTTACCACACTGATGGACTGAGACTGCACTGGGGTGTGGGTGGGGACTTGGTAATATGGGTAAATGTAGGAACCACATTGTTTTTTCATGTGAAACCTTCATAAGAGTGTATATCAATAATACCTTAATAAAAAAAAATCTTGGTGTACTCCAGCGTCATATTTTGTTATGTAATGGAGGCTTTACTGTTTATTTTTTACATTTAAATGTACAATCTACCTGAATTGACTATTTTGTACAGCATAACTTGAGTTTTTTTTACTATGATGATATCCCATACGATGCAGCACCCTCTATTGTAAAAGCCATCATTGCCCCAGTTTTCCCCTGTGCGTCTTCTGCTCTTCTCCATGTTTTCCATCCTCTTGTCTCTATCTTTCTCTACTGATCCCAGATAACTCCAGTATAATAATTCCCTGTTCAGCTGTGTCTAATCTGCTGTTAGCCCAATCTACTGAGTTCTCCCCACTGCTGTATTTTTCAGTTCTACAACACCCATTTTGTTTGTTTTTATAGTTCCAGTTCTCTACTGAAATTTCCTTTCAAATTCCTTGACTATATTGATCACAGTTATTTCAAGATCTACATCTGATAATTCCATTGTCCATTATTTTGTTAGTTTTAAGTAATAAATATATATAAGTAATAAATAACATTGATGTTGGGGGGGCAAGGGGAGGGCAGTACAACTCAGAGAAGACAAGTAGTGATTCTATAGCATCTCACTACGCTGATGGACAGTGACTGTAATGGGGTTGGTGGGGGGGACCTGATGAAGGGGTAGTTTAATAATCGTAATATTGCACATGTAATTGTAAATTAATGATAATAAAATAAATTATATTAAAAATAAATAAATAAATAACATTGGTTTTAGGTGTATAATAAAGATATATAAGTAATATAGTACCTTATCTCACACATAGGCCTGAGTGTTAGACTCTGTACATGGAAATTGGAAGGATATCTTAAGGCCTAGGGTAGACTTATCCAGACAGGATTTACATTTGCTTCTAGAAGGCAGCAAGGCTATCAATACATCTGGGTCACCTTATTCCAATCAGTGACTGAGAAGATTCAAAAGTGGGCTTCTTTCCTGTTCCAGGAAATCCTCCATACAAACAGGTATTTCAGAAATAGAGAACATAGAAAATGGAAATGTTTATCTTTGCAATCAGGGAATCCAGAATAAATAAAAATTTATAGCATATAAAAAAGCAAATTCATACTTGCCTACAAGAAATCAGTATTTCTCTAAAATTAAAAGTATCCATTATAAAATTTAATAATGTGCTGCTTAATTACCATACTTGAAATCTCTTTTAAGGAAAAAAAACAAATAGTTTTCAAACCCTAGTACAGACTTTGAATGCATAAAAAAATATATCTATTACCTCTACTGGGAGAATAAAAGACTGATGGGATCCATAACAATAAAAGATGAGCTCCGGAATGATGCTCCATTCCTTCATGCTCTCCCCAGGGTCTTCCCACTACAGGATGTGTTTACACAGGCTACAGCAGAATAAATTGGCTTTACTGGCAAGGGAACACTGGTTATTAGAAGTATTCACAAGCTATAAAGGAGAGAAAATATGGAAACATTTGAGTGCAGTGTCCATAAACACTACACAACTGTTGTACGACAAAACTGCAAATGGTGCTTCTTGGTATTCCACAAGGGGATCCAGTTAAAAAGACCAACAATCTAAACAGTAATCCACGTAAACCACAAATAAATAATATCCACTCTTCCTCCTCACAGCCCCCCTCATTATTTGTAGTAGGATTACTTCTCCCCAGGACATGTCTGTTTCCCAGTCTTCTGCCCCCTATCATTTCCTCCCATTTATTCATTTCCAATGACATGATCACAATTTTCTTAATCTCATTTCCATTAGAATCCTTATACTGATTCCACCCACATCTACCTTTATGCTTCCCTCATCTGCCTTCTATCATGCCCTCCTGCTTTATCGCCATGCTTCTGTGGCCAAACTCGCCATATCCCACACTTATGTATGTCTCTGACACCTACACTAGTGCAGTACCTATAGTAAAAGGAGCCTGAGGAGTGCAAGGATGAAAGACATGGTTTACTCATTCAATAAATATTTACAATGTCTACTATGTGCTAAGCATTTTTCTAATTTATGGAGATACAGCTTGCAGAATGTATATTCAAGTGGGAAGAAATAGACAATTAAGAAATAAATAACTAGAAAATAGTTTAGGTGGTGATAAGTACTACAGAAAATTAAAAAAGAGTAAGACAATTAGTCATTTATCAGGGAAGCCTTCTCCAACAGGATGTGATTTAAGCAGAGACGACAAAGAGTGAAGAAGCAAGCAACGTGGAAGCTATGGCAGAACACTGCAGGCGGCTGGGAAGGCAGATGCAATAGCCAAAGGCAGGCACATGCCTGGTGTGCTCTTGGGCAGCTGGAGCACAGTGAAGGAAAGCTCAGAGACATAACCAGGCTCCAGACCCTGTGAGCTCTTGTAGGCCCTGGGAAGAACCTTGTATTCAACTCTCAGTGAGAAAGAATGGCCTGATGACTCTGAGGTACAGACATCACTCTTTATACTATAAGGACAGACTGCAGAGACCTAACAAGGAAGACGGAGGAAACCGTAATAGTGCAGGTGAGAAGTCGTGGTGGCTTTGGCTGGTGTGGTATTGTGGAAATGGTGTGAGCTGATCAGATTCCAGATATCTTTTTAAGGTACAAATAACCAAACTTGCCATTGACTGGCTATGAGCTGTGGAAGACAGAGAAGAGCCAAGGATAACTGCATGCAAACAGGCAATTGGAAAAAAACAGCTGCCATTTAGTGAGACATGTAAAGACTACTAGAAAAGCAAGTCTGGGGTAGAAAAACCATTACTAGACAAGGAAGTATAGATATGTCAGCAGTTGGTATTTGAGTCTGAGTTCTGAGGACACATCTGGGCTGATGATATTAATCTGAAAGTGGTCCATGGGCCATCAAGCTAAATGAGATTACCTAGGGAATGTATGTCCAAAGATGGAGCATGAAGTATTATAGAGGCTGGATAATAAGCAAGGACCACCAAATGAAACTGAAAAAGAGTTTACTAGTGAAGGAGGAAGAAAAAATAAATAATAATAATAATAAAGTATCCTGGATGCCAAGTAGATAAAAGTACATAGAGAAAGATGACTGTGGCCTTCTAGTTACTGATAAAGACAAGTTAGGTTATTCCAAAAAGCCTTCCCACTATAAACAAAAATGAAAAATGCTGAATATATATATCTACTTAATACTCACATCAAATTACGCAGATTACAAATAATGTAATGCATTAGGAAAAATGCCTAAGCAACCGTGTACTGTTATACAAGAACTTGTGGTTCATATAAAATTATTTTCAAGGACATCATACATTGGTGGAAGAAGTGCTCTCTCTGAAATAGTTTAAATAGAAGGAAAGATGATATTCTCTGGAACACTGTGTCAAATGATGCAGAAGAAACTCAAGCAACTCATGTCAAACATGTTGTGGTAACACTTCAATAAGGCAGTTTAAAAAGATGCATGTGGAATGTGGAAATAAATTTATTTTATGAAATGCAATAAGGAAAAAATTTCTAAATGAGTACATTTTATATATGCAATTGTAAACAGATGTAATAGTGATAAGTTAGTTACAAGACGGTATTTGTCTATTTCATCAAATTCCTATATATATATATATATATATATATATATATATATATATATATATATATATATATGCACACTTACCGTGGGTCCCAGAAAGCATTCTTTTTAGACCTACCATTGAAAAAATGAGTTTTCATATTATAATCAGGATTGCCTTGAATTCAACAAACTGCAACATGTTTTCATCAGATTATTCTAGCTTTTGTATAGAAAATGAATTATGGGAGGAGGGGTGGGATGCAAGTCTAGAAGCAGATCAGTTAGCAGACTTGGCTAGTGTCACAGCCAAGAAGAGATGCTTGGATTAGCGTAGGGACAGTCCTGATGGAAAGTAGATAAATGGGCAGGGGGCAGTGGGGAGGGCATCTTTTGGAGGAAGAGTCAACATGATTTGCTGATGAGTTGGACTGAGTTATGAAAAAAAAAAACATGGTTACCAGAGGTCTTGACTTGAATAACTGTATGGAGAATGCTCCTGAATGTTTTTGAATGTTATGAGATGGGGGAGTCTTGGAGTGGAGATGGAGTTGGGAAGCAGATTTCCTTGGTATGTTGCCTTGAAGATTCCTCTGGGGCATGCCATCAAACATGTTAAGATAAGCCTGGAGTGAAGAAAAGCCAGATAGGTGCACATCAGCAGGGAGATGGAATCTGAAGCCACAGGATTAGATGCAATCGCCTAAGGACAGGAATGACAGAGAAACGAAGAGGATCCAGAATGAAGCAGAAGAGGGAGAATCAGCAAAGGAACAACTGAGGTGGGAAGAAAGCAAGGAATATGTGTTAAGTTCCCACTATGAGCCCCACAACTACAAAAGTACATTCTGGTTCAAGTTGGAAAATTGAATCCAAGCATATTACTTCTCTTCCTGCCATATTCCCACAAGAAATCTATAGTAGACCTAAAAATAGGAAACTGTACCATTCACAGCCAGAACTTCAAAGAATTTCCTGAAGATGCTGGTGCAGATATAAGTGGACTGAGGGCAGGTGCAAGCACACACAGAGCAAACACCTGCCCGGGAAGGCGGTGGAACACCACGACACCCTGCAGTCTAAGAGCAGGGGAACAAGACAGGTTTAGACTTAGGCATATGCAGGTGGAGAAGAGCAGCAGCAAAGGACTCAAGAGAAAGGAACAGACTGCCTGGAAGTTATGTGCATAGGAGACAAGATTCCAGTAGTTTATTACTAACAGAGGTGCACATTTGCATTGTGGGAAGACAATTACATGGGTTTTAAAAATGGAGAAGCCACATTCCTTGCTTTAACTTAATCCAGGCTCTTCCTCAAAGATGCCATCACCCCTGCCCCCACCATTCCTAACCCCGGGACATCCTCACCCCTTCAAGTTCGGCTGAGCTCACTGTGCTCAGCAGTGGACTATCCACGCCTATTTCTACTGCAGATCTTCTGGTACACAGAGCACTGCTGGAGTAAGATGTGAACTATGGCTATCCGTCCCATTTGGGTTCATCCAGGATGTCACAACTGGTTCCTTGCTGTGGCCATGCACTAGTACCAGAGAATCAAAACACCGCACTTTGCTTTGCTTGCAAGTCCCCGGCATATACCCTCTCTAACAAGACAGTAACCCATACCAATAGAAAAACAAATCATTGAAATTAATACTAATAGCAAGATATTTACAGGTGATAGAATTTATTATATCCCCATTTAAACTGTCTACTTGGCCAGTGAAGAATCTTAGAAAATGACTATGATGGATCTTGAACAACTGGATTACCCAAAATATAAACAGGTTGCAACTAGTTGCAGCTGCAATTTAAGATTTAGTATCTCTACTGGAGCAAATCCACATAGCCATGCCACTGTAGTTGCTTTTTTCTCTATATCCATTTGGCAAGCCTGGCAAAGGCTCTTTTCTCTGTATCACTTTGGAAAAACACCCAACATGTGTTTGCTTTTACTCATCAGGGTTAACAGTCTACGTTTACCGCCTTGCCTTTGAGCTATGCTATTGATTCTGCTCTCTGCCATGAAACATTCTGCAGAGATCCAGAATCATCTTTACGTTCCACCAAACATCACACTTGTACACTACTTTGATGATGTTAAGCTGATGAGACCTGAGGAACAATTAGCAGCAAGTACCTTACTTAGCTTAATAAGACATATGAGAGACCAATAAACTCCATAAAAATCCATGGACCTACTAATGGTCAGTGAAGTTCCTGGGGCTGAGCAGTCTAGAGCATGTTGGGACATCCCTCCAGGTCAAAGTTACTGCATCTTATGCTCTGACCAAAAAAGTGAGGTTTTATGAACTTAGGAGGCAATACATACCGCCTCTGAAGGTGCCCCTCCCGCTTTCTGAAAACCCACTAACTTGCTAGTTTGGGTGGAGTCGGGTGAATAGAAGGCTCTGCTGCAAGTCCAGATGGCAGTTCAAGCTGCTCTGCCACATGGGCCCTACGAATCAGCCTGTCCAGTGACACTGAGTGCTGGTGGCAAACAGGTGACATATGGGGCCCTAGGGAAGCAACATGAAGTGAATCACAACATAGATCTTTGGGCTGCTATGACCTGAAAGTCTGTGTCCATCCCAAAACTCATGCTAGAATCCTAATGCCCAGTGTGATGGTGTTAGGAAGTGAGCAGGTCACCTCTGGGACATGGTTAGATCACGAAGGCAGAGCCCTCATGAATGGGACTAGTACCCTTATAAATGAGATTCTGCAGAGCTTCTCAGTCCCTCCCTCCATGGAAGGGCAAAAGGAAAAGCCTGAGGCCTAGAGCAGGGCCCTCACCCAACTATGCTGGCACACTGAGCTTGGATTTCTGCCTCCGGAACTGTGAGAAATTTCAGTTGTTTATAAGCTACCCAGTCTTTGATATTTTGTCACCGCAGCCCAAATGGACTAAGACAGAGGTTTTAGAGCAAAGCCACCTTCTCATTTGCAGATTACTATTCTTTTGAGAAACAGCGTCAGAGAATGAATACAGGACTACCGACATCAAATGATCACATGACCTGAGTTACTATTATTAACTGCATCACTAACCTGACACAGCAAGACACCAGGATGAGCACACAGCAGAAAGCTTCATCAAGTGGACTGATCAGTATAAAAGCTTGAACAGGTCCAGGATGAACTAGTTAAGTTTCATGAGTAGGTTGTTCAGATTCCTTCACCAAGTACACTTCTGCATTCCCTCCCCTCCCTTGATCCTGATCCTGTCCAGTTAGCTGAAGAGGAAAAGTACTGAGCCCAGTTAGTGAATGGTTCAGTACAATTAGCTCGCACCAAAATGAAGTAGACTACTGCGTTACAAATCCAATCAGAAAAATTGTTTAAAAGGAAATACTCTCAGAACTTCAAACAACACGTTTTGTTATACCCTATGTTTAACCTGAGATATGGCCAGAAGTACAGGTGCATGCTGATTCATGGGTCCTGGCTAACAGCTTATAGGATGGTCAGGGACTTAGAAAAATCAAGATTTGCAGACTGGTGACCAGAAGTTCTGGGAAAGGGCTGTGTGGGTGGATGTCTCAGAATGGTCACAAAGCACGTAGACATGTGCACGATGTGGGAGCCCACAAAAGGGCATCCGTTCTAGAGGAGGCTCTCAATAACTGGGGAGACAAGACGGCACGTTCAGCAACTGTGAGCCAAGATTTTCTTTAGCCACCCCAGGGCTTGCTTAATGCACCCACACACAAAGTGGCCAAGATGGCAACAGTGGAGGCCATGCACAGAATGTACCTCATCAGTGATGACCGAGACACTGCCACTCATCCAGCCAACAGAAGAAACGAATGCTGAGACCCATTTACTGGGGAGATCAGCCTCGCATCTAGCAACACTTTGCTTTATGGATGGGAAAGTAGACCCGGCTCACTGGAATACTTACACATCTCAGATATGGATCCACTTCCCTGCCCACAAGCTTCTGTCAGCAACACACACTTAAGAAGTGCCTTATTTATCACTCTGGCTATCAATTTACACTGTATCTGACCAGGAAACTTATTAATAGCAAAAGAAGTGTGGTAATGTGCTCAAGCCTATGAAATTCACTCACCTCAGCACATACCCCATTACCCAGAAGCACTGGCTTGACTGAAAGGAAGGAAAGGCCTTCTGAAAAACTCAGTCATAGGGCCGGCTGGGAAACAACACAATGAAAAACTGGCTTCTGACGTACAACAACGAAGGACACATTTTGAATCAGCAAACAAAACATCTGCTTTTGCCTTTCCCTCAGTCAAAAACACAGGTCTGGTAATCAAGGAGAAGTGGGAGTGACCACCTCTCACTATTATAACTCAATAACCCATTCACAGGGTTTTGCTTCCCATCTCCACAACCCTGAGCTCTGCTGGATTGGTTCCAAAGAAGGAAAATCTCCACCAGAAAACAACAATTCCATCTGGGGGCATGAAGAGGCCACTCTCCTGGCTAAGAGTGGGTGATAGTGATGACCAGAGGAAACCAGCTTGTCGCCAACAGCGCAGACGGGCCACTAGGACCCGGGCGCTCTCTGCAGAGCGCAACCAATAGCTACGGTTAATGAAGGCCCAGCAGCCACAAGAAGGCAGGGTGACATCCCCAGAAAGGACAGACCTATGACTCAAGTTCATTTATAACAGGGAACTACAGAATCATAGGGATTCCTGATAGGCATTTCTAAATGCCCTCAAGAAGCCTCACCAACTGGTCAAAAGTTGTCTATCTATACTTTGGATGTAAGATACTGCTAGTTTTTTCTTCTTAATTTGACATGATTGTGAGTAGAAATAGTATTTGGTTATCATTTTAATTTGCATTTCTTTGATTACTAATGAGGCTGAATACCCATTCATATCTTTATGAATCTCTTTACAATAGAGTAACTCTGTTATATATGATGAAAAAATGTGATTTTGTTAGCATGAACTTTTATTTATGATTTTGGGGGAATATGAAAGATATATGAAATATATATTTCCAAATTATCAGGATTTCCTTTTACAGTTTCTTTCATTCCTTTTCTACTCAAAAAAACTTTCCTTGCCCATAGTTAAGCATATTTTCTCCCAGCTGTTTATAGTTTCTTTTTGGTATATAATTCTTTAATCCATCTAGAATTGACCTTCTTATGGTATAAGATGAGAAATTTTTTCCCACACAGTTAACCAATTATACAGAGTAAATGTTTATTTTTTTTTTAATCTTTCTTTTAAGATCAAAGCAGATTTTGTTTTTTTATTTCACTGGATTACCACAGTGCTATGTGGAAAGAAAAAGCAAACCTCTAGGAAAACCTGATCACTGGGAATCACTGCAATTTCAGGCTCACAGCAAAGCTATACAGTGAACTTACCACTTAGCCCCCAAAAGGGTTATCCTTCATAGAGACACGCAAGACCCCACTGTATAGCCTGTCATATTCAATATGCATACGAAGCCATTTGGAGAAGTAGGTGGACAGTTGGGGGCTATCATATCATTTCTCTCTGATCCTGACAGCTCATTTTCACTGCCTGTCATGCTAGGTAGATTTGAGAGCGGACATCATAGAAAACGTGCTGAAATGTAATCCATAAAAGGCCAATGGTGGTGATGATAAGCAAGAAACAGTATCTACATAATGTAGCAAAGGTTATTTATTGTGCACTCCTGATGTGAGGTGCCAGCTCTCAGGCAGATGGGCAACACCACTGTTAGCTCGGAATCCCAGCAACTGGTGCAGTTCCAAAGGAAAGGTAAAGAAGGAAGACAATTTTTCATATAAATTCATAACAGAGAAGTTTCACATCTCTCTAGCCTGAAGTCTGCCTCTCTTTTGCCTACCTTTATATACTACCTGCATTTTATATACACACCAGTGTAACAACTGGGCTTCAAAGCATGAAGAAAAAATAACCAATCATTTTCCGTAGTTAGGACTGGCTACCTATGTTTCTGAGAGTAATTTACATGACTAAATTTACTCTACAAAGCATGAGCAAATTTCAGCTTTGACAGCCTTAAGGATTCTCCTCACCATCAAAATCAGGTAGTACCTACCTATTGCTCACATTTGTTTTAAGTTTTTCTTTACTTGCTTCATTAGATTTCCTAATCATAGGAGTGAAATATGCTTATTAAAATAAGGCCAAAAATAAAAATGAATAAATTTAACAAATAATCTCCCTATTCCACCTTCCTCAGATAATCAATTTGGCATTACCCTTCCATGCCTGTTTTTTTTTTATTAAGGTATTATTGATATACACTCCTATGAAGGTTTCACATGAAAAAACAATATGGTTACTACATTTACCCATATTATCAAGTCCCAACCCATACCCAAAAGCAGTCACTGTCCATCAGTGTAGCAAAATGACACAGATTCACTGTTTGCGTTCACTATGCTACAATGTTTTCTCGGTGGTTCCCCACACCATGTGTATTAAACAATATACCCCACAATCCCCTTCTCCCACCCTCCCCATCCACCCTCCCACACCCTCCCCTTTGGTAACCACTGGTTCCTTCTTGGAGTCTCTGAGTCTACTACTATTTTGTTCCTTAAGTTTTGCTTCGTTGTTATACTCCACAAATGAGGGAAATCATTTGGCCCTTGTCTTTCTCCACCTGGCTTATTTCACTGAGCATAACATCCTCCAGCTCCATCCATGTTGTTGCAAATGGCAGGAATTGCTTCCTTCTTATGGCTGAATAGTATTCCATTGTATATATATACCACATCATCTTTATCCATTAATCTACTGATGGACACACGTTGCTTCCGTATCTTGGCTATTGTAAAAAGTGCTGCAGTAAACATAGGGGTGCATATGTCTTTTTGAATCTGAGAAGTTGTATTCTTTGGGTAAATTTCAAGGAGTGGGATTCCCGGGTCAAATGCTATTTCTATTTTTCGTTTTTTGAGGAACCTCCATATTGCTTTCCACAACGGAACTAGCTTACATTCCCACCAGCAGTGTAGGAGGGTTCCCCTTTCTCTGCATCCTCACCAGCATTTGTTGTTCTTAGTCTTTTCAATGTTGGCCATCCTTACTGGTATGAGGTGATATCTCATTGTGGTTTTAATTTGCATTTCCCTGATGATTAGTGATGTGGAGCATCTTTTCATGTGCCTGTTGGCCATCTGAATTTCTTCTCTGAAGAACTGTCTCTTCATACCCTCTGCCCATTTTTTAATTGGGTTATTTGCTTTTTGGGTGTTGAGGCATGTAAGTTCTTTATTCATTTTGGATGTTAACCCCTTGTCGGATATGCCATTTACAAATACATTCTCCCATACTGTAGGATGCCTTTTTCTTCTGTTGGTGGTGTCCTTGACTGTACAGAAACTTTTTAGTTTGATGTACTCCCATGAGTTCATTTTTGCTTCTCTTTCCCTTGCTCAAAGAGATACATTCAGGAAGAAGTTGCTCATGCTTATATTCAGGATATTTCTGCCTATGTTATCTTCTAACACTTTTATGGTTTCATGACTTACATTCAGGTCCTTGATACATTTCGAGTTTCCTTTGGTGTATGGAGTTAAACAATAATCCAGTTTCATTCTCTTGCGTGTAGCTGTCCAGTTTTGTCAACACCAGCTGTTGAAGAGGCTGTCATTTCCCCACTGTACATCCATGGCTCCTTTATCATATATTAATTGTCCATATATGGTTGGGTTTATATCAGGGCTCTCTAGTCTGTTTCATTGGTCTATGGGTCTGTACCAAATTGTCTTGAGTACTGTGGCTTTGCAGTAGAGCTTGAAGTTAGAGAGCATAATCCCCAAGAAAAATCCCCAGCTTTATGCTTCCTTCTCAGGATTGCTTTGGCTATTCGGGGTCTTTTGTGGTTCCATATGAATTTTAGAACGATTTTCTCTAGTTTGCTGAAGAATGCTGTTGGTATTTTGAAAGGAATTGCATTGAATCTGTAGATGGCTTTAGGCAGGATGGCCATTTTGACAATATTAATTCTTCCTATCCATAAACACGGGATGTGTTTCCATTTATTGGTACATTCCTTAATTTCTCTCATGAGTGTATTTTAGTTTTCAGAGTATAGGTTTTTCACTTCCTGGTTAGGTTTATTCTTAGGTATTTTATTCTTTTTGATGCAACTATGAATGGAATTGTTTTCCTGATTTCTCTCTCTGCTAGTTCATTGTTAGTGTATAGGAATGCACAGATTTCTGCATATTAATTTTGTATCCCACAACTTTACTGAATTCAGATATTAGATTTAGTAGTTTTGTTGGGATTCTTTAGGGTTTTTTATGTACAATATCATGTCATCTGCAAAGAAGGACAGTTTAACCTCCTCTTTGTTAATCTGGATGCCTTTTATTTTTTTTGTGTTGTCTGACTGCTGAGGCAGCAACCTCCAGTACTATGTTGAAAAGAAGTGGGGAGAGTGGGCATCCTTGTCTTATTCCTGATCTTAAAGGAAAAGCTTTCAGCTTCTTGCTGTTAAATATAATGTTGGCTGTAGGTCTGTCATCTATGGCCTTTATTATGTTGATGTACTTGCCCTTTATACCTATTTTGTTGAGAGTTTTTATAATGAATGGATGTTGAATTTTGCCGAATGCTTATTCAGCATCTATGGAGATGATCATGTGGTTTTTGTCCCTCTGTTTGTTGATGTAATGGATGATACCGATGGATTTTCGAATGCTATAGCATCCTCGCATCCCTGGAATAAATCCTACTTGATTATGATGGTCATTTTTTGATTTTTTTTTAATTCGGTTTGCTAATATTTTGTTGAGTATTTTTGCATCTATGTTCATCAGGGACATTGGTTTGTAATTTTCTTATTTTGTGGTGTCTTTGCCTGCTTTTGGTATTAGAGTGATGCTGGCCTCACAGAATGAGTTTGGAAGTATTCCCTCTTCTTCTACTCTTTGGATACCTTTAAGGAGGATTGCTATTAGGTATTCACTAAATGTTTGATAAAATTCAGCGGTGAAGCCATCTGGTACAGGTGTTTTGTTCTTAGGAAGGTTTTTGATTACCAGTTCAATTCGTTGCTAGGAATTGGTCTGTTCAGATTTTCTGTTTCTCTCTGGGTCAGCCTTCAAAGGTTGTATTTTTCTAGAAAGTTGTCCATTTCTTCTAGGTTATCCAGTTTGTTAGCATATAATTTTTCATAGTATTCTCTAATAGTTTTTGTATTTATGTGCTGTCCATAGTGATTTTCCTTTCTCATTTCTGATTCTGTTTATGTGAGTAGACTCTTTTTTTCTTGATAAGTTTGGCTAGGGATTTATCTATTTTGTTTTTTTTCTCAAAGAACCAGCTCTTGCTATCATTGATTCTTCCTATTGTTTTATTCTTCTCGATTTTATTTATTTATGCTCTAATCTTTATTATGGCCCTCCTTCTACTGACTTTGGGTCTCATTTGTTCTTCTTTTTCTAGTTTTGTTAATTGTGAGTTTAGACTGCTCATATGGGATTGTTCTTCATTCCTGAGGTAGGCCTGTATTGCAATATACTTTCCTCTTGGCATGGCCTTCGCTGCATCCCACATATTTTTCAATGTTGAATTATTGTTGTCATTTGTCTCCATATATTGCTTGATCTCTGTTTTTATTTGGTCACTGATCCATTGGTTATTTAGGAGCATGTTGTGAAGCCTCATTGTGTTTGTGGGATTTTTCATTTTCTTTGCATAAATCATTTCTAGTTTCATACCTTTGTGGTCTGAGAAACTGGTTGGTACAATTTCAATCTTTTTAAATTTACCAATGCTCTATTTGTGGCCTAGTATATCATCTATTCTTGAAAATGTTCCATGTGGACTTGAGAAGAATGTGTATTCTGCTGCTTTTGGGTGTAGAATTCTGTACAGGTCTGTTAGGTCCATCAGTTCTATTGTGTTGTTCAGTGCCTCTGTCCCCTTACTTATTTTCTGTCTGGTTTATCTGTCCTTCTGAATGAGTGGTGTGTTGAAGTCTCCTAGAATGAATGAATTGCATTCTATTTCCCCTTTTACTTCTGTTAGTATTTGTTTCATATATGTAGGTGCTTCTGTGTTGGGCGCATAGATATTTATAATGGTTATATCCTCTTGTTGGACTGACCCTTTTATCATTATGTAATGTCCTTCTTTGTCTCTTGTGACTTTCTTTGTTTTGAAGTCTATTTTGTCTGATATAAGTACTGCAACTCCTGCACCTTCTAATGCATAAAAGCTTTGTCTGCCCTGAGCTCGGGGCTCACATTCCTGACCCGCTGCGTCGGTGAAGGTTGTGGGTCCAAGCTCGAGCTTGAAATAAATGACCCTTTTGTGTTTGCATCGGAATTGGCTCCTTGGTGGTCTCGTGGGGACTCGCGACTTGGGCACAACATTTGGGGGCTCGTTCGGAATCCCCAAGACCCCCAGAACTCCCGTCCCAATGGGTCTGAACCAGCCGGTAAGAACTTTGTGCGTATGAGTCATGCAAGCTTTATGTCTATTGTTTGTGTTGTGTGTTGTGCTATGCTCTTTCACTTTCTGAAAGTCAAGTCTGAGGCTGAATCGGGACGCCAAATTTGTAGGGCCGACAGGTCCATTTGTAGGGCCGACGGGCCCATTTGAGGGGGGCACCCCATCAGTAGGGCCGACAGGTCCATTAGTAGAGCTGGCGGGCCCATTTGAGAGGGACACCCATTTCAGAACGACCAAACGCATTTGCCTTGCTTTTTCTTTGTATTACTTGGTGGGCTGTCAGTAGCTTTTTAATGTGAGAAAATGAGTCAGACTCCTTCTACTCTGTTATCTCTGATGACGAACCATTTTAAAGAAGTTAAGGGAAGGACACAATCATCCCCCACCAGGGGAAGCAGAAGCTGCTCCAAGAGCGGAGGGTGGAGGCCCACCCTATACCAGACAAAGGGCTCAGAGAGAGCAGTCTGCCTCTGCCACTTGCCCCTGGGAGCCACCGGTCCCCCAGACGTGGGGGAGCAATCAGCCCCATCACTACTGGCCTTTTGCCACTAGTGACCTCTACAATTGGATATCAGTAACTCAAATCTTTGTATCAGTTTATCTGAGTATGTGTTCTTTTATAAAAAGTGTTACTAACTGTAGTCTCAATCTGTATGTTTATGTGTCTAGTAAAGAAAAATGTTTTTCTACCTCCAGAGAGTATTAATAAGCATTGATGCTAATTTAAGTTGAACTGAAACGGACTTGTCCCTATGGTTATCAGCTGCCTGTTTACCTAAAGTCATTTCAGTTGATGTTATCTGTTCAATCTTTCAAGAAAAAATGCTTAAGCTTAACTCTGTGTAATGTTCAGTAAAAGTTTCATGAGTAATCTAGCACAGTTCTGAGTAAACTAAGTGTAGCAAGTGAACATCTTAATAACTGTGTGTTATAGGGTGTTACAGTGTGTATATCTGCAAACAGCCTGAGAATTTTTGTGGTAACCAAAATTCTTAGAGTTTTGCTAAGTTATATAAAGATGTTTTGTGCTCAGTAAAAACTGTGCTGTAAGGCACATTTCCAGAAATGATAAAATGTGTTCATAAATGTATCAATCTAAGGAATGCTGGAGTTAACAGTTTACAATAGCCTATTTTCAGTGTTCACTGAAAGTTAAAGTTCCTATTGGTTTTAAGTTCTAATTAAAACATCCCTGCTTGCTAGAAAAGATGTGTGTTTTAACAAGAGAAAGTATAAAGAATGAAAATTCATTTTATTTAAGGTAAAAGAAAGTAACTGTTCTGAAGTGCAGCTGTTTATTTAAAGAGGGAGAACAGTGAATGTAAAAAGAAAGTTGTAGAAAGTTTGTGGAGGAATTGATATGGTCGTGCTATGTAAAATTAAAGCAAATGAGTCTTGATATCAAGTACACAGCAAAATTAGAATTTTGTTTTCAGTTAAAGATAAAGTTTTCTTAAACTGATTAGTCTGCTCTTAATATTGAAAAATTGCAAAGAACATTCTAATTGTTTTTATCAAAGCAGTTTCTCATGCTTAAAGTCTCAATGAGTTCTCTGAGTATTTAAGAAAATGAAACCTTCATATTAAAAGGACTGTAAGCCAAGTGTTGTTAACAACTGAGTAACCTGTATTTGCATTTAAGCCTTTTTATTGTCATTCTGGTTAAATACCGATAATCCTATTTAAGCAAGTGCCAAAGAAACTTTCTTCTGCCAACATGCCAGAATCAAATTGAAAAAGGTATTTTTACCTCTAGTTAACTCTGATATTTTCCAGAGGGCCCTGGAACATGTCAGAGGAATTTTTTCTCATTAGAGAAAGTATTTGGCTAATTTAGTTTATTTATCTGATATATAATTACCTGGAAAACACTGCCAAAGAGAATGATGCTAAACTTTGTTGCTGGATGTTTTGTGTTGCAAAAATATCCAAATTTCCTAATGTCAACTGTCTTGTGGTAAGTTCTCCTCAGATCTTTAGCCACGGTCATTTACAAGTCTTTTGTCATTTATAGTCACTGTATTGTTGCTCCTGAACTAGTGAAGAGCTGGATCTCAGCAGAACAGGTATTTACATAAGATTAAGTAAACTAAGGAAAATGATTTTGTGGCTTTTTGTTTCAAGTGTTAATTATTTTCTTAATCTAGTTACTAGTAATAAAAATAAAAGTGATTTTAGAGAAAAAGTATTGTTTCAATAATGCACCCTTATCTATACTGTAGTCATTGGAATATGGACTAAATCCAGAATTCTAGTTTCCCAAGATATCTAGCTATGATTCTCAATTAGAGTTTTACTCTTTCTAATCCTCATATTCAGCCATGCATTCTTTAATCTTCTTGTCAAGTTTGTCCTTCCAGAATAGAAAATCCAACCCAGATGTTGCTACTTAACCAAATAACACAATTTATTCTGTCTCGCCTAGAAGCCACGAAACTGCAAATAGTGATAGCAATAGAACCCAGGATGGAAACTCCCATCTTCTGAAGGCCTCCCGACCAACCATTGATAGAGACCTAGCTGCACCCCTTACTGCACCCCCTCTCATCATGAAGCAACCAGAGCGGTCATCGTCCCCTTTCCCTAGCAGCAGCTAGAGTTACCATCCGTAGAAGAGGGAATGAGACAGAGACTGTGGGTGTAGTCAGAGTAGGGGGAGGGCCTCCGGAAGAAGCAAGGCAGAATGTTTGCAGTCGGAGCAATGTAAATACGTAAATACGTGCAAGGAAACCCCCTACCAAAACTGTGTTAAACATTAAGCTCTAGAGTCTTTCTTCAGTGAGATCAGTTGAGGCTCAAAGGGCCAAAGGCGGCTTAGCCTGGAATGTTTGAGTGTTCCACAGATGGGGGAGGGTGTCTCGGCATGGCCCATGACTTCGCTGTGGGCAGCCCTAGCAGGCAGACGGCGGCCTGGCCCACCTTCGGGGCAGGGCAGGTGGTACAGGTCCACACCCTAAGCCTTCTATATGTGGCATGAGATACATCCTTCCTGCTCTAATAGATTATCCTGGAAATAGTCATGAAAAACTTCTCCAAGCTCTGCCGTCTGATTGTGACAACAACTTGAAGCCTTTGGATCCCGCCTCTATTACAGCAGCATTCATCCTGCTGGTTCCTAGACTTGTCATTAGAATGCAAAAGGAAACATCTAAGCTGGTCTGTGTGTACAGTGTGACAACGAATTTAACTGCTTCTGTATTATCTGAAAAAAGAACATATGAGATGTGAACAGTTTCCAGGAATGTGTAGTTTTGTCTGATTTTTCTGCTTTTGCTATATATTTGTATTCCTACTCTCCTAGCGTGTGTACGGAGGCAGTTGCTAATCTTTTAAAGCCAATACATACTTGTGCTACTTTTCAAGAATTAACTTCAAGAAATAAGTGACTCCTTTTAAGCAACTTTTTGAAATCATATGCTGATTCCCCACCTGCATTTGCTGCAAGAATATAATCATATATAGTATGATTTTATCCAGAATTGTAGCTGTTGGCTGTCCTCTCTTTTATATTTTTATCTCCCTGTTTAGTCCCAAGAGATGGCTGGTTAGCCAGAGACAGTAAGATTCCTCACAGGAGGAGCAACCTAAGACAGGCACAGTTGCAAGGGACCTCAGGTGAGCAACGTGGGGGCCAACTGAGGTGAGGCACAGAACCTCACCCCCCCAGATGAGAGAGACATTCCCTGTGACAGCCTGTGTCACAGGTCGAGCCCAGCTAAACATCTCTGTCATTTAAAAACTTTGGGCCCATGATTGGACCCAATGTACAAGAGAAGGGGGGAATGTGAGAGCAAGAGAAACTCCATTTTAAAAAGGCCATCTTAAGAAAGAAGCCTCAGCCCCGACCTAGTTCTAAGAAAACTTTGTTCCAGTTACTGGAAAAACTACCCATTGTTTGTTCCAGTAACCCTCACCCCAGATAGTTCCCTAGCAATGACCTCAAGATCCAGACACTCAAGGTCTAGGCTCTCCTGTCCCTTAAAGATAACATACCTTACATGTTACATCAGCCGGCAGCTTAGCACCAGCCAGACTCAACTAATAAAGAATGTACAAGTCACCCTTACTTTAAATCATCCAATCAGCAGAGGCCAGGGGCAAGTTCCTTCCTTCCTGCACCTTGTAATGCATAAAAGCTTTGTCTGCCCTGGGCTCGGGGCTCACATTCCTGACCCGCTGCATCAGTGAAGGTTGTGGGTCCAAGCTCAAGCTTGAAATAAATGACCCTTTTGTGTTTGCATTGGAATCGGCTCCTTAGTGGTCTCTCGGGGACTCGCGACTTGGGCACAACATATCTTTATTTATACTAATTGCCTTCTGACTCCCTCAGCTATATACGTACTTGGAAAAAATTACACCTACGAATGCAAGTTTGACCACATAGGGTCAGCACGCCTGCCTTTTTCCATAAAAAAATTTTTAATTGCAATTACATTCCTGCTGTTTGATCTAGAAATCACACTACTCCTCCCACTTCCATGAGCATCACAAATTACCTTAATACTATACTTACAACGGCCTTACTACTTATGCTCCTGCTAGCTGTAAGCCTAGCCTATGAATGAGCACAAAAGCCCTAGAATGAACTGAATATGATAGCTAGTTTATACAAAATAAATGATTTTGACTCATTATATTATGATCTAGTCATAGTTATCAAATGTCCCTGGCCCATATTAATACATTAGCATTTATTATCTCCCTTGTAGGAATAGTGATATACCCATCACATCTCATATCCTCACTTCTATGCTTAGAAGGTATAATGCTATCCCTATTTACTATGATCGCTAATACAATCTTAAATACCCACTTTACACTGGCCAGTATGGCATCCATTATTCTACTTGTACTCGCAGCATGCGAGGCTGCCTTGGGTCTCTCCTTGCTAGTATTAGTATCTAATACATACAGCACAGATTATGTGCAAAACCTAAATCTTCTCCAATGTTAAAACTGATTATTCCTACAGTTATACTAATTCCCCTCTCATGATTATCAAGTAAAAATACAGTATGAATTAACGTTACATCCCATAGCATACTAATTAGCCTCGTATCTCTATCTACCCTAAATCAATATAATGATAATAGCAGAAATTTCTTGCTAGCTTTTTTCTCAGATTCTCTGTCAGCACCCTTGCTTGTGTTGACAATGTTATTTCTTCCCCTAATACTAATAGCCAGTCAAGCTCACTTTTCTAATGAGCCTTTAAATTAAAAAAAATTATATTTCTATACTAGCCACTCTTCAAATACTATTAATTATAACATGTACCCCCTCCGAGTTTATTATATTCTATATCCTCTTTGAGGCAACACTTGTACCAACTCTCATTATCATCACACAATGATGAAATCAAGTAGAGCGCCTAAATGCAGGATTTTATTTCCTCTTTTACACAATAGTAGGCTCTCTCCCCCTTTTAGTAGTCCTTATATATACTCAAAATGTAACAGGCACTCTTAATTTACTAATATTACAATACTGAGACAAACCCATGGACAACTCTTGATCAAATATATTAGTCTGACTAGCATGCATAATAGCATTTATAGTAAAAATACCACTATACAGTCTACATCTCTGATTACCCAAAGCCCATGTCGAGGCCTCTACCACAGGATCTATAGTACTTGCAGCAGTACTATTAAAACTAGGCAGATACAGAATATTACGCATTACCACGCTACTTGAACCAGTAACAACCTCCATGACTTATCCATTTTTAATACTCTCTTTATGAGGCATGATTATAACAAGTTCAATTTGCCTATGCCAAACTGAACAAAAATCACTAATTACATATTCTTTTGTTAGCCACATGGCACTTGTAATCATAGCAATCCTAATTCAGACACTATGAAGCTATATAGGAGCCACAGCCCTCATAATCACTCATAGTTTAACATCGTCCATGCTGTTCTGCTTGACATCAAACTAAACTCACATTATAGCTATACCACCATTTATTTAAGCATCTCAGTATCAGTGAATATTAATTATATTTCCAGGTAATGACCATTAGAAACAATGCTACACTGACAACTTCAGGATCAATCCTGAATAATTCACACTTTTATTTCTAATAGCTAAACACCAAATGGTGGCCTGTTAGAACCAAAGTTATAAGTACTGTTAATAGTCACAGATGTTTCTAAATTATGTTCCAAAAAGTTGCAACAGTTCATATTTTCATGAGCAATGTTTGAAGTGATTTTGAATTTCCAGTTATGCCAAGATGGAATAGCCTCATTCCACCCAGGTCCTTATAACTAAAAATCCCTGGACATAATATAAAGAGCATAGGAACACTATGAATGGTAGACTCCCTAGAGAATGGAGGACTCAAGGAACAACATGGTGCTCAGTCTCCTCGGTTTCCTTATCACCTCTCATATATTCAGGAAAGGATGCTACAAAAGCCTCCAACCCAGAACTGCCCACAAAAAGAAAAAGCCTGTTACCCCTAGCCAATAAGTCAGCAAAAAGATAGCCTAACAGAAAACTAAGAATACCTGCCTTGCTCCAGCAAAAGACCAACAGAAAACTACATACAACCCTCTCTCTCTCTCCCTCTTCTGTTGTTTCAGTGGAGTCAATCAGAGGTTGACCTTCCACCTGAACCCCCACCCCAGGGAAGCAGATGGCCCACTCTCATTCCCCAGCTGGGAAGTATGCACAAGGCCAAGCAGGGAGCTAATCTTCCATCCTCTACATGGTGGAAGCAAGCAGCAATGACCTGATTCCCTCACAGAGGTAGGATCCATGAGGCTGAGTGGGCCGCCAATCCTCCATGTCCTACCCAGACACAGCAAACCACTCCGCAGGGATGGTGCCAGTGTGTCTGAGCAGCAAGGTGATCTTCCATTCCGCAGCCAGCAGAAGCAGGCAGCAATCCGATTCCTCCGACGGGTTAGTGTCAATAGGGTCCCGCTGATGAGCTGGGCATCCACCGCTTACCTAGCAACAAGACTTAATGACACAGAGTCTTCTAACAGGCCAAAAGTCCAGGCTATAATTAAAAATTACTAATTTTAGTGAAAACCAGAAAAATCATAACATGAATCTAAAATACCATCAACGATGTCAATACCAGTATGAATCAGATACTAAAATGATCTAATAAATGTTTCAAAGCAGCCATCGCAAAAATCCTCAGATTCTCTTTCAACCAATGAAAGAACTGAAAATTTCAGAGAAAAAAAAAAGGTTATTTCAAAGAAAAAAAGGTTTCAGAGAAAACAATGTAAAATATATGGGTGAAAAATACAGTAACAACAAAAAACCTCACTAGATGGGCTCAGTAATAGAGTACAGTTGACAGAGAACATAATTAGTCATCATAAGAATAGATTAATTGAATTTATGAAATCTGAAAAGCAGATAAAAAAAAGACTAAAAAAAATGAATAAGACTCAGGGACCAGCGGAAATATAATAAAATACCTTATATTTGTATCATCAGTATCCCAAGAAGGGGAGGAAAGCGAAATTGGGACTAAAAAAATATTTGAAGAAATAATGCTGTAAAATACCCAAATTTAGCAGAAGACATAAATCTACAGATTCAAGAAGCTGAACAAACTCAAAATAGGAGGAACCCAAGAATCCAAAGGTACATTATAATTGCATTTCTAAATCCTGAAGACAAAGAAAATATCTTTAAAATAGTCAGACAGAAATGACCCATCTCTGATAAAGAAACACCAATTGATTTCTCATATGAAACTATAGTCAGAAGAAGTGGACTATTTTTCAGGACTTTAAAAAAAAACTGCCAACCACAAGTTTTAACTGCAGTGAAACATGCTTCAGGAATAATGGGGAAATAAACATTTCTCAGAAAAAAGAAAAGTAACAGTTCCTTTATAGCAAACCTAACCTTAAAGAATGGCAAAAGAAAGCTCTCTAAACATAAAGGAAATGATAACATAAGGCTAAGAATACCAAAAAGTAAAGAACACCAGAATGGGTAAAATTAGGGACATATATAATAATGTCTAAGTTTCTTAAATCATACTTGATGATTAAAGCAAAAATTATAACCCCACCTGAGGAACTGTTCACTGTATGTAGAAAACATACTTAAAACAATTACATTTTTTAAGAAGGTGGAATAAATGGAAATCAGGTCTTTATCTTCACCAAAAGTGGTAAGCATTGAGACCAGTAGGCTGTTATATGTTATATATATATTTTTTATATATATATAAAACAATACTTTGAGCAACCATTAAGGAAATTTTGGAAAGTGATATTCTGATATACCTAAAACTACTATAAGCAAACCAAAGATTCCTAAATATGTTCTGATAACCCACAAGAAGGTAAGAAAAACCTAGAAAACAAAAATGTCAGACTTAAGCCCTATCAATAATCACCTTAAATGTAAATGTTCCAAATACACCAATTAAAAGACAGATTGGCAGAGCAGATACAAAGTTATGATTTAGCTATATGCTGTCTACAAGAAACTTAACTTCATATGCAATGAAATAAGTTTAAAGTAAAAGGAAGAAAACAGGCATAAAATGAAAACATTAATTTAAAATGGCTATATTCTAGATGAAGTAGGCTTCAGAGAAAAGATGATTAGAGACAAAGAGTAAGTTACATAATGACAAAAGCATCCACCCACCAGAAATACAATAACCCTAACTATGTATGTACCAAACAATGGAGCTTCCAAATACATGAAGTTAAGATTGTTAGAGCTAAAAAGAGAAATAGACAAATTCACAATTATATTGGCAGACTTCAGTATCCTACTGTCAGCAACTGATAGAAATACTAGAAATAAAAACCGTAAGAATACAGAGTACCTAAACAACATAATGAGAGAAAAGGATTTGACACATAAAGAACACTTCACCCAACTAGCAGAGTACACATCCTTTTCAAGCACCCATGGTGCTTTCAGAAGGATAAACCATATATGCTAAACATAAAACAAACCTCAATAAATTTTTAACAACTGGAATCATACAGAGCAGGTTCTCTGACCATAATAAAACTAGAAATCAGTAACAAGATGACAATGGAAAATCTCTAAATATATGAAATTTAACACATTTCTAAGTAATCCACAAATCAAAGTTTCAAAGGAAATAAAAAAGATACATAGAACTGATGGAAAAAAACTTAACATACATATAAAAACAGCAAAAGTGTTGCTGAAAAATGGGACATAGCACTAAATTTACATGAGACCTTTTATAAAGAGACAAGGTCTCATATCAATAATCTCACTTTTAAGAAACTAAAAAAAGAAAAGCAAAACAAACCTAAAGCAAGAAGGAAAAAATGATAAAAATCAGAGAATTAATAACGTTGCAAACAGAAAATAAAATTAATGAAAGAGTTACTTTAAAAAAACACCAAACACATTGATAAATCTCTAGCAAAACTGGCAAAAACTAAAAGGATGGGAGACACAAATCATAAGTCTCAGGAATAAAAAGGAAAACTGCCACAGATCCTCAGGAGTTAGAAATAGTAACACTAGAAACAACTTTATTCTCACAAACTCAGTAACACAGAAGAAATTGACCAATTCTTCAAAAACCATAAGCTACCAAAAGTAAACCAAGACAAAATTAATCATTGGAATGGCCATGTAATCATTAAAGAAATTGGATTTGTAGTTAAAATGCTGCCAAATACTATGTAAAAGCACTTCAATATCTCTTCTCGAGGGAGTTATACCACAAACTTGATACCAGGTCAGTTTTCAATTTTTAGCAACTGCTTCATTCTTAACATTTTTACTTAATTTTATTTTTACTTATGTAAAACATTTACATGGTTCTTAAACCTAAGTCATAAAACAGGTACATTCAGAGAAGTACAGTTTTCATCCCTGCTCCTCATTCTCTTCCTCTCCCTATAAACTGCCATTTTTGTTAATTTTTTCTTTATCCTTCCACTCATTCTTTTTGAAAATATTAATAAATGTATATTTATGTTTTCACCCCTTTCTTATACAGAGTGTTGTTCTGCACCTGGCTTTTTTCAGGATAATAATACTGGAGATCACTCCACAGCTATACATAGAGATCCTCCTACTTTCTTTTCACAGCTACAGAATCCTCCATTATGAGGACTGTGGCTGGCAGAATTCTAAAGATATCTCTCTCCCAAGATTCCCACCCCTTTGGTTATTCAAACACTAATGTAGGTACTACAGTGAAGGGAGTTTAAAGATATAATTAAAATCCCAATTCAATTAATCTTAATAACTGTAGATTATCTGCATGAACCTAATCCAACCAGGTGCAACCTTGAATAGCGGAGCTTTCTGTGGCTGGTGGCAGAGGAGGCAGTTCAAAGCCATTTGAGGGGGATGGTGGGGATTTAAGGAATAAGACATTCTCCCACTGGCCTCCAAGAAAAAAGCAGGCAGCTCTGCTATGAACTACCACCAGAGAAACAGGATGGCCTCTGGAAGCTGGAGGCAGGCCCCAGCCAAAACCCAGCAAGGCAGTGGGGACTTCAGTCCCACAGCTACAGGGAAATGAATTCCGCCAATAACCAGTGAGCATGGAAGAGGATCCCAAGCCTCCCATGAGGACTGAGGCCCTAGCCACCACCTTCACTTCGGTGAAGCCTCTGAGATGTGGGCAGAGGGGCCGGCTACACAGAGCCCTGAGTCCTGACCCACAGGAACTGTCCAATTAAAACATACTCATTGTCTTAAACCACTGAGTGTGGTAATTTGTCCCAGTAGGAATAGAGAACTAACAAAGGATAACAACCACCTTTCTCCAGCCAGTCTCCTGCTGATGTTGACTTGGCTTGTCTGCAGTCTTTTGCCGTAACAAATAACTAGTGCCTATGTTATTCCACCTCTTGGCTAATAACAGATCTTGGGACACTGTATCCCAGAAGTGAGATAGCCAGAATAAAGGGTAAAAATGTGTCATTTTTCTTGATATTGCCAAATTTCTTTTCATAGTAGTTATACTTTGCATTCCCACCAGCAATGCCTGAGAGTGTCAATGCGCCACAGCTCTCAGACACTGTCAGTGCATTGACTGAGAAATGGTATCTCAGATAATGAGGAAGAATAATGTGTATTCCTCTTAAACCAAGGAAGATTTAGCATTTACCCATAGATTTAACATTATCCTCGTTTCTTTGTCCATGAACTTTTCTGCCAAGTCCCTTTTATTTGTTGGTGAGTTTTGCCTTCTGGGTTCCATGTTAGAGGCTCCCCTCAGATATCTGGTGATTCTTGGCTGCCCATTTATATTTTAAAGTGATGTACTGAAGTGCAGCAGGGAGTGGTCCGTGTGTGAGGGGAGGACTTATGTGCAATGGCATCCCCCACAGCAACACCAGGCAAGGTGTCACTAGCTGCAGAAGGGGACACACAAATGTCAGCCCTTGCAGAGCTTTTATTGGGAATCAGTCAGCCTCCTTGAGATGAAATCCCAAACTCTGGCCACTAGCAAGCAGGCCAGGCCTGCAGTAGCTAGAAGTGAAGGAGGGGCAAGGATCTGAGGCTACCTCCCGCAGAGTAAGCCCACTTCCATACATACACACCTCCCATCTCTCACAAGGCACCTCCTCTCCCTCTTATCTATGTCTGAAACCCCGTATCTGCAGCCTTTCCAGTTCACACCGCCCACGATACACGTCAAATCTCCTGCTGCAGTGGAAGAGTGTCCTGGATGTTCAGGGGAAGAGGGGGAGGAGGGCTGGGAACAGAACCCCCAGGCAGCTTTCCCATCAGCCCTCCTATTCTGCATCTCACCTCCCTCTCACAACTGCCTTCAAATGTACTGGTTCCTCTATTTCTCAGCCTCGCCTGAGTTCTGTCACATGTATTACTGTCGCATGATGGCCCCTCCCTGTGCAGAAAGACAAGAACCCCGGCAATCACCAATCTTCTAAATCTAGAAACACGCATCTATCAGCTTTCCACCTTCTAAAATACAAAGACGTGGTGAGGTGTCAATGCTCATCAGCTTCAGCCATCTCTTCCTTTCCCCTTGTGGTTTTGTGACTTTTTGAGTCCCTTCCTCACCGTTTCCTACAGTACCAGAAGAGTGCATGTTCAAGGGTAAGACAATGGCTATTGTTTCTTCAATGAGAAATCCTCCTCCACCTATTCCTTCCTTCCTGGAATTCCTGGCATGTGACATCTCCTGAAGCTATACTCCATCTTTCCTATTGTTTTCCATGCCTTTGTAATTGGCCTCCATGTGGGTCAGTGTGTTCCCTCACACCACCTTTCCAAGCACCAATGCCATCCCCAGCAGAGGGCCATTCTCTTTCAGGTCTGCAGCTGAATCTTAAAACACTGCTTCTCCGTGGACTTTTTGCTGCTTGCTTGCTGATGTCTGTCTGCTCCATTAGCTCTGCTGTAGTGAGACCTGCCCATGTCTACTCTCCTGTCAGCACTGCATCCCCCAGGACTGGGAACTGCCTTCACTTCCTCATGACTTCTTCACCCACTCTGCACCTGATCAGGACAGGTTGTTGGAAAGAAGCAGGTGGTGGGAGAGAGCGGTTTTCTTCCAATGCAGGAAAATGAAGTCATCTCCCTGCAGTCTCACAGATGGGGCACACTGCCCCCTGTATCGTCCTGCTCTACACCTCTTGGGAACAGGAGTGCGGCCCCAACAACCGCTCACAGAAAACATCCACATTTGGGACCCTGTGGCAGCCCAAGTTCTGCTATTCTCTGAGGCTTGAAGGACAGGGTCTAATCTCTGCCACACAGCACAGGAAGAAGGGAGCCTGCCCTTACCTCTCAGGCAAGGCTAAGCTTCATCTTCCAGGCCCTTCTCTACAGTCATCCTGCCCACAGTGCTGTTCCAGAGAGCGAGCGGACAGTGGGGTCAAGGTGCACATTAGGCCACCACCTTCCCACAGCTCCTGAAGTTTCTAAATATTCATTCAGATGCACAGAAATCACAGCAGTTTCCTGGGAGGACCAAGCGTGTCATGCCAGGTCTCTGATGATTTAGTGGTTTAGTTCTTCCCAGTTAAAGTTTCCAGACTTGAAGTGATGAGGGGTCTTTTAGGTGGGATGATCAGAGCAACTCTCAGAAGAAGCAAGCCTTGAACTGAAAGGAAGCCTGAATGACCTAAGGAAGCCAGCCACAAAAACATCTGGGAGAAACACCGGCACCAAGAGCGGCACCTGTGGAGCACCCCAAGGTGAGCACAACAGGGTCAATGTGCACAAAGCAACATGAAGACCTGTGTGGCCAGAATGGAGTGAGCACAAAGAAAAGAAACAGAAGACCAGGGCTAAGGTGGGCAGGGGCTGGATGGAGTAAGGCAGAGCAGGTGGATTATTTCAGCATAACAGGACATTATTAGAAGAGTCTGAGAAGGGAATAAACAAAAGCTGAAAACATTCATGCTATTAGGAGATACTCTAGCTGCAACACGAGACCAGACTGTGAGTACAAGAAATGATGTCAGAGCATCTGCTGAGGAAAGATATTACTTGTCCTGATGAAAAATGACAGTAGACACAAGCAGATTAAGAGGCAGAAAGCCAGTGATGAGGCCTTTAAGAATAGACAAAGCAACTTCTGCTTCCAGGCCCGATGGACTAGCAGGGCCAGGATTCACCTTCCCGTCTAAAAAAACACACAGAATATGGAACATCGCTTTTCAGACACTGGACATAAAACAACGAGGGACAGTGATACCTGAGACCCGGGAAACAAAGAGGCTTCACATAACCTTCACTTAGAAATGACTAATCTGCAAAGTAATAACATGCTCAAAAGCAAACATTAAAGAATTAGTGGAACCAGACAAATGTCTTCCAAGCAATGACTATGAACAATTAAAATCATGTGCTCACAATGTGGCAATACCACCTGTGAGAAAAGACATTTTCAAAGATAAGACATATAAAATGGCATTCGAGATCAGCATTAACATGAATATCTGCAATCAGTTTGAAGATGAGGACACAGCCATTGAGTCCTAACTAAGCAAAATGTTCTCTCTTCACCAAAAAAGAATTCTCTTTTTCTAAGTAGAATTGCATTATAAAAAAAACTTCGATTATTATTACTATATTTTTTATATCAATAAAAATTTATGGAAATGTATTTTCTCTCATTATATAAGTAAATATATAATATCCACAAATTTGCCTCTTGACACATAAAGTCTAAACACTTTCCCCTCTGTTTACAGGAAAAGGATTTCTAATCCCTAATCTACATCAATCTCAATCTCAGTAATTCTAGACTTTCTACAGTAGTCTACGATAAGTGAAAAGCTGGATAAAGAAATAGATGTATTTTCAAGGTTCCTCTAGGTTTTAACAGAAAATGGGCCAGACAACTCAGAAAATGGTAATCACGAAGCATCAGAGCATGAACAGACTGGAGGTGCATCAGGAAACCCTCTTTTTTCAGAGGAAGGAGGTAAAATCCAGAGATTCAGGTCTTCCCAGCCTAGGACCAGTCCATAAACACCTGATTCCCACACTGCCTCTTCCTCTACTTCACAAGGCGGCCCTGCCAAGGTTCAGAGAGCCTTGCAACAGTGAAGACAGTGACCAAAACACCAGTCAAGACAGCCTCCCACAGATGCACACCTGACCCACCTCTAACCACCTGCCTCAGGTGTGCTCAGATGCAGGGCACTCTGGGTATTTCCCACCACCCGGACTCAGTTCTACAGGTCTTCTCTGGGTCCTCAGTGTTCCCAAGCGGAGGATGTCAGTGAAAAAACTAAGCCCTTGGAAAAATCTAGGGAAAAATAGTTTCAACACCAGGCTCTTAAACACCATGAAATACTAAGAAGAAAACTAATTTAAAAAGGTGCAAAATTGAACTTATTGATGAAACCATCAGAGAAAATCATACCTTGCTTGGCAGCTGAGCAGCAGCATCTCATGGTTATGAATCAAAATATATAAAAGCACCAGGAACGCTTTTGCTCTAATGAAGGTTGAAGGGCTGTCAAGTAAACAGATAACTGTAGAGACAAACTCCTGTGGAAGATATTAAAATATTTTTTGAGAATAAAATAAGAGAATAGTCAACTCTCAGGGTCAATAGATTATAATAATGAATGAAATATTAAATGAAGAAAATAAAAATATATATAAACATCACATGAAATAAAATAATATCAGCTACCACTTTTCAATTCTTAATTTGTACCAGACTACATGTTAAATCTTTAATATGTATAACTTATTTAAACTTGAAAATTACCCATAAAAACTTGGCAATATTATCCCTCTTTTAAAAAGGAAAATGAATCTTGAAGTCAAGCAATTTGCTCAAATTCATAACGTTGGATTCAAATTCAGGCCAGGCAGACAATAAAACCTGCCTCTTAACCACTCAACCAGAAGCATGGCAATAAACAGCCACAATTTAAAGTCATAACTGCATGTAGACATGAACCTCTGAGCTAACCTGCATACACAGAGATCATATCACTAACCTACACATCTGAGATCCTACAGACTATTTTAAACACAATACCCAATATCTGACATGAAAGAAAAACCTATAATCCTGTAACATTCTTTAATTAAAGATATAATACAACATAAAGAAGTAACTATTAACAAGTATTTTCCCTAAAAACAGGTTGTTTTAGGTGCCTACCAATATGAAAAAGGGAAATGCAGAAAGACACATACACATGAGATCAATGAATGATGAATGTAAGTCGCAGGAATATGGAATGATATTGTTAGCAAAATGGCTTCATCAAGCAAGAATATCAATTACCAGGAGTCTTCAATACAGGCAAGCAAGGGGGATTAAACAAGATAGCGGTATGAGAAGTGAGGCAGATACTTCCTCCCAAAACCACATACAACACGAAAATATAGCAAACACAACTTATCCTGAAAGAGCAACCAGAAAGAAGACAGCAACAAACGGACTACATCTGAGGAAAAGAGAAGACTTCATTGAAAAAGGTAAAGTAGGAAAGCCATAAATTGGTGGGACCCAAGCCCTCCACCAGCTCCAAATCATTGATGGGAGGAAGAGAAATGGAGCAGGGAGGGGAGGGAGTAGAAGCCCAGGCTGCTAAATACCCACCCTGGAGATCTACTCTGGGTGCATGAACCCACATTATGTGCTGCTCTGGAGATCAGATGAGTTGGAAAGCAAAGACAGAAAGAATACTCCGAAAGACTAAGATCCGGACACTTGTAGAGAACACGTACCCACAAACGGCCACTCCGGGATGAAAGAAAGACGGGCACTTTGAAAGACATCCCAATACATGAGAGGGCTGCTAAGACGGCAAGGATTTAACAGAGTGTGGTGCTCAGGAGAAAGGACAGAACAAAACTGACCTGGAAAATACAGCTCAGCAGACTGGAACATTCAGGAGCTGCACACACTCAATCTGACTGGTTGTAAATGCAGCTGGAAATGCCCCCGATTGAGATACGCAATCTACTGCTCATTTCTCCCGGCAGGGACCAGTTAACAAACCTGCTGCCCAGCTGTCGTGCCAGGCCAGCTAGCGGGCTCCTCAGCTACAGCGCTACAAAGATATAGCACAGAGGCTCCACCCCACATGCTCTGCCCACTGGCTCTGACACTGAGGAAGGCTCTGAGGCCAGGAAGCAAAAAAGAGCTCTTTCCTCCAGGCAGGAAACGGTGCTACAGGCCTGAGACCCATCTCACCTGTCCAGAGGCCGGGCAGCTACAGAGAGTAGAGCTTCTACGCACTAGAGGGCATTGCCTACACAAAGTTATTTTTCAATACCACTCATTAGGAATATTAAACGAGAGAAGAACCTGATAAAAACCAAATTCCCTCAAACACCAACAAGAGGGCTAAGTGAAATTGAAACCACTAATCTTCCTGATACAGACTAAAAACTAAAAATCATACACATGCTCACAAAGTTATACAAAAATATTCAAGACCTCAGGGAGGACTTGAAGAAAGAGATATGAACTTTGAAAAATACAAAATTTGAAATGAAACACAATGGAAGGATGTATAAGCACATTAGATGAAGTAGAGGAGACCGAAACGGAAATATAAATTAGAGAACAGAAATATAAAGAGGCTGCGACACAGAAATAAAAAGCATCTCTAGGAATGAAAGACTATTGAGAGAACTGTGTGACCAATCTAAACTGAATAATATTCACATTATAGGAGTACGAGAATAAGAAAAGAGAAAAAAAGGGATAGAAATTATACTAGAGGAAATAACCTCTGAAAACATCCTCCATGTGGGAAAAGAAAGAGACTCTCAGGCCATGGAGGTGCATAGATATCCAAACATAAGGGACCCTAAGAAGACAACATAAAGACATATAATGATTAAACAGGTAAAGATCAAGGACAAGAACAGAGTATTAAAAGCAGCCAGAGAGAAAAAAGGTCACATACAAAGTAAAACCAATCAGGGTATCATTAGACTTCGCAGCAGAAAGCTTACAGGCTAAAAAGGAGTGGCATGATATATTTAATGCAATGGAACAACAGGACCTCAAACCAAGAATACTCTCTCCGGTAAGTTTATCATTTAAATTTGAAACAGGGATTAAACAATTCCCATTTAAGCAAAAGTTGAGGGAATTCCCTAACCATCTCTACAGTGTATTTTGGAGGGACTGCTATAGATGGAAATGCTCCTAAGGATAAATAGCTGTCACCAGAGAAAATAAAACCACAGTAAAGGAAGTAGACAACTTAATTGTAAGCAAAAGCAAAAGTAAATCAACTATCCACAAACCCATTCAAGGGATACAGAAAGAATATAGAATATGACACTTAACACACAAAGAGTAGAGGAGGGAAAAAAAAGAAACTTTAGATTGCGTTTGAAATAGTGTAATAAGTGTGTTAAGTTAGTCTGGTATATAGAAAGGAACCTGCACATGACCTTTGGTAACAATGAATCTAAAGCCTACAATGGCAATAAGTACATATCTATCGATAATCAACCTAAATGTAAATGGTCTGAATGCACTAATCAAAAGACACAGAGTTACAAAGTGGATAAAAAAGAAAGACCTGTCTATATGCTGCCTAAAAGACACTCACTTCAAACACAAAGACATACACAGACTAAAAGTGAATGGAAGGAAAAGATACTTCATGCAAATAACAGGTAGAATAAAGCAGGTGTTGCAGTACTTGTATTAGACAAAATAGACTTCAAAACAAAGAAAGTAACAAAAGACAAGAAGGACATTACATATGAAAAAGGAGTCAGTCCAAAAAGAGGATGTAACCATTATGAATACCTATGCACCCAACATAGGAGCACCTAAATATCTACAATACTAACAGAATTAAAGGGGGAAATAGAATACAATGCATTCATTTTAGGAGACTTCAACACACCACTCACTCAAAAGGACAGATCAACCAGACAGAAAATAAGTAACGAGACAGAGGCATTGAACAGCACATTAGAGCAGACGGACCTAACAGAAATCTACAGAACACTTAACGCAAAAGCAGCAAGATACACATTCTTCCCAAGTGCACATGTAACACTTTTGAGAATATATCACATCCTAGCCACAGGAAGAACCTCAATAAATTCAGAAGGACAGAAATTGTACCAAACAATGTGTAAGACAACAAAGGCATGAAACTAGATAAAAATTATGCAAGGAAAACAAAAAAGCACACAAACACATGGAGGCTTAACAACATGCTTATAAATAATAGTGGATCAAAGACCAAATAAAAACAGAAATCAAGCAATATATGGAGACAAATAACAACAATAATTCAAAACCACAAAATCTGTGGGAAAAAGCAAATGCCATACTAAGAGGGAAGTATATTGCAATACAGGCCTACCTCAGGAAAGAACAATCCATATAAACAGTCTAAACTCACAATTAATGGAACTAGAAAAAGAAGAACAAATGAGGCCCAAACTCAGTAGAAGGAGGGATATAATAAAGATTAAGAGCAGAAATAAATAAAATTGAGAAGAATAAAACAATAGAAAGAAACAATGAGAGATTTCAGATAGGAGAGAGATTCAAGAAGGCGGCATGAGAGATGAGACAGAGAAATCCTCCCAAAACCACATATAGTATGAAAATATAGTTAATACAACTAATCCTAAAAAAGCAACAGGAAAGAAAGATGCACCAGACTGCATATACCTGGAGAACACAGCAGACCTCATGAAATGGCAGGACCAAAGCCTTTCCTCCACCCCAACTCACCAGTAGGAGGAAGAGAAACGGAGCGGAGAGGAGGTGGAAACCTAGGACTGCTAAACACCAAGCCCTGGAGATCTGTTTTGGAGCACAAACCTACATTACATGGTGTTCTGGAGATTAGTGGAGTTGTAAAGCTAAGACAGGCAGAATACTTGAGAGACAGATTCCAGCCATTTGTGGAGGACAGGGATCCACGTCTGGCTGCTCTGGAACAAAGGAAAGGCGGGCAGTTTGAGAAGTTTCCTAGAAGCAGGACGGCTGCTGAAGGGGCGGGGACTGTATGGAGCTTGCTGTGCGGGAGAAGGAACAGGTGGACAAGGTTGTCTAGGCACACTCTGCCCAGGAGGTTGGAAACCTGAGGAGGTTCAGGCGCTCCATTCCCCTGGGTGGCCACTCAACTCCGAGGCCCCCCACTGTGATACACAGCTTGCTGGCACTGGCTCACAAACCAAGAGTCACAGTGCTGGCGTCAACCCAGGCAGAGGGAGAAACCAACTACGATAGCGACAAACACAAAGCACAGAAGTTTACACCAGTGTGCTAGGATCAATGGCTCTGACAGTGAAGACAGGCACTGCATGCAGCCAGGAAGCAGGCATCAGCTCTTTCCTCCTGCCAGGCACAAGCGCTGCTCACCTCTGACCCCCAACCTCACGACAGGGGCTGAGCAGCTCCAGAGATAAGAGCTTCTGGGCACAAGAGGGTGCTACATATAAAAATAAACTGTCAAAGGGATCTGGTTCAGACCAAAATGCCACAAACTGCAGAAAAACGGCCAAATGAAACTGAATTCACCAATCTTCCTCAAAGAGAGTTCAAAACAAAAATCATTAACGTACTCATGGAGGTACAGAGAAATATTCAAGAACTCAGGAGTGAATTTAAGAAGGAGATTCAATCATAAAGCAATTCCATATCTGAAATGAAAAATACAATGGAGGGATTTAAAAGCAGATTAGATGGAGTAGAAGAGATTGTCCATGGAATAGAAATTAGAGAAGAGGAATACAAAGAAGCTGACACAAAGAGAGAAAAACAGATTTCTAAGAATGAAACAATATTGAGAGAACTGTGTCCTTAATACAAATGGAACAATAATCGCATTATAGGGGTACCATAGAAGAAGAATAAAGAGAAAAAGGGACAGAAAGTGTCATTGAGGAGATACTTGCTGAAAACTTCCCCAACCTGGGGAAGAATATAATCTCTCAGACCATGGAGGTGCCCAGATCTCCCAACACAAGAGACCTAAGGAACACAACACCAAGATATATAATAAATATATTGGCAAAGATCAAGGATAAGGACAGATGATTTAAAAAAGCCAGAGAGAGAAATAAGATCACATACAAAGGAAAATCCATGAGGCTATCATGAAAGTCCTCAGCAGAAACCTTACAGGCCTGAAGGGAGTGGCATGATGTATTTAATGCAATGAAGCAGAAGGGCCTCAAACCAAGAATACTCTACAAGGCAAGGTTATCATTTAAATTTGAAGGAAGGATTAAATAATGGTCAGATAAGCAAAACTTGAGAGAATTTACCTCACACAAACCAACTCTACAATGCATTTTGGAGGGACTGCTATAGATGGAAGTATTCCTAAGGCAAATAGGTGTCACCAAGGGAAACAAAACCACAGCAAGGAAGAACAATTAATTACTAAGCAAATGCAAAATCAAATCAACTGCCACAAAAGTAAACGAAGGGACTGACAAAAGAGTATAGAGAATCTGATACCTAATATATAAAGAAAGGAGTAGGAAGAAAAAGGAGGGAAAAAAAGAACCTTTAGGTTGTGTTTGTACTAGCATATGAAGTGAGTTAAATTTAGACTGTTAAATAGGAGGGGAATTACCCTTGAACCTTTGATAACCAAGAATCTAAAGCCTGCAATGGCAATAAGTACATACCTATCCATAATCACCCTAAATGTGAATGGACAGAATGCACCAATCAAAAGACACAGAATCACTGAATGGATAAAAAAACAAGACCCACCTATATGCTGCCTACAAGAGACTCACTTCAAACCCAAAGACATACACAGACTGAAAGTAAAGGTATAGAAAAAGATATTTCATGCAACTAATAGGGAGAAAAAAGCAGGAGTTGCAGTACTTGTACCAGACAAAAGAGACCTCAAAACAAAGAAAGTAACAAGAGATGAAGAAGGACATTACATAATGATAAAAGGGTCAACCCAACAAGAGGATATAACCAATATAAATATCTATGGACCCAACACAGGAGCACATACATGTGTGAAACAAATACTAACAGAATTAAAGGGGGAAATAAAATGGAATGCATTCATTTTAGGAGACTTCAACACACCACTCACTCCAAAGGAGAGATCACCAGACAGAAAATAAGTAAAGAGATGGAGATACTGAACAATGTATTAGAACAGATGGACCTAACGGACATCTACAGAACACTCCTTCCAAAAGCAGCAGGAAATACATTCTTCTCAAGTGCACATGGAACATTTCCAAGAATAGATAATATACTAGGCCACAAAAAGAGACTCTGTAAATTTAAAAAGATTGAAATTGTTCCAATCAGCTTCTCAGATCACAAAGGTATGAAACTACAATTAAATTACACAAAGAAAACGAAAAAGCCCACAAACACCTGGAGGCTTAATAACATGCTCCTAAATAATAAATGGATCACCACCAAATATAAACAAGAGATCAAGCAATATATGGAGACAAATGACAACAATAATTCAACATCGCAAAATCTGTGAGATGCTGCAAATGTCGTGCTAAGAAGGAAGTATATTGCAAAGAGGCCTACCTCTGGAAAGAAGAACAATCCAAAATGAACGTTCTAAACTCACAATTATTGAAACTAGAAAAAAAAAACAACTGAGGCCCAAAGTCAGTAGAAGGAGGGACATAATAAAGATTAGAGCAGAAATAAATAAAATAGAGAAGAATGAAACAATATAAAGAATCAATGAAAACAGGAGCTGGTCCTTCAAGAAACTAAACAAAATGGAAAACCCTTGGCCAGAATTATCAAGAAAAAAAGAGAGTCTACACACATAAATAGAATCAGAAATGAGAAAGGAAAAATCACTATGGACACCACAGAAATACAAAGAATTATGAGAATACTATGAAAAATTATATGCTAACAAACTGGATAACCTAGAGGAAATGGACAACTTTCTGGAAAAATACAACCTTCCAATGCTGACCAAGGAAGAAAGAGAAAATCTGAAGACACCAATTACTAACAATGAAATTGAATTGGTAATCAAAAAACTACCTAAGAACCAAATTCCTTGACCAGATGGTTTCACTAGTAAAGACCTAATACCCATCCTCCCTAAAGTTTTCCATAAAGTAGAAGAGGAGGGATACTCCCAAACTCATTTTACAAGGATAGCATTACCCTAATACCAAAACCAGGCAAAAACACCAGAATAAAAGAAAACTGCAGACCAATATTCATGATAAAAATAGATGCAAAAATACTCAACAAAATGTTAGCAAACAGAATTCAAAAATATCAGCCACCATGATCAAGTAGGATTTATTCCAGGGATGCAAAGATGGTACAACATTTGAAAATAAATCATCATCATACACCACATCAAACAGAAGGACAAAAACCACATAATCATCTCCATAGATGCTGAAAAAACATTTGACAAAATTCAACATCCATTCATGATAAAAACTCTCAACAAAATGGGTATAGAGGGCAAGTACCTCAACATAATAAAGGCCATATATGACAAACCCACAGCCAACATTATAGTTAACAGCGAGAAGCTAAAAGCTTTTCCTTTAAGATCGAGAACAAGACAAGGATGCCCACTCTCCCCACGTTTATGCAACATCGTTCTGGAGGTCCTTGAAACGGCAATCAGTCAACACAAAGAAATAAAACGAATCCAGATTGGCAAGGAAGAAGGTAAACTGTCCCTGTTTGCAGATGACATGATATTGTACATAACAAACACTAGAGAATCCATTCCAAAACTACTAGATCTAATATCTGAAATCAGAGTTCCAGGGTACAAAATTAATAGACAGAAATCTGTTGCATTCCTATACACTAATGATGAACTAGCAGAAGGAAAACACAGGAAAACAATTCCATTCACAATTGCATCAAAAAAAAAACCTACAGATAAACCTAACAAACAAAGTGAAAGACCTATACTCTGAAAACTACAAGACAATCATAAAAGAAATTAAAGAAGATACCTATAAATGGAAACACATCCCATGCTCACGCACAGAAAGAATAAATATTGTCAAAATGGCCATCCTACCTAAAGCAATCCACAGATTCAATGCAATACCTATCAAAATATTAACAGCATTCTTCAACGAACTAGAATAGTTCTACAATTCACATGGAATCTCAAAAGACCCCGAGTAGCCAAAGCAATCAAGAGAAGGAAGAATAAAGTGGGGGGATTACGCTACCCGACTTCAAGCTCTACTACATACCACAGTAATCAAGACAATTTGGTACTGGCATAAAAACAGACCCATAGACCAATGAAACAGACTACAGAGCCCAGATATAAAACCAAGAATATACAATCAATTAATATAGGATAAAGGGGCCATGGACATACAATGGAGAAATGACAGCCTTTTCAATAGGTGGTGTTGGCAAAACAGGACAGCTACGTGCAAGAGAATGTAACTGGATCATTGACTAACCCCATACACAAAAGTAAACTCAAAAATGGATCAAAGACCTGTATGTAAGTCATGAAACCATAAAACTCTTAGAAGACAACACAGGCAAAAATCTCTTGAATATGAACATGAGCAACATTTTCCAGAACGCATCTCCTCAGGCAAGGGAAAAAAATCAAAAATGAACAAATGGGAATACATCATGCTAAAAAGCTTCTGTACAGCAAAGGATACTATGAGCAGAAAAGGCATCCTACATTATGGGAGAACATGTTTGTAAATGACATATCTGACAAGGGTTGACACCCAAAATATATAAAGAACTCACACACCTCAACACTCAACAAACAAATAACCCAATTAAACAATGGGTGGAGAATATGAACAGACACTTCTCCAAAGAAGAAATTCAGGTGGCCAACAGACACATGAAATATGCTCCACATCTCTAATTATTAGGCAAATGCAAAATAAATCCACAATGAGATATCGCCTCACACCAGTCAGGATGGCCAACATAGAAAATAACAGGAACAATAAATGCTGGTGAGGATGCGGAGGAAGGGGAAGCCTCCTACACTTCTGGTGGGAATGCAAATTAGTTCAACCATTGTGGAAAGCAGTATGGAGGTTCCTCAAAAAACTAAAAACATTGATACCATTTGACCAAGGAATTCCACTCCTAGGAATTTACCCAAAGGAAACAACTTCTCAAATTCAAAAAGACATATACACCCCTTTGTTTATCACAGCACTATTTACAACAGCCAAGAAATGGAAGCAATCTAAGTGTCCGTCAGTAGATGAACGGATAAATAAGATGTGGTACATATACACAGTGGAGTATTATTCAGCCATAAGAAAAAAACAAGTCCTACCATTTACAACAACATAGATGGAGTTAGGGGGTATTATGCTCAGTGAAATAAGCCAGGCGGGGAAAGAAAAATACCAAATGATTTCACTCATATGTGGAGCATAAGAACAAAGCAAAAACTGAAGGAACAATAAAGCAGCAGACTCACATATCCCAAGAATGGACTAGAAGTTGTCAAAGGGAAAGGGACTGGGGCATGTCGAGGTCGGTGGGAGGGAGAGAGAAAGGGAATAAGGAGCATTATGAATAGCACGCAAAATGTATGGGGGCACAAGGAAGACAGTATACCACAGAGAAGATAAGTAGTGACTCTACAGCATCTTACTATGCAGATGGAAAGTGACAGTAATGGGGTATGTGGTAGGAACTTGATAATGGGGGGAATCTAGTAACCACAATGTTGCTCATGTAATTGCATATTATGATACCAAAATAAAAAAATCAATGAAAGTAGGAGCTGGTTCTTCGAGAAAATAAAACAGATAAACCCCTAGCCAGACTTATTAAGAAAAAAAGTCTACACTCAGGAACAGAATCAGAAATGAGAAAGGAAGAATCACTATAGACAGCACAGAAGTACAACAAATTATTAGAGAATGGTATGAAAAATTATATGCTAACAAACTGGATAACCCAGAAGAAATGGACAGCTTTCTAGAAAATTACAACCTTCTAAGGCTGACCCAGGAAGGAACAGAAAATCTGAACAGACCAATTACCAGAAAAAAATTGAATTGGTAATCAAAAAACTACCTAAGAGCAAAACCTCTGGACAAGATGCCTTCACCGCTGATTTTCATCAAATATTTAGTGAAGACTTAATACCCATCCTCCTTAAAGTTTTCCAAAAATAGAAGAGGAGGGAATTCTTCCAAATTCATTCTATGAGGCCGGCATCACTCTAATAACAAAAACAAAGACACCACAGAAAAAGAAAATTACTGACCAATATCTGTGATGAACATAGATGGTAAAATAGTTAACAAAACATTAGCATATCGAATTCAAAAATATATTTAAAAATCATCCATCATGGTCCACTTGGATTTATTCCAAGGATGTTACAATTGTACAGTATTTGAAAATCCATCAACATCATACACCACATCAACCAAAAGGACAAAAACGACACAATCATCTCCATAGATGATGAAAAAGCGTTTGACAAAATTCAACATCCATTCATGATTAAAAACTCTCAACAAAATGGGTAAAAAGAGCAAGAAGCTCAACATAATAAAGGCCATATATAAAAAATCTACAGCAAACATCATACTTAAAAGCAAGAACTGAAAGCTTTTCCTTTAAGATCTGAACAAGACAAAGATACCCACTCATTTCACTTTTACTGAGTATATAGTTCTGGAGGTCCTACCCATGGTAATCAGACAACACAAAGAAAAAAAGCCATCCAGACTGCAAAGAAAGAAGTGAAACTGTCACTGTTTGCAGATGACCTGGCATTGTCCATAAAAATCCCTAAAGAATCTACCCCAAAACTACTAGAACTAATAACTGAATTCCGCAAGGTTGCAGGATACAAAATCAATAAAAAGAAATCTGTTGCATTCCTATATACTAACAATAAACTAGCAGAAAGGGAAATCAGGAAAACAAGTACATTCACAATTGCATCAAAAAGAATAAAATACCTAGGAATAAACCTAACCAAGGAAATGAAAGACCTATACCCTGAAAACGAGAAGACACTCATGAAAGTAATTAAAGAAGACATCAATAAATGGAAACACATCCAGTGCTCATGGATAGGAAGAATTAATATTGTCAAAATGGCCATCCTGCCTAAGGCAACCTACAGATTAAATGCAATCCCCATCAAAATACCAACAGCATTCTTCAGTGAAGTAGAGCAAATAGTTCTGAAATTCCTATGGAACCTCAAAAGACTCCAAATAGCCAAAGCAATCCTGAGAAGGAAGAATAAAGCTAAGGCAATTACACTCCCTGACTTCAAGCTCTACTACAAAGCCATAGTAATCAAGACAATTTGGTACTGGCACAAGAACAGACCCACAGACCAGTGGAACAGAATAGAGAGCTCAGATATAAACCCAAGCATATATGGTCAATTAATATATGATAAAGGAGCCTTGGATATACAACGGGGAAATGACAGCCTCTTCAACAGCTGGTGTTGGCAAAACTGGACAGCTACATGTAAGAGAATGAAACTGGACTACTGTTTAACTCCATACACAAAAGTAAACTCAAAATGGATCAAAGTCCTGAATGTAAGTCATGAAACCATAGAACTCTTAGAAGAAAACATAGGGAAAAATCTCTTGAATATAAACATAAATAACATTTTCTGGAACGCATCTCCTTGGGCACGGGAAACAAAAGGAAAAATGAATAAATGGGGTATGCCAACTAAAAAGCCTCTGTATGGAAAAGGACACCATCAGTAGAATAAAAAGGCATCTTACAGTATAGGAGAATATATTTGTAAATGACATATCCAACAAAAAGAACTCATACACCTCAACACCCAAAAAGCAAATAACCCTATTAAACAATGGGCAGAGGATATTAGACACTTCTCCAAAGAACTTCAGGTGGCCAACAGGCACATGAGAGGATGCTCCACATCGCTAATCATCAGAGAAATGCAAATTAAAACCACAATGAGATATCATCTCACACCAGTTAGGATGGCCAACATCTAAAAGAGTAGGAACAACAAATGCTGGACAGGATGCGGAGAAAGGGAACCGTCCTACACTGCTGGTGGGAATGTAAATTAGTTCAACCATTGTGGAAAGCAGTATGAAGGTTCCTCAAAAAACTCAAAATAGAAATACCATTTAAACCGAGAATTCCACTCCTAGGAATTTACCCAAAGAAAGTAAGTTCTCAGATTCAAAAAGACATATGTGCCCCTATGTTTACTGCAGCAGTATTTACAATTGCCAAGATATGGAAGCAACCTAAGTGTCCATCAGTAGATGAATGGATAAAGAAGATGCGGTACATATACACAATGGAATACTATTCAGTCATAAGAAAACAAATCCTACCATTTGCACCGACATGGGTTGCCCTAGAGGGTATTATGCTCAGTGAAATAAGCCAAGTGGAGAAAGACAAGTATCAAATAATTTCCCTCATTTGTGGCGTATACCAACGAAGCAAAACTGAAAGAACAAAACAGCAGCAGACTCACACAGACTCCAAGAAGGGACTAGCGGTTACCAGAGGGGAGGGTGGGGGCGTGGGTAGGAGGGAGGGAGAAAGGGATTGCGTTGTATTATGATTGGTACACATGGTGTGTGTCTGGTGGGGGTGTCATAGGGAAGACAGTGTAGCACAGATAAGACAAGTAGTGACTCTGTGACATCTTATACACTGATGGACAGGGACTTCAGTGGGGTGTGGGGAGGCTTGATAATATGGGTAAATGTAGTAACCACAATGTTTTTCATTTGAAACTTTCATAAGAGTGTTTATCAGTGAGACCTTAATAAAAAAAAAATAAGAGTTTAGCAATATCTGGTGTATTTGTATACACCAATAATGAACAAGTGGAAAACAAAATTTTCTAATGTACCACTTTTCCATACATAGTTGTAACAACAACAGAAGAAATACAGGCATAAATCTCACAAAATATATATGTGGACAATCAGTACACTGAAAACTATAAAACAGTGATGAAAAGTCAAAATTTTTAAATATGTGAATGAAGAGACATTCCATGTTCATCTATTAAAAGGCTCAAGATAATATGTCAATTTTCCCTCAAACTGACCTACAGACTTCATGCAACCCATCAAAATCCTCACAGGAATTTTTGTAGATACAGACAAGCTAATTGTAATATTTATATGGAAAACAAAGGATCTAGAATAAGTAAAAGAAAAAATAATTTTGGAGAAAAAAAGATGAAAAAAATCACACAATTATTTTAAGACATTAAAAAAACTATAACAATCAAAACCATGTGGTTTTGACAAAATGATAGATACACAGATAAAGGAAACAAAAGAGTTCAGAAATATAGCCTATTAGTTTATGACAAAGGTACGAAAGAAATTTTGGAAAATGGATAGTTTTCAATAAATGGTGCTGAAAGAACTAGATATTCACATGCAAAAAAATTAACTTCAATCTATACCTTGCATTATATACAAAAATTATGATACAAAATGAATCATACAACTGAATGTAAAGTGTAAAATTATAAAATTCTCAGAAAAAAAATAGAAGAAAATCTTCATGACCTTAGATTAGGAACAGGTCTTAGAATATAACACTAAAACCACAATACAGAAAAGAATAATTGATGAACTGAAAATTAAAACTTCTCCTCTGCGGAAGTCACTGTAAGAAAAAACAAGCAAAATACTAGAATAAAATATTTATATCAAAAATATACAAAAAAATCTCAAAATTCAATATTAAGAGAAAATATTTTAACAGATACTTATTTATATTTAAACAGACATTTCACCAAAATATATATATGGATGTCAAATAAACATGATAGAATATTCAATGTCATAATTATTACAGTACTGCAAATTAAGATGACAATGAGTCACCACTACTCATTTGACCAAATGAAAAACGACAAATATGTGAAGCCCAGATTCTATGTACATCGCTGATAGGAATGCAAAATGGTACAGTCACTATGGAAGATAGTTTGGCAGTTTCATTATAATGTCAAAAACATACCTACTATATATGACCCAGCCACTGCACTTCAAAGTATTTATTGTAATAAAATAAAAAGCGTATGTTCACAGAAAAACCTGTACACAGAAGTTGACAGCAACATTATTCATAATACTCAAAAACTGCAAATAACCTGTATGTCTTTTGGTATATGGATAAAAAACTGTGGTATACTCACATAATGGAATATTATTAAGCAATAAAAAGGAATAACTACTGACACACAACATGGATGAATCTCAATCCCATTATGTGAGGTGAAAGAAAGCAGTCTCAAAGATTACATCCATAAAATATTCCGGAAATGGTAAAAACTCTAGGGGCAGAGAGGACATCAGTGATTCCCAGGGCTGGGGTGGGAGATGGTTTGCCTAAAAAGGAAGCTCCAAAAGCTCATTCTTTGGGATGCTGGAACTGTTCTGTATCCTCATGATGGTGGTTACAAGAGACTATGCATGTGTTAATCCTCACAACTGGCTCCAAAAAATGTGAACTGCATTGTATATAAATTTTAAAAGCAATAAAAGTGATAATATATATAAAAACATATATGTTTTATATTATACATATATTTTATGCATAGTGTGATATATATTAATTACATAGCATATGCATATGAATTACATATCTCATATATATATGAATTACTTATACATACACATATATATATATGGCAAATTTATGCAGGAAGTATGTCTATGTTCTTGATATACAAAGAATTACATAAGGATTCTTCCTGATATAGAAGGCAGAAGTTAGGCCAAAAACAAAGAAAGTAAACAAAACAAGGAACACTTCAAAAAATGCTGAAGTGGGCCACCTTCACAGCAAACACTAACAGCAGTGAACACAGTAATGAATGATACACCTTAAAAGGTTGGTAGCCACTTTCATAATGTGGAAACTACAGGAGATGAAAGAAGCAATAGACTATCACACAACTTTCAATCCAAGACTGTGAAGAAAAAAATAAGTGAAGATACATAAGACCTAAATAACAAAAATAATAGAGTAGATGTTATGGGTATATATCAAACTTTATTCTCAAATGACAGCAAAACATCTTTTCCTTAACCAACATGAAAATGTTCCATTAAGTTGACCATATAACAGGTTACAAAGAAAACCTTAATGTAGCCCATAAAATAAAAACTAATAATTTTTATGATCATAATGCAAAGAGAAATTAATAAAAACATCAATAATCCAGAGGCCCTTGTAACTGGAAATTTTAAAAACACTATTAAAAAAAACTGAAGGGAAACTACAAACTAAATTGAAGGACTTAAAAAGATAACAGTAAAAACACTATATTTCAGAATCTATGATATATAATTAAAGCAGTAATCAGAAGAAAACACAACCAGGAAATGCATTTGAAAATGAAATGAAATAATAAAACACGTGAACTAGACTTCCAACACAAGAAAAAATAAATAAAAATGAAGAAAACTGAAGAAAATAAAGGTACAAGCAGAAAGTAGTAAGGCAGAAAGATTTTTTTAAAGTAAAGGATAAATCAAAATTCTTGCTCTTTGAGAAACATCAACAAAATGAAGCATACTTAATCAACAAAAAGGGGAGAGAGCAAAGACACATAAAAAGGCCACTGCCTGCCTTCAATATAATGGTATGAAAGTCAGCTGTGTTATGTGTAAAAGTACTTTATATTTTAGTCCTGTATAATATTCCTTTGTGTGATCACAGAAAAATGTATGTATCCATTCTAGTTTTGGACATTTGGGTTTAGAGTTTGGGACTATTATGTATCAGGCTGTTATGGACATCATTGTACATGTCCTTTTGCGAACAAATAACATGTGTTCGCTTCTCTTAGGTATGTATAAAGTAGAGCTGCTAGGTCAAAAGGCAGGCGTTTGTTTAGCTTTAGTAGAAACTGTCAAATGATTTCCCAAAGTGGTTGTACCAATTTATTCTCCACCAATATACGAGAGTTGCAATTGTTCCACATTCTCACTAACATTTTTTTGTTATTACCTGTCTTTTTTATTGTATTTAAATTTCTAACTTAGTTTAGAGCAAATACTAATGAACACAAATTGGACAGCCAATTTAGAAGGAGAAATTTTCTAAAAAGTCTAATATTACTCACTTTAAAGCCATCGAAAGTTTTAGGAACAAGATTATTCATCCCTTAATATCATTAATTTACAAGGAACTAAAAAAGGATTCATGGCAATGAAAGAAGAAAATCTGTATTTAAATAGATTTAACTCCCTGACAAAGAGCACAACAAAAGACTATCTAGTATAAAGAATAAGAAATCATTAAAAAGTGTATAAATTTAAAGAAAATACAATCTTACAAATGATTTGAATATTTTTTAAATGTTTAAGTACATTAAAACTCACTTTATTAAGTTTTTTTTGTTTGTTTTTTTATAATTTATTTTGGTATCCTTAATCTACAATTACATGTGCAATATTATGTTTATTGAACTACCGCCTTCATCAGGTCCCCCCCACCAACCCCATTACAGTCACTGTCCAGCAGCGTCTCACTTTATTAAGTTTTAAACATTTAAACATTCTCTCAAATGTTGACAGATTTAGCATATATGAATTCAAGTCCAAAAGCATTATGCTAAAATATTGGTGCTTTCTCTTTCTTCTTTGAGTACTCAAGTAGCTAAAGACTGGAAAACCCCATAGTTTTCACTACACTGTATAATGGGAAAAAAAAAAACACCCTTAATAAAGAACAAAAATACACACCATTTAAGAAAAAACACAGAAGCGAATTGTATGACTTACACAAAATCATATACTGACTGATAATAGAACACTTGAAAACAGAGTCGGCAGCATAATATATTGGTAAGGAACTTGAGATGGGGAGTCAAGAAAACCTGAATACAAATGCCATATTCCTTGACAAAATCACCTCTCCATTGTCAGTTTCCTCAACTTTAAAATAAAGTGGAGATGATTACACTTACCTATTTCATAACCTTGATACAATGATTGAAGGCTTTTGTCCAACCAGATACTAAAAATATAAAGTATAAAGCTGCAAGAATTATAATTTTTGAAATCTGTATGGAAAAAATAGAACAGTAGAAAGAGAAAACAATCACAAGCGTATTTAAGACTCTTCAGCTGATGGACAGTGACTGTAAAGGGGTATGTGGTGGGGACTTGATAATAGGGGGAGTCTAGTAACCATAATGTTGTTCATGTAATTGTACATTAATGATAGCAAAATTTTAAAAAAAGATTTTAAATACTCTACCAAGTGGCCACCTACTATGCATAATTATCAGTTACTTATAAAATATGTAATTGGGGCAGATGTGTTCTATTTTGTAGTATATTGCTATTTTAAAAATTGTTTTCCAATGAAAGCATTAAATTACAAAGTCAAAAAAAAAAAGACTTTAGCAAGTAAGAAAGATAAAGGACAGACTATTCATTTAATAACATTACGTTTGCTACTTATGCTAGAAAGACCACAAGCAGGTTGTTAAGAATTTAAATAAGGGAGAAAACAACCTTATGATACTACATATCTGTCAAAATAAATATATAATTGGAAAAAATACCTGAAATATTTTAAACCTTTGGTAAAGAATATCTTTATGTATAAATAACTTTAACCAATAAAAAATTTATAAACACTCTAGTTTTAAAAATTACATGAACAAGCAAACAATTGATAAAAGAACTCTAAACTGCCTACAAGCAAATTAGTTTTGTATCCTAAAAGGCAAAGAAATGCAAATTTAGGAAGAATAAGAATCCATTTTATTGCAAAGCCCAGACTAGCAAAGGTGAAAATGGATGGAAGCCAGGGCTGGCATGAGCATGGGTAAATGGATAAATCTTAAATATAGTTCATATGAAAGCAAGTGTTCAACCTTTCCTTCAGCTGACAGGAAAGTGAGTTGTTATTTCTCAAGCCTTAAAAATAATATTTTCTCTGTCACAGCTGTTATATCTCAGGAAGTTTATCCTAACAAGGTAATGAACAAATGTACTTTAAGTACAAGAATGCTCATGGTAGTACTGTTCAAGATAAAACAAAAACAGGAAACAATCTTAGCATCCCAAAAGAGGGGATTTGTTAATGAGTGAATCCTAATTGTAGCAAAGACTGCATCTACCTCATATTCAGCTGCACCTTCTTTCATGACAAGCACTAATGATGCACATGCAGAGGCAAGGTAGGGTGGCTTAAGGAAGTGGGAGAAGTGGTACTAGATGACTTCCAAAGCCAAGTTTGAAAAGGCCATGCACCTTCTGCCCAGGTGGCTTGGGACACTCTCTTGGAACCCAGCCACTACGCTGTGTGGAAATCCAAGCAGCCGTTAGAGGCCCACATGGAAAGCAACTGAGGCTCCCAGACCACAGCTCCAGTTGGGTTCCCAGCAAACAGCTAGTACTAGCTTGCCAATCACATGAAAGAGCCATCTGGAAAGTTGATTCTCCATCCCCCACTCAATTTTCCCAGCTAGCACAGCCTCGCCCACATAACAGATTTGTGAGCAAAATAAGTTATTGTTTTTCCTTAAGCCACTCCATCTGTAAGTAGTTTGTTATACAGTAAAAGATAAGTGAATAGCTTAAGTACACAATGAAAGAGGAAAATTTTCCAGGCATAAAAAAGTTTCGTACAGACATAGCGATAATTTCAAAACACTGAAATGTCCACAAATAAGTGATAATGAGGTCTATTGTTTCTTCTTCATGTCATATTATGCAGCCATTATTAACAATTTTGCAAAACTAAAGTAACATGTTTATGATTTTCAGTGAAACAAACTAGACAAACTATAGCAAACACCAAAAATAAAAGAAACTGCATATGAGATTTTTTGTTAACACAGTAACTCCAAGTCCCTTAAGAAGATGGAGTGTATTACAGACTACAATTTTGGAACTAAATGCCCCAGGGCTCCATATTTAATCTTAAGCAACATATACTACACCTCTAAAACAGTATTAATCTTACATACAACACTGCAGAAGGGAAGGTTACAGGCTGCAGGCAAAAACTTAGTACCAAGGATGAATAATCAAAACTACCTTTAGACAACCAAAAATGACCTCAGGTCACTTCAGTTTGCCACCAACTACATACTCAGCTTTGTTTTAAATTCATCTCGCCATTCAGCTCAAAATACCTAAACATTACATGTGGAGAAAAAAAGCAGAAGCTATTTAAGTCTCTGACCAAATCACAGCATGACAAGTTACATCCAACATTCAAATGGTACTTGGCAATGATTTCAGAATGGACATATCTATCTAACATAAAGATAATATGATGAAATATTCAAAATGTTAGGAATTGGGTCCAAATATATGAAGCTTCTATCACAAACAAAATGACATCTTTATCAAAAATTAAGCAATAGGATAAAACATCCCCCTAGTACACGTCATATGACAAAGTTATTAGATAAATCAAAAATAATGATGAGGCAGAGAACTTCAAGATTATCTCTTGCAAATCTCAAGAGGTAAAATTGATCAGCTTCAGCGAACTGTCGCAGGTAAAAATCACTGAGGGCCGCCTGACCATCAGCCACTAACGGCCTGAGGAAAAACAGAGAGAATACCGTTCTACAAGTGGATGGCTGTGACTACACGACTTTCCTGCTTCACACTGAGGGAAATGAAAACTGTACTGATTAAATCTAAAATTGTTTTTGGATTGCCTTTTCCTTCAAGAAGTCTAGCCAAGTATCTAAGTAAAATGCCTCTTACATTTAACAATGCAAACAGGATAAAAATATCACAATACAAATGCATGGTCTTATTAATATGCATAAACTAATTAACATATTTAAATCCTTGATTAGCAACCATTGAGTCAGTATGCCCAATGCCTCTGAGGAAAAAAAACAGAGTAGGCTTAGCATTCAAATTTTTCAAAATTTTCATGCATGAAATTTCAGTGATCTTCCACAGTACTTTCAAATAATACAGAGAACTGCAACTTCCGGTTTATTATTAATCACTCTTGTGCTACTTGGTCAAAATATCAAACCTGAAGCAACAGCTTCAGTCAAACTGGGCTGCTAAAATAAAAATAGACAGTGGTTACTGTCAAAATTAATAAGTAAAACAAAACATTTTAAAGGCAGTATTGAGTCAATAAAATTCAGAAAGAAGCCATCCTGCCAGTGAGCATGAACAAGCTCACCTGTGAAATACAGTATGGCTTTAAAAATTAATGTTTAAATCTTTAACCCCCAAAGCATATGGAGTCCAAAGTACGCATTACTCATTATGCATCAACAAGGTACATTCAAGGTTACAAACCTTTGGAAAAAAAATAACTGGACTGATGCCTGAATCTCTGTCACTTAAGCAAGTTGATATGAGTTTTCTAAGCTCAATTAACTGAAATATAACAGAGTAGGGTTTTAGGAGTTTTACAGCTTTCAATTTTCTAACTTCAAGAATCTGGCACTGCTTTTCATGTAACCTTTATGTTGTTATTGTTAAGTCACCCCAGTGATTTCTTTACATGGCAGATGACTAATTTGTTGTAATTTACATACTTTCCCCCTTCTCCTTGTATATATTTATATACACATACATATGTATACACACATATATATGTATATAAGTACATTTTAAGTGCATGTATGTATCCTACTCAAAATCCACTCACTGCACCAGATTAGCAACACTATGAATAAGCACAAAATAACCAGCAATCTGATCTTTTTATATCAAAAACTGAAAGCACCAAGGACTTCCTAAACATCACTCCAAAACATAGATCATAGCCTAAAAGACCAAGCAAATGAAACAAGAAGGAATATATGAAAACCACGGACAACCTATTAATCTCATGGCTACACCATGAGACCTGGTATTAAATTCCTTAAATATCCCACAAAAACAGTATACCTCTTCCCTCAGAGCATTCTTTCCAATCATAAAATAATTTCCTAATGCTCCAGAGTATAAGGTTATCATTGCAAATTGTGTAAAACATGTGTGGATTTTATAGAATGATATTTTCTAAATAAAAAGGTGGGAGGGAATGCCTCGTAGACTATTAGATGGCCAATACTCAGTTATATTTGAAAGCTAAACTTCTCAAAAAAATCACATTAATTAACTTTAAATTCTCCTTTAACTGAACAAGTATGCCTACAGTCATCCATGAAGACTTGTAGATTGAAATATGACTCATTTTGTGATTTTTAAGACTGAATAAAAAGGAAGGATAACACTCTTTCTTATATCGAAAACAAGAAAAACTCATAACACATATATTCATACCACATAATACAGCCTGCCACAAGAGGAGACTCACTCACTCCAGGGCCCCCTTGCAGACCTATATCACATTCTGACTGTCAATCATAAGATAACACATTACCAATCTGACAGAATATTCTCACTAAAATACAGGTGATAATGTTCAAAGTTAGTTGGTTTAATAATCCATACTATTTTCAATGAAGGATAGACTTCCTAAAACCTAGTATGTTCTGAAACTTTTTATAAGTTTTAAGAAATAGGAAGAAACAGAGGTACACATGTCACAGTTTCTACCTTCAAATACCTTTCTAGTGAACAAAAGGAAACAGGATCACAAATGATGCCCCAAATCGATACATGTAAACTAAAGGTGTATACTTTTCATAGATAATAGTATCATTAGTAAACACAAGAATCTTTTAATTAAGAACTCTTCTTCACTTCAAAAAAATTCACAGATGAATACCAATGAGATGTTACAGTGCTTTTCTTTTCAGACAATACTGAATATGGGTTACAACCAACCATCCACGTGCTGGGCAAATTATAATATCTAACACCATCACCAAAATCACCACAAAAAAAAAAAACCTCAGAGAGAAAACTGCAGAATCCTCCCCAGAGATTAAAAAACTAAGAAGTGAGGTAAAGAAAAATGTCAATTTTTAACTTCAGTGCTATAATATGAATCCTTTTATTTAAATTATGAAACATTTCAAGGATACAGAAAAGTACAAGGGTTACAAAAATCTACTGAACTTTATCAAATCCTGGTACTTTTTAAAAATAAACCCAAACTCCGTTTTTGTTTTTTTCAGAGCTAATATATCAGAGACACAGTTGAAGCCACTGCATTTCCCTCAAACTAAGAGGTAAGCACTATCTGACTTATGTATATAAGTGGTGACCAAGGAATTATGCATCTGTAAAAAATACAGACCAATATTTTTGTATACTTAAAAACTCATGTGTGTATTATTCTATTGTCCATATCCTTCTTCAGCTTGCCTTTTCACTCAACACTTCGAGATTTATCCACATTAATTCACTTTAGTCTAGTTCACTCATTTTTACTATATGTTGTTCCACCATATGGATATATTACAATTTATTTATTCAATTTCTTATTAGTTGACTTTAACATTGTTTGCCATCTTATGACATTGCAAAAATGGTATGATAATTTTATGTGTTTCTATGTACATCTGCACAAGGACATTTTCTTTTTTAAACCACAGAAATTAATTTTCTTATACTTCTAGAGGATGAAAGTCCTAAGATCAAGGTACCAGCATAGTTTCTTTTTATTATTATTATTTATTCATTTAAGTATTTATTTATTTATTTATTTTTAATTTATTCTGGTATCATTAATCTAAAATCACATGTGCAATATTATGGTTATTAAACTACCCGCTTCACTAGGTTCCCCCCACCAACCCCATTACAGTCACTGTCCATTAGCGTAGTGTGATGCTACAGAATCACTACTTGGTTTCTCTTAGTTGTACAGCCCTCCCTGTGCCCCCGCAACCTTACATCTGCTAATCATAATGCCCCTTTTTCCCCCTTATCAGTCCCTTCCATCCATCTTCCCCAGTCCCTTTCTCTTTGGTAACTATTAATCCGTTCTTGGGTTCTGTGAGTCTGCTGCTGTTTTGTTCCTTCAGTTTTTTCCTTTGTTCTTATACTCCACATATGAGTGAAATCATTTGATACTTGTCTTTTTCGGCTTGGCTTATTTCACTGAGCATAATCCCTCTAGCTCCATCCATGTCGTTGCAAATGGTAGGACTTGCTTTCTTCTTATGCCTGAATAATATTCCATTGTGCATAGGTACCACATCTTCTTTATCCATTCATCTACTGATGGACACTTAGGTTGCTTCCATTTCTTGGCTATTGTAAATAGTGCTGCGATAACATAGAGGTGCATCTGTCTTTTTCAAACTGCGCTGCTGCGTTCTTAGGGTAAATTCCTAGGAGTGGGACTCCTGGGTCAAATGGTATTTCTATTTTGAGTTTTTTGAAGACTCTCCATACTGCTTTCCACAATGGTTGAACTAATATGCATTCCCACCAGCAGTGTAGGAGGGTTCCCTTTCTCGATATCCTCACCAACATTTGCTGTTGTTTCTCTTTTGGATGTTGGCCATCCTCACTGGTGTGAGGTGGTATCTCATTGTGGTTTTAATCTGCATTTCTCTGATGATTAGTGATGTGGAGCATCTTTTCATGTGCCTGTTGGCCATCTGAATTTCTTCTTTGGAGAAGTGTCTATTCATGTCCTCTGCCCATTTCTTAATTGGATTATTTGCTTTCTGTTTCTTGAGGTGCGTGAGTTCTTTATATATTTTGCATGTCAACCCCTTATTGGATACGTCAGTTATGAATATATTCTCCCATACTGTAGGATGTCTTTTTGTTCTACTGATGGTGTCCTTTGCTGTACAGAAGCTTTTCAGCTTGGTATAGTCCCACTTGTTCATTTTTGCTTTTGTTTCCCTTGCCCGGGTAGATATGTTCATGAAGAAGTGTTCATGTTTATGTCCAAGAGATTTTTGCCTATTTTTTTTCTAAGAGTTTTATGGTTTCATGACGAACATTCAGGTCTTTGATCCATTTTGAGTTTACTTTTGTGTGTGGGGTTAGGCAGTAGTGCAGTTTCATTCTCTTACATATAGCTGTCCAGTTTTTCCAACACCAGCTCCTGAAGAGGCTGTCATCTCCCCATTGTATATCCAAAGCTCCTTTATCGAATATTAATTGACTGTATGTGTTTGGGTTAATGTTTGGATTTTCTCTTCTGTTCCACTGGTCTGTGGGTGTTTTTGTGCCAATACCAAATTGTCTTGATTACTGAGGCTTTATAGTAGAGCTTGAAGTCAGGGAGCGTAATTCCCCCTGTTTTATTCCTCCTTCTCAGGATTGCTTTGGCTATTCGAGGTCTTTTGTGGTTCCATATGAATTTTAGAATTATTTGTTCCATTTCATTGAAGAAAGCTGTTGGTATTTTGATAGGGATTGCGTTGAATCTGTAGATTTCTTTAGGTAGTATAGCCATTTTGACAATATTTATTCTACCTAGCCAAGAGCATGGGATGAATTTCCATTTGTTAGTGTCCTCTTTAATTTCTCTTAGGAGTGTCTTGTAGTTTTCAGAGTACAGGTCTTTCACTTCCTTCGTTAGGTTTATTCCTAGGTATTTTACTCTTTGTGATGCAATTGTGAATTGTTTTTCAGATTTCTCTTTCTGTTAGTTCATCGTCAGTGTATAGGAAAGCAACAGATTTCTTTGTGTTAATTTTGTATCCTGCAAATTTGCTGAATTCAGATATTAGTTCTAGTAGTTTTGGAGTGGAGTCTTTAGGGTTTTTTATGTACAATATCATGTCATCTGCAAACAGGGGCAGTTAACTTCTTCCCTAACTATCTGGATGCCTTTTATTTCTTTGTTTTGGCTGATTGCCGTGGCTAGGACCTCCAGTACTATGTTGAATAACAGTGGAGAGAGTGGGCATCCCTGTCTTGTTCCCGATCTTAGATGAAAAGCTTTCAGCTTCTCGCTGTTAAGTAAGATGTTAGCTGTGGGTTTGTCATATACGGCCTTTATGATGTTGAGGTACTTGCCCTCTATACCCATTTTGTTGAGAGTTTTAATCAGGAATGGATGCTGAATTTTGTCAAATGCTTTTTCAGCATCTATGGAGATGATCATGTGGTTTTTGTTCTTCTTTTTGTTGATGTGGTGGGTGATGTTGATGGATTTTCAAATGTTGTACCATCCTTGTATCCCTGGGATGAATCCCACTTGATCATGGTGTATGATCCTCTTGATGTAGCTCTGAATTCGGTTTGCTAATATTTTGTTGAGTATTTTTGCATCTACATTCATCAGGGATATTGGTCTATAGTTTTCTTTTTTGGTGAGGTCTTTGCCTGGTTTTGGTATTAGAGTGATGCTGGCTTCATAGAATGAGTTTGGAAGTATTCCCTCCTCTTCTATTTTTTGGAAAACTTTAAGGAAAATGGGTGTTATTTCTTCTCTACATGTCTGGTAGAATTCAGAGGTGAATCCTTCTGATCCGGGGGTTCTCTGCTTGGGTCGTTTTTTGATTACCGGTTCAATTTTGTTGCTGGTGATTGGTCTGTTTGGTTTTTCTGTTTCTTGTTTGGTCAGTCTTGGAAGGTTGTATTTTTCTAAGAAGTTGTCCATTTCTTCTATGTTTTCCATCTTGTTAGCATATAGATTCTCATAATATTCTCTTATAATTCTTTGTATTTCTGTGGGGTCCGTCATTATTTTTCCTTTCTCATTTCTGATTCTGTTTATGTGTGTAGATTCTCTTTTTCTCTTAATGAGTCTGGCTAGGGATTTTTCTATAAAGGACATATTCTTAATATATTTATTGCTATGCCATATACATGTTCAACTTTACTAAAGATTATGAAACTGCACTTCAAAGGGATTATACCACTTTATCTAGGACACTTTCCCCTGGTCAATATCTTCACCAAGAATTCTTACAGTCAGATTTACATTTTTTGCCAATCTGAAGTGTATTAAACTGTAACTCACTTTAACTTTCATTTTAATCATTAATGTTCAGCTGGAGCATCTTTATCGAAGACTGTTGATCATTCCGGTTTCTCCTGAGCAGTAATTCTTCACATTCTATGTGCACTCCTATGTCATTTCATTGTGTCTTTTCCTGTTTACTGGTAGGCTATTTTTCACATGCTGGATACTAATCTTTAAGAAAACTTTCCTTATAACAGGGTCACAAAGATAGCCACCTACGTTTTCTTTTAACCTTTTCTCGTTTTCTTTTTCACATTTTAATCCTATAATGTTAAGTAAAGAAACTTAATACCCAAACATCTGTCAACAGGAGTGTGGTTGAATAAAATGTGACAGAGCTACACAGAGAAGTACACTTTTAAAAAAAGGATAAAGAACATACCTATAAACATCTATATAGTGATCTCTGAGATATATCATTAAGTAAAACAAGCAAAGTGTAAAACGGCTTATGCTACCATTTAATCTAAGGGATAGAACATTACAGCCCCGACCAGAGCTCTTTTTAGAGGTAACTAAACATACCAAATGCAAAAGATTCACTGATCACAGTCTGCCCATTTGCTCAAGAAGCAGAGCTGGCCAACAAACACCAGCTGTTCCTCTCCTGTAGGACTCCCTGCAGTTTCCCAGGAGGCAGCACGCCTCAGGCCAGTGAAGGGAGCCTCCCTTGGTAGGTGTAGAAACAACTTTGACTCAGGAGCTTCAAACCCATAGGCACTACCATCCCTTGTACTAGCTCCATGGACACTGCCTCCAGAGCTCCCAGGAACAAGAGCCACAGCACCTGGAGTAGCCCTCAGAGCTCCCCACCAGGGATTTATCATCTTCCCACCCCAAATGCCACTTACCAACCAAGGGTCATTTTTACCATATCAGCACTGCTCGTTAACACAGACGACAGCTTGGTCTTCTCAGATTTCCTGACAGAGCTAGAAAGTTAATTGAAAGTCAAATTCTCACACAGAAAAGGAAAGTATTTTCTTAATCCTTTACCCATAGATAAGTATAGATATATTGGTAGAGAAAGAGGTTCGGGGGCCATGGGAAGCAGAAGGTAGAAAGAATGAGATAAAGAGATACATGTAACTAATGTATCTATAAAATAATAATACATAATATTTATAGAAATAAATACATAGACCTAGTGATAAACACATATACACACAGGGAGACAAATATATAGGAAGAGAGATATAGTTGCCTACATGGATTATTTTTCAAAATGAAAGATTTAAACACATACTCTAATAAAAATGTTTACACTCAATGGGTAAATAAAGGAACTGAGTAGAGGGGTACAGATGGAAACCAGATTTCTCTAAATTGATTCTTTGTAACATGACTTCGGACCTTGTAAATATTTAACATAAATATAAAACAAATTAAACCAAGATTTTAAAACAAATCCCCAAAATATATTTTTAAATAGATACTTAAGAGTATATCATGTTGGTAGCTTAACAAGACAAAAAAAGGATAACCTGTAAAGATATTACAACATAATAATGTGACTATCTAGTTGGGAATGACCTAGGTACTAAAACAACAACAAATAAAATCATAAGTTCTATTTAGAAATCATAATCTTATTAATAACACAGCTATTCTAAATTATTAATATAAATATTAAAAAACAAATAAGAAATTATGTAAATGTCATGAGATACCAAGATTTCCAATTTAAGAGAAAAATACTAATATAAAAAACATTACAAGATCAGAAAAAAGATGACAGCATGAGAAGTGAGGCAGAATCCTCCTAACAAAACTACATATAAAAATAAGATACAGCAAATACAACTAATCATGAGAGAGTGACCAGCAAGAAGACTAAAAGAGATGGCCTGCATATGGGAAAAAGAGAAGACATCATGGGAAAAGGTAAAGTAGCAAAGCTGTGATCCAGCAGGACCCAAGCGCTGAACCCACCACAGCTCACCAGGGGAAGGAAGAGAAACAGAGCAGGAGGGAGTAAAAACCCAGGGCTGCTAAACACAAATCCGTGGAGAAATACTCCAGAAGCACGAACCCACATTACATGGTGCTCTGGAGATTGGTGGGGTTGAAGAGCAAAACAGGCAGAATACTCAGAGAGACTGAGATTCCAGACGCTTGTGGAGAACAGGTCTCAGAGAGACTGAGATTCCAGATGCTTGTGGAGAACAGGTACCCACAAACAGCTGCTCTGGGACAAAAGAAAGGCAGGCACTTTGAAAGACTTCCCACAGCAAGAGGGCTGCTCAGGAGAAAACACATGTGGACAAAATAGTCCTGGCACACTCAGCACAGCAGGTTGGGAACTTACAGGAGCTTCACGCACTCAATCCCCCTGGCTGGGGACATGCGCCAAGGCCCCCCACCACTGATACGCAGCCTGTTTGCTGCTCCTTCCCTCCAGCCAAAATCAGTTAACAAACCTGGTGCCCCCGTGATGGCACCAGGCCAGCCTGAGTGCAGCTCCACCTACAGAAGCTACAGGGGCATAATGCAGAGGCTGCCCGCTGTGTAATCAGACCACTGGCCCTGGCAGTGGAGGGAGGAACTGTGGCCAGGGAGCAGGAAAGAATTCTTTCTTACCAGAAGGCACCTGCACCACTCTCCTGTGACCCCTACCATTGCTCCAGGTGCAGGGGAGCTCCAGGGAGTAGACCTTCTGGGCACAATAGAGTGCCACCTACAAAAGTTATTATTTCATATTATTCATTAGCAATATGAAGTGGCAAAAGAACTTTGTTCAGATTAACATATCTCAAACACTAGAAAAAGTACTCAGTAAAACTGAAATCACCAATATTCTTGATAAAGACATCAAAAGAAAAATCATAACTATTGCTCACCAGAGACACCGCCATTGGTCCATGGGCTGAGCACCTCCAGAAACTAAAGTTTCTGGGCACTACTGGGCGCTGCCTCCAAATATGAAACGTCAAAGGAACCTGATTCAAACAAACGTCCCACAACAACCAGAAAGAGAGCAAAAGTGAAAGTGAACAAATAAATAGGCCTGAAAGAGATTTCAAAACAAAAATCATAAACATGCTCACAGAGCTACAGAAAAATATACAAGAACACAGGGAGGAATTTGAGAAAGAGATACAAACTTAGAAAAATACAGTATCCAAAATAAAACATACAATGGAGGGATATACAAGCTGATAAGATGAAGTAGAGAAGAAGATAAATGAAATAGAAACTAGAGAACAGGAATACAAAGAAGCTGAGGCACAGAGAGAAAAAGGGATATCTAGGAATGAAAGAGTATTGAGAGAAATCTGTGACTAATCCAAACAGAACAATATTAACATTATAGGGGTACCAGAAGAAGAAGAGAGAGAAAAGCGATAGAATGTGTCTTTGAGGAGGTAATCGCTAAAACGTCTCCAAACTGGAGAAAGAGATAGCCTCTCAGTCCATGGAGGTGCACAGATCTCCCAACACAAGGGACCCAAAGAAGGACAACATCAAGACATATAATAATTAAAATGGGAAAGATCAAGGATAAAGACAGACCTTTAAAACCAGCTAGAGAGAGAAAAAAGATCACATACAAAGGAAAACCCATCAGGCTATCATCAGACATCTCAATAGAAACCTTACAGGCCAGAAGGGAGTGGCATGATGTATTTAATGCAATGAAGCAGAAGGGTCTTGAACCAAGAATACTCTACCGGGCAAGGTTATCATTTAAATTTGAAGGAGGGATTAAACAATTTTCAGATAAGTAAAAGCTGAGAGAATTTACCTCCCACAAACCACCTCTACAGTGCATTTTGGAGGGACTCCTGTAGACGGAAGTATTCCTAAGACTAAATAGATGTCACACAAGGGATAGACAGAGAGTACAGAATATAAATCATAACATACAAAAATGGAGGACGAAGAAAAAGGAGAAAAATAAAAAGATTCTGGTTGTGTTTGTAATAACATATGAAGTGAGGTAAATTATGACTCCTAGACAGTAAGAAGATACCCTTGAAACTTTGGTAACCACAAATCTAAAGCCTGCAATGGCAATAAGTACATATTTATCAATAATCACAGTAAATTTAAATGCTCTGAAGCCAGATACCTTCACCGCTTTGGAGAAGACCTAATACTCATCATCCTCAAAGTTTTCCGTGAAGTATCAGAGGAGGGAATATTTGTAAACTCATTCTACAATGCCAGCATCACTCTAATACAAAAACCGGGCAAAGACACCAAAAGAAAAGAAAATTAGAGACCAAAATCCCTGATGAACATAGATGTAAAAATTCCCAAGAAAATATTAGCAAACCAAATTAAAAAAATACATCAAAAACATAATCGATCATGATCAAGTGGGATTTATTCCAGGGATGTAAAGATGGTATAATCATCAAAAATCCATCAACATCATCCACCACACCAACAAAAAGAAGAACAAAAACCACATGATCATCACCACAGATACTGAAAAAGCATTCGACAAAACTCAACATCCATTCATGATAAAAATTCTCAACAAAATGGGTACATATGGCAAGTACCTAAACATAATAAAGGCGATATACAACAAATGCACAGCCAACATTATACTTAACAATGAGAAGCTGAAAGCTTTACCTTTAAGATCAGAACAAGAAAAGGATGCTCACTCTCCCCACTTTTATACAACATAGTCTGGAGATCCTAGCCACGGCAATCAGACAAAACAAAGAAATAAAAGGCATCCAGATTGGTAAGGAAGAAGTAAAACTATCATTGTTGGCAGATGACATGATGATCTACATAAAAAGCCCTAGAACCCATTCTAAAACTACTGGAACTAATATCTGAATTCAGCAAAGTTGCAGGATACAAAATTAATACACAAATGTGTTGCATTCCTATAAACTAACAATATACTAGCAGAAAGAGAAATCAGAAAAACAATTCCCTTCACAATTACATCAAAAAGAATAAAATACCTAGGAATAAACCTAACCAAGGAAGTGAAAGACCTGCACTCTGAAAACTACAAGATACTCATAAGAGAAACTAAAGAAGACACCAATAAATGAAAATACATCTGGTGCTCACGGATAGGAAGAATTAAAATTGTCAAAATGGCCATGCTGCCTAAAACAATCTACAGATTCAATGCAGCCCCTATCAAAATACCAACAGCATTCTTCAACGAACTAAAGCAAATAGTTCTAAAATAAATGGGGAACCACAAAAGACACCGAAGAGCCAAAGCAATCATGAGGAGGAAGAATAAAGCAGGGGGAATTATGCTCCCTGACTTCAAGTTCTACTACAAAGCTATGGTAATCGAGACAATTTGGTACCGTCATAAGAAAAGACCCATAGACCAATGGACCAGAGTAGAGAGCCCAGACATAAACCCAAACATATACGGTCATTTAATATACGATAAAGGAGACATGGATATACAATGGGGAAATGACAGCCTCTTCAACAGCTGGTGTTGGCAAAACTGGAGAGCTACATGCAAGAGAATGAAACTGGATTATTGTCTAACCCCACACACAAAAGTAAACTCAAAATGAATCAAAGACCCGAATGTAAGTCATGAAACCATAAAACTCTTAGGAGAAAATATAAGCAAAGATCTCTTAAATATAAACACAAGCAACTTTTTCCTGAACACATCTCCTTGGGCAATGGAAACAAAAGCATATATCAACAAATGGGACTACATCAAACTAAAAAGCTTCTGTACAGCAAAGGACACCATCAGTAGAACAAAAGGGCATCCAACAGTATGGGAGAATATATTCGTAAATGACATATCTGACAAGGAATTAACATCCAAAATATATAAAGAACTCACACCCCTCAACACCAAAAAGCAAACAACTCGATTAAAAAATGGGCGAAGGATATGAACAGACACTTCTCCAAAGAAGAAATTCAGATTGTCAATAGGCACATGACAAGATGCTCCACATGGCTAAGTATCAGGGAAATGAAAATTAAAACCACAATGAGATATCACCTCACACAGTTAGGATGGCCAACACTGAAAAAACTAGGAACAAAAAAATGCTGGACAGGATGCAGAGAAAGGGGAACCCTCCTACACTGTTGGTGGGAAGGTAAATTAGTTCAACCATTGTGGAAAGCAATAGGGAGGTTCCTCAAAAGACTAAAAATAGAAATACCATTTGACCTAGGAATCCCACTCCTAGGAATTTACCCAAAGAAAACAAGATCACAGATTGAAAAAGACATATGCACCCCTATGTTTATCACAGCATTATTTACAATAGCCAAGATAGGGAAGCAACCTAAGTGTCCCTCAGTAGATGAATGGATAAAGATGTGATACATATATACAATGGAATACTATTCAGCCATGAGAAAGATACAAATCCTACCATTTGCCACTACATGGATGGAGCTAGAGGGTATTATGCTCAATGAAATAAGCCAGGCAGAGAAAGACAAGTATCAAATGATTTCACTCATCTGTGGAGTAAAAGAACAAAGAAAAAAACTGAAAGAAAAAAACAGCAGCAGACTCACAGAACCCAAGAATGAACTAACAGTTACCAAAGGGAAAGCGACTGGGGAGGGTGGGTGGGAAGGGAGGGACAAGGGGGAAAAGGGGGCATTACGATTAGCACGTATAATGTAGCGGTGGGTGGGGTGGGCACGGGGAAGGCAGTACAGCACAGAGAAGACAAGTAGTGATTCTACAGCATCTTACTATGCTGATGGACTGTGACTGTAATGGGGTATGTGGTGGGGACTTGATAATGGGCGGAGTCTGGTAACCATAATGTTGTTCATGTAATTGTACATTAATGATAGCAAAATAAAAAATTAAAATATAAAAATAAGTAAATAAATAAAAGGAAAGGCACAGACCTCTTCTGGGGATGAATTTCAATAAAGAGCACAATTTACAGGTTCCACAAAAATATCACGGGCAGCTCTTTCTCCCTGACCACCAGGGGCCAATCAGCTGGTTTCTGTCCTTGGGGTCCCTCTTCTCCCACTCATTCTAACCTGGCAACAATTGGACACTTGAAAACACCTCAACTTAGCAATGAGGTTGGTAAGCGTGACCCTGAAATACATGTGTATTTAAAATGTATGCACTTTTCTTTAAGTAAAACAAAACAATGGCCACTCCACGGAAACCCATGAGGTAGGCCAATATCACAGCCCTGCATGGCTCGTGTCTCCTTCTGAGGCCCCAGCCTCTTCTCATGGCTCTCCCTCCCTACTCACTTGGTCCAGCTCTGCTGGCCTTCTTTCTCTTCCCAGATCTCTCCGAAGGTCTCTCACACCTCAGGAAGCTGAACTACCAATTTCTTCTCCCAGAGCTTCTTAGAGTGAACTCCCTAGGGTCACTCCAGGCTCACTGGAATGTCACCTCCTCAGAGAGGTCTTCCCTGACTTCCCGCCAGCTAATGATACCTGGCAGCACTCCCTGCAGACACTCTCACATTACCCTCTTCCATGTTCTTAAGAGCCCTAACACTATTTAAACTTCTTCTGTTTCCTTGTCTGTGTGTGACAATTTGCTCTAGCAGTTATATCCTCCATGAACTTGAGAAAATTACCCAACACACACATTTCATCTGTAAATAACCCAGGGTTGCAAGTCACTGTTTGGCCCATAGTAAATATTCAGTAAATAGTAACTTTTTTAATAAAAAATAACATCTTAAATGATAATTCACTGTATAGCATTGAGCTAACAGAGATACATTTAAAAATTAGAGGACAAGATAGAAAATATGAATTTTTCCCTATTCCTCCCACTAAGTACAACTGAAAACACTGGACATGATGTATAAAACAAGTATGTGACAACTGAAAGGTGGCCAGAGGACAGAATCATTAGGAACCTCAGGACTCGAAGATCAACATAGTAATGAGCCCACTCAGTTGTCTTTTTGCCTCAGATACCCCCGACTAGGAGCTGGATAATCCAGAAGCCTAGAAACATCAATAGACACAAATATGCAAGAATGGTCAGCTCTCTTAAGCCAAAGGACCAAGAAACAGGCAGCCCAGAAAGACCAAAAACTTTTAAACAATAGCTACTCTACTCCAGCCAAACAGCACAGAAAAACCATGGCCTAATTCCCACCAGCAAAAGGCAAGTGGGGAGCGAAGACTCCTACCTGACATGGCCACAAGGCACCCCAACATTATGGCACCAGAAGAGACCTAGAGGGGAGCTGGGACTTTCAGCTCAAACTGCCCCAACCATGGTGTCAGTAGAGAACCCACAGGGAGCCTGAATCGCCACCATATATATATACAGCAATAACAGGTTCCCCTCACACTCTGCCCAGATGCATCAGCAAGGTGAGTGGAAAGCCTGCACCTTTCTGACCTTCTGGCAGGTGTGCAGCCCCCACCCTACCCCACCAATGTCAGTGGGGGTGGCAATGAGGAGCCCCTCCCCTACTAGGCAAGGGGCATCACAAGAGGCCTCATGGCAAACCTGGGCTCCCACCCCAACCCAGCAACAAGGTGGGGCACCCCACACCCCAGGAGTGTCAACAGAAGCCCACTGGGGACCCCGGACTTCCATGCCAACCTGGTAGGAACAAGGCAGTGCCCTCCTTCCTCTGCCGGTCAGTGTCAGAGGAGGCCTGATAAAACAAATGTAAATAAAACCTGGACTCTGAAAACAGAACACCCAAAATGCTTAATGGGTACAGAGTTTCAGTTTTGCTACATAAAAAGGTTCTGGAGATCTGTTTCACCACAGTGTGAATACATTTAACACTACTAACTATATACTTTAAAACAGCTAAAACGGAAATTTTATATTACTTGTTTTTAACCACAATAAAAATAATTTAAGTTCCAATATTAACCAAATCAATATTAACTTATCATTCAATGCACTTAATCAATTATTCATTTTCTTAAGATACATGGGACTTTGTTATATATTATAAAACACTTATAAAATCATATTAGTTAATGTATCTATTTTATTACCTTTATGACATCCCATATTTGAAACTAAAGCAATTCATGCCTGTGCTGAGGGTGAAAAAGAACTGAATAGCCAAAACTCCTGGCCTCTATGATCACAATTTACACAGTAAAACTACTCCTGTGGCATTGTTTCTAAAACAATGTAACAATATTTAATGACCTGGAAATTTTGATACCAAAAATTAGGTACACAGTGTGTCATAAAAAATACTTTCTCTGAGGCTCAAACTTAGCAGAATCTAAATCAGATTCATCAGAATAAAGGGAAGAAGTGGTTTTCTCCTCATTTTTGACTGTCACAGATTAAGTCATCAATGTAAACCTAAGAATTATTCATAACAATTATTGAAATTTTAACTTTTATTATAAAATTTGCATTTAACACAGAAGAACCATGGCAAATACTGTATCCACATGGTTCCACTCTACACTTTCAGCAGCACTGCCTTCACCATGTTCTAGAATATGCCAATTGGACTGATATCTCCCCTCTAAAAAGGGATAATTGGTCCAATAATTTGAAATTGGTCAAATAAATTGAAAGAAGACTGCACACTACTTTCCACTCATGAAGATTCATAATACACATGAGCATACAAAACATTAGGAAAGGTTGTACAACTGAAAATTTTTCTTTAACTTCGACTCACTGCTTTCCAAACATACACATAACTATGGTCTGCTTTTTCACCTGTCAACACTTCACTGAATGTTAATATTCTAGGGCAGGGCCTCTCAAATCATAAAGTTCAAGCACATCACCTAGAGATCGCATTGAAACGTAGACTATGATTCAGAACAGCAGGGTGGGGCCGGAGAGTTTGCATTTCTGATACGAGTCCCAGTAATGCCAGTGCTGCTGGCCAGGGCTCACTCTTTAGCAGGCAGCAGGAGAAGGTGCTCTGAGGACAGCTACTACAAAGTTGTCTTTACAGCTATGCAGTTTTGTGATATGAACTTATTATCTTCAAACTCTATGGTACCTAAAATAAGAGGCTCAAGTGATCAGAAGGAGACTAAGCTAAAAACAGGAGAGAGTGAGCTCTAAAGGTGATTTACGTTGACAGAGTATTAGAAAAGGAAAGGAGTAAAAATGAGTCAGAGTAAGCAGAGAATATAATGAACCCCTCCCAAAGGAATGCAAAGTATATGGGAAAGGAGATGGGGGCTGAAGGGGAAGCATAAGAAATATTAGCATTTAGGAAGGACTCATAGATTTTCTAACTTTTTATTACTAAAATGGGACAAGCTAGCAGAGCCATTTACTGGATTTCTATTTTAATCACTGAAAGACTCTTAGAACATCTTCAAATGAATGGCCTGTGACACAGAGGTCTGGCAAAGATCAAAAAAGCCCCTTGAGAGGAAAAATAAATTATTCAGAGATGATATTGTTTTCTCCTGCAATTTTAGCAGTTCAACAACAAATTTTAAAGTAGAGTGGTAGGTGAAATCTAAGTCAAACCTTTTCTTGGATTAGTCTCTGAAGATGAATCCCAGAAGACAACATAGCAGCGAATAAGGTGAGCAGGTACTGCTGAGCTTTACAGATGGCAGAGGACAGAGAACTGATGACCGAGTTCAGTCCCACCTTCTCGATAACATTCTGGAAGGCGGTAGGGGAATGGCGAGTGATTCTACACAAGGCCTGAGGAGACAGGAGAACAGATCCATCACACTCCACGTCCCTTCACCGTGCTCTAGAAGATAACACATACTTCTGGGTAAAGGAGAAGGAACTTAACCTTGTTCCTTCATTATTCATCTTGGCCTAAGAAAGTTGGAAACTTTTCAACACATTTAAAAATAAAACAATAATCCAGCTGCCAATAAAAACTAAAATTGCTTTAAAACATTAGAGACTCTTAAAAAATCATATAAATTACAATGAGTTAACTAAAATGACAAACTAATTCATAAGTTTACACAGAAAAATGTCCCTTCAAGTAATAAAAAATAACATTAAGTAGTTTCTTTTTGTAGACACTAAAATGAGGGCTGGTAAACAGTCAAAAAACAACGTTGTTTAGTATGTGGAGAACACTATCTGAGAATATCTGAAGACTGACTCATTTAAATACCCAACAACATTTAAGGGAGGTATTGATAACCCCAAATTATAGATGATAACACTACACCATAGAATATTTAAGTAACTTGCCCAAAGGCATATAGTTAGTAAGTACCAAGGCTAGAATTCAAACCAAGGTGATCAGACTCCTGAGCTTTTCCTAAACTGCTCACAGACTATTGGAGACGAGACTTATAATTAGTAAAATAACACATTGTAATAAATGTTATAACAGAAGTAGGCTCAACTTTTATACTTGGAAGGAAGGAAAAGTCAACAAAACCTACATAAGGAAGATGATATTGAGCCAGTTTTTAAAGCGTAATTGGGAAACGGAATAAGGTGGAAAAGTAAAGAAAATTCTAGCCAGAGAGATGACAACAAGTATTCACATAGAGACATGAAGATGCAGAGCATGTTCTAGGAAGGCCAAGATATTTGATGTAATCAGAACATACTATCGGTGTGGAAGGAGAGGCAGAGAGTAAGAAAGTGGAAAAGATGGTTATCCATCTAGAAAAGTAGCCTGCAGACAGTCAGCCTACTGTGCTAGGACTTCTTATGACATGAACAATGAGAAGACCTTAAAAGATTTTAAACAAAAAAGAGATGGTTATCTTCTCCATGTACATGGGAGATTACAAAGAGAGAAATAAACCTAAGCCAGAAATAGTTTTACAAAAACATTCATTATAATAAATCCCCAAAAACTTGCTTCTCCATGATTTGTATTTTAAACAAATATATAACCTGTATATATAATATTGAAAAGATCAATGAATGAAAAGATCAAATATTCAGATCATTGTCAGAAATATTAAAGTGTCAAAATGAAGGAAGGAGGAGATAAAGACTTAGAACTTATTTACATTTTTTTGCAAGTCTCAGGAAAAATAAATAAATATTTTTCTGTCCACAAGAAAGAACTTCCTTTAAAAGTTATTGTTATATGAATTCAAGATGGCATGAGAGGTGAGACAGAGAGCTCCTCCCAAAACCACAAACAGTACAAAAATATAGTTACTTACTACAACTAACCTTAACAGAGCAACAAGAAAGAAGGCTGCACAAGACCGCAAACACACCTCATGAACAGAGCAGACCTCACAAACCAGGGCACCACATGAAAGCCTTGATACAGTGGGACACAGGCCCTTCCCCCGACCCCAGCTCACCTGCGGGAGGAAGAGAAACAGAGCTGGGAGGGGGTATAATGCTGGGACTGCTGAACACCTAGCCCTGGAGATCTGCTTTGTGAGCAGAAACCTATATTGTGTGGTGCTCTGGACCTTGGGGAGCTTGGACAGGCGGAGTGCTTGGGAAAATGACATTCTGGCCGTTTGTGGAGGAGGGGACCCACACCCAGCCGCTCTGTGTCAAAGGAAAGGCAGGGAGTCTGAGAGGCTTCCTAGCAGCCAGGGGGCTGCTGAAGGGGTGGGGTTTGCCCGGAGCTTATTGCACGGGAGAAGGGAGAGCTGGACAAGGTTGTCTGGGCGTGCTCTGCAGAGCTGGTTGGGAACTTTGAGGAGCTTCAGGTGTTCCATCCCTGTGGCTGCCTACTCAGATTTGAGGCCTCGCACTGTGACACCCAACCTGCTGCAAATTCCTTCGAGCGTGCCGGCACCAGTGTGCATACTGGCAGTCACTGTGCTAGCATCAGGCCAGCCAGGGGGAGGCCCCACCTAAAACAGCTACAGACACAAAGCACAGAGGCTGACACCTGTGTGCTGGGCCCACTGGCTCTGACACTGGAGACAGGCACTACAGACAGGAATCAGGAAACAGATCTTTCCTGCCCCCCAGGCACCAACTCCGCTCCCTATGACCGCCAACCTCACTCTAGTGGATGAGCAGCTCCACACACTAGAGGTTCTCTGCACTAGTGAGCACCACACAGAAATATGAAACGTCAAAAGAACGTGGTTCAGAACAAAATCACACAAACCCCAGAAAGAAGGCCAAATGAAACCGAACTTACCAATCTTACTGAAAGAGATTTCAAAATAAAAATTATAAACATGCTTACGGAGGTACAGAAAAGTATTCAAGAACTCAGGAACGAATTTAAGTTGGAGATTCAATCATTAAGAAATTCTATATCTGAAATGAAACATACGATGGAGAAATTTAAAAGCAGATTAGATGTAGTAGAAGAGACGGTAAATAGCACAGAAAATAGAGAAGAGGAATACAACGAAATTGAGGCACAGAGAGAAAAAAGAATCTCTAAGAATGAAAGAATACTGAGAGAACTGTGTGACGAATCCAAAAGGAACAATATTGGCATTACGGGGGTAGCAGAAGAAGAGAGAATAAGGGATAGAAAGTGTCTTTGAGGAGGTAGTTGCTGAAAACTTCCCCAGTCTGGGAAAGGATATAGTCTCTCAAGCCATGGAGGTGCACAGATCTCCCAACACAAGGGACCCAAGGAAGAAAACACCAAGACATATAGTAATTAAAATGGCAAAGATCAAGTACAAGGACAGATTATTAAAAGCAGCTAGAGACACAAAAAAGATCACATACAAAGGAAAACCCATGAGGCTATCATCAGAAACTTTACAGGCCAGAAGGGAGTGGCATGACATATTTAATGGAATGAAGCAGAAGGGCGTTGAACCAAGAATACTCTACCAGGCAGGGTTATCATTTAAATTTGAAATAGGGATTAAACAATTTTAAGATAAGCAAAAGCTGAGAGAATTTACCTCCCACAAACCACCTCTACAGTGCATTTTGGAGGGACTCCTATAGATGCAAGTATTCCTAGGGCTAAATAGATGTCACCCAAGGCCAAGACAAAGAGTACAGAAGATGATTAATAACATACAAAGAACGGAGGAGGAAGAAAAAGGAGGAAAAAGAAGAACCTTTAGGTTATGCTTGTAATAGCACACGAAGTAAGTTATATTAGACTGTTAGATGGTAAGGAAATTACCCTTAAATCTTTGGTAACCATGAATCTAAAGCCTGCAATGGCAATAAGTACATACCTATCGATAATCACCCTAAATGTAAATGGTCTGATTGCACCAATCAAAAGACATAGAGTTACTGAATGGATAAAAAACAAGACCCATCTATATGCAGCCTAAAAGAGATTCACTTCAAACCCAAAGACATACACAGATTGATAGTAAAGGGATGGAGAAAGATATTTCATGCAACTAGTAGTGAGAAAAAAGCAGGAGTTGCAGTATTTGTATCAGACAAAATGGACTTCAAAACAAAGAAAGTCACAAGAGATGAAGAAGGACATTAAATAATGATAAAAGGGTCAGTCCAACAAGAGGATATAACTATTATAAATATCGATGCACCCAACACAGGATCACCTACATATGTGAAACAAATACTAACAGAATTAAAGGGCGAAACTGAATGCAATGCATTCACTTTGGGAGACTTCAACACACCACTCACTTCAAAGGACAGATCAACTAGACAGAAAATAAGGAAAGAGACAGAGGCACTCAACAACATATTAGAACAGATAACCTAAAGGACATTTACAGAACAATCCATCCAAAAGCAACAGAATGCATATTCTTCTAAGTGCACAAGGAAGACGTTCAAGAATAGATCAAATATTAGACCACAAAAAAAACCTCAGTAAATTCAAAAAGACTGAAATTGTACCAAACAGCTTCTCAGCTCACAAAGGTGTCAAACTAGAAATAAATTACACAAAGAAAACGAAAAAGCCCACAAACACATGTACACTTAATAACATGCTCCTAAATAATCAAAAGATCAATGACCAAATAAAAACAGAGATCAACCAATATATGCAGACAAATGACAACAATAATTAAACACTGCAAAATCTGTGGGACATAGCAAAGGCCATGCTAAGAGGGAAATATATTGCAATACAAGCCTACCTCAGAAAAGAAGAACAATCCCAAATGAAAAGTCTGAACACACAATTAATGAACCTAGAAAAGGAAGAACAAATGAGGACCAAAGTCAGTAGAAGGAGGGACATAATAGATTAAAGCAGAAATAAATAAAATTGAGAAGAATAAAGCAATAGAAAGAATCAACAAAAGCAGGAGTTGGGTCTTGGAGAAAATAAACAAAACAGAAAAATCCATAGCCCGACTTATCAACACAAAAAGAGAGTCTACACACATAAACAGAATCAGAAATGAGAAAGGAAAAATCAGTACGGACACCACAGAAACACAAAGAATTAGGAGAGAATGCTTTGAAAAATTATATGGTAACAAACTGGATAACCTAGAAGACATGGACAACTTTCTAGAAAAATACAACCTCCCAAGGCTGACCCAGGAAGAAACAGAAAATCTGAATAGACCAATTACCAGCAAAGAAATTGAATTGGTAATCAAAATAACTACCTAAGAACAAAACTCCTGAACCAGATGGTTTCACTGCTGAATTTTATCAAACATTTAGTGAAGACCTAAAACCCATCCTCATTAATGTTTTCCAAAAGGTAGACGGGGAGGGAATACTCCCAAACTCATTCTACGAGGCCAACATCACTCTAATACCAAAACCAGGCAAAGACACCACAAAAAAAGAAAATTACAGACCAATATCTCTGATGATCATAGATGCAAAAATACTCAATAAAATATTAGCAAACTGAATTCAAAAATACATCAAAAAGATCATCCATCATGATCAAGTGGAATTCATCCCAGGAATGCAAGGATGGTACAACATTCGAAAATCCATCAACATCATCGCCTACATAAAAAAAAAGGACGAAAACCACATGATCATCCCCACAGATGCTGAAAAAGCATTCAACAAAATTCAACATCCATTCATGATAAAAACTCTCAACAAAATGGGTATAGAGGGCAAGTACCTCAATATAATAATGGCCATATGTGACAAACCCACAGCCAACATTATACGTAACAGTGAGAAGCTGAAAGCTTTTCCTTTAAGACCAGGAACAAGACAAGGAGGCTCACTCTCCCCATTTTTATTCAACATAGTCTGGAGATCCTAGCCACGGCATTCAGACAACACAAAGAGGTAACAGGCATCCGGATTGTCAAGAAAGAAGTCTAACTGTCCCTGTTTGCAGATGACATGATATTGTACATAAGAAACCCTAAAGAATCCACTCCAAAACTACTAGATCTAATACCTGAATTCAGCAAAGTTGCAGGATAGAAAATTAATACACAGAACTCTGTTGCCTTCCTATCACTAATGATGAACTAGCAGAGAGAGAAATCAGGAAAACAATTCCATTCACAATCGCATCAAAAAAATTAAATACCTAGGAATAAACCTAACGAATGAAGTGGAAGACCTATACTTTGAAAACTACAGGACACTCCTAAGAGATATTAAAGAAGACACTAATAAATGGAAAGCCATCACATGCTCTTGGCTACGAAGAATTAAAATTGTAAAAATGGCCATCCTGCCTAAAGCACTCTACAGATTCAATGCAATCCCTATCAAAATACCTACAGCATTCTTCAATGAACTAGGGCAAATAGTTCTAAAATTCATATGGAACCGCAAAAGACCCCGAATAGCCAAAGCTATCCCGAGAAGGAAGAATAAAGCAGGGGGCATTACGCCCACTGACTTCAAGCTCTACTACAAAGCCACAGTAATCAACACAGTTTGGTACTGGCACAAGAACAGACCCATAGACCAGTGTAACAGAATAGAGATACCAGACATAAACCCAAGCATATATGGTCAATTAATATATGATAAAGGAGACATGGATATACAATGGGGAAATGACAGCATCTTCAACAGCTGGTGTTGGCAAACCTGGACAGCTACATTTAAGAGAATGAAACTGGATCATTGCCTAACCCCATACACAAAAGTAAACTCAAAATGGATTAAAGACCTGAATGTAAGTCATGAAACCATAAAACTGTTAGAACAAAATATAAGCAAAAATCTCTTGAACATAGACATGAGCAACTTCTTCATGAGCATATCTCCCCTGGCAAGGGAAACAAAAGCAAAAATGAACAAATGGGACTATATCAAACTAAAAAGCTTCTGTACAGCAAAGAACACCATCAATAGAACAAAAAGACATCCTACAGAATGGGAGAATATATTCATAAATGATATATCCGATAAGGGGTTGACATCCAAATTATAGAAAGAGCTCACTCACCTCAACAAACAAAAAGCAAATAAGCCAATTAAAAAATGGGCAGAGGAGCTGAACAGATACTTCTCTCTCCAAAGAAGAAATTCAGATGGCCAACAGGCACATGAAAAGATGCTCCACATCCCTAATCATCAGAGAAATGCAAATTAAAACCACAGTGAGGTATCACCTCACACCAGTTAGGATGGCTGCCATCCAAAAGACAACAACAACAAATGTTGGTGAGGATGTGGAGAAAAGGGAACCCTCCTACACTGCTGGTGGGAATGCAAAGTAGTTCAACCATTGTGGAAAGCAGTATGGAGGTTCCTCAAAAAACTAAACATAGAAATACCATTTGACCCAGGAATTCCACTCCTAGGAATATACCCTAAGAATGCAGCAGCTCAGTTTGAAAAAGACATATGCACCCCTATGTTTATCACAGCACTATTTACAATAGTCAAGAAATGGAAGCAACCTAAGTGTCCATCAGTAGACGAATGGATAAAGAAGATGTGGTACATATACACAATGGAATGTTATTCAGCCATAAGAAGAAAGCAAATCCTACCATTTGCAACAACATGGATGGAGCTAGAGGGTATTATGCTCAGTGAAATAAGCCAGGCAGAGAAAGACAAGTATCATATGATTTCACTCATCTGTGTAGTATAAGGACAAAGCAAAAACTGAAGGAACAAAACAGCAGTAGACTCACAGAAACCAAGAATGGACTAACAGTTACGAAAAGGAAAGGGACTGGGGAGGACGGGTGGGAATGGAGGGATAAGGGGGAAAAAAGGCTATTACGATTAGCACACATAGTGTAGCGGGGGTGGGAGTGAGGTAGGGGGATACGGGAAGGCAGTATAACACAGACAAGTAGTGATTCTATAACATCTTACTACGCTGATGGACAGTGACTACAGTGGGGTATGCGGTGGGGTTTTGATAATAGGGGGAATCTACTAACCATAATGTTGCTCATGTAATTGTATATTAATAGCAAAATAAAATAAAAAAGTTTTTGCTATAAATAAGAAAGCAATTATTGATTGTATAAAACTGAATCTCTCCAACCAAAATGAAAAGTTTAAATAAGTGTGTTTTTATGCTAAACTTTACTTCCAGTGTTTATGAAAAGGCTAATGTAACCTTATAACCAGAAAGTAAAGATACGCAACTAGTAAAAATAAAAATGTAGAAGGATGCTCTCTAAACAATGTCTCTTGGGAGTGGGACTGAGAAGTAGCAGGTAGAGAATAGGAAAGAAGTCTTCTACCATCTACTGTTCAAATTTTTCAAATAAATGCATACTATTTTATGATAATTTTTAGATTACATTCCAATGTCATACTTGGTAGACATTTTTTAATTATGTGGAAATGAACATTTACAGGAATTTCACATTATTAATAATGTATATATTTACTAGCATATCTAAAATTATTGAGTATATACTGTTTCTTAAAAACAAAAGATGTCCCTTTCCTCATAGAACTGACTACCTTTGGGGACTTATAAAAGTCTTAACAATCACTGACAAATGAAACCAGGATCTCAGAGATTTTCCAGCTCCACACTCACTGCAGCACTATTCACATTAGCCAAGATATGGAAACAACCCAAGTGTCCATCTATGGATGAATGGACAAAGAAGATGTGGTTTATACATACAATGGAATATTACTCAACCATGAGAAAGAAGGAAATCCTGCCATGTGCAACAACATGGAAGGACTTCAAGGACATTACACTAAGTGAGGTAAGTCAGAAAAAGAAAGACAAATACTGTATGGTATCTCTTATATGTGGAATCTAAAAAAGCCAAACTCATAGAAACAGAGACTAGAATGGTGGTTACCAGAGGTGCTAGGGGGTGGGGAAAATGGGGAAATATTGATCAAAGTGTTTGATGAGCCTTCCAGTTTTGTGATCAGTAAGTTCTGGGAATCTAATGTACAGCATGGTGATTATAGTTAAAAGTATTGTAGTATATACATAAAAGGTGCTTTGAGAATAGATCTTAGATGGCCCAATCACAAGAAAGAAATGGAAGTTATGTGATGTGATTGAAGATGTTAGCTAACACTATAGTGGTAATCATCTTGCAATATATACGTGTATTAAATCAACATGTTGTGCACCTTAAACTTATACAAAGTTATATGTCAATTATATCTCAAAAAAACTGGAAAAAATAATAATCATTGTTATTTCAAACACACACCAGAGATTTGTATTCATTTGCAGACAGTCATTTCAGAATGAAATTCCATGAAATAACACCTTCCAAAGAATATTTTTCACTCTCTCTTTCTTCCAAGGGAGTTAGAGATGGATGTTAGATATCATGGTTTTCAAACTAGAGAAAACAGTCTTAAGTCCAAATAGTGTAGGTTTCAGTAGAAAGTAGCAGTATCTAAAATAGGAATGTGAAAAATGAATTCACTAAAAACAAAGCTGGTTCTAGTTAAAGAATTGTGAAAGTTTTTTGAACTTATTTATAATCCATTGAAGAAAACTGCTGTTTATGAAATCAAAACAAAATTCTTTCTTTTTTTTAATCCAAGGATAAAAAAATTAAAAGCATTTTAAATGGAGTCCCTGAAGATCATGCTCCAATCAGAATTTTTCAAGTAAATAAAGAGTTCTCCCAACAGTGACTTCAACAGTGAAATGTTAGCACGGTAACACTGGGTTACCTCCAGAATTTCTGACAATCTATTTAACAAAGCAATTTCTAAGAAATATACAAAATCAAAAGTAAAGGCTGCATATGTATTAGAAATATGAACAGAATCACCATGGAATAAAAAGTGTAAGAACCATTTTTTTGTCTTTTGAATGATTTTGTCCTACCAAAATTACCTTTGGAGCTTTTCTCAACTACACACACTCTCATCTGACCGCTGACAGAGCTTATACATCAGAACAGGACCAGAAGGTAGAGAGAGGAGAGCAAGTAGTCAGTGTTGCTTGAAAAGCCCTCAGCAACCACAGTGAGAACGAGTACCCTGCAAAATTCACTTTTTACACCCTTCATCTCAGCACTTTGGTAATTATTACCCCAGTATCTCCATTATAGGAGCCATTTTACTCAATCCAACTCTACAGGTTTCTCTGGTTTCCACTATGGTTCATATAGAGAGTCCCTGCAATCCTAGTAATTCTAATAATCTTTGTCATCCACCCAATACATTTCCCCATCAGGTCTACTTCCCCCAGCCCCAACCTCTAAGCAATGCAGCCGGCCACTCCTGAGTGTGAAGGAGAGATGTCATTCTCCACACCAAGCCATGCGAGTCTTTTCTAGGACCTCCTAGGTCTAGGGCAGTGGTTCTCAAACTTCAGTGGGCATTAGAATCACATGGAGGCCCGTTGAAATGCAGATTGCTGGGCCTTCCCCACCCTGAGTATTCAGGTCTGGGTTTGGCCCCAAAGCCTGTATTTCAAACAGGTCACCAGATGATGCTGATGCTACTGATCTGGGCACCACACTGGTTGCCCCAGGAGAGCCTACGGGGCCAAGAGGCGGCTAGGAGAAACGGTTCAGAAAGATCAGTGACAGAGGTAGCAGGTACTGCCTGTTACAAGCAGAACAAGAAGCAGGTTGCTGTCTCAGCACGGAGCAATACTATCCTCCAGCCAGTGCTCATGCATTCATCTGAGTGACAGGTATCTAGTGAGAACCCACCACGTGTGCTCTGAGAGGGGGTAAGACGAACAGGGCTCTTGCCTTCCTAGAAATGACACTCCAGTGGGGATGACCGTGCATACCTGAATTACACAGACACAGTTGTGTTCACTGCTAGGAGGGAAAATACAAAGAGATTCAAGGGGCCGGGGCATTTTAAATAGACGAGGTGACATTTAAGATGAGACCTGAAAGATGGGGACTCAACCATGTGAAAAGCATCCCAGGCACAGGACCAGAAAGGGGAAACGTCCCTGAGTCAGGAAAGTGCTTGGAAATTCTAAGAAAATGTCAGAACATAGTGTGGTTGAAGCACAGAGTGAGGAAATGAGCATTCCGAGATGGGACAAAGGGGTAGGCAAGGGCCAAATCCTCCAAGATCTTGAAAGTCATGTTAAGAATTCTGACCTTTAGCACCCAATGGGCACATTAGCCTCCAGAACATATTTGTGAAAAGCCAACTTGGAAAAAGTAGGGAAGAAGCAAGTCTAGCTCTATATGGCATACTATGGAGGAAGCAACTATCATTCCCTGCTAGGAATGTGTGTGACGGGTCTTCAGAATGAACATTTTCCATTTCTGTAACCTCAGTTGTTAGTAAACCCTCATATAAATCTGCTTATGGGGCAGGTGCAATCTTAAGATTATGCTGTTAGGATGACTTTGTTTTAGGAAACCCAAACAATGATCTTATATTGTATGTCCTCCTTTTATTATCAGCAGGAACTTAGTGGCCTATTTTTCCTTGTTTCCCCAGTAAAAAGGGATGTTTAGTAACATTAAACATCTATTCAGGGTGCCCTCTATTTATGATGTGGGGCAGGAGGTTCCCCCTCAATCTTTGCAAGAAAAGTCCTAACTTGCAATCAGAAGACCTGGCTTCAAACCAATAAAGAGATGAACAAAATCGTCCTGGCTGACCAAGAGTTTACAATCTATAAAGAAGAACTGTGGCTAACATAATTAATTTACTAAGCAAGATGTGCTGCTTTAAATACTAAATATTACTCTAACACTGAAAATACTCACCAATTCTTAACTTCTCCCTAGTACTTTGTATAATTATCAACCCCTTTGTGACAAATGGCAGAAAGCTGTTGAAAAGTTTCAGCAGAGAAGAGAGAGGAGGAGATGTGATTTTATGAAGATCACTCTGTGTGGAGAATGGAGTTGGTGGAGCAAAGTGGCCAAGGAAAGACCAGTTAGGGAGCCATTGTGGGTCCAGGTGAGAGATGGTGGTGGCCTGGGTCACAGGGATAGCAACACAGCTACAGGGAGAGGGAAACAGATCTTAGAGATATTTATGAATTAGACTCAGGGCCAGGTTAACTAGCTGGGTGTTAACAGTGAAGGGGAAGGAGTTAAGGGAAGGGAATGTTTAAAAATGACACCTAACCTTTCAATGTCCTTAATCCACCTTCTCTCACCTTTCCCTCCCAGAGCCAGTGTGTCGGAGCTTGAGGACAGGGGCAGTGAGGGGAAAGGGAGCACTGAGCACAGGTGGCCACGGGGCACAGGTGGTGGCAGATAAATAACACACCACAGGTGTTACGTATTTATGGAGCCCTTCTCCTGTCAGAGACAAACCGCTCCAGGCGTCCTCAGATCTCACTGCTCCCTTCCTGGGAATGCCACCTCAAATGGTTATTTTTGCTCTTTCCTAAGCTTTCAACCTCTCATTCTCTTCTAGATCCTTGTAATCAGCATTCAGGCAATCTTGCCCTTAAAAAAAAGCACAAATACAAACACCCTCTGGCTGCATATCCGCCTGTACAGCGACACTGCCTTAAAGAGGTTGTGTCACAAACGACTGCTCCTCCCTGCCTGGCCTGTTCCTTCTCCCATCTGACCTAGTACCTGTCCTAAAATACCACTGAAGCTGACCTTGCTAAGCTCTCTAGGGACATGCATGTTGCTAAATCCTGTGGATAATTATGGATGTTTTGCAGTTCTTATCTTAGATTTACCTATGTTATTTTTAAGATTAAGGGCTAGCAATCCTGCTCAATGAATAGCATTAAGCAAAGGATACGTAGTATCCCTCTCTCTCTCACACATACACACCCCTGCTTCAGGAGCCACATGATTTCAAAAGTATAAAATATACCCCTCAATACAGTATCAGTAATTAGGAAAAAAACATCAGAAAGTTGCAAATTATACCACTGAACCTTCTCAAAGAATCTTGGAATCTTATCTTAAGGCGTCCATTTTAATTTTAATCCTGGGTCTTTAAAAAAATCTATGTGGCTTTATTAGATTTACTTTATCGTTTTCATTTTTATACTTAGCACAGTTTCTTTTTTTGGGAGAATTTTTTCCCAGCTGTTCTCACCAAGGTCTCAAACCTTCTAGCCCTTTCTTAATCTGTCACATTAAGCTTTACTTTTTCATCTTGGGCTTCTTATATTTTGTTCTTAGCATTCATATAAAAATATTTTTCATTGAAATTTTACCAGTTGTCCCAAGAATGTCTTTTTTTGTCTGCTGCAGGATCCTATTCAGTAACATGTTATATATTGTTTTCATATCTCTTAATTTTATTCCAATATGAAACAGTTTCTCAGTATTTCTGTGTACTTTATGCCATTTACAATTTTAAAGAATACAGGGCTTTTATTTTGTAAGTGAGGCCCAACCCGGGTCTACCTGGTGCTTCCTTACAAAATCTCCTTAGCGCCACTGAGGGCTCTTGCCTGTACCAGACGCCTCAGTGATGGTTGCTGCATGCTGATCATCTGTTTGTACATTCCTTTTACATCACAGGTTGGCATACATTATCAGTAAAAGGCCAGATAATAAATATCTTGAGCTTTGCAGGCCACATACAATTACTGTTGCATATTCTTTTTGTTTTGTTTGCTACAACCCTTAAAAAGTATAAAAACCACTCTTGCTGTACAGCTCATGAGCTGTACAAAAACAGGTGTCTGGGATCAGCTGGAACTCTGGAAGCTCCTTCTCGTCACCCACACGTATGTCTGTATTCCTATCATTATGGTCCTGCATACCTACTTTAGGCAAGGGATTCAATGTGCCACTACCACTATTATTATTTATTGCTTAGCTGCTCAAGTCATCTTAGATTTGGCCAATATGATCCCATCAAGCTGTTTCTGTATTCTGTTGACCTACTGTTATTATTCTTTGAGCGCTTCGTTTCTTTCTGACATCATGCAGTGTTTAAGGCTAATTTTGTATCTTCTCTTCACCAGCACTGCAATCAGCCATTTCTTCAAGGAAACTGATATTTAGAAACCGAGATCTGGGTGCTTTTCATGCTTATTGCCTTGCAGTGTCATTTTTTAGGCCATACATATACATGCATTTATATCATACATGTCATATGTATAGCAATATAACATATATCATTGCATATATTTGAAACAAAACTGATACTTCCAATTTTAATCTGATACTTTAAGATTCTTTCTAGCCTTTCCATTTTACATTTGGAAACCCCATCTCAGAGAGAAACCTGGTTCTCATTACTGTTAATGTATTTACTGATTTGTTCTATCAGTTCATTTATTTATTCCATGCACTCTGGTCACCTCCTCTGTGCCATCCTCTGCTTCCCTTGCCACCAACCTCTGCCCCATGGCCACCTGTGCTCAGTGCTCCCTTTCCCCTCGCTGCCCCTGTCCTCAAGCTCTGACACACTGGCTCTGGGAGGGAAAGGTGAGAGAAGGTGGATTAAGGACAATGAAGGGTTAGGTGTCATTTTTATACTTTCCCTTCCCTTAACTCCTACCCCTTCACTGTTTGCACCCAGCTAGTTAATCAGGCCTTTGACTCTAATTCATAAATATCTCTCAGATCTGTCTCCCTCTCTCTGCAGCTGTGTTGCTATCCCTCTGATCCAGGCCTGTAACATGGCAAATGAAAACTGGAATAATTCCCACTGGATGTCTGGGGAAAGACATTTACAGGGGATGCAGGGGGGAAATGTGGGCTGGAGGCTTAAGGGAACAGGATGAGGCTTATGAGACTGCCACAGGGAAAAATACAAGAATGAGGGAGACACACAGTAAGGGTGTCACACATGCTGAGAGTCCACATGAGACGGGCTCAAAAAGCACATTTAAATAAGTCATATGAGAAAGGGTTATATTTGTTCATCAGACTATTATACTGATACAACTATGTTAACACATCTTCATATATAATTAGCCTTTACACCAAGAAATTAGAACGAGATGAGCAATGTAATATATAGCCAAATTAAAATACAAAAAATGCAGAACCACAGGTGCATGAAAATAAAATTATTTTGTAATTAATTCATGATAAAAATGATTTAACATAAAATCTGAAAGAGGAAGCTAAAAGGAAAAGTCAAGGAATACTTTAAGTAAACCACATCAAATCCTGTACTCTACTCACTACCACAGTTTCCCACTAGCACCTCCCAATAGTTTTTGAAACCATACCATGATGGTCCCACAAGGTCCTGCTGGAATTTTCTGACAGTCCCAAAATTTTCCACCCTTAGTGTTGAAATGCTCCTTTAGGGGAAAATCGAATTTGTTCTCACCAACAGTTATTCTGAGATTTCTGTTTCCTACATTTCTAATTAAATTTACTCTATTTCTAGCATAATTCTTCAAATATGGTGTTTAAATATACCCAGACAAATCCCCAAAATGTGCTCCATCTTACCGATATTGATGTTATCCTAAGAGAATCAACAGTGGAATGTGTGAATAGGTACCATAACACAGGTCCAATTTCTCCAGTAATAAAGCCCTGGGCCTGAGCAGAATAGGTAGTACAGACGTTTTCAATAATCTTTGCTGCCATGTGATTCACAACATGATCTTCCTAGAGAATGAGAACAAGGAAAAGAGTAAAAGGATGTTAGTATGAGAAAAGCGTATGTATGTAATTTCCTCATAACTATTACAAATAAAGGCCTGACAACAGGAATACATCACCTGCTCCTGGATGTGTTACATATTTTAGGAAGTGTGATTATTCTTTAGGCTACTGGAAACTACTACAAATAATCATTTAGTCGTTCATTAAACCGAACATGACATAGATTTAATATATTTTGATAAAAATAAAAAAGCTGAAACAATCTACAAAATACACATTATAAAGATAATATTAAAATCAGAAGATAATTTTAAAATCAAAAGGAGTAGAGGATTCAAGATGGCAGCATGAGAGATGACATGAAGAACTCCTCCAAAACCCAAAAATAGTACAAAAATATAGTTAATTAATACAACTAACCCTAAAACAGCAAGAAGAAAGAAAGCTAAACCAGACTGCGTATAGACCTCACAAACAGAGCAGCCCTCACAAGCAGGGCAACATACAAAAGCCTTAGTCGGCAGGACCCAAACCCTTCCCCCACCCCAGCTCAACAGCGGGAGGAAGAGAAACAGAGTGGGGAGGGGGTGGAATCCTGGGACTGTTAAACACCTACAACTGGAAATCTGCTTTGTGAGCAGAAGCCTATATTGTGTGCTGCTCTGGATACTGGGGAGCTCAGACAGGTGGATGGCCTGGGAGACTGACATTCCGCCCGTTTGTGGAGGACAGGATCCACCTGTGGCCGCTCTGTGTCAGAGGAAGGGCAGTCAGTCTGAGAGGCTTCCTAGCAGCGAGAGAGCTGCGGAAGGGGCGGGGTTTGCATGGAGCTTACTGCACAGGAGAAAGGAGAGCTGGACAAGGTTGTGTGGGCACACTCTGCCCAGCTGGTTGGGAACTTTGAGGAGCTCCAGGTGCTCCATCCCCCTGGCTGCCTACTCAGCTCCAAGCCCACACTGTGACACACAGCCTGCCAAACCTTCCTCCTGACCTCCAGGCACCTGCTGGCAAACCGGCACTCACTGTGCTGGCATCAGTCCTGTCAGAGGGAGGCCCCACCTACAACAGCTAGAGACACAAAGCACAGAGGCTCACGTGTGTGTGCTTGACCCACTAGCTCTGACACTGGAGACAGGGACCGCAGACGGGAATCAGGAAACAGATCTTTCCTCCCCCCAGGTAGCAGCTCTGCTCCCCTATCACCCCCAACCTCACTCTAGGGGCTGAGCAGCTCCGACAGATTGGAGTTTCTGTGCACAAGTGGGCACCACAAGAAATATGAAACGTCACAAGAACATGGTTCAGACCAAAATCTCACAAACCCCAGGAAAAGAGCCAAATGAAACTAAACTCACCAATCTTCCTGAAAGAGAGTTCAAAATAAAAATTATAAACATGCTCATGGAGGTACAGAAAAATACTCAAGAACTCAGGAACGAATTTGAGTCAGAGATTCAATTATTAAGATTTCCCATATGTGGATTAAAGATGGCATGAGATGAGAGACAGAGGCTTCCTCCTAAAACTGCATATAATACAAAAATATAACTAATACAACTACTCTTGAAAGAGCAATAGGAAAGAGGACAGCACAAACTGTACACACCTGGAGACGTGAGCAGACCTCACAGAACAGGGTAATGTACTAAAGCTGTGGCCCAGATGGACCCAAGCCCATCCCCCATACCAGCTGAGCAGTGGGAGGAAGAGAAAGGGAGCAGGGAGGGAGTGGAGACCTGGGACTGCTGAATGCCTGACTCCAGAGATCTGCTCTTGGAGCACAAACCTACATTTCACGGTGCTTGCATGATACTCTCGTAATTAGGGCGTTGGAAAGCTAAGACAGGCACAATTCCTGGAGAAACTAAGATTCCAGCTGCCTGTGGAAAGCAGGGGTCCATATCCAGCTACTCTGGGACAAAAGAAAGGCGGGCACTCTGAGAGATGTCCTAACAAAGAAGCCCTTAGCAAGAGGGCTGCTAAAGGGGCAAGGATTGCACAGAGCTTACTGCTCAGGAGAAAGGACAGGTAGACAAAATTGTCTGGCTGCACTCTGCCCAGCAGGTTGGGAGCTTTCACGATGTTCAGGTGCTCCAACTCACTGGCTGCCTACACAGCTCCAAGAACCCCTTTCGTGATAGGCAGCCTACTGCGCCTTTCTCCTGGCCAGCCACACAGGGCTCGCAAACCGGGAAACCCTACCCTGACGTTGGGCCAGCCAGAGGGAGGATCGCTCTGCAGCAGCTGAAAACGCAAAGCAAGGGGGCTTATGCCTGTGTGCTCGGCCCACTGGTTCAGGCAGAGGAGACAAGCATAGCAGCCGGGAAGGAGAAAAGAGCTCTTTCCTCCCCCAGGCACCAATACCACTACACTGCAACCCCTGACATTGCTTCAGGGGCTGAGCAGCTCCAGAGAGTAGACCTTCTGGGCACTAGGGGTCGCCATACACAAATATGAAAAAAACAAAGAAACCTGTATCAGAGTAAAATTATTAATACAACTACTGAGAAAGATTTAAATGATATTGACCCAATGACTCTCCCTGAAAGGGGGTTCAAAATAAAAATCATTAACACGCTCATGGAGATATGGAAAGATATTCAAGAATTCTGGACCAAATTCTGGTCAGAGATCCAATTGTTGAAGAGCACAATGGAGGGTATATAAAGCAGATTGGATATGGTGGAGACAAAAAATGAAATAGAACTAGAGAAGAGGAATACAAAGAAGCTGAAGCACGGAGAGAAAAAAGGATCTCTAAGAATGAAAGAATATTGAGAGAACTGTGTGACCAATTCAAAAGGAACTATAATCGCATTATAGGGGTACCAGAAGAAGAAAAGAGAGAAAAAGGGACAGGAAGTGTCTTTGAGGAGGTGATTGCTGAAAACTTCCCCAATCTGAGGAAGGAGATAGTCTCTCAGCCCATGGAGGTGCACAGCTCTCCCAACACAAGGGACCCAACGAAGACAACACCAAGACATATGGTAATTAAAATGGCAAAGATCAAGGATAAGGACAGACTATTAAAAGGAGCCAGAGAGAGAAATAAGATCACATACAAAGGAAAGCCCATCAGGGTATCATCAGACTTCTCAACAGAAACCTTACAGGGCAGAAGGGAGTGGCATGATGTATTTAATGCAATGATGCAGAAGGGCCTTGAACCAAGATTACTTTATCCAGCAAGATTATCATTTAAAATTGAAGGAGGGATTAAACAATTTCCAGAAAAGCAAAATCTGAGGGAACTTACCTCCCACAAACCAACTCTACACTGTATTTTGGAGGGACTGCTACAGATGGAAGTGTTCCTATAGTTTCATAGCTCTCACCAGTGGTAATAAAACCACAGTAAAGAAAGGAGAAGACCTAATTACTAAGCAAATGCAAAATTAAATTAACTATCCCCAAAGACATTAAGGGATAGACAAACAGTACAGAAAATGATACCTAATATATAAAGAATGGAGGAGGAAGAAAAAGGAGGAGGAAAAAAAAAGGAACTTTTAGATTGTGTTTGTAATAGCATATTAAGTAAGTTAAGATAGACTCTTAGACAGAAAGGAAATTAACCTTGAAACTTTGAGAACCATGAATCTGAAGCCTGCAATGCCCTTAGTACATACCTATCCAAAATAATGCTAAATGTAAATGGTCTGAATGCACAAATCAAAAGACATAGACTCACTGAATAGATAAAAAAACAAGACCCATCTATATGTTGCCTACAAGAGACTCACTTGAAACCCAAAGACATACACAGACTAAAAGTGAAGGGACAGAAAAAGACATTTCATGCAACTAATAGGAAGAAAAAAGCAGGAGTGGCAGTACTTATATCACAGAAAACAGACTTCAAAACAAAGAAAGTCACAAGAGACAAAGAAGGACATTACATAATGATAAAAGGGTCAGTCCAACAAGAAGATATAACCATTATAAATATCTATGCACCCAACACATGAGCACCTACATATGTGAAACAAATATTAACAGAATTAAAATGGGAAATAGAATACAATGCATTCATTCTAGGAGACTTCAACACACCACGCACTTTTAAGGACATATCAACCAGACAGAAAATAAGTAAGGAGACAGAGGCACTGAACAGCACAATAGAACAGATGGACCTAACAGACATCTACAGAACTCTACACCCAAAAGCAGCAGAATACACATTCTTCTCAAGTGCACATGGAACATTTTCAAGGATACATCATATACTAGGCCACAAAAAGAGCCTCAATAAATTCAAAAAGATTGAAATTGTACCAACCGACTTCTCAGACCACAAAGGTATGAAACTAGAAATGAATTACGCAAAGAAAATGAAAAATCCAACAAACACATGGAGGCTTCACAACATGCTCCTAAATAACCAATGGATCAATGACCAAATAAAACAGAGATCAAGCAATATATGGAGACGAATGACAACAATAATTCAACACTGCAAAATCTGTGGGACACAGTGAAGGCCACGCTAAAAGGAAAGTATATTGCAATACAGGCCTACCTCAGGAAAGAAGAACAATCCCAAATGAGCAGTCTAAACTCACAATTAATGAAACTAGAGAAGGAAGAACAAATGAGGCTCAAAGTCAGTAGAAGGAGGGACATAATAAAGATTAGAGCAGAAATAAATAAAATTGAAAAGAATAAAACAATAGAAAGGATAAAGAAAGCAAGAGCTGGTTCTTCGTGAAAATAAACAAGATAGATAAACGCCTAGAAAGACTTATCAAGAGTAAAAGGGAGTCTACACATATAAACAGAATCAGAAATGAGAAAGAAAAAATCAATACAGAAACCACAGAAATACAAAGAATTATGAGACAATACTATAAAAAATACTTTGGTAACAAACTGGATAACCTAGAAGAAATGGACAACTTTCTAGGAAAACACAACCTTCCGAGACTGAACCAGAAAGAAACAGATAATCTGAACACACCAATTACCAGCAATGAAGTTGAACTGTAATCAAAAACCTACCTATGAACAAAATGCCTGAACCAGATGGCTTCACCACTGAACTTTATCAAACATTTAGTGAAGACTTAATACGCATTCTCCTTAAAGTTTTCCAAGGATTAGAAGAAAAGGGAATACTTCCAAACTCATTCTATGAGGACAGCATCACTCTAATACCAAAACCGGGCAAACACACCACAAACAAAGACAACTAGAGACCAATATCGCTGATGAACATAGATGCAAAAACACTCAACAAAATATTAGCAAACCGAATTCAAAAATACATCGAAAGGATCATACAACATGGTCAAGTAGGATTTATTCCAGGGATGCAAGGGTTGTACAACACTCAAAAATCCATCAGCATCATCCACCACATCAACAAAAAGAAGGACAAAAACCACATGATCATCTCCACAGATGCTAAAAAAGCATTTGACAAAATTCTACAAACATTCATGATAAAAACTCCCAACAAAATGGGTACAGAGTGCAAATACCTCAACATAATAAGGGCCATATATGACAAACAAACAGCCAACATTATACTTAACAGCGAGAAGCTGAAAGCTTTTCCTTTAAGATCAGGAACAAGACAAGGATGCCCACTCTCACCACTTTTATTCAACACAGTTCTGGAGGTACTAGTCACAGCAATCAGACAACAAAAAGAAATAAAAGGCATCCAGATTGGCCACAAAGAAGGTAAACTGTCCCTGTTCGCAGATGACATGATATTGTACACAAAAAACCCTAAAGAATCCACTCCAAAACTAGTAGATCTAATATCTGAATTCAGCAAAGTTGCGGGACACAAAATTAATACACAAATCCATTGCATTCCTATACACTAACAATGAACTAGCAGAGAGAGAAATCAGGAAGACAATTCCATTCACAACTGCATCAAAAAGAATAAAATACTTAGGAATAAACCTAACCAAGGAAGTGAAAGATCTGTACTATGAAAACTACAAGACACTCTTAAGAGAAATTAAAGGGGACACTGATAAATGGAAATTCATTCCATGCTCTTGGCTAGGAAGAATTAATATTGTAAAAATGGCCATCCTGCCTAAAGCAATCTACATATTTAATGCAATTCCTATCAAAATACCTACAGCATTCTTCAATGAACTAGAGCAAATAATTGTAAAATTCATATGGAACCACAAAAGGCCCTGAATAGCAAAAGCAATCCTGAGAAGGAAGAATAAAGCAGGGGGAATTATGCGCCCTTACTTGAAGCTCTACTACAAAGCCACAGTAATCAAGACAATTTGGTACTGACACAAGAACAGACCCATAGACCAGTGGAACAGAATAGAGAGCCCAGACGTAAACCGAAGGATATATCATCAACTAATATCGATAAAGGAGCCATGGAGAAATGACAGCCTCTTCAACAGCTGTTCTTGGCAAAACTGGACAGCCACATGTTAAGAGAATGAAACTGGATTACTCTCTAACTCCTTACACAAAAGTAAACTCAAAATGGATCAAACACCTGAAGGTAAGTCGTGGAACCATAAAACTCTTAGAAAAAAATACAGGCAAAAATTTCTTGGACATAAACATGAGCAACTTCTTCATGAACATATCTCCCCAGGCAAGGGAAACAAAACCAAAATTGAACAAATGGGACTATTTCAAACTAAAAAGCCTCTGCACAGCAAAGGATACCATCAGTAGAACAAAAAGCCATCCTATAGAATGGGAGAATATATTCATAATTGACATATCCGATAAGAGGTTGACATCCAAATTATATAAAGAGCTCACGCACCTCAACAAACAAAAAGCAAATAAGCCAATTAAAAAATGGGCAGAGGAGCTGAACAGACACTTCTCCAAAGAAAAAATTCAGATGGCCAACAGGCACATGAGAGGATGCTCAACATCACTATTCATCAGATAAATGCAAATTAAAACCTCACACCAGTTAGGATGGCCAACATCCAAAAGACAAACCACCACAAATGTTGGTGAGGATGTGGAGAAAGGAGAACCCTCCTCCTACACTGCTGGTGGGAATGTAAACTAGTACAACCATTTTGGAAAGCAGTATGAAGGTACCTCAAATAACTCAAAATAGAAATACCATTTGACCCAGGAATTCCACTCCTAGGAATATACCCTAAGAATGCAGCAGCCCAGTTTGAAAAAGACATATGCACCCCTATGTTTATCGCAGCACTATTGACAATTGCCAAGAAAAAGAAGCAACCTAAGTATCCATCAGTAGATAAATGGATAAAGAAGATGTGGTACATGTACACAATAGAATATTATTCAGCCATAAGAAGAAAACAAATCCTGCCATTTGCAACAACATGGATGAAGCCAGAGGGTATTATATTTAGTGAAATAAGCCATGTGGAGAAAGACAAGTATCAAATGATTTCACTCATATGTGGGGTATAATCACAAAGAAAAATCTGAAGGAACAAAACAGCAGCAAACTCACAAAACCCAAGAATGGACTAACAGTTACCAAAGGGAAAGGGACTGGAGAGGATGGGTGGGAAGGAAGGGATAAGCAGGGAAAAGGGGCATTACAATAAGCAAACATAATGTAGCGAGGGGACATGGGAAAGTCAGTATTTACCGAGAGGACAAGTAATGATTCTATAGCATCTTACTACACTGATGGACAGTGACTGTAAGGAGATATGTGGGGGGACTTGATAATAGGGTGTCTAGTAACCATAATGTTGTTGACGTAATTGTACATTAATGATACGAAAATAAAAAACGAATACCTCGGAATAAACCTAAGTGAGGAAGTGAAAGACCTATACTCTGAAAACTGTAAGACACTCATGGGAGAAATTAAAGACACAAATATATGGAAATTATCCCATGCTCATGGAGAGGAAGAATTAATACTTTCAAAATGGCCATCCTATCCAGAGCAATTTACAAATTCAATTAAATCCATATCAAAATACCAACAGCATTTTTCAGTGAACTAGAACAAATAATCCTAAAATGCATATGGAACCACAAAAGATCCCAAACAAACCAAAGCAATCCTGAGAAAGAAGAACAAAGCTGAGGGGATTATGCTCCCTGACTTCAAGCTCTACTACAAAGTCACAGTAATCAAACAGTATGGTACCAGCACAAGAACAGACCCATAGGTCAATGGAACAGAATAGAGAGCCCAGATATAAACCGAACCACATGGTCAGTTAATATACAATAAAGGAGCCATGAATGTACAATGGGTAAAAGACTGCCTATTCAATAAGTGGTGTTGGGAAAACTGGACAGCTACATGCAAGAGAAGGAAAGTGGATTACTGTCTAATTCCATGCACAAAAGTAAAATCTAAATAGATCAGGGAATCTAAATATAAGACATGAACACAGAAAGCTCTTAGAATAAAATAGGCAAAAATCTCTTGAACATAAGCATGGGCAATTTTTTCCTGGACACATCTCCTCTGGTAAGGTAAACAAAAGCAAAAATTAACAAATGGGACTACATCAAACTAAAAAGCTTCTGTGCTGCAAAAGACACCATCAGCAGAACCAAAAGGCATCCTACAGTATGGGAGAATATATTCATAAATGATTTATCTGATAAGCGGTTAACATCCAAAATACATAAAGAACTCGTTTCCCCTAAAAACAAAAAAAACAAGCCTATTAAAAAGTGAGTGGAGGAACTGAACAGACATTTCTCCCAAGAAAAAATACAGACGGCCAACAGGCACATGAAAAGATGCTCCACAGCCCTAATCATCAGGGAAATGAAAATCAAAACCACAATAAGATATCACCTCACACTAGTCAGAATAGCCACTGTCCGAAACACAAGAAATAACAAGTGTTGGTGAGGATATGGAGGAAAGGGAAGCCTCCTACACTGTTGGTGAGAATGTCAATTGGTGTAGCTGCTGTGGAAAACAGTATGGAGTTTCTTCAAAAAACATGGAAATAGAAATGCAGTATGAACCACTAATTTCACTTCTGGGAATTTATGTGAAGAAAAAAAAATCCCTGATTAGAAAAGATATATGCACCCCTATGTTTATTGCCACATTACATACAACAGCCATGACAAGAAGCAACCAAAGTGTCCAACGATAGATGCGTGGATAAAGATGTGGTTCATATACACAATGGAATATTATTCAGCCATAAAGAAGAAAATATTCCTGCCATTTGTGGCACGGATAGACCTAGAAGGTATTATGCTCGGTGAAATAACCCAGACAGAGAAACACAAGTACCATACGGTTTCACTTATCTGTGGAATCTAAAAACAAAACAGAAGGAACAAATAACAGCCGCAGACTCATAGACACCAAGAAGTGACTAGTAGTTACTATGGGGTGAGGACTTAATAATGTGTGTAACTGTTGAACCACTGTGTTATATACCTGAAACCAGTATAATATTGTTTTCAACTATACTTCAATTATAAAAAAAAAGGCAAAGTGGCATAACACAAACTTTCACAAAGGAGGGACACCTGTTTAGGCTGCCAAAGCACATACTTAACCGCTTTTCAAATATATGACATGAAATTTTCAGAGTTCTAGACTTTCTGGCATTTTTAAGAAACATAAGACTTGCGATACATAGTAAGACAAAAGATGGTAAGTGTGTTACTAAAATACAACAATCATTATTTTAAATTATTAAAAGTAATTAATAACAATCCATGTGGATCATGAAAAGATGCTCCACATCACTAATCATCAGGGAAATGCAAATTAAAACCACAATGAGATATCACCTCACATCAGGAAGGATGGCCAGCATAGAAAAGACTAAGAACAACAAATGCTGGCGAGGATGCGGAGAAAGGGGAACCCTCCTACACTGCTGGTGGGAATGTAAGCTAGTTCAACCATTGTGGAAACCAATATGGAGGTACCTCAAAAAACTAAAAATACAAATACCATTTGACCTGGGAGTCCCACTCCTTGGAATTTACCCAAAGAATACAACTTCTCAGATTCAAAAAGACATAGGCACCACTATGTTTATTGAAGCACTTTTTACAATAGCCAAGATATGGAAGCAACCCAAGTGTCCATCAGTAGATAAATGGATAAAGAAGATGTGGTACATATACACAAAGGAATACTATTCAGCCATAAGAAAGAAACAATTCCCGCCATTTGCAACAACATGGATGGAGTTGGAGGATATTATGCTCAGTGAAATAAGCCAGGTGGAGAAAGACAAGTGCCAAATGATTTCCCTCATGTGTGGAGTGTAACAACGAAGCAAAACTGAAGGAACAAAATAGCAGCAGACTCAGAGACTCCAAGAAGGAACTAGTGGTTATCAAAGGGGAGGGGTGCAGGAGGGAAGGTGGGGAGGGATAGAAAAGGGGATTGAGGGGTATTATGTTTAGTACACATGGTGTGGGGGATCACGGGGAAAATAGTGAAACTCTGGCATCATACTACACTGAAGGACTGTGACTGCATTTGTATATGGATGGGGACTTGATAATATAGGTAAATGCAGTAACCACATTGTTTTTTCTTTTCTTTTCTTTTTTTTATAATTTATTTTATTATCATTAATTTACAATTACATGTGCAATATTACGGTTATTAAACTACCCCTTCAACACATTGCTTTTTCTTGTGAAACCCTCATAAGAGTGTATGTCAATAATACCTTAATAAAAAATTTAAAAAAAAAACAATACATGTGGATATCAAATATTATTCTTCATATCATGTATACAATTGAAAAACAGAGAAGAGGGTGAGGAGAAGATACATAATAAGAGATAAAACCTCAATGACTAGAATAACCTTCTATTAGACATTAATCCAAGAATTAAAAATAAAGTTACTAAAATGTCTTTTACACTGTTAAAAGAATTTCCAGAGGACTCCCTTTCTCCTTTGAGTTTCTATACTTTGCTCTTTTGCATTTATGTACTTGACATATCCCACTTTATATTTTTACCTTATCTCCTTCAATAGGTGGGATCCATATGTGAAGGGAAATTTCAATTTCACCTCCTTCACCTGTGAGGCCCCATGTGTGCCCAGCTTGAGGCCTTGAGTGATAAACTCAAAAATGTCTTTTGGCTATAGATAAACATGATTTAATTCTCATGTTATTGATAAAGTAAAACTTACTGACTTCATGCATATCCCATAACAAGTGACTATGTATTTACATCTACAGGCTAGGAACTGTTCAAACTTCATTTCTGGATCACCAGTGGAAAACCCTGCAGAGCTTTTCACACTTGGACCATTTTTTTATTACCATACAATGCACGTAGTAATGAACTCAAAGGAAGATGTTTATTTTGACATATTTTTTTCATTCCTTAAGGAATGTTTTTACCCTATATCTTTGCCTTGGGTGAAATAATGTCAAATGGTTTAAAGCAAACAGAAAATGCCAAAGTTATCATGGAGGGAGACCCAAGATGGCGGCATGAGCAGGGTGGCGGAAATCTCCTCCCAAAACCATATATATTTTTGAAAATACAACAAATACAACTATTCCTAAAAGAGAGACCAGAATATACAGTACAACAGCCAGGCTACATCTACATCTGTGAGAACTCAGCATCTCACGAACAGGGTAAGATACAAAACTGTGACCCAGCGGGACCCATGCTCTCCCCCGACCCCAGCTCACTGGCAGGAGGAAAAGAGTCAGAGTGGGGAGGGAGTGGAAGCACAGGACTGCTAAATAACCAGCCCCAATAATCTGCACTAGGGGCACAGACACACATTGCATGGTGTACTGGATACTAGAGAAATGGAAGGGCAGGGTCCGAGACAGAGACTGCGAGTGGATACTGACAGCCGGCTCCCCTGGGACAAAAGAAAAGCAGGCTCTTTTTAAAAGTATTAAAGGGACAAGGGCTCAACAGCTGAACAAAATCATCCCAGCAGGCTGTGAATCTTGAGGAACTTCGGGGCCCCCTAACGCCCTGCCGGGTAAAGCAGCCCCAAAGCCCCTCACTATGATAACCAGCCAGCCATTTGTTCCCCCTGGCCGGTGATACAAATGGACCGGCTGACCCGCCGCAGCTGCAGAGCAGCCAGAGAGAGGCCCCACCCACAGCAACAACACAGAGTCTCCTCCCAGCGCTCAGCTAACCAGGACAGGCAGTGGAATCCGGAGCAAGGTCCAGAAGGCACGAAAGCATGCCGTTCTCGCAGGAGAACACGCCGGGTGTGGCAGCGACCCCCCCCCCCCCCCACCGCCAACCACCCCCAGTCCCGCAGTGCTCTAGGCTAGCCTGAGGGTGGCTCTATGGCAGCTCAGAAGATTATCCTACAGACTGCCTCCCGCTGCACGGGTAACCGGCACAGGCAGCAAAGAAGGGCAAGGTGAACAACAAGCAGTAAGGGCCTTTGTTCTCCCAGCTGACACACGTGCCACCTGCCTGCAACCACTTCTATCCCCATGAAAAGGCAGAAGAATCTGGTCCAGTCAAAAATCACCCAGACAACCCCAGAGAGAGGGCCTGGTGGGACAGATATAACCAATCTTCCTGAAAAAGAATACAAAATAAATGTCATAACCATGCTGACGGACCTACAGAGAAATATGCAAGAGCTAAGGGATGAAGTCCGGAGGGAGATAACAGAAATGAAACCCAAAGAATACAACTTCTCAGATTCAAAAAGACATATGCATCCCTATGTTTATTGCAGCATTTTTTACTATAGCCAGGAAATGGAAGCAACCTAAGTGTCCATCAGTAGATGAATGGATAAAGAAGATGTGGTACATATACACAATGGAATATTATTCAGCCATAAGAAGAAAACAAATCCTACCATTTGCAACAACATGGATGGAGCTAGAGGGTATTATGCTCAGTGAAATAAGCCAGGTGGAGAAAGACAAGTATCAAATGATTTCACTCATCTGTAGAGTATAAGAACAAAGAAAAAACTGAAGGAACAAAACGGCAGCAGACTCACAGAACCCAAGAATGGACTAACAGTTACAAAAGGGAAAGGGACTGGGGAAGATGGGTGGGAAGGGAGGGATAAGGAGAAAATGGGGTATTACAATTAGCAGACATAATGTAGGGGGGGGACACGGAGAGGGCTGTACAACACAGAGAAGACAAGTAGTGATTCTATAGCATCTCACTACGCTGATGGACAGTGACTGTAATGGGATATGTGGTGGGGACTTGATGATGGGGGAGTCTAGTAACCATAATGTTGCCCATGTAATTGTAAATTAATGATATCAAAATAAAAAAATTAAAAAGTTAAAAAAAAAAAAGAAAATGCCAACCTTTTAGGTCCTTTACTAAATTCTTTACACATAGGAGGTACAGACACAAGATGGCTGGTTGGCCAGCTGACTGATATTCAGCCATTAACCGTAGCATAAGAATGGATGTGCATAAACTGAAAATATCACATCACATAATACTACTTAATATTAAAATGTATGGTTCCTAGTGGAAGCTTCCTTTTTCCTGAACCGCAGAGTGGCAAGCTGACAAGATAATCATGGGGCTTTACAGATTCACAGGAAATTCTCTGCATACACCTAGCTTACTGAACTGGTATATCAATATCTTTAACAGGGTGGGGGGAGTTTAAGAATGTTATAAAAGCTGCTTGTGTTGTTTACATTACCATCATCTTTTTAAAAGCAACACATTTAAAAAGTGAATGAGAAAGCTAGTTCATTTTAACACTTGCTCCACTGTAGGTCACTTGCTCATGGTAGCTTGCGGGGATTACTTAAATTCAGGAGCAAAACTTGGTTGACAAGCTCCTGCACTGCTTCAGGCTACAATCCTCACACAGTGCCTGAAGGGTTATTACCATTGCAGGTGTCTACAGAGGACAACAAAGGGCCTTACCCTTTCCCGAAGGCACCTTATTAGCACTGTGTACACAGCCAAGGGAACAGCGCTGCATTCTCCAGGGGTCTTTTTTGCTTCTTCCTAAAATGAAGTGGAAGGAAAGGCAGTGAAGCTATCAGCACAAAAGATATTAACCCTTTCAAGAAAAAAGCAATTTCAAATATACAAACTACCTAAAACTATCTTAATAATCTGTTTAAAGTACTAATTACTAACTGATAATTATGACCTGATTAGGGGTCTTTCCCTCCATTGTACATACAAGGTATTTCTTCTATTTCTCATTGTAGTAGATATGACGTTAAGATCCCCTTATCGGAAGCGAGATGCAAAGAACCAAGAAGTGACAGTGATCTGGCTGACAGAGAAACCATTCTATTAATAACTCTACATAAAAATACAGATAACTCTACCTAAAAGGTATTACACTGCCTGGAATGACTTCAGAGCACAGAGTGCACAGCTCTGAGTACTACCTCCAGATAATCCATAAGCAGAAGCAAAACATAATACGTTACCTAATAAGGCAACGTGCCAAATAAAAATAAGCAAATGTGATCAGTGGATATACTGATTTTAATGACATCAGCAATAATTCACTCACAGAAGAACTAAATTAGGGTAATAACCAAAAGAACACTCCTCCAATGTTTCAAACAAAAACCACAGAATTGAGAGCCACAGAGAAAGGTGAAAAAATTAATCTCTTTAAAGCAGAAGAAATTAGTTCTGTTTAGAGAAAATATTTGAGATTGTCCAAATGTTAGAATAGTACTTTACTGATCCAGCTGTGTTTTATAGCCATGATGAGAATTGTGACCCAGAAAACGGTCCCCTTAATCACAGAATTCCACATGTGGTCATATTCTAGACATTAACATCCTGAGCTGCTGCAGCTCAAAAATCACTAACTCAGCACCCAATTTAACTCCCAAACACAACTTTCCTTCCCTTCCAGCTCACTTATTCACAAGTTTTCACAACCACAGCCTTTCTTTGAGGTCACTCGATGCTGCTTCCCCTCCCCCAACCCTTTCCTTTCTAATTTTGTTCCTATTTCATTTACTCTTATTTAGATTCTCAGAATCGTCTCTTACAATTCTCCAATCTATTCTCCACATTTAAACCAGAGTAATATTTTGATGGTTTATATCAGATGCATCAATACCCTTCTTTAAAAGCCTTCATGACTTCCCCTTGCTCACAGGATCAAGATGGAGACATCCAGCTTGGCCAAGGAGCCCTTCCTGACCATGTCCCTGCCAGATACTTCAGCCTTGCTTCTGGGCTCTCTTCCCTTTTGTCCCACTGGCCTTGATGCAGTTCATGCATGAAGAAAGGCACCTCCTGTGTGACAGGAACTCTTCTAAACAATGATCACACAGCTATGAACAAGACAGGTAAGTTTTCTGCTTTAATAGTTCTTCAAGGGGACAGAGATTACAAAGAAGTAAACAAAACAAGTCAAGAAAGTGATGAATTCTATAGAAAAAAACAAGGCAGGGTTAGGGATTAGAGGAAAACTGTAGACTGGGTGGCTCCATCTCAAATTGCTCAAAGCCAGGAAAAGGCTCTCTGAAGGGATCCATTTTAGCAGAGAGAACATGCAAACATCCGGGAGGACAACACTGCCAGAAGAAATGGCAAGTGTACAGGTGTTGAGGCAGGAGAGTGGCGTGGTGGGTTCTGCAGCTGTGGGGAGGTCAGGGTGCTGAAAGGAGAGACAGCAGTGAGGGCTGAGGTCACGCAGATCCTGGGGAGGCAGCCCACAAGCGCCCACAAGGCACACAGCTGTGACAGCACACAAGGAAAGAAAGACCAGAGGGCTCCGAGGAGGGACACTGCGGTCTCTTGCATGGTTTATAACAAGCTCACTGTGGCTCATGTCTGAGAAACAGACTTTAATGGACATAAGAATGAAGCAAGGAGATTATCTGGGAGTTCTTACTATAGGTCAGGTGAGAGATGATTATGGACTGGGTAAAAAACAACAAAATAAGAACCTGGATTCAAGGTGGGAGGTATCCCTGACAAAAGAAAAAATACATGAACTATAAATATATTGCCTCATAACATCCTCTGCAGAATTCCACTCTGGTCTTCTGTCCTCAAGGTTAACACCCTTATAACCCTGGGGTGTTATCAGAGAGCCAATAGGACAGGTGTGGGTCTCTGTATCCTATCACTTCATGTCATTCTCATTAGGTCAGCAGTGACCTAAGATTTTAAGGTTCTACATCTACTCAGTGACAATTCCACAAAAGCCTTCATCTCATGAAAAGTTAGTGATTTTTGTGGATCCACGGACATAACTTCCTTTTCTGGTTTGCTGTGATAACATGGAGTCAAATGCCATAGCTGTAGAATCACCCCTTTATTAAAGTAGCCCAACTTACATTCAATTAAGTAAGAACCAAGGAAAATGATTCCCTAGATATACTTTAAAAAACAAATAGAATATGATTCTATATGATTCCATTTATGTAAAATTCTAGAAAATGCAAACTAGTCTATATGACAGAAAGCAAATCAGTGCTTGCCTGGAAACAGGGAGGGGTCATAGAGAGAAATTACAAAGGGTGCTAAGGAAACGTTAGAAGGTGATAGATATATTCATTGTCTTGATTTGGTGATGGTTTCACAGGTGTCCACATAGTTTCACAGGTGTCCACATAGGTCAAAGCTTAAAAACTATAATCATTAAACATGTGCAGTTTATTGTATGCCAAGCACACTTCAGTTAAGCTGGGAGTAGGGGGAAGAGTAAAAAGAAAAGGGGGGGGGAGAATTAGACTACACTCTCATTCATGATAAAATGGCAGGCTAGGCACCTGACCACTCTTCTAATGAAGGCAGCTAGTTTTATGCTAACATCTTTAAAATGCATCAGAGATCTGCCAAGAACACAGAAAATAAGACAACTACCAGCATAAGCACTGCAGGTTGCTTCTGCTCTGAAGGCCTGCTGTACCTGGTAAATCTGAGCTCTGATGTCAATGCCTGGGGAACTCAAAGTAACAGCAAAGCAAAAATAACTCTCCAACCCCAGCCCCAAAGAACTGCAAGGAACACTGCCTTTCAGAGAACTTGGCACACGTGAGAATGTTCCAGTAGAAGAAGAGGGAGAGAGGGAATCTTAAGTACTGATTAAGAAATAGGTCCATATTACTTAAGAGCTCCAATGTCTCTCCATACACTGTTCTTAATAGAGTATAACTATTAGGTGAAAAAAGCAACTTGTTATATCAAATGAGACAAAATAAGAATCAATATTTCTACATTTCTAATCTACAAAAGAAACTCTGAAACCTAAGTAGGGAAGTATATTTATGGTATTTACTGGGGAACTAGGCAAATGGGGCAAAAACAGAAAAGACTTTTCACCGAATACTTTTCTTTACATCCTAGTTTTCTAGCGTCATGTGTTGTCTCTTCAAAACATAAAATTACCTAAGAATAAATTCAATGAAAGATAGATGTACAAAAGCTTTATGAATAGAATGAAATAAGGATGAAAATATTTCTTAAAACATAAATATATGGAAATGCCATTTTTTGTTTGTTGGAGGACAAAGTACCGTAAATATGCTAATACTTTCTTAACTGATACACAGATTCAGTATAAATCCAAATATGTATTAAAAGACTCAAAATTATAAAAATATCAGTACTTCCCAAGTTGATCTGCCTAGTTAATTTTTTAAAAAGAAATGATTTGCAGAATTGGACATTTATGAAAATAAGGAGGAGAAATATGTTGTACCAGCTCTCAGTACTAACTATGGAGCTAAATGATCTTAGGTACTGATGTTTCGTAACAATTACAATAGTTGCCTTAAAATTATCATTATTATTGTCCAGAAAGTCAGTTTAATTTAGATGCCAAGAATACCCAGGTTATATAATATTTAAGCACGTTCTAAAACCAAAACATCAGAAATACAATGAGCTTCCACATTAACTTATAAGTTACTGGTACTTATTAAAAACTCTGAGTATTGAATGAATCAGTATCTACCCAGTAATATTCTAAGAACCTCATTAATGAAATACTGTCTTCCCCTGTTGAATTCTCCAGCACTTCCACATTATAACTTAAGAAATAAGAAGTCAAATTCTGTAGTCACAAATTCCCATGGCCACAGTACAAGCTATAATCACAAAGTAGTGTTTTGAACTGAAATGGAGCTTTTACACTGGGAGAACCAATGGCCTCCTCTGGCCTGAGACGCCAGTGGTGGCAGGAACCTAGGGAGCACTTTGGGTCCTTTGGTTTTAAATACAGCCTGAGACTCTCCTGCAGTTTAAAGTAAAGGAGGCACTGGGAGAGAGGGAAGATGACAGATAGGGAGAGAGAAAAAGACAGAAAGACACGGATAGCCTCTCTCCTCCAGAGGTAAAAATTCTCTTTAGTTACCTAGGCATGCTTTAGGGCGCAAAGTCAAAAACTTTTATAGGATATTAATACTTGTCAGCCAGGATATGTCAGAATATGCCAAACTGCAACAGAGTTAATCAGACAGTCTCACCTGGGTGGCTATGAGATAGATCAGCTCCCCAAGAGTTGGTAAAAGGCACTGTTTTAATTTGCTGTTCCTGAAGTTTTCCCTAATTAATTCAGTTAAGACAGTAATTGCCTGAAAAGAGAAAAAAGTATATTATTTCATATGTATCTCTCAGTTCTTAAACCTATATGAAAAAGGCAAGACTCTACAAAATTCATCTTCCATTTTTAAGAACTAGTTTCCAAATTATTTTTAAAATATGGGTCTGATTCTTAAAAAACAATAGTAACTCTCACAGATGAAGATAAAATATATTCAGTGAAATAAACTTATATACATATAGCATTTATCAGTTACCAAACTTTCACTGTATTGCTGATCCTGGAAGCAATGGTTGCTCTCTTAAACAAAGGAAGATAAGGCTGAGAGAGGGCCAGCAATTCTCCATTCAGTTTGCTCAGCCAGCCAGGATCTGAACACAGATTTTACCATGCTGGGTTCCTAAAATGCTCCAGCACACCTCCATTTTGAAAAATTCTTACATTGCATTAAAGTTTTAAATGATTCCTTCAAATATCAAGTACCAAAGTTTCAATAAAATCCACACTGAAATTCAGCAGCATATTTCATCAGATCTAGTTAATCTCCTAAGAGTCATACTAAGAAAATCACATACACTCATTGCCAGAATTTACACCAGAATGTACGTTAATCAAATCATAGTGTGACCCTGAAGTCGGACTGAATGGGTTCAGACTGATACACATAGAATAGGCCCATTTTGAGACTGGAAAAAATATATATGGTGGCTACCATGGGGGAAGGGTTGGGGTGGGTGGGTGAAATAAGTGAAGGGGATAAAGAGATACAAAACCTTAACCATAATATAAATTAGTCATGGGGATGAAAGTACAGCATGGAGAATATAAGCAATAATTCTGTAACATCTTTCTACGTTGACAGATAGTAACTACACTAGTTGGGGTGACCATCTAATAATGTAGATCACTGTTGAATCAAACCAATGTAATATTGTATACCAACTATTCTTCAATAAAAAAAAGAAAAAATGTATGTAAAATAGTGTAGAAGAACTGCTCAAAAACAGGGTGATTCAGTGCAGTGCACAGACCAGACTATTTTTTACTGTTGACGAAGATATTAAAAAAAAACCTGAAAGCAAGCATCTTAAAACTTCCAGAGTGATGTTACAACATGCAAGCATATGAAAACTGATTTCACTTTGTAAACAAGAGTTTGGAGTTGCATGTGCAGTAGCAGCAAAATAATCAAGCATGGGGGAAACACATGCTGATGTGGTATTTTTTAAGACAGAATTATTAAGGTACAACTGACATACATACAATAAATGGAACATATTCGAAGTATACAATTAGATACATTTGATATGTGTATACAACTTTGAAATCACCACCATAATCAAGAGAGCAACATCCCCAAGTGTTTCCTCAAGTTCCATTAGTGATCCCCCCATCTTACTCCCTTTCCCTCCTCCCAGACAGCCACCAATTTACTTTCTGTCATTAATTCACATTTTTTAGAGTTTACATAAATAGAATCATATACTAAGTTACCTCTTTTGTCTGGCTACTGCCCCTTAGCATAATGAGTTTGTGATTCATCTATGTTGGATTATACATTGATAGCTTGTTCTGTTCTACTGCTGAGTAGTATTCCCCTGTATGGATATACCACAATTTGTGTAATTCCCATCACCCACTGCACTTACACAGCGAATCCTCTATAATGAAGCAGTTGAAGTGAATACTCTATAATGAAGTAGTTGAGGAGGAATAACAAACCATGGACATCACATCATTCCTTGCAGCAGGTCACTTCTACATACAGTCTTGCTTTACCTCTAACCTTTACTGATCAACCACTACTATTAAGCTGAGCCATCTGAAATTAACAATGCTCAGCCTGTTCTCTGTCAATATCCTGGTTATAGTGTCATACTATAGTTCTCCAGGATGTTACCACTGGGGAAAACAGGGTGAAATACTTAGTATCTCTCTGTATTACTTCTTACAACTGCATGTGAATCTACAATTATTTCTAAATAAAAGGTGTAATTTTTTTTAGGTCAACCTCACACTAAATTCAAAACCCAGATGCAACTTCTGTTTCATGGTTAGTGGCAAGGATTTATAGTATTTCTCTATTTTGTAATCCACTGGCATTTTGTGTCAGTGAGCGCCACTGGAAATTAAAAACACCTTAATGATGCAGAACCTTAAAAAGACAAAACTGTCTGAACTGCCTCCAGCATACTAGGAATTGCACTGGATCTCAGTATCTTGTAAATAGACACATACCATATAACGTATGCTAATAATGCCACAGCAACCTGACCTCTCACTTGGAAGAGTTAACTTCCGATAGCATTGAACAGTACACAACAGTATGTCTCTCTACAATGTTATTTCTATGGAGTTTCCACTTTATAATTTTTAAATTTTAAGAAATAGTAATGCTAAAAAGGAAAACTAATAAAAACACACCACACAAATGACAAAAAGCAAGGAGACAAATAAGTTTTTGTTGACTTAGGTACAATAACCTTCAAAAAGACAAATATTAAACAGAATGAAAGGTAAAACAGATTTCTTTCTCTAACCCAGAGTTCTAAGTAATATGTGGATATTATTCTTATGCATGTTTTCCTACGTCTGTAAAAAGTTGCCTGGGCTTCTAACATTGAGACTAAAAGAGATTTATCCATTCACAATCTCATAAAAAGGAATAAAATGCCTAGGAATAAACCTAACCAAGGAAGTGAAAGACCTATACCCTAAAAACTACAAGACACTCTTAAGAGAAATTAAAGAGGACACTAATAAATGGAAATACATCCCATGCTCTTGGCTAGGAAAAATAAATATTGTCAAAATGGCCATCCTGCCTAAAGCAATCTACAGATTCAATGCAATCCCTATCAAAATACCAACAGCTTTCTTCAATGAACTAGAGCAAATAGTTCTAAAATTCATATGGAACCACAGAAGACCCCGAATAGCCAAAGCAATCCTGAGAAGGAAGAATAAAGCAGGGGGTATTACGCTCTCTGACTTCAAGCTCTACTACAAAGCTACCGTAATCAACACAATTTGGTACTGGCACAAGAACAGACCCATAGACCAGTGGAACAGAACAGAGAGCCCAGATATAAACCCAAGCATATATGGTCAATTAATATACGATAAAGGAGCCATGGATATACAATGGGGAAATGACAGCCTCTTCAACAGCTGGTGTTGGCAAACCTGGACAGCTACATGGAAGAGAATGAAACTGGATTACTGTCTAACCCCATACACAAAAGTAAACTCAAAATGGATCAAAGACCTGAATGTAAGTCATGAAACCATAAAACTCTTAGAAAAAATATAGGCAAAAATCTCTTTGATATAAACATGAGAAATTTCTTCATGAACATGTCTCCTCGGGCAAGGGAAACAAAACCAAAACTGAACAAATGGGACTCTATCAAAATAAAATCCTTCTGTACAGCAAGGGATACCATCAGTAAAACAAAAAGACATCCTACAGTATGGGAGAAATATATTCATAAATGACATATCCAATACGGGGTTGACATCCAAATTATATAAAGAGCTCACACACCTCAACAAACAAAAAGCAAATAAGCCAATTAAAAAATGGGCTGAGGAGCTGAACAGACGCTTCTTCAAAGAAGAAATTCAGGTGACCAACAGGCACATGAAAAGATGCTCCACATCACTAGTCATCAGAGAAATGCAAATTAAAACCACAATGAGATATGACATCACACCAGTTAGGATGGCCGCCATCCAAAAGACAAACAACAAGAAATGTTGGCGAGGATGTGGAGAAAGGGGAACCCTCCTACACTGCTGGTGGAAATGTAAATTAGTACAACCATTGTAGAAAGCAGTATGGAGGTTCCTCAAAAAACTCAAAATAGAAATACCATTTGACCCAGGAATTCCACTCCTAGGAATGTACCCTAAGAGTGCAGCAGCCCATTTTGAAAAAAACATATGCACCCCTATATTTATCGCAGCACTATTTACAATTGCCAAGAAATAGAAGCAACCTAAGTGTCCATCAGTAGATGAATGGATAAAGAAGATGTGGTACATATACACAATGGAATATTATTCAGCCATAAGAAGAAAACAAATTCTACCATTTGCAACTACATGGATGGAGCTAGACAGTATTACGCTTAATGAAATAAGACAGATGGAGAAAGACAGTACCAGATGATTTCACTCATATGTGGAATATAAGAACAAAGAAAAAACTGAAGGAAGAAAACAGCAGGAGACTCACAGAATCCAAGAATGCACTAACAGTTACCAAAGTGAAGGGGACTGGGGAAGATGGGTGGGAAGGGAGGAATAAGGGGGGAAAAGGGCTATTACAATTAGCACACATAAAGTAGCAGGGGTAGGCGGGGGGCAGGGGGATACAGGGAAGGCAATATAACACAGAGAAGACAAGTAGTGACTCTATAACATCCTTCTACACTGATGGACAGTGACTGCAATGGGGGATGTGGTGGGGATTTAATAATAGGGGGAGTCTTGTAACCATAATGTTGGTCATGTAATTGTATATTAATAACAGTAAAATAAAAATATTTTTTTTTAAAAAGAGACTTAAAAAATAGGATACTCAAGTATTCTGCTACTATTACATGCATTTTTTGAAAAACCCAAGTAAAGGAAAGTGAGAGGGCTTGCTTCTAGTATCATTATGCCTGGAGCAATACCCACACCATCGCTAGTTCTATTACCCTAGTGGAAACTATCCTTCTGCAACCACGGGCATGATTAGTTGGTTGATTATGACAAATAATAATTTAAGATTGTACTATTAATTCCTAAACTACTTTGAAATCAAAACCATTTTAAAACAACTTTGATAAGATGGAGCTGGGCATCTTTTGGCTTTACCTTAAGTCATGAGAGTGAATTAAAATGTCGAATGTGCTTCGATCTCAGACCCTGGACTGAGTCTAAGTCAAAGGCAGAAAGACAGGAAAATGATGAATTAAGAAGAACACCAAAGCTTGGAAGTTCATCAATCATACAACTAATATTCTGGTATTTGCACAGGTATAATTTGCCTGCTCTTGACCCTCACATTATTTAAGTGTCCATTTTAATGGGTATACAGTTAACAGCTACAAATAAAAACTGAATTAAACTCCTGATCGAGAAAGTATCTTGGTGTTTCCTGTTCGGTCAGTGTTTTACTAGGCCAAATGGGCATTTTTTAAGCCCTACTTAACTACTCCCAGTGGGTGACACAGCAGCAGTCATCATGACAACTTGATTAGATATTTTTAAATTAGATCATGTGCAGTATTACATATTGTTCAGAATGCCCCTGAAGTAAAAAGCATTCCACAATCTCAAATGTAGAGAATTCTGATACCACTTGCCCAGACCCTATCTTCCTTGGAACACCACTTTCAATTCCCAAACAAAGCTATGACACCTAAAATAAGAGCACTATAAGCCTCTATTAATCCTTTCTTAAATTTTTTTTTATAATTTATTTTGGTATCATTAATCTACAATTACATGTGCAATATTATGGTTATTAAAATACCCCCATCATCAGGTCCCCCCCACCAACCCCATTACAGTCCCTGTCCATCAGCGTAGTGAGATGCTATAGAGTCACTACTTGTCTTCTCTGAGTTGTACAGCCCTCCCTGTGCACCCCCCCGACAATACATCTGCTAATCGTAATGCCCCTTTTTCCCCCTTGTCCCTCCCTTCCCACCCATCCTCCCCAGTCCCTTTCCCTTTGGTAACTGTTAGTCCATTCTTGGGTTCTGTGAGTTTGCTGCTGTTTTGTTCCTTCGGTTTTTTTCTTTGTTCTTATACTCCACATATGAGTGAAATCATTTGATACTTATCTTTTTCGGCTTGGCTTATTTCACTGAGCATAATACACTCTAGCTCCATCCATGTTGTTGCAAATGATAGGATTTGTTTTCTTCTTATGGCTGAATAACATTCCACTGTGTATATGTACCACATCTTCTTTATCCATTCATCTACTGATGGACACTTAGGTTGCTTCCATTTCTTGTCTATTGTAAATAGTGCTGCGATAAACATAGGGATGCATCTGTCTTTTTGAAACTGGGCTGCTGCATTCTTAGGGTAAATTCCTAGGAGTGGGATTCCTGGGTCAAATGGTATGTCTATTTTGAGTCCTTTCCTAAATTTTAATCTTACTAAATTTTAGATTCCTTTGGTCTTCTGTTTCTGATTAAGCCTTGGTAAGTAAAATCACCTCTGTAAGCCTAAAACTTCAAACCTTCATTTTCACATATGTTGGTTAAAAAAAGTGAGACAAAGAGAGAATGAACTTTTGACAGAAAAAGAAAGGATGATGATGTAGAAGGACGGTAAACCTGTCTGAAGAGAATAAAATTCTGTTCTCTAGTAACTAAAACTGTTATTGCAACATTGTAGCACTGTCTGTAAGAAGCTCTCTCAGTGACCTCTTGACATCAAAGTTTTAACATTACCTTCTGTGGACTTAACTTTTCATATCAAATTCTCTGTATGTTGGTTGGGTAACTGCATTCAAACTGGCATCTAGACAAGGTAGAGAAGCAGCAACAGCTGCTATCTTGTCACTTCCCTATTGATGCCTAAGTGTAAACAAACAACCTATAACTGGTGGATTCCTTCTCTTAAAGATAATAAACTGTCAAGAAAAGCAAATAAAATCCCAAGTACATTTCTTATACAGTCTTTCATGGTGATATAAAAAGTTTGGAAGCACTAGCAAGCCACACAAACTTTATCAACTTCCTGCGTTGTTTTGTTTTAATTAAATGTCAACAAATTTCAACTGCAAAAGAAATTTATTATTGTTTGGTCACCAGTCATCCGGTCCCTCTTCCTACCATCAGTCAACTTTCTTTTGGGGATTACATTTCCTGTAGTGTGCTTAGTCTCTGGGAAGACAAAATAGGCATTCTGCCCTCCAAATAAGGAACCTGAAAGGGTCCCTGCTCCCATTAGAAACACCTTTCCTCTCACAGTCTGCTATGGTCAAATCCAGGGCCACAAAACCTAAATTCTGCCAGCAAGGCTCAAGCTCAGAAATACGACCTCTGAGTGGAGTGACACAGAGTAAAGGAACAGCTGAAGTTCACTCATTCATTTTGGCATCCATTCATTCGGCCACAAACAAGACTCCAAGAAGGTCCTGCTCAGAGGCCTTCCAGAGCTGCCAGGTCCTAACTGTTCTAAACTGTCTCTCAGGGCATTTGACCTAATAAACACTCCTGTTCTTAAGTTAAGCAGAGTCAACCCTGCAAAAGCGGTAAACAGTACCATGCTGTCCAGTTCCCCTCCCGTCCTGGACATACAAAAGTATTTCCCAGCTCCCTTACAGTTGGGTGGGGTGGGTAACATCCAAAAGGCTACAAGTAGAAATGATGTATGTGCAATACTTACGTGCAATTCTCCATACTCTCTTCCTCTGCTCCAGGAATTTTAAAATATCATGCTGAATGGACATGCCATATAAGATGGAAGCAGCCTGGAATGCTGAGGTTAGGTCAGAGCTATGTAGGCTTACAACAGGAGAGTTCAGTCTCTGGGATTTTGATGGTCTTCATTACCTGTTGTGGTAAAGTAGCCTACCCTGAGACAGAACCCTAATCAGTCAATTCAAAGAGACCACTCTGGTTATACATAGTAATGAAGGAATTTTCATACTTTAAAACAATCACTGACAAAAACAGTCAGTAAACTATAGCACCTTAGGATGGAAGATCACTCACATGGCAGTGACCATCTGCCATCACATTTATGGGATGGATCTGACACCAGGTTACAGTTACAAAGCACCAACGACTTTTAGAAGTATGGAAAGTATATTGACAAACCCTGCCATAGATGAAGAAACTGGATGTCAAATTGTAATAAATCTGTAGTTCAAACCCAGATTAAACATTAAATTCTTCTGCCCAATTACTAATGGATGGCAGACAAGACATCCTGAATATTCCTCCCATTGAAAACAGAAAAAATGCTGGACAGATATTTTTAAATATCTAAGGAAACATTGAAGACCAAAAATAGAAAGGAGGTAAAGAAAGAGATAAGCATGGAAGATACTTTATCTTGGTGACCTGGGAGCATCTGCTGAATCTTGGTGACCCTGAAACGACCTAGGGCCTGCCCATAGTGTGGTATCAAATAGGAGACCATTCACTTGGGACCTCAAGGACATATGAAGAAGAAGTGAACTAGCCTGCAAGAGAGGACAGTAAGGAATCTTGAAACCTTGATACTGAATGAAACAGTAAGAAAAAAAATCTTGCCTGAGTATCAAACCAGGTCTCAATAGCAGGTCTGCAGGTCAAATACACATTGCCTCTCATCTGGGAGGCCAGAAATTCAAGCACCTGGGAGTTTGCTAGGCTGCCCAAAGGAAACATGGCCTTAATGATGGTTGACAGTTAGTGGGATCAGAATGCTGGGATTTCTCCAGCATACTGCAGACAGCTGTTCTCAAATTTTAGTGTGCTTCACAATCTCTGAGGAACCGATAAAAACACAGACTGCTGGGCTCCACCCTCCGCACTTCTCATTCAGTAGGTCAGGGGTGGGACCTGAGAATTTGTGTGTCTAACAAGCTGCCAAGCAATGCTGAAGATCTAGGATAACACTTTGAAATCACTACTGAGAGACTCAATTATTGTCTGTGAACTACAGACACCTGCATCCACCCCACAGGTTCTGGTTTAATTGGTCTGGGGTATAGCCTGGACAGAAAAACACTTAAAGTCCCCAGGGAATTCTAATGAGCAGCAACAGTTGAGAGGCACTGCTGCAGAGAACAGAGTGTGGGAGCTTGGGGAACTGGAAATGTCAGAACGGTTCCACAGAGTGCAATATACCCAGCCACCTGCTAACCCCCTCCAGGGGGGCCTGAAAACCACGCCTTGGTGAAGCACCAACACCCCTGAGAAGCTCTGAGGCGGCTGTCCTCGACTGGCCAGAGGCTGCAGTGAAAATACTGACAATGGAACTGGTTCTCTGATCACAATGGGAATAAGGGGACTCAGGAACAGTGAAGGCCAATGGCAACACTTAACTGCAGACACAAGGTGAGCACAAGTGCCACAGTGAGCCACAGGGCAATTGGGTGATCAGAGTATTCTGACAGACTAGAATCCAAGACAATGATAAACTGACCATCATATTAGCCTACAAAATTGATGCTTGATATATAGTAAGAAAATGTCTAGGTCTATTGGGCAAAAACCTAACAGAGGTACCCATAACAAGGATTCACAGCCTTTTATCCAGATCTCACACCCAAACTGGCTAACATACCCAGAGTTCCAGGACTAAGCCAGGAGTCCCTCTGAAAAAGACTCCTACAAAGTGACCACCAGTGAACTCTGGGAATCCTCACCACACACTTTCCTCTCCAGAGGGTCCTCGGCCATTCACGTTGTGACCGAGCACAGGGGCAAGGGAAATACGCAGACCTTTTGAAGTTATTAGGTCCTGGCTCTGAACCTGGGCTGTTCTCTAATGACTTAAAATGCCCTATATGCCAATAATCAGATGAGAAGCTTATCAAGGTCAGGTGCTTCAGTTACTCTTAGCCAAATCCATCTCACACCTGTCCGGTGAGCCTATGAACCCATCCTTGGTTATTTTCCTAGTCCTAAAACATACAAGATACACTTAATAACTGGCAGGATTCCCATAATGGATCGATCACTGACCAGTGGATTGAGGACTATTTAGAGTAAGAGCCAAAGAGGAAGCTCCCGGAAATAGCACACTACCCTCCATGCCCAGCCAATGAAAGTAAACCAAATGCAAGCCATATCCACGAGGATCAAAACTTAGGGAACAATGCCACTTAAGACACGAGAGGTGCAGGGACAGTGATTTCCACCACATCCCCATTTAACTTGCCTGTTAGGCAAGTGCGGAAGCCGCATGGATCATGGAAGATGACTACAGATTATTGCAAACTCCATCAGGTGATATTGTGTATTTTAGCTGCAGATTCAGATGTGGCATCTTTGTGGAAACAAATCAACACAGCCCCTGACAACTGGTATGCATTCTTTTCCATTCCAACCAGTAAATAAAATCAGAAGCACTTTCTGCTTGCTGAATTGCCCCTATATCAAGTCTGTCACTCTATAAAAATACAGAGGGACCTGATCACGTTGATAACCTGCAGGATATCATACTGTTCCATTATATTGATGCCATGCTAACTAGAACAGTTAAGCAGCACCCTAATTTGCATGCCAGAGGGCAGGAAATATATGCTGCGAATGTTCAGTCTATTACATTGGTGAAGTTACTAGGAGCCCAGCAGTCTTGGGTCATGTGATGATATTCTTTCTAAAGTGAGAGAAAAGTTGCCATACCTTCCGTTACCCATCAAGATAAGGAGGTCCAATGACTGGTAAGCTTGACTGGATTTTAGAGGTTTCAACCCATTCACTGATCATCAGTATGGCTGCCAGGTTTGAGGGGAGTCTGAGAAAGGGCTCTACAACAGGTCCTAGACGAGACGCAAGCTGCTCTGCCAGCTGGGTCTTATGACCCAACAGACCAAATGCCATTGGAACTGAGTGTGGCAGCTGGGATGCTACATAAGGCCTGTGGCAAGACCTAGTATCAGAGTGTCATAGCACAGACCCCCAGGACTTTGCAACAAGGCCTGTCCTGCCCTAGGTCAAAACCATTCTCCATTTGAAAAGCAGTTCCCGGCTTGTTGCTGGGTCCTAGTTGAGACTGAATGCCTAACTCTGGAATCCTATGGGACCTGACCTGCCCATAATGGGCTGGAAGCTACCATAAAATTGTTTACACAGTCACATTTTATTTTTAAATTGAAATGATATATGCAAGCCCAAGCCAAGCACTTCCACTCACTCCATGTACAGGTGGCTCTGACACCCATGCCATGTGTTCCCACTGTTCAGTTACCTCTCCCTCCCTCAACCCATTCCTAAGGAGTTCTCTATTTCCTCCCTCTCAGGAGGAAAAAGCACAGACCTGGTTTACATCTGCATGGTATGTTCACTCCAGCAGAAGTGGATGGCCGCTTCACTGCAACCCCACTCAAGGTGGGCCCACAAAGACATGGTAAAAGGGAATCCTCCAAGTGGGTCCAGAACTTTGGGCATATATAGAGAGAGATGGACTAAGGGATGGATGTATACCACCTCAGAGACAGTAGCTAAAAGGCTAGCCAAGCGGTTAAAACTTGGAAAGAACAAAATTGTTCTAAAAAGAATTAAAGTGTGGGGGACAGAGGTAAAGATGGAGCTCTTGGAATGAGAACAGAGTGCAAAGACATTCAAAACCCACCCACGGAAAGCCCACCAGAGTGCCTCAACAGTAGCCAGAAGAGCAGAACTATCCTATGGATACCAGTCATCTTTCACCGGTGATGCAGTGCTTACACAGCAAACCCATGTACACACAATGCAGTATGGAGGCAAGGACAGCAGCAACGTATGGGCTCAACAGCACGGACTTCTGTTCACAAAGACTGACTTGGCTATTGCCACTGTTGAGCACCCAACCAGCCATGAACAAAGGCCAACATTGAGCCTCAATGTAGCTCTGTTCCCAGGAGGGCTCAACTAGTCACTCAGTGGCAAGATGATTACACTGGAACCCGGTGATCACGGAGGGAACATTTTGTCCTCACAGGGACAGACGCCTATTGCAGGTATGGCTAAGCCAGCCCTGCCCACTGCACTTACGCCAACTCCACCATCCATGGTATAACCCGTTTCCATTAGAGTGCCAAATGCAGCTCCTTCTGGGTTTCAGGAACCACTCCCACACCACTCCCCCTCTTTGGGCAAAGAGGTAAGAATAACTTCACTATTACTAACCCTTAATAACAGCACTATACCTTGGAGTTAATCACTCTTTTGTAACTAAATCATCACTGAATTATCCTAATTTGAATACACCATGTGTTAGGGACTGTGAGTGATAAAATCCTTTTGAAAAGCTTCACTTTCCAGTTTTTCCCTTATTGGCTTGTGAAAACAATACTGTGAATGACAGCTTCAACCCCAATAGCTGGATTCATCCTTTACATCTTGTAAAATAAGAACGTTGGAACATTAATATCATACACTTAGACTGACCAATGGGTAAGCTATCAGGTTACATTTTGAGTAACAGCCTTTAAAGCCTTCTCAAACTATTAGTTTTATACTTTTAATCTGACTTAGTTTTACTCAAAAAAAAAAAGTTGTTGGAATTGCCAGGGATAGTGGATTCATATGTCATCTCAGTATCAGAGAATTAGCCTCTGAATTCTAATTCTTCACCACTTATCAATCAGTGAAGTTTGCCAATGGCAAGTGTGGAGCAGTGGATATGGGGTGGTGCAAAGGAAGACACTGGCAGTCTGCAGATGCCTCAATCTAGAATCTATCTACCTACAATGACGAGAATAGCAGTATTTTCTAGCAAGCATCTTTTTACGAAGGTAGGATACTGTAGCCAGGACTTTTAGCTGCTACACTGGAAAGAGATGTATAATCTCTTTCCACCCTTTTCTACTTCCCTGTGGCAACCACAAATTAAACCTGACAAAGATAGAGAGAGAGGCCATTGCATGCAGAGGAAACCAGGCAGACATATATCCCAGGTATGTATGGAATGCAGTAATCCCCCTCTTCTGTATCTAATGTAAACATCAGGCTGAGGAATAGACTATATATGTATATATATTTACCAAGGTTTAAACAGCATTTTATTTGGGAACAGAACACACTTTTGCTTGCTACATAAATGTTTTCTTAAGAAATCAAGTTACTGATTCTCAAGATGGCAGCATGAGTAGGGTGGTGGAAATCTCCTCCCAAAATCATATATATTTTGAAAATACAATGAATACAACTATTCCTAAAAGAGTGACCAGAAGATGCAGTACACAAGCCAGGCTACATCTGCGAGAGCTCAATATCTCACAGAAAAGGGTAAGACAAACAGCCGTGACACGGCAGAACCCGAGCACTCCCGCACCCCAGCTCAATGACAGCAGGAAGGAAATCAGGGTGGAGAGGGAGAGGAAGAACAGGACTGCCAAACACCCGGCCCTGGTGATCTGCCCCGGGGGCACAGACACACACTGCATGGTGCTCTGGGTATTGGAAGAGCAGAAAAGCAACGTCCGAGACTGAGACTGTGAACAGGTTCCCACAGACAGCTGCCCTGGGACAAAAGAAAAGCAGGAGCTTTAAAAGTCTTGAAGGGACAAGGGTTTAACAGGTGGATAAAATTGTCCAGGCACACTCTGGCCAGCAGGCTGGGAACTTTAAAGAACTTCAGGCGCCCTAACGCCCTGAGTGTCAACGCAGTTCCAAAGCCCCTCGCGGCAATAAGCAGCCTGCCGTTCCTTCCCCACCGCCGGCACTGGAAGCAAACAAGCTGACCCGCCATTGATGCAGAACAGTCAGAGAGTAGTCATGCCTACAGCGACCACACAGGTTAGCACAGAGGCTTCTCCATGCACGCAGCTAACTGTCCCAGACCCAAAGGCTGCTCCCTGCGCGCAGGTAAGAAACACAGAGAGCAGACACTGGCGCGGAGTCCGGGAGGAAAAAGGGGCTTTGTTCTCACAGCAGAACACCCGCCACTCGCCTGCAAACCCCACCAGTGCCCTAGGCCATTCTGAGGGCCGCCCCGCCTACGACAGTTTGGGAGATTAACCCACAGGCTGCTCCCTGCACACAGTTGACCGGCACAGACAGCGGGGATGGGCTCAGAGCCGGGAAGCATGAAGGGGCTCTGTTCTTGTGACAGAACACATGACGGTTGCCTGCGACCCTCACCAATGCCCTAGACCACTTGGAGGACCGTCCCACCCACAGCAACTCGGGGGATTAACCCACAGGCTGCTCCCTACATGCAGTTGACTGGCACAGACAGCAGAGACAGGCACAATGTGGGGGAAATACGAAGGGGATCTGTTCTGGTAGCAGAACACCCGCCGCAGTCCTGCGACCCCCGCCAGTGGCCTAGGCCATCTAGAGGGCTGCCCCACCCATGGTGCTCAGGGGAGTAACCCAGATGCTACTGCCTCCGTGCAGATGACCAGCACAACCAGTGGAAATGGGTGCAGAGACTGGGAGGAACAAAGGGACTTTGCTCTTCTCATAGAACACGTGATGCTGGCCTACGTCCCCTGCCATTACACAGGGCCAACTTGAAGGCCGCCCACCCCACAGCAGCTTGGGAGATTAACCCAGACTCTACTCCCTGTGTGCACTTAACCGCCACAGACAGCACAGACAGGCAAGGCGACAGGCAAGCAGAAGGGGCTCTGTTCTCCCAGATGACAAAAGTGCAACTTCTCAGTGACCACTCCCATCGCCATAAAAAGAAAGAAGAACCTTGTTCAGTCCAAAATCCCTCAAACACCAGAGAGAGGGCTTGGTGAGACTGACATCACCAATCCTCCTGAAAAAGAAATCAACATCAAAGTCATAAGCATGCTGATGGAGCTACAGAAAAATATTCAAGAGTTAAGGGATGAATAAGGAGGGAGATAACAGAAATGAATCAAACAAGGGAAGGATTTAAGAGCAAACTGGAGGAGGTGGAAGACACTGTTAATGGAATAGAAATTAGAGAACAGGAATACAGAGAAGCCAAGGCACAGAGAGATAAAAGGATCTCTAGGAATAAAACAATATAAAGAGAATGGTGTGACCAAGCCAAACAGCACAATATTTGCATTATTGGGGTAACAAGAAGACGAGAGAGAGGAAAAGGGATAGAAAGCGTCTGAAGAAATAATTGCTAAGAACTTCCCCAATCTGAGGAAGGAAAAAGTCTCTCAGACCATGGACGTCCACAGATCTCCCAACACAACAGACCCAAGGAGGACAACACCAAGACATATAATGATTAAAATGGAAAAGATCAAAGACAAGGACAGAATATTAAAACCAGCCAGAAAGAGAAAAAAGATGACCTACAAAGGAAAACCCATCAGGCTATCATCAGATTTCACAGCAGAATCCTTACAGGCAAGAAGGGAACAGCATGATATATTCAATACAATGAAACAGAAGAGGCTCAAACCAAGAATACTGTATCCAGCAAGATTATGATTTAAATTTGATGGAGGGATTAAACAATTCCCAGATAAGAAAAACTTGGGGGAATTTACCTACCACAAACCATTTCTACTACATATTTTAAAGGGACTGCTCTAGATGGAAATATGCCTAGGGCTAAAAAACTGTCACCAGAAAAAATAAAACCACAACAAAGAAAGTACACAAACCAAATACCAACTAAATGCAAAATACAATCAGCTTTTAACAAAATCAGTCAAGGGAAAAAAACAAAGACTACAGAATAAAACACCTAACATATAAAGTCTGGAGGAGGAAGAAAATGAAGGGAGAGAAATAAAGAATCAGTAGACTGTGTTTACAATAGCGTAATAAGTCAGTTAAGTTACACTGTTAGAGAGAAAAGAAGCTGCACTTGAACCTTCGGTAACAACAAATCCAAAGCCTACAATGCCAATAAGTACATATCAATCAAACATCACCCCAAATGTAAATGGACTGAATGCACCAATCAAAAGACACAGAGTAATAGAATGGATAAAAAAGCAAGACCCATCTACATGCTGCCTACAAGAGACTCACTTCAAACCCAAAGACATACACAGACTAAAAGTGAAGGAATAGAAAAAGTTATTTCATGCCAACAATAGGAAGAAGAAACGTGTTAGAGTACTCATATCAGACAAAAGAGACTTCAAAACAAAGAAAGTAATAAGAGACAAAGAAGGGCATTACATAATGATAAAGGGGTCAGTCCAACAAGAGGATATAACCATTATAAATATATACGCACCCAACACAGGAGCACCTACATATGTGAAACAAATACTAACAGAATTAAAGGGGGAAATACTCTGCAAAGCATTCATTTAGAACAGATGGACCTAACAGACATCTACAGAACTCTACACCCAAAAGCAGCAGGATACACATTCTTCTCAAGTGCACATGGAACATTTTCCAGAACAGACATACTAGGACACAAAAAGAACCTCAGTAAATTCAAAAAGATTGAAACTGTACCAACGAACTTCTCAGATCACAAAGGTATAAAACCAGAAATAAATTATACAAAGAAAACAAAAAGGCTCACAACCACATGGAGGCTTAACAACATGTTCCTAAATACTCAATGGATCAATGACCAAATTAAAACAGAGATCAAGCAATATATGGTGACAAATGAAAACAACAGCACAACACCCCAACTTCTGTGGGACGCAGCAAACGCACTTCTAAGAGGAAAGTAAATTGCAATCCAGGCCTATTTAAAGAAGGAAGAACAATCCCAAATGAACAGTTTAAATTTACAATTACTGAAACTGGAAAAGGAAGAACAAATGAGGCCCAAAGTCAGCAGAAGGAGGGACATAATAAAGATCACAGTAGAAACAATTAAATTGAGAAGAATAAAACAACAGAAAAAATTAATGAAACCAAGAGCTGGTTCTATGAGAAAATAAGTAAAATACATAAACCCACAGCCAGACTTATTAAGAAAAAAATAGAATCTACACAGATAAACAATCAGAAATGAGAAAGAAAAAATCACGACAGACCCCACAGAAATACAAAGAATTATTAGAGAATACTATGAAAATCTATATGCTAACAAAATGGATAACCTAGAAGAAATGGACAATTTTCTAGAAAAATACAACCTTCCAAGACTGACCGAGGAAGAAACAGAAAATCTAAACAGATCAATTACCAGCAACGGAACTGAATCAGTAATCAAAAAACTACCCAAAAACAAAATCCCCAGACCAGATGGATACACTGCTAAATTTAATCAGACATTTATAGAAGACATAATACCCATTCTCCGTAAAGGTTTCCAAAAAATGGATGAGGAGGGAATACTGGTAAATTCATTCTATGAAACCAGCATCACTCTAATACCATAACCAGGCAAAGACACCAAAAAAAAGGAAAATTACAGACCAATATCCCTGATGAACATAGATGCAAAAATAAAACAAAATATTAGCAAACCGAATTCAAAAATACATTAAGAGGATCATAAACCATGATCAAGTGGGATTCATCCCAGGGATGCAAGATGGTACAACATCGGAAAATTCATCAACATAATCCACCACATCAACAAAAACCACATGATCATCTCCATAGATGCTGAAAAAGCATTTGACAAAATTCAACATCCATTCATGATAAAAACTCTCAACAAAATGGGTATAGAGGGCAAGTACCTCAACATCATAAAGGCCATCTTTGACAAATCCACAGCCAACATCATACTTAACAGTGAGAAGCTGAAAGCTTTTCCTCTAAGATCGGGAACAGGACAAGGATGCCCACTCTCCCTGCTTTTATTCAACATAATACCAAATGTCCTTAGCACGGCAATCACACAACACAAAGAAATAAAAGTCATCCAGAGTGGTAAGGAAGAAGTCAAACTGTCACTGTTTGTAGATGACATGATATTGTACATAAAAAACCCTAAAGAATCCACTACAAAACTACTAGAACTAGTATCTGAATTCAGCAAAGTTGCAGGATACAAAATCAATACACAGAAATCTGTTGCCTTTCTGTACACTAATGATGAACTAGCAGAACGTGAAATCAGGAATACAATTCCACTCCAAATTGCATAAAAAGAATAAAATACCTACGAATAAACCTAACCAAAAAGTTGAAAGACCAATACCTGCAAACTACAAGACACTCTTAAGAGAAATTAAAAAGGACACTAATAAATTCATCCCATGCTCCTGGTAGGAAGTATTAATATTGTCAAAATGGCCATCCTGCCAAAAGCACTCTACAGATTCAATGCAATCCCTATCAAAATACCAACAGCATTCTTCAGTGAACTGCAACAAATAGTTCTAAAATTCATATGGAACCACAAAAGACCCTGAATAGCCAAAGCAATCCTGAGAAGGAAGAATAAAGCACAGGGGATATTGCTTCCCAACTTCAAGCTCTACTACAAAGGCACAGTAATCAAGACAATTTGGTACTGGCACAAGAACAGTGGAACAGAATAGAGTGCCCACATATAAACCCAAGCATATATGGTCAATTAATATACAATAAAGGAGCCATGAATATACAATGGGGAAATGACAGCCTCTTCAACAGCTGGTGTTGGCAAAACTGGACAGCTACATGTAAGAGAATGAAACTGGATCATTGCCTAACCCCATACACAAAAGTAAAGTCAAAATGGATCAAAGACCTGAATGTAAGTCATGAAACCATAAAACTCTTAGAAAAAAACATAGGCAAAACTCTCTTGAATATAAACATGAACAACTTCTTCATGAACAGATCTCCATGGGCAATGGAAACAAATGTAAAAACGAACAAGTGGGACTATATCAAACTGAAAAGCTTCTTTACAGCAAAGGACACCCTCAGTAGAACAAAAAGGCATCCTACACTATGGGAGAATGTATTCATAAATGACATATCCGATAAGGGGTTTACATGCAAAATATACAAAGAGCTCATACACCTCAACAAAGAAAAAACAAATGATCTAATTTTAAAAATGGGCACAGGATCTGAACAGACATTTCTCCAAAGAAGAAATTCAGATGGCCAACAGGCACATGAAAAGATGCTCCACATCGCAAACTATCAGGGAAATGCAAATTAAAACCACAATGAGATATCACCTCACACCAGTAAGGATGGCCACCATTCAAAACACAAACAACAACAAACGGTGGCGAGGATGCAGAGAAATGGGAACCCTCCTACACTGCTGGTGGGAATGTAAATTAGTTCAACCATTTTGGAAAGCAGTATGGAGGTTCCTCAAAAAACTAAACATAGAAATACCATTTGACCCAGGAATTCCACTCCTTGGAATTTATCCTAGGAATGCAAGAGCCCAGATTCAAAAAGACATATGTACCCCTATGTTTATCAGAGCACTATTTACAATAGCCAAGAAATTGAAGCAACTTGAGTGTCCATCAGTAGATGAATAAAGAAGATGTGGTACATATACACAATGGAATATTATTCAGCCATAAGAAGAAAACATATCCTACCATTTGCAACAACATGGATGGAGCTAGAGGGTATTATGCTCAGTGAAATAAGCCAGGTGGAGAAAGACAAGTATCAAATGATTTCACTCATCTGTGGAGTATAAGAACAAAGGAAAAACTGAAGGAACAAAACAGCAGCAAACTCACAGAACCCAAGAATGGACTAACAGTTACTAAAGGGAAAGGGACTGGGGAAGATGGGTGGGAAGGGAGGGATAAAGGGGAAAAGGGGCATTACGATTAGCACACATAATGTAGAGGGGGCAGCACGGGGAAGGCATTTTAGCACAGAGAAGACAAGTAGTGATTCTATAGCATCTTACTATGCTGATGGACAGTGACTGTAATGGGGTATGTGGTGGGACTTGATAATGGGGGAAATGTAGTAACCACAATGTTGCTCATGTGATTGTATATTAATGACACCAAAATTAAAAAATTAAAAAAAGAAGTGAAGTTACCATTGTTCTTTATTAAAATTGAGCTTTTTAGTTGCTCAGATAATTTAAGTTACGGCACAAAGAAGATAACTCCAATACTGTGGTGTTGAGCTAGAACTGCTATTATTTAGTTATTATAATATTTTTAATAGTCATCTCTGTGACACTTTTCAAATAGAAATGCCAAGGAGGTTCATTTTAAATTGCATTTTTCTGCTTCAGGGATCAGCTCTCATTAGTTGGGTTTTGTGCAATTCTCTCCATCCAATTCGCTTTCCATGTTTCTTTCATCTAATAGAAAACTAAATGTGATGCTTTGCTAGGTTACCAAGGATTGCTAAATTACACCATATTCAAATACATAAGCCTTACAACTGCTCCTCTAAAAATACTGTAACAAAGATACATTCATAGCCCAGGTAAAATGAGCATAAAAATTAGAGCAGAAAACACAGAAGCTGAAAATTGTTATACAAGATGTCAGGGAAGAAATTAAATGAATTCTATCCTTACAAGAATTTAGGAAGCATGTCTTTTAAAAATTATTTGATATGAGATGTTTAATTTGCATGCAAAAGTGATTCAATATGGCAATTCCCCAAGTGATATACACTTCAGCATCATGGCTCAATAAAACAAATCCAGAATGTTTTACTTGATTCCACACAAAGACAGTAATATTACTCAACTCTTGCTTTACCATTTTCAATAAATTTGTCTTTCATGCTTTCCAAAAAGTAGCAGAAGAAGAAGTTTGTTTAGCAGAGAGATACAAGGACAAATCGATAGGAACTAACAATGTGGAAGATTATAAATGGTATCAGTGTCAGTCAGCTCAGGGCTACAAACAAGCCAGAAATGGTCATGCAGGGTCTGGTGTGACAGATGGCATCTACAGCCTCTCAGCACAAAAACTAATGAGGAGACTACAACGATGCAGCAGTATGGTGCAAGGCACTCCGTGGGGCTATTTAAAAACTACGAAAAGGGGGAAATACCCAACAAGGTAGAGGCAGTTTTTTCAGGAAAGCACCTAGCCACATTTTCACAAATTGACATCAACAAGAAAATCCTGCTCAAATGCAGTTTAACTAGCTTGTGAAAAATTCTTCACACCAGCAGCATTTTGGCACGTGCTTTGCCTTTCTCAGCTGTAACACATACACTAGCAAACACATGACATCGTTAACGAAGTCCTTTCAATGGGCCAAATTTAAATAGCACTTTATCCAAAGAGGACAGAGATCATTTTCTCTGAGACTCAGATGGAAAATCTATTTCTCTGTGCTTCCTGTTAACCTGCCAAGCCAGCAAATGTAATCTTGAACCTAACTCACAGTGTATTTGGAGATGAGATGGGACAGGTGTCCCCTCAATTCCTGCTAACACTCCCAAATCCTGTCTTATTAAGGAACTGTGATTTTTGAGTTTCACTTCCTATTACACTACCCTCTCCTCTGTACCCTTGGCTACAAACACCCTGCTCACTCTTGCTATTCACTGAGGACTCTTGGCTCCTTGCTTATCACCTTCCTTCCCTCCTGTACCCCTATCCTCACCTTCGGCAAAATGGACATCCATATGAAAGATACACCCAGCACCCTGAACACATGGCCCCTTGACCTCATCACAAAGTCCCTTGATCTGTTCATCCACCCCAATTCAGCCACTCATCCACTCACACCCTGGACCCTGACTATATCTCTAATACTTGTCAAATTCAAATGCTCTCTTGACCTCCACTTGTATCTTTTCAAGATCTTTATTCAAAGCTCTAAAGCAATAATTTTTTAAACTAAAGACAGTCCAAGTCAATGAGCCTACCACCTTCTCATAGACTTTCTCTACTTGCTTTCCTACACAGATTGGGTTCAGGGTTTAAGACTCGAAACCCTAAGTCCTTATGCAAAAGGGACTGGAAGTGGCCACTCATCCCTCTAATAGACTTAACCTCGCCTTTGACTAAAGCCCAATGATCTTCTTCAAAACATCACACAACTAGGCAAATTGGTTTCTTTCGCCCTAAATTCTTTATCACATTCTTGGTCCCTGTGAAACCATATTCTTTTACTCCAGTGAGCCAGCTCTCCCACTCTCTTGAGATAACAGCTTCATGTCATTTCCTGTACCTCGAACCCCTGGGTATTCATTCCCCTCTTTCTGATGGTGACCTTGATGTACTCCATTGTCAGAAGCCATGAGATACAAGATCCCTCATCCTCCCACCACCAAATCTTACCCCCCAGTCTAGCTTTACTTATTAATCCTTTCTTCCAGTTATAGTCGATAAAATGCCCCCTCTCTGATCTAAGGCAAACCACCCTGGGTCACTCCCTCTACCCATCTGAAGAATTATGTACCTTCACTTAGCCCCTCTATAGCCTGTACCTTCATCACCTCCCTCTGGACTGAATCTCTTGCATTAGCATTTAAATGTGCACCTCACACTCATAGCCAAACTTCTTTATCTAGGTACATATTCACCATTTGCTCACCTTTGATTTTCTATATAACTACTCCAATGGTTTCTATTGCACATAAGAGTCACTAATAATCTTTTTCTTGCCAAGTCCAAAAGAAGAAATGTCTGTTTTCAATATAATCTAACTCTCAGAAGCAATGAAAAGATGACCATATCTCCATCCTTGCACACAGTCCTCTCTCCCCTTCCACTACAGCAATACTCCTGAGTTTCTATTTCACCACTGTTCCTTCTCAATCTCCTTTATTACTTCCTCTTGCTCTGTCAAATAGCCTCTGTCCATTATAAAGCTCTATGAGGACAAGGCAATATCTGTTTTGCTCATTATTATGTCTCTAGTACAAACTCCAATACCTGGCTCAAAGGAAATGCTCATTAAATATCTGTTGACTAGATGCAAAAATATAAACTTCAATCCACACCTAACACCCTAAATAGTATTAACTCAAAAGAATCATGGGCATCAATATAAAATCCAAAACTAGAAAAATTTTAGAAAGAAACACAGGAGAAACTTTTTGTGACCTTTGGGTTAGAAAAGATTTTTTAGGTAAGACATAAAAAGTATGATCCATAAAATGAAAAACTGATAAACTGTATTTCATCAAAATTATGAACTTCTGCTTCTGGATGACACTATAAAGAGAATAAAACAACAAGCCAGACTGGGAGAAAATATCGCACACCATGAAGCTGATAATGGATTTATACCCAAATATGTAAAGAATTTTCAGATATACATATTTACATAGACACACAACTAAATAGTGATTGACAGATGGATGAATAATAGGAAGGCAGACAACACTCAAAGCTCAGTAATATGTAAACAACCTTAAGGAACCATAGAGATGATGATTTCCCAAAACTGGTTTGCTCTATGCCCAGTCAGTCTCATCTCTTTCAACCACATGCTTCCCAACCACAAAGTGACTTGGATTTTCACTAGTTACACCTACATCATGAGACCTCTACTATGCTATTATCGTTCACTATGTTGCCCACTTTGTACTTCTTCATAAAGCTACGTATACTTGATGTTGAGTGAATATAAATAGAAATATAAATAAGTATATATTAATGTAATATTATTACATATGTATATGTTAACATATATAGGAGAGTTGAATTCGCCAATGAAGTTGACTAAACCCAGAGCTGGTTTTTTGGTGGGGGGGGTGGGTTGGATGGAGGTTTTTTAATAATGTATTAAGATACGGGGTTCTCCAAATTTTTCTTATTCAATCAGTTACAGAAAGTTGTGTTACTCAGGCAACTTGTCCATTTCATTTAAGCTGTAAAGCATGTAGGCATAAAGCTATCCAGCTAACCCCTTCAGAGCCCTTTAATGGATGTTGGATTTATACTGATGTCTCCCTTTTAGTCCTGAGATTGAAGACCATTTTCTTTTGACCAATCTGACTAGAGGTTTAATCATTTTAAGTTACTAAAGTAAGAACTATTGATTTCACTGGTTTTTATCTACTGTTCCTTTTTCAGTTCATTGATTTCAGGTTTTATTTTTATTATTTCCTTTATTTTAATTACATTAGTTTTAATTTGCTCTTTTTCTAGCTTCTTAAACTGGAAGTTGAAACATTCTTAACTTTTAATATAGTGGTTCTCAAACTATAGTCCCTGAACCAGGAGCTTCAAAATATCACCTGTGAACTTTATTAGAAATGCAAATTACTAGGTCCACTCCAGCCATAAAAAGTGAGAAACTTTGCACGTGAGGTCCAACAATCTGCACTTTAACAAAACTCCCAGGTAATTCTGATGCATCATAGCATTTTCAAGAACTACTGTTCTAATATGAATATTTCAAGTATGGATTATTTACCTTTTTCTCCCACCTAGGTAGCATCACAAAAATTCTGATGTGTTAGGTGTCCATTATCAGTTATTTGGAACTAAATCCTCTTGAGAGTTCTTTATTGAGTCATGAATTGCTTAGAAGTATTTTGCTTATTTTCCAAACATTTGGGAGGGTTTCTAGATTTCCTCATTATCAGTTTCTAATTTAATTCTATTGTGGTCAGAGAATATATTCTAAATTTTTACTTTATAGTTAACTAAATTTATTCAATTTATTTTAATCCTTTGTCATTAAGATCTGTTTTGTGGCTGAGAATATGGTCTTAGTGAATATGCAACTTACATTTAAAATGAATGCACTTTAACAGTTGTTGGAATTAGTATTCCATAAATGTCAACTAGCTACATTTTATTCATTTTATTCAAATTTTACATGTTCTCACTGACTGCTTGTTTAGAAAATACCCAACAGTAATGTATGTATCTACTTCTTTTAGTTCCGTCAATTTTTCTTTCATCTACTTTAAAGTATTCTTAGTTGGAATATACAAATTAAGGATTGTTAATATTCCTAATGATGAAACTTGCATCATACAATACTTATCTTCATCTCTGATAATACTCCCTAATGTATACTTTATTAATATAGCCACATAAACTTTCTTGTTATTAGTGTTTCAATGATTTATCTTTCCATGTGTTATAACCTACTCTCCTATTTAAAATGTCTCATGAAAATTGTACATAGCTAGGTTTCTCTTTTATCCTGTATGACAATCTCTGCCTTTTGACTAGAGTATTTAGGCCACTGAAATTGAATGTAATTATTAATTTTGATGAGGTTTAAGTGTATCTATCATCTTGCTATTTGCTTTCTATTTGTCCCATTTGATCTTTCTTCCTTTATTTCTACTTTTCTGACTTATTCTGGATTGAGTATTTATTTGGTATTCCATTTTATCTCTTCTATTGACTACTTAGCTAAAGCTCTTTAATTTTTTTATATTTCTCAGATTATGATAGCATCTGTAAATTATCACAATTTGCCTTAAGTCAATATTAAACTATTTCATACAGTGCAACATGACATAATATGTAAATTCAACACAACATACCCATGAACTATAACATAATAAATACTTGATGAGATAATCATTGAAATTTTTCCAAAACTGATGATAGACATAGCTCATATTTTCAAGAAATGTACTGCACTTAGACCAAGATACAGAGAGAAATACATCAAGGCATATCATAGGCAAACTGCTGAAAAAACTAACAAGAAAGGCTTGAAAGGAATTAGAGAAATACTGTATATTACACACTGGGGAGCAATTACATGAATGACTGCTGACTTCCCATCAGAAACTATCAATGCCATAAGACACTGGAACGATATTTTTAAAGTGCTTAAATTAAAAAAAAATTGTTATCCCAGAATTCTACAACTATGAAAATACTCTTAAAAATAAAGGAGAAATGCAGCAAAAGAGAAAAATTCACCTCCAGAGAATTTAACAAAAAATGTTCAAGTAAATCTTTTGAGTTAAGGGGTAATGAGCCTAGATGCAAACCTCAGTTTACAAAAATTAATAAAGAATACTACTTATTGGTAAATACACTGGAAAATATAAAACATTTTTTTTTACTAAATTATAGACTCCCAGGGAGCTTCAAAAGTAATAGAGATCTCATACTCCCTTCCTCCAGTTCCCCACAATGGTAACATCTTACACAATTATGTTCAATATCAAAACCAAAAGTCTGGCATTGGTACAAAGTGTATATATTGTTCCATTTCATTTCATCATGTGTAGATTTGTGTAACCAGCACTTGCAATTAAAATACAGAACTATTCCATTATCATAAAGACATCCCTCATGTATCCCTTTACAATGAAACTTCCCCTCTTCTCTCAATATCCCTAACTCCTGGCAACCACTGGTCTGTTTTCCAGCTCTATAATTTTTAACTTCAAGAATTATATATTAATGTGACCTTACACTCAAACACTCTTAATATCCATCCAAATTGCTGTGCATATCAGTAGTTCATTCCCCTTTACTGCTAAGTACTATTCCATGGTAAGGATGTACCAAGGTTTGTATAACCACTCACAAATTGAGGAATACGTTATTTTCCACTTTTAGCTATTATAAATAAAGCTGGTATGAACATAAGGTTTCATTTCCCTGAAAGAAAGCCCAAAAGTGAAATTGCTGAGTTATACAGTTACCAAAATGCTGCCCAGAGTGGATATATCATTTTACACTCTCATCAACACTGTAGAAATATCCAGTTTCTCTGCATCTTTGCCAACATTTCCTATTGTCACTATTTTTATTTTAGTAACTATATACATGCAACCTGAGTCTGCTTTTCTCTAATGAATAATGATGCTAAATATATTTTCACTTACTTATTTGCTATTCATATATTCTCTTTGATGAAATGTACCTCATGTCTTCTGTGCATTTTCCAATTGGATTCTTTTTCACTGCTGAGTTTTGATAGTTCTGCACTTATTCTACTGCACATCAATCATTGGTCAGATATGTGATTCGGAAATATTTTCTCTCACTGTGTACTTTATCTTTTCGTCATCTTGACAGGGTCTTTGCCAAAAGTTGTCCACTTTGATGAAGTCCAATTTACCATGATTTTTCTCATATGCACCATGCTTTTGGTGTCAAGTCTAAGAAATCTTTGTCTAACACAGCATCACAAAGAGTTTCTCCTCTGAACACTGGGGGTAATATATATTGAAGACTCCAGATAATCTTATTTTTCTCTAAACAGTGCTTGAGTTTTCTTCATCATGCAGTTAAAACACCAGTCAATCACCTCAACCCTGTGAAGGCTTGGTTTTTCATTGACTCCTGGGGCGTTGTTCTTAAACCTAAAGTGTAGCCCTTCTGGAATTTCAACAGAAAACTTAAAGTTTACCAAACCCCTCTTAAGTGGTGGGACTTGACCCCAAAGTCTTCTCCCCTGTACTCTGCATCTGATAAGATTTCTGCTCAGCTCTTTAACCTCCTAGCTGCTGCTTTCTGCCTGGTTCCATGGAGTAACACTCAGCACACACACATCTTCCAAATTACCCAAAACTACAGACACACACATATTAGCCAAGACACATATTGTGACTCTGCTCACGTTATTTTCCCCCAACTCATTTTCTACCAATCTCTAGCACGACCAAATTCCAACAACAGTTCCTTGGCCAAGAAACACTATAATGTTCTACCTGATCTCTGTCCCCCAGCATGCAACTCAGAGCACTTGCAAGTGGATTAGCCAGTTTGAAGCACAGCTCACATGGCTTTCCTTCTTTCAAGCAGTGTGTCCCTTCTAGCTTCTATCTATTCCTGTTTTTGTTTTGTCCAGATTCATTATTGTTACTGGCAGAAAGGCAGCCCAATACCAGAACCAGAACTCCAACCTAGGTCTGATTTTTATGTTAACTTTTCAGTTTGAAAGAAGTATAAATTCATATCCCAAACAGGTTGAAACTCAAAGAACTATGGTTACAATATTTGCTTGTCTCTGCAGAGATTATTTCCAGAATTATACCCAAGAAGTAGTAACTTTGCCTCCAGGAGGAAAGGTGGGTAGCTGGGGGACAAGGGTGGAAAGCAGGTTTTTCACTATGTGTACATCTTCTGTACTTTTTAGATTTTGAACGAGGTATTTGTTCTAAGATAAATAAAAGAAAAATAATTAAGAGAAAATAAACTGTGGTTAAAAATTTATATGGAAGATGTTTTTTCCCTTTCTAGAGCTGAAGATAAAAATCAACGAATTTCCTTATTACCCCCTGCATAGATAGGTGGGTCTCCCTTTATCCTCTCCTCCAAACTTCTCTTTTACGCAGGAGACAGCTCCCCAAGGGTCTTACTTACAACTAACTGACTCAGGGGGACCAAAGGCCTCATCTTCCATTCATACATCACACCAAATCCAAAAACTGTGCCAGCAGCAACCACCGTCCCACCCGACCCCAAACAGCACAGCCTTAAAGTCTTACTATTTGAGACTTTCAGATCCCCCCATTTCTGAAAATTTCTTTTGAGAATTTCCCTTACTTTCTTGTGCATTTGCATTCAGCTATGTATTTTAAAGTCTTTTTTCCTGTGGGAGGATTTTCACATTATCTAAGTGGCTAAACTGCCATAATTAGAAGACCACATACTATTTTTACAATTAGAAAAATGATACTAAGTGCTACATGGAAAAACTCCAGGGAAAAATAATTTCATATATGTACATAAAAAACATATATCCCAAAAATGTGCAACAAGTATAATTTCTTCTTAAAAAACTTGTAAGTTGAAAATTAGGCCTGTGGAAAGTAAGGACCATGACAGAACTTACCAAGTACAGTTGTTCTAGCAATAAAAAGTTACAGTACTAAAGCCACCAGGGACAGCAGAGGAAGTGGTGTAATTATACAGCTTAGATTGAACAAAGTGGAGCACCGTATACAACAACCTCAAAAATAAAAGCTAGAAGAACCAATTGTCCCTAAACAGAGTTCACCACATCCTATGTTTAGAGCTCCAAAAGTATACAATGTTCAGAGAGAACTAGATAAGTTAAATAATGCTTCAAATCACCATATATCCAATGAGTAATATAAAATTCAATTCTTCCATTCTTCTAATTTAGAAGGCTGAATAACACAGTATAAATATTCTTTCTAAAGTCATGAATTCTTAGATTTCACTTTTCTGAGCAACTAAGTGTGATATCCTACAAAAAGAATTAGGACATAAGAAGCAAAATGTTTTTTGAAAATTAATTTCAAAATAATAATAGCAATAATAATATTGCATAGCATTACAAATTATGCATCAATGAATTAATCTGTAGAAAATGAAGAGAAAAATTCAATGGCAATTAATGAGAACACATTGATTAAAATATCATAAACTAACATTGTGTGTCTCAATTTATAAAAAGGTCTAACCAAGGTAAATTATAATCCATATAATTCATTTCCATTATTTTCTTATTGTATACTGAACATGGCAGTTAAAATGACACTGCAAAGTAAAAAGATGTATTTACAGTGGAAATATCAAGTCATCACAGTAAGTATAACTAATAGGGGAAAGCTAACATGACATGCTTCCTGATACGATGTAATATAAAGCAACCAATATCACCTATAGATATTCGTACCAAAAAAAAAAAGTTTAATCTGAATCTAAACAATCCTCTAAATATAACTTACAATGTAGAGGAAATCTAGGGATGAGAGGACCAAATTCAATTATGCCAAGAGAAAAAAAGGTAGATGAATCCAGAAAGTGCAACATTCTATAAGAGACTCTTCAAAATATAATATCATGGGGGGAAAAAATGGGGACACAAACCTAGAAGAAATACCAGCACAAAAAAAAAATCCAACACTGCATCATAAAAATGTAATACATCATGAACCAGGTGGACTTTTTTCTAAAAATGAAAGGGTGATTTAATTTTAGGAATGCCATTAATAAAATGCATGTATTACTAGAAAAAGGAATAAAAATTATACTATCACCTCTGCAGATGTAAAACAGAAATATTCAATACCTATTCATGTTAAAAATAAAGTAGGACTTAAGAGATAGCTATTTAACAAGGTTTTTATACAAAAACCAACTATTAATGAGAATACAGGGCACTGAAATTCCCTTTCATTGGTGGAAGGATTTTAAATCTATACAACTTTTTTGGAAAACGGTTTAGATTACCCTCTAAAGTTGGACATCACATACCCTACAACCCAGTAATTCCAACTCCTAGGTTTAACTAACAGAAAGCTTATATGACTCCATCAAAGTATGTGTGCAAAGCATACAAGAGGGGTTGGTGGGATGGATGAAATGGGTAAAGCAGATTAAGAAATAAAAACCTCCAAATTTATAATAAATAAGTCACACTGTAAAAAAGTACAGCACGCGGAATATAGTCAATAACATCATAGTAACATTGTGTGGTGACAGATGGCAATGATGCTCACTATGGTGAGCATTTCATAAAGTATATAAATGTCAAATCACTACACTGAACACCTGAAACTAATATTGTACATCAACTACATTTCAATTTTTTAAGGAATGTATGTGTTCAGATCACAGTTGGTGGAATAGGAAGGCAAGATGGAAACCTCCTCCCAAAAACACATAAAAGAGGAAAATACAGCAAATGCAACTACACCTGAAAATGACCTGAAGACTACAAAAAAGACCCCTTACACATGAGGAAAAAACGAGGACCAGAAATAAAACGGCCAGAAAGAGGGCAGGCCCACCCACAGCAGGCAAACAACTGGGGACCCTGCAAAAGAGAGCGACGCACTAGAGAGTAAAGAATCTTCAGCTTATCAGCACCACAGCACACCTTCATAAAGATATTACTCTTTAGATGAGAAAGCATAGCAGAGATATCTAACACAAAGGAACAAACACAGAACTGCTGACAAAATGAGCAGGCAGAGGAATTTGATCCAATCAAGACTACAAGACAGAATCCCAGAAAGGCAATTAAATTAAACAGATAACCAATCTTCTTAATAAAAATTTCAAAATAAAAGTCATAAACATGCTAACAGATTTACAGAAAAGTGTTCAAAATCTTAGGGAGGACTTCAACAAAGAGAAAACCTGAAAAAGAGCCACTCAGAGCTGAAGAATACAGAATCTGAAATGAAACATACAATGGAGGGATTTAAAGCAGATTATATCACATATGGGAGATGGTAAATGAAACAGAAATTAGGGAACAGGAACAAAAAGACACTGAGGAAAAAGGATCTCTAGGAATGAAAGAATAAGAGAGCTGTGTGACCAATCCAAACAAAACAATATCCACATAATAGGGGTACCAGAAGGAGAAGAGAAAAACAAAGGCATAGAAGGTCTCTTTAAGGAAACAAGTGTTGAAAACTTCCCCAATAGGGGGAAGGAAACAGACACTGAGGTCATGAAAAAGCACAGACATGACCTAACAAAAGGACCCCAGGAAGGCAGCACCAAGACATATAGTAATTAAAATGGCAAAGATCAAGGGTAAGAAGAGAGTGTTGAAAGCACCCCGAGACATAAAAAAAAAGATTACTTATAAAAGAAATCCCATCAGACTATCAGCACACTTCTCAACAGAAACTCTTCAGACCAGCAGGAAGGAACTTTGCACAAAGGTTCCCTACATCCTTGCCAGAGCTTGTTATCTCTTCCCTGTTTTATGATAGCCATCCTAACAGGTGTGAGCTGATGTCACATTGTGGTTCTGATTTGCACTTCCCTGATGATTAGTGATGTTGTGCACCTTTTCATGTACCTGTTGGCTATTGTAGAGATTTTTTGGAAAAATGTCTATTCAAGTCCTTTGACCATTTTTAATTGGGTTGCTTGATTTCCTGCTGTTGGGTTGTATGAGTTCTTTATATTTTTTGATTAGATATGTGATTTTCAAATAGTTTCTTCCATTCCATAGGCTTCCTTTTCATTTTGTTGATCATTTGCAGGTTTTTAGTCTGATGTAGTCTCACTTACTTATTCTTGTTTTTTCTGCTTGTGCTCTTAGGGTTATATCCAGAAAATCATTGCAAGACCAATGACAAGGAGCGTTTTTCCCTGTGTTTTCTTCTAGGAGTTTTATGGCTCCAGATTTTAAGTCTTAAAAAAAAAAAAAAGCTAAAATTTTGACAGAAAGGGCATTGAACCTATATATCAACTTGGGGAGAATTCCTATCATTTTTCAGACATTCAATCCATAAATATAGGACATAAATATCCATTTATTTAGGTATTTTTCAATTTTTTTAATACAATTGATTTGTCTGTTGAACTTGTTATTAGTTGCTGAACTTGTTTATTAATTCTACTATTTTAATTTTCTGCAAAGTTTTATGCTGTCTGTGAATAAAAAGTTTTACTTCTTACTTTCCAATTAGAATGCCTTTGTTTCTTTTTTTTCTTTCTGATTTTACTGTCTAGAAACTCCAGTATATTGTAGTATAGATGTGGTAAAAGCAGACATTCTTGTCGTTTGCCCAACCTTAAGGGGAAAGAATTTAGTTTTCCATTATTAACCATGGTACTCGCTATACGTTTTCCATAGGTGTCCTTCATCAGGTTGAGGATTTCCTTCTATTCCTAGTTTGTTGAGAGTTTCATGGCTGCTGGATTGATTGATTGATTGATTGATTGATTGATTGATTGATTTTGCAACTGTCAAAAGGGTTAGATAGTTTTGTCTTTTATGCTATTAATATGCTGTTTTTACATTAATTATTTTTTGAGTGTTAAACCAACCTTAGATTATGGAATAAATCCCATTTGGTCATGCTATAATAAAAATCCTCTATATGTTTCTGGATTCAGTTTGCTAATATCTTGCCAAGAATTTTTTCCATATATATTCATGAGGGACATTGGCTTTGTTATCAGAATTATATTGGCCTGATAGAATGAATTGGAAATTTTTTTCTCCTCTTTTATATTCTGTAAGAGTTTTTGAAGGATTGGTATTAATTCTTCTTTAGCTATTTGGTGAAGTCATCTGGGCCTGTACTTTTAATTGTGGGAAATTTTTCAATTACTAATTCAATCTCTTTATATATTAAAGTCTATCCGAATTGTCTACTTCTTGAGCCATTTTGTTAAATTTTTGTCTTTCTAGGAATGTTACATTTCTTCCTCACTATCTAATTTACTTGCATAAATGTTCATTGTATTCCCATATATTTTCTTTTAATGTTAACAGCATCCTGGGCCTGGAAGTTTTTACCCTCTGCTCCAAATAATGTCAATCCCTTTTCAACAGGAAAGCTACCAGTCTCATGACTTGCCCCACTGGGACAGAACTTCTATGCAACAGATCGGGGTTGTGGAAATGGGAGGGAGCAGCTTTAAACGAAAATGCCATAGACTCCTACTGTTTTTATAAGCACTTCCAATTTGTTGGATAATTAGGCCAATCTCCAGACAACTTAAATGGCTGTTTGTTAAAATTTTGCCCTCCCAGCTGACATCTGCACCATTCGCCTGCAACCACTCCCATCGCTTCAGGACTCTGAAAAGGCAGAAGAACCTTCTTCAATACATAATCCCTCAAACACCAGAAAGAGGGCTGAGGGAGATGGAAATCAAAATATTCCTGAAAAAAAACTCAAAATAAATGTCATAAGCATGCCAATGGAGATACAGTAAATTTTTCAAGAGCTAAGGAACAAATTCAGCAGGGAGATAACTGAAATGAAACAAACAATGGAGGGGTTTAACAGCAGATTAGATGAGGTACAAGAGATAATAATTGGAAGAGAAATTAGAGAACAGGAATACAGAGTAGCTGAGGCAGAGAGAGAAAAAAGAATCTCTAGGAATGAAAGAACATTAAGAGAACGGTGTGACCAATCCAAATAGAACAATATTCACATTATAGGGTTACAAGAAGAAGAATAAGAGAGAAAAAGGGATAGAAAGTGTCTTTGAAGAAATAATTACTGAAAACTTCCCAATCTGGAAAGAAAATAGTCTCTCAGGCCATGGAAGTCCACAGATCTCCCAACACAAGGGACCCAAGGAGGACAATAACAACACATACAATAATTAAATGGGCAAAGATCAAGTTAAAAGGACACAGTATTAAAGGTAGCCAGAGAGAGAAAAAAGACCACCTACAAAGGAAAACCCATCAGGCTATCATCAGACTTCTCAGCAGAAACCTTACAGGCAAGAACAGAGAGTGGCATGATATATTCAATACAATGAAACAGAAGGGCCTCAAACAAAGAACACTCTACCCAGCAAGATTATCACTTAATTCTGAAGGAGGGATAAAACAATACACACATAAGCAAAAGCTGAGGGAACCTACCTCCCACAAACCATCTCTACAATGTATTTTAAAGGTACTGCTACAGATGGAAGTGTCCCTAAGGCTAAATAGCTGTCACCAGAGAAAATAAAACCACAGCAGAGGAAGTAGACCAACTAAATACTAACCAAATGAAAAATTATATTGGTTACCCACAAAGTCAGTCAAGGGATACACAAAGAGTACAGAATATGACACCTAAGATATAAAGAGTGGAGGAAGAATAAAAAGAAGGGAGGTAAAAAAAAGAACATGTAGATTGTGCTTGAAATAGCTTACTAAGTGAGTTAGGTTAAACTGTTAGACAGTAAAGAAGCTGCCCTTGAACCTTTAGTAACCACGAATCGAAAGCTTGCGATGGCAATAAGTATGTATCTATCAATAATCACCCTAAATGTAAACAGACTGAATACACGAATCAAAAGACACAGACTCACTGAATGCATACAAAAAAAAGAACCATTCACATGCTGCCTACAAGAGATTCACGTCAAACCCAAACACATACACAGACTAAAGTGAAGGGATGGAAAAAGATATTCAATGCAAACAATAGGAAGAAGAAGGCAGGTGTTGCAGTACTCGTATCAGACAAAATAGGCTTCAAAACAAAGAAAGTAACAAGAGACAAAGAAGGACATTACATAATGATAAAGGACCCAGTACAACAAGGGGATAATTAGAAATATCTGTGCATCCAACACAGGAGCACCTACATATGTGAAACAAACACTAACAGAATTAAAGGGGGAAAAAGAATGTAATGTATTCATTTTACGAGACTTCAACACACCACTCACTCGAAAGGACAGATGAAACAGACAGAAAAATAAGGACACAGAGGTACTGAACAACACATTAGAAAAGATGGATCTAACAGACATGTATAGAATACCCCTAAAAAGCAGCAGGACACACATTCTTCTAAAGTGCACATGGAACATTTTCCAGAATAGACCACATACTAGGCCACAAAAAGGGCCTCAGCAAATTAAAAAGAATTGAAATTGCACGAACAAACTTCTCAGATCACAAACGTATGAAATTAGAATAAACTGTACAAAGAAAACAAAAAGGATCACAAACACATGGAGGCTTAACAACATGCAACTAAATAATCAATGGATCAGTGACCACATTAAAACACAGATCAAGCAATATACGGAAACAAATGACAACAAAAATTCAACAATGCAAAATCTGTGGCATGCAGCAAAGGCAGTTCTGAGAGGAAAGTATACAGCAATCAAGGCATATTTAAGGAAGGGAGAATAATCCCAAGTTACTGAATACTCTAAAGTCACAATTATTGAAACTGGAAAAAAAAGAACAAATGAGGCCCAAAGTCAGTAGAAGGTGGAACATAATAAAGATGAAAGAAAAAACAAATAGGATTGAGAAGAATAAAACAATACAAAAAATTAATGAAACCAAGAACTGGTTCTTTGAGAAAATAAACAAAATAGATAAATTCATAGCCAGACTTATCAAAAAAACAGAGAACCTACACACATAAACAGAATCAGGAATGAGAAAAGAAAAATCACTACGGACACACAGAAATACAAATTATTATTACAGAATACTATGAATAATTATATGCTAACAAGGTTTAAGAAAAGTACAACTTTCTAGAAATACAACGTTTCAAGACTGACCAAGGAAGAAACAGAAAATCTGAACACACCAACTACCAACAATGACATTGAACTGGTAATCAAAAACTAATGAAGAACAAAACTCCCAGACCAGATGGCTTCACCGCAGAATTTTATCAGACATTTAGAGAAGACATAATACGCATTCCCCTCAAAGTTTTCCAAAAAATAGAAGAGGGAATACTTTCAAACTTACTCTGTGAAACCAGCATCACTCTAATAACAAAACCAGGCAAAGACACCACAAAAAAAGAAAATTACAGACCAATATCCTGATGAATAGATGAAGAAATATTCAACAAAATATTAGCAAACCGAATTCAAAAATACATCAAGAGGATCATACACCATGATCAAGTGGGATTCATCCCAGGGATGCAAGGATGGTACAACATTCGAAAATCCATCAACATCATCCACCACATCAACAAAAAGAAGAACAAAACCCGCATGATCATCTCCACAGATGCTGAAAAAGCACTTGACAAAATTCAACATCCATTCATGACAAAAACTCTCAACAAAATGGGTATAGAAGGGAAGTACCTCAACATAATAAAGGCCATGTATGACAAACCCACAGCCAACATCATACTTAACAGTGAGCAGCTGAAAGCTTTTCATCTAAGATCGGAAACAATACAGGGATGCCCACTCTCTCCGTTATTCAACATAGTACTGGAAGTCCTAAACACGGCAATCAGACAAAACAAAGAAATACAAGGCACCCAGATTGGTAAACAAAAAGACAAACTGTCACTATTTCCAGATGACATGGTATTGTACATAAAACATCCTAAAGAATCTACTCCAAAACTACGAGAAAGAATATCTGAATTCAGCATAATTGCAGGATACAAAATTAATACACAGAAATCTGTTGCTTTCCTACACACTATTGATGAGCTACCAGAAAGAGAAATCAGGAAAACAATTCCATTCACAACTGCATCAAAAAGAATACAATACGTAGGAATAACGTAATGAAGGAAGTGAAAGACCTATACCCTGAAAACTACAAGACACTCCTAAGATAAATTAAAGTGGACACTAGCAAATGGAAATTCATCCCATGCTCTTGGCTAGGAAGAATAAATATTGTCAAAATGGCTATAATACCTAAAGCAATCTACAGATTCAACACAATCCCTATAAAAATACCAACAGTTTTCTTCAATGAACTAGAACAAATAGTTCTAAAATTCATATGGAACCACAAAAGACCCCAAATCGCCAAAGCAATCCTGAGAAGGAAGAATAAAATGGGGAATTATGCTCCCAGACTTGAAGCTCTATGACAAACACACAGTAATCAAGACAATTTGGTACTGACACAAGAACAGACCCACAGACCAGTGGAACAGAATAGAGAGTCCAGACATTAATCCAAACATATATGGTCAATTAATAATCGATAAAGGAAATATGGATATACAGTGGGTAAATGACAGCCTCTTTAACAGCTGGTGTTGGTAAAACTGGACAGCTATGTGTAAGAGAATGAAACTGGATTATTGTCTAACCCCATACACAAAAGTAAACTCAAAATGGATCACAGACCTGAATGTAAGTCATGAAACCATAAAACTCTTAGAAAAAAACATAGGCAAAAATCTCTTGGACATAACATGAATGACTTCTTCATGAACATATCTCCCCAGGCAAGGGAAACAAAAGCAACAATGAGCAAGTGGGACTATATCAAGCTGAAAAGCTTCTGTACAGCAAAGGACACCATCAGTAGAACAAAAAGACATCCTACAGTATGAGAGAATATATTCAGAAATGACATATCCGATAAGGGGTTGACATGCAAAATATATAAAGAGCTCACACACCTCAACAAACAAAAAGCAAATAAGCCAATTAAAAACAGGGCAGAGAATTTGAATAGACACTTCTCCGAAGAAGAATTTCAGATGGCCAACAGGCACATGAAAACATGCTCCACATTGCTAAGCATCAGAGAAATGCAAATTAAAACCACAATGAGATATCACCTCACACCAGTAAGGATGGCCAAAATCCAAAGCACAAACAACAACAAATGTTGGCGAGGATGTGGAGAAAGGGGAACCCTCCTACACTGCTGGTGGGAGTGCAAATTCGTTCAACCATTGTGAAAAGCAGTATGAAGGTTTCTCAAAAAACTCAAAATAGAAATACCATTTGACCCACTCCTAGGAATTTACCCTAAGAATGCAGCAGCCCAGTTTGAAAAACACATATGCACCCCTATGTTTATCACACCACTATTCACAATAGCCAAGAAATGGAAGCAACCTAAGTGCCCATCAGTAGATGAATGAAAAAAGATGTGGTACATATACACAATGGAATATTACTCAGTCACAAAAAGAAAACAAATCCAGACATTTGCAACAACATGGATAGAGCTAGAGTATATTATGCTTACTGAAATAAGCCAGGCAGAAAAAGACAAGTATCGAGTGATTTCACTCATATGTGGAGTATAAGAACAAAGAAAAAAACTGAAGGAACAAAACAGCAGCAGAATCACAGAACCAAGAATGGACTAACAGTTACCAAAGGAAAAGGGACTGGGAAGGATGGGTAGGAAGGGAGGGACAAGGGGGAAATGGGGCATTACGATTAGCAGACATAATGTAAGGGGGCACGGGGAGGACTGTACAACTCAGAGAAGACAAGTAGTGGATTCTATAGCCTCTCACTACGCTGATGCACAGTGACTGTAACGGGGTATGTGGGGGGGACTTGATTATGTGGGGAGTCTAGTAACCATAATGTTGCTCATGTAATTGTAGATTAACGATACAAAATAAAAATAAATAAATAAATAAAAATACATTAAATGATCATACATCATGATCAAATGGGATTCATCCCAGGGATGCAAGGATGGTACAGCATTCAAAAATCCTTTGACATCATCCACTATATCAATAAAAAGAACAAAAATCACATACTCATTTCTGTCAATGCTGAGAAAGCACTAACAAAATTCAACATCCATTCCTGATAAAAACTCTCAACAAAATGGGTATATAGGGCAAGTACCTCAACAAAATAGACGCCCTATATACCCATTTTGTTGAGAATTTTTATCATGAATGGATGTTGAACTTTGTCAGTGCTGAAAAACCTACAGTCACCATTGTTCTTAATTGCAAAAAGCTAAAAGCTTTTCCTCTAAGATCAGCAAAAAGACAAAGCTGTGCAGTCTCCCCACTTTTATTCAACATAGCAATGGAAGTGCTAGCCATGGCACTCAGACAACAAAAAGGAATAAAACGCATCCACATTGGTATGGAAGAGGATAAACTGTCACTGCAGATGACATGATTTTGTACATAAAAAACCCTAAAGAATCCACATCAAAACTACTAGAATTAATAACTGAATTCAGCAAAGTTGCAGGATACAAAATCAATACACAGAAATCTGTGGCATTCCTATATACTAATCATGAACTAGAATACAGGGAAGTCAGGAAAACAATTTCATTTACAATTGCATCAAAAAGAATAAAATACCTAGGAAGAAACCTAACCAAGGAGGTGAAAGACCTATACCCTGAAAACTACAAGACACTCTTAAGAGAAATTAAAGAGGACACTAATAAATGGAAACTCATCCCATGATCTTGGGTAGGAAGAATTAATATTGTCAAAATCGGCCATCCTGCCTAAAGCAATTACAGATTCAATGCAATCCCTATCAAAATATCAACAGCATTCCTCAACAAACTGGAACAAATAGTCCTAAAATTCATATGGAACCACAAAAGACCTTGAATAGCCAAAGCAATCCTGAGAAGGAAGAATACAGCTGGGGGTATTATGCTCCCCAGCTTCAAGCTCTACTATGAAGCCACAGTAATCAAGACAATTTGGTACTAGCACAATAACAGACCCATAGACCAATGGAACAGACTAGAGACCAGATATAAACCAAAGCATATATGGCCAATTAATATACGATAAAAGAGCCATGGATATAAAATGGGGAAATAACAGCCTCTTCAACAGCTGGTGTTGGCAAAACTGGACAGCGACACACAAGAGAATGAAACTGGATTATTGTCTAACCCCATACACAAAAGTAAACTCAAAATGGATCAAAGACCTGAATGTAAGTCATGTACCATAAAACTGTTATAGGAAAACATAGGCAAAAATCTTTTTAATACAAACATGAGCAACTTTTTCCGGAACACATCTCCTCGGGCAAGGGAAGCAAAATAAAAAATGAACAAATGGGACTACATCAAGCTAAAAAGCTTCTGTACAGCAAAGGACACGATCAGCAGAACAAAAAGGCATCCTACAGTATGGGAGAATATATTTGTAAATGACATATCTGACAAGGGGTTAACATCCAAAATATATAAAGAACCCACACACCTCAACACCCAAAAAGAAATAACCCTAATAAAAAGTGGGTGGAGGATATGAACAGACACTTCTCCAAAGAAGAAATTCAGATGGCCAACAGACACATGAAAAGATGCTCCACATCACTAATAATCAGGGAAATGCAAATTAAAACCACAATGAGATATTACCTCACACCAGTTAGGATGGCCATCATAGAAAAGTCTAGGAACAACAAATGCTGGCAAGGATGCAGAGAAAGGGGAACCCTCCTACAGTGCTGGTGGGAATGTAAGCTACTTCAACCACTGAGGAAAGCACTATGGAGTTTCTTCAACAAAACTAAAAACAGAAATACCATTTGACCCAGTAATTCCACTCACAGGAATTTACCTGGAGAAAACAAAAATCCCTGATTTGAAATGATAAATGCACCCACTTTACTGCCACACTGTCTGCAATAGCCAAGATATAAGATATGGAAGCAACCAAAATGGCCACCAATAGATGACTGGATAAAGATGTGGTACATAAACACAGTGGAATATTATTCATCCATGAAATGAAAAGAAGCCCTGCCATTTGTAACAACATGGATGGATCGAGAGGGTATTATGCTCAATGAAATAAGCCAGGTGGAGAAAAGACAAATATCAAATGATTTCATTTATTTGTAGAGTATAAAAACAAAGCAAAGCAGAAGAAACAAAATGGCAGTAGAGTCATTGCCACTGAGAAGCGATTAGTGGTTACCAATGTGGAGGGGAGTGGGCCGGGAGGGAGAAGCGGGGGTAAGGGAGACTCTTCAACCACTGTGATGTACATTTGACAAAATTCAAAAAATACTTATGTGTGTGTTGAAGATTTTTAATAGCCCATTACAAAAACCACTCAAATATCCATCACCAGTAGTGTGATATATTTATTTATTAATGAGAATGAACTACAGGAACCTAAAACACCAAGAATGAATTCCACAAATAACATGAGAGAAAATAAGTGAGATACCAAAGAACACATATCGTTCAATTTAAATAAAATTCAAAAGCAGCCAAAATAATCATAGTATTAGAAGCTACGGTAAGAGTCACCTTTAGAGCAAAGGGAGAGACCAGTTATCAGGAGAGGGCAGAAGGGATGTCTCTGTATGCTGACAATACTCTATTTCTTGACCCAGTAGCACTTTCCTAGGTTTTACTTTGTGAGAATTTATTGAGCATGACATTTGTTTTGTACATATTTCTGTATATTCGTAAGTCTCCAATAAAAATGCATTACAATTTTCAATCTAAAAAAAAGGCATAGATGAATCCCTAATTTCTATACAACACAAATTGTAAAGATACATAATTAGATATTATTGGTGACAGAAGTACAAAGTGTATTTGAATTGACCATTTTGACTGTACATAACATCAATGGATTATATCCCAAGGACCAAAAAAAGCACAAAAATAGCTTAAACTACACTTTGTAGTTTTATCATTAGTAATAACATTGGTATTATTTTTCAACTATTTACTCTAAACTATAGGTTAAAGAAAACATGTTATTCTTAGTAGCCAACATTTTTAGCTTATAAGGAAAATAAAAATTTTAAATCAAGAAGGTAAAAACTAATTTCACATTTGCACTGGAAGTATCAGTATGAATGAACTTGTAATTTAAGAAATATTATTTCCTAGCTCTAAACCTTGCAAAGTTCTAGAGGAAATGTCAGTTTTGGTGTCAATGAACAACCTTACCCATATTATGTTCTCCAAGTACCATTTCCAACTACAATTACATGAAGTCCCTTACAAAATGATTTCAGAACTGGGCTGACTGTTCCCAAAACAAGCCTGAGAGACCTTGCTGACAGAAAGTAAGTCATCAGAGACAGAGGTTGGGTCATGTTGGAAGAAGAGAGGAGAGACCTCAAAAGGGCTCCCACTGGACTGAGATGGAACAATTTAAGCATAAAAAAAACTGACATATAAGGTCTCATATAAATATATACAAACACACACACCTTTTATATATCCTCTTGCATATACTCTTTAGCAAAAATCTGAAATGAACATACATATATAAATTCCTACTTTTTTTACTAAAACCAAAAAAACTAATTGAACAAACGTGCTAAGATTACTAAGGCACCAGTGCATTCCGAAAATTGATCTATAAAGGGAACAATCATTCATCCCACCTCTGCTAAACAAACTATATTTTAGAATAATCAATTAGTTGATATGTGAAAGTTCTTCTGTAAGGAAAACAGCTATAAATGAGAAAGGAATTATAGGATGAGAAAATTATCATTTTTTGCAACCCTGAAAACTAATGCAACTAAGCAATGATTAATGGATGCTAAAACCATTACATAAAAGAGTGATGGGAAAGTTCATAATAAAGCTCACAACACCTAAAGCCAGTAAGCAATGGTTATATCACTAATAGTGAGGTAACCAGACACTACATGCCTCTCACTATGAGGTAATCAGAAATACAAAGCACCAACTATGAAGAATTGCTACCCTCCCTCTGTAAAACTGAACTTGGATGTAATCAAGTCTAGACATCTAACCAGCAGTTCACGGGAAAAACAGATGATAGAGGACCATGTTAAATGACACTAGAAGGGCAGAATAAAATTTCTAACATTTCAGCTTCGGCTAAAACAGATGACAATTTGTCTATAAGAAATAGCTGATATAAACCCAACCATATATGGTCAATTAATATATGATAAAGGAGCCATGGACATACAATGGGGAAATGACAGCCTCTTCAACAGCTGGTGTTGGAAAAACTGAACAGTTACATGCAAAAGAAGGAAACTGGATTATTGTTTAACCCCATACACAAAAGTAAACTCAAAATGGATCAAGGACCTGAATGTAAGTCATGAAACCTTAAAACTCTCAGAAGACAACATAGGCAAAAATCTCCTGAATATAAGCCTGAGCAACTTCTTCCTGAACACATCTCCTCGAGCAAGGGAAACAAAAGCAAAATGAACTCATGGGACTACATCAAACTAAAAAGTTTCTGTACAGCAAAGGACACCATCAACAGAACAAAAAGGCATCCTACAGTATGGGAGGATATAACTGTAAATGACATATCCGACAAGGGGTTGACATCCAAAATATATAAAGAACTTACATGCCTCTATACACCCAAAAAGCAAATAACCCGATTAAAAAATGGGCAGAGGATATGAAGAGACAGTTCTCCAGAGAAGAAATTCAGATGGCCAACAGACACATGAAAAGATGCTCCACATCCCTAACCATCAGGGAAATGTAAATTAAAACGACAATGAGATACCACCTCAAATCAGTAAGGATGGCCACCATCCAAAAGACTAAGAACAACAAATACTGGCGAGGGTGCGGAGAAAGGGGAACCCTCCTACACTGCTGGTGGGAATGTAAGCTAGTTCAACCATTGTAGAAAGCAATATGGAGGTTAAAACTAAAAATACAAATACCATTTGACCCGGGAATCCCACTCCTTGGAATTTACCCAAAGAATACAACTTCTCAGATTCAAAAAGACATATGCACCCCTATGTTTATTGCAGCACTTTTTACAATAGCCAAGATATGGAAGCAACCTAAGTGTCCATCAGTAGATGAATGGATAAAGGAGATGTGGTACATATATACAATGGAATACTATTCAGCCATAAGAAGGAAACAAATCCTGCCATTTGCAACAACATGGATGGAGGTGGAGGATATTATGCTCAGTGAAATAAGCCAGGCGGAGAAAGAAAAGTGCCAAATGATTTCCCTCATTTGTGGAGTATAACAACGAAGCAAAACTGAAGGAACAAAATAGTAACAGACTCAGAGAATCCAAGAAGGAACTAGTGGTTACCAATGGGGAGGGGTGTGGGAGGGTGGGTGGAGAGGGTGGGAGAAGGGGATTGTGGGGTATTATGTTTAGTACACATGGTGTGGGGAATCACAGGGAAAACAGTGTAGCACAGAGAAGGCAAACAGTGAATCTGTGTCGTCTTACTACACTGATGGACAGTGACTGAATTGGGGTATGAGGGGGGACTTGATAATATGGGTAATGTAGTAACCACATTGTTTTTTCATGTGAAACCTTCATAAGTGTATAACAATAATACCTTAATAAAAAAAAAAGAAATAGATGACATTGAAAAATACTAGGGAAATGCTTCAAACTATGAGACTGAAAAGTCACATTATTTAAATGCAATAGAGGACCTGTTTCAATGACGGCTCAAAGAAAAATTACAAAATGACATATATGAGATCATCTAAAATATATGAAGAGCTGCACTGGGACCTGCATGGCTGTGAGCCCATGAAGCTGCAGCAGGCAAAGAGCAAGTAACACTAAAGAGGGCCTGTCCTTCAGCCACCATAAGGCTACAGATGCCACTGGGCCCACACTGAGTCCCTGACTGCCAGGGCATTGGGCTGGCCCACAGCATGGAGCTGCATGGGCACTGCCACCACACTGACCCCCAGCTGCAAGCCTGACAGACAGCCCCAAGGGGCCAGCAGGGCGGCAACATTGAGCAGCCTGAAGCTCATGCTGGTCCTGCCCCTGGAAATGCTGTCCAAGTGCATGGTCACCCTGTAAAGGAGGCTTTCAGAGACTGTCCACCTAAGGAGGACTTTGTACCCCATACAGGAGAACTTGAAAACTAGGTGTTCTGGAGAAGACAACATAAGCCAGCACTTGGACTCTTGAAGGAAAGGCCTCTACCAGGTTATTTTAACATCTCACACAGCAGTTAAATTACAGGGTGAGGTCCCCCAGACTCTCAGACTTGTCAACCTACAGCTGTCATAAAATTAAAGATTTCCAGGCAGTATAGCACAGAGAAGACAAGTAGTGACTCTTCAGTATCTTACTACACTGATGGATAGTGACTGTAATGGGATGTGTAGTGGGGACTTGATAATGGGGGGAATCTAGTAACCACAGTGTTGTTCATGTAAGTGTATATTAATGATACGAAAATTTTTAAAAAGTTGAAGATTTCCAGGAAAAAGTTGTCCCCTGAAGTAAACAAAAGCACAATTTAGACAGCTTCTGCCCAAGACCACAGAACAAGACTGAAGAAATACTCATTTATTGCCAGGTCTTAAATTTTATAAAAATGTGTTATTACTGCCTTGCAAACTAAGTCCAAATGTTTAAGCTTATGTTTCTGTTTATGTTGGAAATTTTCCCCACACGGAATGAACACCCACTAAGACTCACCATTCAAGGAACAGCTTCTTTAACTAATCAAAATAACTGTTGGTTATGTGGCCATTCAAATGCTCAGGAAGACTCCCAGTTAATATCTGAACAAGCTTCTATACATACTTGGATGACTAATTCAGGGAAATGGCTTTATAAAAATGTCTGCTGTCCTTCCCTTGGCTATTCAGCTAGTACTTAAGGCCAGTTAATCTGGCATTCAGAAAAAGCCTTAGAGCCCAAGGGATGGACCATAATCACTGTCAACTTTACTGCTGGTGACTTGTCCCTGTGCATAAAGGACTTTGACAGCACTGGATGTGACTTAGGACTTGTTCAGACTCACTCTGTAATCAAATCCTCTAATTTCACTCAGATGAAGGACACTAGACTCCTATATATAATGACACAGATTTAAAATTAGATAACGGCAATTATTTTAATTACATTGTCACAGATATTACTGAAACTGTACACTGTTTAATGAAAAATCTGTGGGTAAATGGAATGCTCCATAATCCCATTATATAAACTAAAAAAGTTTCACTTATTGGACAGATCAATACTCAAGGCACCATTGGAAATGAAATCAATCATTTATCAATAATATGATACATAGACTGCTAAACCAAATTTGTACAAATGTTTTTTGTTCCTATCCAGATTTAAACCACAGCCATTCTAATGCCTCCATGACAAAGAATAACCATGATGTCCACATTGCCTCTGTCTCATAATGACACTGGGCTATCCACCCTCTATGACAGTGAGATATACAAAGGCTTCCTGGACACTGTGGTTTAGAGTATCTTGTACCCCAAATGATTATATATGATTCCCTCCCTTAATGCTAACCAGATTCTAAATTTAGGATCATTTGTACATAAAGTAATTCCTCATAAGAGGGCTTCCTGAGCTTCCAAACCCTATTACTCAAAAAAGCTATTTTCCATGTTTGTCAGGATATTATTTCCTCAGTTGGGAGTTAATAAATAATATTTCTTACTAATATTTCTACAACTATTGAAAAAAGCTTTAACAATACCCTAAATGTTCTTCAAGCAGTACAAACTGAAATTAATGGTTTATTGTCAGTGGTACTCCCAAACAGGAGAGTTCTTGATGCCCTGACAAATCAGGAATTGTTACCCAAAATTTAAAGGATCTTAAAGACCAGAAAAACATTGTTCATCAATAAGTGACACCTCTTCCATAGACCTGTTTGCTTGGTTAAACCCTGGCTCCTGGAATCTCTGCTCTGGGGAATTTTTCAATCCTGAGCTATTGCTCTCCTTATAGTGATCATATTAACCTTTTCAGTGTGTTGCACACTCTTGAGGGTTTTAAGTGCCTGTTGACAGTCACATGCACAACAAATGGTATCCATAAGGATCAAGCAACTGGATGAAATCAACAGTACGTACTTAATGATAAAGATGGTGACTACATGGCTCTCCAGCCTGGGAGCTCATCTAACAGAGACCGAGTATGTGACTCTTCAGCCTAACGTCAGAAGTGCTGACTGAAAGTAAAGAGAGCTAGCTGAGAGCATAACGAAAAAAGGGTAACTGCCAAAATCAAACACAAACTGAGAGCAGACCGAAAATTCTCTGGGCAGACAAAACCAGTTAGTTACATAAGCAAAGCTTAACATAGCTTATTTTGCAAGACAAGCAAGGTTAACCTTACCTGGGTCACTTCTTGCTTATGTTTCTGAATAAGTAAAACTTAAACTGTTCCCCAAAACTGATATGAGGCAACCACTAACCAATTCCCTTCCATTTAAGAAAATTCTAATACTGTAATCAATTACTGTAAAGAATAAACACTTTCTGTCTTCCCAGTAGATGAGCTGCTTTATAACAATAAACCTCATTCCATGTTTTGGTTTGAGAGCTCCGAGTTTGCAAACTTTTAGGTGTCTGCACAATATATTTTTACTAATTACTACTTGAAAAAAAAAACCCACTGGCTGGGTATTAGATGATATTCAGGAACCACTGTTGATTTTGTTGGGTGTGACAATGGTATTGCAATTGTATATTTTTAAATCCTTTTCTGATAAACATACTGAAGTATTTATGAATAGATGTGATGTCTGGAATTTTTTTTAATACTATGGCAAAGGGAGCAGGGATGGGGGAAGATGGAGGGACAGAGGGGGAAAGAGAGGGAAAAGGGAGGGAATGAGATGGGGAGGGAGGGAGAGAGATAAGATGGACACACAAGATTGGCAGAGTACTGATAATTGTTGGAAGTGAGTGATCCCATTATTCTAGTCTCTCTACTTTTACGTGTGTTAAACTTTTCAAGAATAAAAATGTTTAAGGGCTCCAACTAGAATGTCTGTTACTATTCCTTCCAGTTCTAAATTTAAGGGTTCTATATTCAACTTCCTAAAATATATCCACTGCATGATTAAGACAAAATGTGTGTAGCATAATATAGGAATATTTCTTTAAAATAATTACACATGGGAACCACAATAACTTCAGGATGGTAAATGTGTTATCTAGGAGGAAAAGCTTAGAAACTGGCTATATTCTCCTATAGAAAATATAAAGAATTTAACAAATGCTTCTAAGTACACACAAGAGATTGTGACCAGCTCTTTTCTGTAACCACTGATGACAGACTAAGATGAAAGAGATTTAAATGATAAGGATAGTAAAATAGATTTTCTCCATCTCTTCTGTCTCTTCATAACAAATTATACTGTCATACTTTCCTACCATTCTTTTAATCACTTATTAAACCCTTCAGACATTGACTGAGTGCTTGAAATACATGTTACTTGTCTGCTAGGCACTGTGGGATACCAAAATGAATTTTTAAAATAAGGTTCTATACCTTTAAATAGCCTATAGGAACTTCAGCCACAATTTTTATTGTCCATTAGTAGTAAACCTACCAGAGAAATCAGGATGTGTCTCATGCTGAAATTTTATTCATGATTTACTGAAAAACTACCTAGGACCACCCAATTGTGAGTGTTACAGAAACCTGGTCTCAGCTCACCAGTGGGCCCCACAGGGCCCCCAAACCTCCTGAAATGACAGCATTTTTCTGGAGAGACTGTCATGGCTTTCATTAATCTCAAACAGTAATAATCACCAATGGAATAGAACTGCCAAAACAAAAACAAAAACAAGACAAGACAAGAAACAATGAAGCTATCATACACTTGCTAGGCCTGCTTCTTTCTAAAGTGGAAAGATGAATTCTTAAATTTTTTGTAAACTTCGTTTGCAGTGCTTGAGTGACCTCTAGAGGCTACCTAAATTGTCACAGCCAATTGCTCATAGCAGGAATAAAGAACTAAAAAGTGTAAAAAACTAACAAAAAAAGAAAGGGGGACTTGCAAGAGAAGTGAGACAGAGAGCGCCTCCCAAAACAACAAACTGTACAAAAATATAGTTAATTAATACAACTAACCTGAAAACAGCAACAAGAAAGAAGACTGAACCAGACTGCAAACAGACCTCACCAACAGAGCAGACCTCATGAAACAGGGTAATTTAGGAAAGCCTTAATCTGGTGGGACCCAAGCCCTTCCCCCACCACAGCTCACCAGCAGAAGTAACAGAAACAGACCGGGGGAGCGGGTGGAAGACTAGGACTGCTGAACACCTAGCCCTGGAGATCTGCTTTGTGAGCCGAATCCTAAAGAGTGTGGTGCTCTGGACGTTGGGGAGCTCGGACAGGCGGAGAGCTAGAGAAATTGACATTCTGGCCGTTTGTGGGGGAGGGATCCACACCCGGCCACTCTATGTCAGAGGAAAGGCAGGCAGTCTGAGAGGCTTCCTAGCAGCCAGAGGGCTGCTGAAGGGGCGGGATTTTCATGGAGCTTCCTGTACAAGGAGAAGGGAGAGCTGGACAAAGTTGCCTGGGTGCGCTCTGCCCAGCAGGTTGGGAACATTGGACAGCTTCAGGTGCTCCATCTCCCTGGCTGCTTACTCAGCTCCGAGGCCCCCCACTGTGACACACAGCCTGCCAAACCTTCCTACTGGCCTGCAGGCACCTGCTCGCAAACCAGCAGTCACTGCGCAGGTGTCAGGCCAGCCAGAGGGGGCCCCGCCTACAACAGCAAGAAACGCAGAGCACAGAGGTTTACACCTGTGTGCTTGGCCCACTGGCTCTGACACTGGAGACAGGCACCACAGACTGGAATCAGGAAACAGATCTTTCCTCCCCTCAGCCACCAATTCTGCTCCCCTACGACCCCCACCTTCACTCTAAGGGCTGAGCAGCTCCAGAGACTGGAGTTTCTGTGCACTACTGGGCAACACACAGAAACATGAAATGACAAAAGAACATGGTTCAGAACAAAATCTCACAAACCCCAGAAAGAGCGCCAAATGAAACCAAACTCACCAATCTACCTGAGAGTTCAAAATGAAAATTATAAACATGCTTATGGAGGTACAGAAAAATATTCAAGAACTCAGGAACGAATTTAAGTTGGAGATTTAATCATTAAGAAATTCCATATCTGAAATGCAACATAAAATGGAGGGATTTAAAAGCAGATTAGATGTAGTAGAAGAGACAGTAAATGGAATAGAAAGTAGAGAAAAGAAATACAAAGAAGCTGAGGCACAGAAAGAAAAAAGGATCTCCAAAAATAAAAGAATATTGAGAGAACTGTGTGACCAAACCAAACGCAACAATATTTGCATTATGGGGTACCAGAAGAAGAAAGAGAAAAAGGGATAGAAAGTGTCATTGAGGAGGTATTGCTGAAAACTTACCTAATCTGAGGAAGGAGATAGTCTCTCAAACCATGGAGGTGCACAGATCTCCCAACACAAGGGCCCCAAGGAAGACAACAACAAGATATATAATAATTAAAATGGCAAAGATCAAGGATAAAGACAGACTTTTAAAAGCATCTAGAGAGAGAAAAAAGATCACATACAAAGGAAAACCCATGAGGCTATCATCAGACTTCTCAATAGAAACCTTACAGGCCAGAAGACAATGGCATGATCTATTTAATGCAATGAAGCAGAAGGGCCTTGATCCAAGAATACTTTACCCGGCAAGGTTACCATTTAAATTTGAACAAGAGATTAAACAATTACAGATAAGCAAAAGCTGAGAGAATTTACCTCCCACAAACCACCTCTACAGTCCATTTTGGAGGGACTCCTATACATGGAAGTATTCCTAAGGCTAAAAACATGTCACCCAAGGGAAGACAAAGAGTACAGAATATGATTCATAACACACAAAGAATGGAGGAGGAAGAAAAAGGAGGGAAAAAAAAAAAGTTTAGGTTGTGTTTGTAACACTATACGAAGTAAGTTACATTAGACTGTTAGATAGTAAGGGAATTGCCCTTGAAACTTTGGTAACCACGAATCTAAAGCTTGCAATGGCAATCAGTACACACCTATCAACAATCACCCTAAATGTAAATGGTCTTAATGCACCAAACAAAAAGACACAGAGTCACTGAATGGATAAAAAACAAAACCCATCTATATGCTGCCTACAAGAGATGCACTTCAAACCAAAAGACATACACAGACTGAAAGTGAAGGGACAGAAAAAGGTATTTCATGCAACTAATAGGGAGAAAAAAGCAGGAGCTGCAGTACTTGTACGAGACAAAATATATGTCAAAACAAAGACACAAGAGACAAAGAAGGACATTACATAATGATAAAAGGATCAGTCCAAAAAGACGATATAACTATTATAAATATCTATGCACACTACACAAGATCACTTACATATGTGAAACAAATACTAACAGAATAATTAAGGGCAAAATATAATGGAATGCACTCATTTTGGGAGACTTCAACACACCACTCACTCCAAAGGACAGATCAAGCAGACAGAAAAGAAGTAAAGAGACAGAGGCACTGAACAACACACTAGAACAGATGGACCTAATGGACATCTACAGAACACTCCATCCAAAAGCAACAGGATAAACATTCTTCTCAAGTGGACTTGGAACATTTATCTTAGGCCACAAAAGGAACCCGAGTAAATTCAAAAAGACTGACACTGTACCAACCAGCTTCTCAAATCACAAAGGTATGTAACTACAAATAAATTACACAAAGAAAACGGAAAAGCTACAAACACATGAAGGCTTAATAACATGCTCTTAAATAATCAATGGATCAACGACCAAAAAAAACAGAGATCAAGCAATATATGGAGACAAATGACAACAATAATTCAACACCACAAAATCTGTGGGATGCAGTGAAGGCCATGCTAAGAGGGAAATATACTGCAATACTGGCCTACCTCAGGAACAGTCTAAACTCACAATTAATGAAACAAGAAAAGGAAGAACAAATGAGGCCCAAAGTCAGTAGAAAAAGGGACATAATAAGATTAAAGAAGAAACACATAAAATTGAGAATAAAACAATAGAAATAATCAATGAAAGCAGGAGCTGGTTCTTCGAGAAAAAAAACAAAACAGATAAACGCCTAGCCGCACTTATGAAGAAAAAAAGAGAGTCTACACACATAAACAGAATAAGAAATGAGAAAGGAAAATCACTATGAACAGCACAGAAATACAAAGAATTATGAGAGAATACTATGAAAAATTATATAGTAACAAAGTGGATAACCTAGAAGAAATCGACAAACTTCTAGAAAAATACAACCGTCCAAGGCTGACACAGGAAGAAACAAAAAATCTGAATAGACCAACTACCCGCAAAGAAATTGAACTGGTAATCAAAAAACTATCTAAGAACAAAACTCCTGGACCAGATGGTTTCACTGCTGAATTTTATCAAACATTTAGTGAAGACCTAATACCCATCCTCATTAAAGTTTTCCAAAAAGTAGAAGAGGAGGGAATACTCCCAAACTCATTCCACGAGGCCAACATCACTCTAATACCAAAACCAGACAAAGACATCACAAAAAAAGAAAATTACTGACCAATATCTCTGATGATCATAGATGCAAAAATACTCAATAAAATATTAGCAAACCGAATTCAAAAATACATCAAAAAGATCATCCATCATGATCAAGTGGGATTCATCCCAGGGATGCAAGGATGGTACAACATTCGAAAATCCATCAACATCATCCACTACATCAACAAAAAGAAGAACAAAAACCACATGATCATCTCCATAGACGCTGAAAAGTATTAGACAAAATTCAACATTCATTCATGATAAAAACTCTCAACAAAATGGCTATAGAGGGCAAGTACCTCAACATAATGAAGGCATATATGACAAACCCACAGCCAACATTATACTTAACAGCGAGAAGCTGAAAGCTTTTCCTTTAAGATCGGGAGCAAGACAAGGATGCCCACTCTCCCCACTTTATTCAACATAGTTCTGGAGGTCCTAGCCAGGGTAATCAGACAACACAAAGAGAAAAAAGGCAACCAGATTGGCAAGGAAGAAATCAAACTGTCCCTTTTGGCAGATGACATGATATTGTACATAAAAAATCCTAAAGAATCCACTCCAAAACTACTAGATCTACTATCTAAATTCAGCAAAGTTGTGGGATACAAAATTAATACACAGAAATCTGTTGCATTCCTATAAACTAACGGTGAACTAGCAGGAAGAGAAATCAGGAAAAACAATTCCATTCACAATCACATCCAAATGAATAAGATGCGTAGGAATAAACCTAACCAAGGAAGTGAAAGACCTTTACCCTGAAAACTACAAAACACTCTTAAGAGAAATTAATGAGGACACTAACAAATGGAAATTCATCGCATGCTCTTGGCTAGGAAGAATTAATATTGTCAAAATGGCCATCCTGCTTATAGCAATCTACAGACTCAATGCAATCTCTTTCAAAATACCAACAGCATTCTTCAATGAACTAGAGCAAATAGTTCTAAAATTCATATGGAACGACAAAAGACCCCAAATACCCAAAGCTATCCTGATAAGGAAGAGTAAAGCAGGGAGAATTACGCTCCCTGAGTTCAAGCTCTACTACAAAGCTATAGTAATCAAGACAGTTTGGTACTGGCTCAAGAACAGACCCATAAATGAGTGGAACAGAATAGAGAGCCCAGATATAAACCCAAGCATATACGGTCAATTAATATATGATAAAGGAGCCATGGATATACAATGAGGAAATGACAGCCTTTTCAACAGATGGTGTTGGCAAAACTGGACAGCTATATGTAAGAGTATGAAACTCGATTACTGTCTAACCCCATACACAAAAGGAAACTCAAAATGGATCAAAGACCTGAATGTAATTCATAAAACCATAAAACTCTTAGAAAAAAATATAGGCAAAAATCTCCTGGACATAAACATGAGCAACTTCTTCATGAACATATCTCCCCGGGCAAGGAAAACAAAAGCAAAAATGAACAAGTGGGACTATATCAAACTAAAAAGCTTCTGTACAGCAAAGGATACCACCAGTAGAACAAAAATGCATCCTACAGTATGAGAGAATATATTCATAAATGACATATCCGATAAGGGGTTGACATCCAAATTATATAAAGAGCTTATGTACCTACCTCAACAAACAAAAAGCAAATAATCCAATTAAGAAATGGGCAGAGGATCTGAACAGACACTTCTCCACAGAAGAAATTCAGATGGCCAACAGGCACATGAAAAGATGTTCCACATCACTAGTCATCAGAGAAATGCAAATTAAAACCACAATGAGATATCACCCCACACCAGTAAGGATGGCCAAAATCCAAAACACAAACAACAACAAATGTTGGTGAGGATGTGGAGAAGAGGAACCCTCCTACACTGCCTGTGGGAATGTAAATTAGCACAACCATTGTGGAAAGCAGTATGGAGGTTCCTCAAAAAACTCAAAATAGAAATACCATTTGACCCAGGAATTCCACTCCTAGGAATTTACCCTAAGAATGCAGCAGCCCAGTTTCAAAAAGACATATGCACCACTATGTTTATTGCAGCACTATTTACAATAGCCAAGAAATGGAAGCAACCTAAGTGTCCCTCAGTAGGTGAATGGATAAAGAAGATGTGGTACATATACACAATGGAGTATTATTCAGCCATAAGAAGAAAACAAATCCTACCATTTGCAACAACATGGATGGAGCTAGAGGGTATTATGCTCAGTGAAATAAACCAGGTGAAGAAAGACAAGTATCAAATGATTTCACTCATCTGTGGAGTATAAGAACAAAGAAAAAACTGAAGGAACAAAACAGCAGCAGAGTCACAGAACCCAAGAATGCACTAACAGTTTCTAAAGGGAAAGGGACTGGGGAAGAGGGGTGGGAAGGTAGGGAGAAGGGGGAAAAAGGGCTTATTACAATTAGCACACATAATGTAGCAGGGGTGGGGGTGGGGTGGGGGGATACTGGGAAGGCAGTATAACACAGAGAAGACAAGTAGTGATTCTGTAACATCCTACTATGCTGATGGGCAGTGACTGCAATGGGGTATGTGGTGGGGACTTGATAATAGGGGGAGTCTAGTAACCATAATGTTGCTCATGTAATTGTATATTAATAATAGCAAAATAAAAAAAATTTTAAATAAATAAATAACAAAAGATGGCATCATAAAGGAGCGCCTGGCGCAGTTTCAATTTACTCTCTAAACTCCTCAGTATTCAACATAACTTAGTTCACAATATAATATTTAATTCAAAATAGCTTCCCTGACAGCTAAATACAATTATTTTTTTAAGCACAAAGTATGATTTTTCCCAAGTTTTACTTCAAATCAACGAAACATCCACACACACCCAGAAAACGAGCAGTGCAGGAATGAAGGACACAGGAGCCTCAAGAACTAACACCCACTCCGACAGTGGAGGCAGCACCTAGAATGCAGTGTTTGACAAGGGACAGCAACAGAAGCTCAGGGGCAACTTGGAGAACACACAGTGCCCTCCAGAGAGAGGGCAGCCCTGACCAAAGAACTCGACCTGAGTGAGCACAGGGACCACGCAGCCCAACAACCGCAGGGTCAGACACCCTTGGCAGCGGAGGCTGCACAGGCAGAGGCGGGGTGAGCTGCGCGCTCCCCCAGGGCGATGGACAGGCCCCTGGCTCCTGCCCAGACCCAAGAGAGCTCCTACAGCAACAGAACGTGCTGTCTCCAGTCACAGCCACAGGCAGCCCCGTGACCCCGTGACAGGTGTGCAGCCCCTCAGCTCCGGCCTTGGCCTCCAGCCTGAATTCCCCAGACTCTACGTCACAGGCACCCCTCATCTCCAGACCTTACACGACTCCTATATACATACACCTGTCCTCACCATGTCTAGCGCCAAGGGGAGCTAACCCTCCAAACAAGAGCCATCACAATCTCAAGGCATTCCTGAACATACAGGTCAGTCTTTCCCAAGAAATGTCCTATGGATGTCAGACAACTGTCTATGGTTATAAGATTCATTCAGGCTTGTTGCGCAGTGCTGTGATTCATTATAAGCAATGCTGTTTAGAACTCCACTGTGTAAGTGAAACCCTTTGTCCATTCCACTGCTGAAGACAAATGCGTTCTTGCAAATTTAGAGCTGTAACAAATAATGCTGGTAGTATCTATTTTTGTACATGTCATTTGGTACATTGGGTACAGGGTAGTGGGCACTGGGTTACAGGGTAGATACTTGTTCAGCTTTCAGAGATCTCACCAAGCAGTTTTCAAGAGACTGTGCCCATTTACATCCCCACCAGCAACATATAAATATGCATTCCTTCTGCTCAGTACTTTCACCAAGATTTAGGATGGTGAGGCTTTTTAATTTTTGCCATTCTGGTATCTTGATATTTCATTTTGGTTCTGATATATATTTCTCTGATGCCTCAACACTTTTCATATTGAATACCAAACTTGGTTATTAAAGTATGCCTTCAAATATCATAGCAATCAGCAAATCTGTCAACACTCCTCAAAAATTTATCTAGGAAAAAAAAACAAATCCAGAATAAAATCATTTTTTACCATATTCACCATTATAAACCTGGTCCAAGTCACCATCATCCCTCATCTGAACTACCAGAGCCTCCTAAACCAGTCTCTCTGATTCTACCTTGCCCCTGTCCTTGTAACAGAGTGATCCTTATCAAATACAAGCCACATCAGGGAGCTCTTCTGCTCAAAATCCTCCAGTGCTTTCCACATCTCATTCCAAGTTCTGACCCTGCCTTATAAGGCTCTGGATGACCTGGCCCTGGCTTCCTCAAGAACCTCATCTCCTGCCAGTCTCCCTCTCTCAGTTCCAGGTACACTCACCTTGTTCCTCAGAACATGCCAACTACTTTTCTATCTCTGCAAACCATTCTTCACTCGGTCTGGAACACTCTTCCCTGGACTGAAGGAAATGTTCAATTGTTCAATCAATCCATTCAATTCTCTGCTTAGATGTTTCCACCAAAGGCTTTCCCTGATCAACCTATCACATAGTGCCGCCACCACCTCATCATTCTCAAATCCCACTATGCTGCTTTTGCATTGCATTTCTCACCACCTAGCATTTTATATATTTATTATCTCTATCCTCACAGTAGAACACAAGCTCTACCAAAACAGGGATTCTTATCTATCTTATTAAACCCTGCGCCCTCATCACCTAGACAGTACCTTATATATACATACAAGTGGTGACAAATACCTGTTAAGGAATAAAAGAATATCAAAACCAAGACTAATAGATTATCAGTGTCAAGAATAAAACAGCACCTATAAATTTCTTCTAGAAGTTGTCTGGAATGATGGTCTTACTGCATGTAACACAGTGCCATGCCCATAACAGGCCTTCAATAAACGTTCAGTTAATAAAACAAAAGAATTTGCCTTTTACTTTCCTATTCTCTTCTCTCCTGCCCTTCCAGATCTTTTCTAAAAATGTACAGTTTGCTTCCATGTTATTTTTTAACAATACATATTCTTTTTCAAGAATCCATTCTTTCCAAGTTATACTTTACAACATTACCAGCTATTATTTAGACTTGAATGTCAATGAATTCAATGTTTATATTTGTTCCTTTACCTTAAAACTTGATTTTTTTTTTAAGAAATGTTGGTGGAATTCATATTGAGTCTCTGAAATTCTGAAAGTGTCTTCCTTTTGTCCTCACATGGTTGTAGGCAACATGATGGCTGTACAGAAAAAGTTAAGGCCATATGATCCCTTAAGTATTGTTCCATTTCTACTGTTTTCTGATTCTGCTAGCTTTTAGCATTATAAATAAATTAAATGCAAATATAACTTGTATTCACTTATTTATGACCTGCATTTTGGTTATCTTTTTCTCTTTGAAATTATAAATATCACTAGAATCGGTCCAAATGTACATCCTTTTTCAATGTATTGCCTGATGTTTGGTGAAACTTTTTCCAACGCCAGGTGAAATTTTCTTCTACTATTTCTTTCTTGATATTTTCTTCTGGAAATCCCATTATGTTTACTTTAGACAAAGGCTATCCAAAAGAAATATTCAAAACTACATGGGTCATTTAAATTTTTCTAGAAGTCACATTACAAAATAGAAAGAAGTAAACTTAGTTTCAATATTTTATTTATCCAAATGTATCCAGAGTATTACCATTTGAAAATGTAATCTATAAACAAAAATTACAGGTGAGATACTTTATTATTTTTTCATTCCGAGGCTTCAAATCTGGTACATGTTGTCCACATGCAGCTCAATTCAATTCAGACTAAATGTTTTTCAAAAGCTCAGTAGGTACTTTTAGCTAGTGGCTACCATACGGCACACCAAATAAATCTGGAATTAACTTTATGCCTTCTTTAGTTTATAATCTTTACTCTTACTCTTTTTCTTCTGAATCCTAAGAGAATTCATCCAACTGATCTTGAATTTCACTAACCCAGTTTTGTAAGGTACTCATCCTACTTATTACTGCATCTATTGAATATTTTAATTCAACAGTCATATTTTACATTCAGGGCCTCTTTCTTCATAGCACACTGCTCCTGACCAATAATTTGTGTATTTTGATTATCCAGGAAAGTTTTCTAGAATTTCAGACTTGGTCTTAGAATTTACTTTAAGTTCTTTTTAATCTCCTATAGCCACTCCGTTACACTGGAGACCCCTTTGATATCAGTCATCAGGAGGAGCCCCCAGTTTTAGCTCCTAAGCCTTCTCTTCTGTCTAGTGATACTGCCCCATCTGCTTGGCGTTTTAGATGAAATCTAGTTTGTACATCTCTGATAGCCAAGTTCTGTATGATAAGTACTTCACATGGGTCACAATTCATTTTTCTTGGTCCCAGAAAGAAGAAAGGAACAGTTTAGACTTAGTGATATTTTCTTTAGTAGCTCATAGATCTAACAGTTTGCAGAGAATAGAGATGGAATTTTACAAGCACAGGAAATGCAGTGAACTTAAGTTAATACCCCATTCACGTCCACTTAGATGGTCGAGGGATACCACTCCAGCAACTGCCTATGCTACTGGAAAGCACGAATACAGAACATTTTCCATCACTGCAGAAAATTCTATTGGACAATACTTGGCAAAACAATTCCTCTTAAAGCCCCAAATATATGACAACCAGATTCTAGCTCTACAAATTCCTCTCTTCCCACCACTTTCTCCTTCATTCAGAAGTTCATGCCCTTCACCCTAAAGCCTAGGTTCTTTTCATCCCTTTTGACTCTTGATATTCTCCTGGTCCAAGAGACAAGGGACATCAAAAAAGGCAGTACAATGGTATGGTACCCTTCAACTCATAAGACTGGGAATTACTGGTTAACTAAGAAAAGCTTCCCAGTATCAGTATTTGAAAGAAATTATAGATATTTGAAAATATCATTAGTGTATGCATAGCAAATATACACTGGAATCACTGCCAGAAATGAGTGACAAATGGTGAGAAGAAAAAAATAAATTGGTGGTAAAAAGCCAAAAGGATTTTACTTTGAATTATGACCTGTGCTTCAACCAGAAAATATACTGATTATAATAAAACGCTGGGTAGGCTACCAGAAAAGTAATGAAACAAGCCTTATCCAAAAATTAAGATAGTCATGAACAGAGCCAACAAGCCTTGGAACTCCACCATACCACCTTTCATAAGAGCATCTGTTGTAAATAAGAAGCTGAAGTTAAGCATAAAGGTCTACAGAGGTTATTTTATAAAGACTGCCATAATTCCACAAAGAAAATGTAACTGAAACTCAACAAAAGCTGCATGTTCTAAATTATAAAATCAAGAGCAATTATTTCATCATTCACAACATTTCAGTAATAAAAGAAATTACCTCAATAACAGGTGCATCTTCTTGAAGCTCAGTTGTATGTGAGGCTAGTAAACCAATCACCCGAGCAACCTTGGCCCGTCTGTAAATGAAGAAAGAAAAGGCTCTGAAGACAAGATGTAGGGACCAAGGAAAACAACCCAAGTTAGATATACCACATAAATATGTGAACTAAAATGAGATAAAAGTAGAATGTGATAGAACATGCATACACATCCCCATGTATATGGCCCAGAGAAATGCCCCTCATAAACAGAGAGAGCAATGAACAGCAACACCATCTGCAATACTACAAGTAATAGTGACAACAACTGAACAAGTGTGCTTTAACAGGAAAAGGGAAAATAAAATATTTTAAAAGCCTCAACTGGGCCCCACGCCAGGGACTTGAAACAGACTGGAGAACAGGGCTGGCAGGATTAAAGATGGCAGAGTGAGGGGTGAGAAAGAGGTCTCTTCTGAAAACTACATAAAATACAAAAATATAGATAATACAACTAATCCTGAAAGAGCAACAGGAAAGAAGGCTGCACCAGACTGCCTACACCTGCAGAAAAGAACAGACCTCACAAAACAGGGCCCCAGCACTGCTCCCATATGACCACAGACACAGCTCCAGGGACTGAGCAATCCCACAGAGTAGAGATTCTGGGTGCTAGATGGCGCCACATACAAATATGAAATGTCAAAGGAACCTGGTTCAAACCAAAATCCCACCAACATCAAGAAAAGGGCCAAGTGAAACTAAACACATCAATTTTGCTGAAGGAGATTCCAAAATAAAAATAATAAACATGTTCATGGAGGTTCAGAAAAGTATTCAAGAATGCAGGGAACAATTCAGGACTGAGATTCAATCATTAAGGAATTCAATATCTGAAATGAAATATACAACACAGGATTTAAATCAGATTACATGTACTACAAGAGACAGTATATGGAATAGAAATTAGAGAAGAGGAATACAAAGAACCTGAGGCATGGAGAGAAAATGGATCTCTACGAAAAAAAGAATATTGAAAGAACTGTGAGAACAACCCAAACAGAAAAATATTCGCATTATAGGGTTAGCAGAAGAAAAAGAGAGAGAAGGGATAGAAAGCGTCTTTCAGGAGTTAATTGCAAAAAAACGCCAATGATCTGGGGAAGGACATAGTCTCAGAGGCCATGGAAGTCCACAGATCTCCCATCACAAGGGACCCAAGGAATGCAACAGCAAGACATATAATAATAAAAATGGCAAAGATCAAAGAAAAGGACAGAGTATTAAAAGCAGCCAGAGAGAGAAAAAAGATCACCTACAAAGGAAAACCCATCAAGCTATCACCAGACTTCTCAGCAGAAACCTTACAGGCCAGAAGGGAATGGCAAGATATATTAAATGCAATGAAACAGAGGGGCCTCAAAGCAGGAATACTATATGAAGCAAGATTATCATTTAAATTTGAAGGAGGGATTAAACAATTCCAAGAGAGGAAAACTTGAGGGAATTTACTTATCACAAACCATCTCTACAATATATTTTAAATGGACTGCTCTAGATGGAAGTATGCCTAAGGCTAAATAACTTTCACCAGAAAAAATAAAACCACAGCAAAAAAAGTAGACCAAACCAAATACTAAATAAATGCAAAATAAAATCAGCTATCCGCAAAATCAGTCAAGGGAAAAACAAAGAGTACCGAATAAAACACCTAGCATATAAAGACTGGAGGACAAAGAAAATGAAAGGGAAGGTAGAAAACGAGGGGAGAGAAATGAAGAATCATCAGACTGTGTTTACAATATGACAAAAAGTGAGTAAAGGTAGATGGTTAGATAGTAGAGAAGCTACCCTTGAACCTCTGGTAACTACAAATCCAAAGGCTGCAATGTAAATAACTACATATCTATCAAGAACCACCCTAAAAGTAAATGGACTGAATACACCAATCAAAAGACATAGAGTAATAGAATGGATAAAAAAGCAAGACCCATCTATTTGCTGCCTACAACAGACTCACTTCAAACCCAAAGGCATACAGAGACTAAAAGCAAAAGGATGGAAAAAGGATATTCCATGCAAACAAGAGGAAGAAGAAAGCAGGTGTTGCAGTACTTGTATCAGACAAAATAAACTTCAAAACAAAGAAAGTCACAAGACACAAAGACGGTCATTACATAACGATAAAGGGGGCAGTCCAACAAGAGGATATAGCCATTATAAATATATATGCAACAAAAACAGGAGCACCGACATATGTGAAACAAATACTAACAGAATTAAAGGGGGAAATAGAATGCAATGCAGTCATTTTAGGAGACTTCAACACACCACCCACTCCAACGGACAGATCAGCCAGACAGAACATAAGCAAAGACATAGAGGCACTAAACAACACACTAGAACAGATGGACCTAACAGACATCTACAAAACTCTACACCCAAAAGCAACAGCATACACATTCTTCTCAAGGGCACACGGAACATTTTCCAGAATAGACCACATACTAGGCCACAAAAAGAACCTCAGTACATTTAAAACTATTGAAATTCTACCAACCAACTTCTCAGATTACAAAGGTATAAAACTAGAAATAAATCTTAGAAAGAAAACAAAAACGCTCACAAATACATGGACACTTAACAACATCCTCCCAAATAATCAATGGATCAACGACCAAATTAAAACAGAAATTAAAGAATATATGGAGACTAATGACACCAACAACACAAAGCCACAACTTCAGTGGGGCGCAGCAAAGGCAGTTCTGAGAGTAAAGTATATTGCAATCCAGGCCTATTTAAAGAAGGAATAACAATCCCAAATGAACAGTCTAAAGACGCAATTACTGAAACTGGAAAAAGAAGAAAAGAGGCCCAAAGTCACCAGAAGGAGGGACATAATAAAGATCAGAGAAGAAATTAAAAAATTGAGAAGAATAAAACTATAGAAAAACATCAATGAAACCAAGAGCTGATAGATAAACTCCTAGCCAGACTTATTAAGAGAAAAAGAGAACCTACACACATAAACAGAATCAGAAATGAGAAAGGAAAAATAACGACGAACCCCACAGAAATACAAAGAATTATAAGACAATATTATGAGAACCTATATGCTAAAAAGCTGGAAAACCTAGAAGAAATAGACAACTTCTTAGAAAAATACAACCTTCCAAGACTGATCAAACAAGAAACAGAAAAACTAAACAGACCAATCACCAGCAATGAAATTGAATCGGTAATCAAAAAACTACCCAAGAACAAAACCCCTGGACCAGATGTATTCCCCTCTGAATTCTACCGGACATATACAGAAGAAATAAGACCCATTCTCCTTAAGGTTTTCCAAAAAAAAAAAACAAGAGGAGGGAATATTTCCAAACTCATTCTGTGAAGCCAGCATCACTCTAATACCAACACCAGGCAAAGACCTCACCAAAAAAGAAAATTACAGACCAATATCAATGATGAACATAGATGCAAAAATACTCAACAAAATATTAGCAAAACGAATTCAAAAATACATCAAGAGGATCATACACCATGATCAAGTGGGATTCAAGCCAGGGATGCAAGGATGGTACAACATTCGAAAATCCATCAACATCATGCACCACACCAACAAAAAGGAGAACAAAAAACCACATGATCATCTCCATAGATGCTGAAAAAACATTTGACAATATTCAGCATCCATTCATGATTAAAACTCTCAACAAAATGGGTATAGACGGCAAGGATCTCAACATCATAAAGGCCACATATGACAAACCCTCAGCTAACATCATACTTAATAGGAAGAACCTGAAAGCTTTTCATCTTAGATCAGGAACAAGACAGGGATTGCCACTCTCCCCCCTGTTATTCAACATAGTACTGGAGGTCCTAGCCACAGCAATCAGACAAAACAAAGACATACAAGGCATACAGACTGGTAAAGAAGAAGTCAAATTGTCACTATTTCCAGATGACATAATATTGTACATAAAAAACCCTAAGGACTCCATTCCAAAACTACGAGAACTAATATCTGAATGCTGCAAAGTTGCAGATTACAAAATTAACACACAGAAATCTGTTGCTTTCCTATACACTAACAATGAACTACCAGAAAGAGAAATCAGATAAACAATTCCATAAACAATTGCATCAAAAAGAATAAAATACCTAGGAATAAACCTAACGAAGGAAGTGAAAGACCTATACCCTGAAAACTACAAGACACTCCTAAGAGAAATTAAACAGGACACTAACATGGAAATGCATCCCATGCTCTTGGCTAGGAAGAATAAATATTGTCAAAATGGCTATACTACCTAAAGCAATCTACAGATTCAATGCAATCCATATCAAACTACCAACAGCTTTCTTCAATGAACAGGAACAAATCTAAAATTCATATGGAACCACAAAAGACCCCAAATAGCCAAAGCAATCCTGAGAAGGAGGAATAAAACAGGGAATTACGCTCCCTGACTTCAAGCTCTACTACAAAGCCACACTAATCAAGACAATTTGGTATTGGCACAAAAACAGACCCACAGACCAGTGGAACAGAATAGAAAATCCAAACATTAACCCAAACATATACAGTCAATTAGTATTTGATAAAGGAGGCTTGGATATACAATGGAGAGATGACAGCCTCTTCAGCAGCTGGTGTTGGAAAAACTGGATAGCTACATGTAAGAGAATGAAACTGGATTACTGTCTAACCCCATACACAAAAATAAACTCAAAATGAATCAAAGACCTGAATGTTCGTCATGAAACCATAAAACTCTTAGAAAAAATCATAGGCAAAAATCTCCTGGACATAACATGAGCAACTTCTTCATAAACATATCTCCCCGGGCAAGGGAAACAAAAGCAAAATAAACAAGTGGGACTATATCAAGCTTAAAAGCTTCTGTACAGCAAAGGACACCATCAGAACAAAAAGACATCCTACAGTATAGGAGAATATATTCATAAATGACGTATCCGATAAGGGGTTGACATCCAAAATATATAAAGAACTCACGCACCTCAACAAACAAAAAGCAAATAATCCAATTAAGAAATGGGCAGAGGACATGAATGGACACTTCTCCAAAGAAGAAATTCAGATGGCTAACAGGCACATGAAAAGATGCTCCACATCACTAATCATCAGAGAAATGCAGATTAAAACCACAACGAGTTATCACCTCACACCAGTGAGGATGGCCAACATCCAAAACACAAACAACAACAAACGTCAGAGAGGATGTGGAGAAAGGGGAACCCTGCTACACTGCTGGTGGGAATGCAAATTAGTTCAACCATTGTGGAAATCAGTAGGGAGATTCCTCAAAAAACTCAAAATAGAAATACCATTTGACCCAGGAATCCCACTTCTAGGAATTTACCCTAAGAATGCAGCAGACCAGTTTGAAAAAGACAGATGCATCCCTACGTTTATCGCAGCACTATTTACAATAGCCAAGAAATGGAAGCAACCTAAGTGTCCATCAGTAGATGAATGGATAAAGAAGATGTGGAACATATACACAATGGAATATTATTCAGCCATAAGAGGAAAACAAATCCTACCATTTGCAACAACATGGACGGAGCTAGAGGGTATTATGCTCAGTGAAATAAGCCAAGCGGAAAAAGACAAGTATCAAATGATTTCACTCATCTGTGGAGCATAAGAGCAAAGAAAAAAACTGAAAGAACAAAACAGCCGCAGACTCACAGAACCCAAGAATGGACTAAGAGTCACCAAAGGGAACGGGACTAGGGAGGATGGGTTTCGAGAAGGGAGGGATAAGGAGGAATAAGGGGCATTACGATAAGCACACATAATGTTGGGGGGTGTATGGAGAGGGCTGTACAACTCAGAGAAGACAAGTAGTGATTCTATAGCATCTTACTATGCTGATGGACTGTAATGTGGTAGGTGGGGGGTACCTGATGAAGTGGGGAGTTTAGTAACCATAATGTTGCACATGTAATTGTAGATTAATGATACCAAAATAAAAATAATTAAAAAAATTTTTAAGTATTCATCAAAATTTAAAACTTTTTTTTAATTGAAGTATAGTTGATATACCATCTTATACTGGTTTCAAGTACACCACACAGTGGTTCAACATTATTAAATCCTCACCCCCACTAGTGCAGTTACTATCTGTCAACATAGGAAGATGTTACAGAATCACTGCAATATTCCCCACGCTGTATTACCATCCCTGTAGCGAACTTATATTATGATTGAGAATTTTTGTGCCCTTTTATCCCTCTCACCCTACCCATCCCAACCCTTCCCCCATGGTAACCACCAGTCCCTTCTCAGTGTTAGTGAGTCTAATGTTGTAATGTTCCTTCTGTTTTGCTTTATTTTTATAATCCACAAATAAGTGAAATCATATGGTATTTGTCTTTCTCCACCTGGCTTTTTTTCTAATTAAGGTAGCATTGATATACAATCTTATGAAAGTTTCACATGAGCAACATTATGGTTTCAACATTCACCCATTTTATTAAGTCCCCCACACACACCCCATTGCAATCACTGTCCTTCAGCATAATAAGATACTATAGAATCATTACTTGTCTTATCTGTACTGCCTTCCCGTGACCTACCGATATTGTGAGTGCCAATCATAATGCTCCTTAATCCCTTTCTCTCTCCCTCACTACCACCTACCCACCCACCCTCCCGCACCCCTCCCCTTTAGTAACCACCGTCCCTTCTTGGAGACTGTGAGTCTCCTGCTGTTTTGTTCCTTCAGTTTTCATTTGTTGTTATACTCCAAAAATGAGTAAGGTCATTTGGTACTTGTCTTTCTCGCCCTGGCTTATTTCACTGAGCATAATACGCTCCAGCTCTGTGCATGTTGTTAGAAATGGTAGAATTTCTTTTCTTTTTATCGCTGAATAATATTCCATTGTGTATATGTACCACTTCTTTATCCATTCACCTACTGATGGACACTTAGGTTGCTTCCATATCTTGACTATTGCAAATAATGGAGCAATTAACAGGTGCATTCATCTTTTCAAATCAGAGATTTTGTTTTCTTCAGGCAAATTACCGGAAGTGGAATTACCGGGTAATATGGTAAAATTTAAAGCTTTTATACCTCAAAGGACACCATCTACACAGTATAAAGGTGACGGGAATTATTTGAAAATAACATTCTGATAAGGGATTAACATCAAGAATGGGAAAAATCATTTGTAAATCATATCTGATAAGAGGTTAATATCCAGAAGATATGAAGAATGCCTACCAACCAATAACATTAAACAACCCAATTAGAAAATCGTCATAGGACTTGGAAACACATTTCTCCAAAACAAATGACCAATAAACACATGAAAAGTACTAGTCATTAGTGAAATGAAAATCAAAACCACAATGGCATTCCATTTCACACCAAGATAGGTACTATAAAAAAAAAAATGAAAAGTGTTGAACAGGCTTTGGAAACATTGGAACCCTTGTGCATTGCTATTGGAAAACAATATCATAGTTCCTCAAGAAGTCAGAACATAGGATTGAAACAATACAGCAACTCCACTCCTAGATGTATAAATAAACAAATTGAAAGCAGGGACTCGAACAGACGGTTGTACACAAATGTTCCTAGAAGCATTATTTGCAATAGTCAAAGGTGGAAGCAACCCAAGTGTCCAGCAACAGATGGAAAAACAAACCAAATGTGATATATACACACAACAAAATATTATTCAGCCCTAAAAAGGAGTGACATTCAGATACACGCTACAACATGGAGAAACTCTGAAAACATTAAGTAAAATAAGCCAGACTCAAAAGTACAAACATTAGATCATCGCACTTGTATTAGGTACCTACATTATGCCAATTCATAGACCAAAAGTAAAATAGAGGTTACCAGGGCTGGGAGAAGGGGGAATCGGGAGTTACTATTTGATGGGTAAAAGCTTCTCTTTGGGATGATGAAAAAGTTCTGGAAATTGATAGTGGGTGATGGTCGCACAGCACTGAGAATATTATACTTAATGCCACTGAATTGTACACTCAAAAGTGGCTAAAATAGTAAAATTTTATGTTATGTGTATTTCACCACAATTAAGACAATTTTTCAATTAAAATATTATGCATTTTATATGTGTATAACATATACCTCTCAGTAAAGCTGACTGGCAAACATGATAAAACTTTATATGTGACATTGATTCAAGACGGCAGTGTGAGAGGTGAGACAGAGAACGCCTCCCAAAACCACCCACAGTATGAAAATAAAGTTAATACAACTAATCCTAAAACAGCAACAGGAAAGAAGGTTGCACCAGACTGTATACACCTGGAGAACACAGGAGAGCTCACGAAACAGGATAACGTACCAAAGCCTTGATCCAGTGGGACCCGAGCTATTCCCCACCCCAACTCACCAGCGGGAGGAAGAGAAACGGAGCAGGGAGCAGGTGGAAGCCTAAGACCGCTGAACACCCAGCCATGGAGATATGCTTTGGAGGACCAACCTACATTACATGGTGCTCTGGACGTTGCGGGGGTTGGGAAACTGGGACAGACGTAGTGCTTGAGAGACTTAGATTCTGGCCATTTGTGGAGGACGGAGATCCACATCCAATCGCTCCGGGAAAAAAAGAAAGGCGGGCAGTCTGAGAGACTTCCTAGCAATGAGAGGGCTGCTGAAGGGGCGGGGATTGCACAGAGCTTGCTGCACGAGAGAAGGGATAAGTGGACAATGATGTCTGGGTGTGCTCTGCCCAGCAGGTTGGGAACTTTGAGGAGCTTCAGACGCTCCATACCCTTGGCTGGCCACTCAGCTCCGAGGCCCCCAACTGTGATACACAGGCTGCTGTTGCTTCCTCCTGATATTCCGGCACCGGCTCGCAAACCGGCAGTCACTGCGCTGGTGTCAGGCCAGAGAGAGGGAGGCCCTGCCTACAACAGCTACAGAAGCAAAGCACAAAGGCTTACACCTGTGTGCTCAGCCGACTAGCTCTGACACTGGATTCAGGCACTGCAGACAGGAAGCAGGAAACAGCTCTTTCCTCCCACCAGGCACCAGTGCCACTCCCCTGCTACCCTCAACCACACTCCAGGGGCAGAGAGGCTCCAGGGCCTAGAGTTTCTGGGCACTAGACGGCACCACATAGAAATATGAAATGTCAAAGGAACCTGGTTCAGACCAAAATCTCACAAACACCAGAAAAAGTGCCAAATGAGACTGAACTCACCAATCTTCCAAAAAGAGTTCAAAATAAAAATCATACAGGTTCATGGAGGTACAGAAAAATATTCAAGAACTCAGGAATGAATTTAAGATGGAGATTCAATCATTATGAAATTTCCATATCTGAAATGAAAAATACAATGGAGGGATTTAAAAGCAGATGAGATGTAGTAGAAAAGATGGTAAAAGGGATAAAAATTAGAGAAGAGGTATACAAAGAAGCTGAGCACAGAGAGAAAAAAGAACCTCTAAGAATGAAAGAATATTGAGAGAACTGTGTGACCAATCCAAACAGAACAATATTGGCATTATAGGGGTAACAGAAGAAGAGAGAGAAAAAGGGATAAAAAGTGTCATTGAGGAGGTAATTGCTGAAAACTTCCCCAGTCTGGGGAAGGAAATGGTCTCTAAAGCCATGGAGGTACACAGATCTCCTAGCACAAGGGAACCAAGGAAGACAACATCAAGACATATAATAATTAAAATGGCAAAGATCAAGGATAAAGACAGACTTTTAAAAGCAGCTAGAGAGAGAAAAAGATCACATACAAAGGAATACCCATCAGGCTATCATCAGATTTCTCAAAAGAAACCTTACAGGCCAGAAGGGAGTGGCATGATGTATTTAATGCAATGAAGCAGAAGGGCCTCGAACCAAGAATACTCTACCCAGCAAGGTTATCATTTATATTTGAAGGAGGAATTAAACAATTTTCAGATAAGCAAAAGCTAAGAGAATTTACCTCCCACAAACCACCTCTACAGTGCATTTTGGAGGGACTACTATAGATGGAAGTATTCCTAAGGCAAAAGAGATGTAACCCAAGGCCAAGACAACGAGTACAGAACATGATTCATAACATACAAAGAATGGAGGAGGAAGAAAAAGGAGGAAAAAAAAAGAAGCTTTAAGTTGTGTTTCTAACAGCATATAAAGTGAGTTAAATTAGACTGTTAGATAATAAGGGAATTACCCTTGAACTTTTGGTAACCACGTATCTAAAACCTGCAATGGCAATAAGTACATACCTATTGATAATCACCCTAAATGTAAATGGTCTGAATACATCAATCAACAGACACAGAGTCCCTGAATGGATAAAAAAAAACAATACCCATCTATATGCTGCCTACAAGAGACGCACTTCAAACCAAAAGACATACACAGACTGAAAGTAAAGGGATGGAAAAAGTATTTCATGCAACTAACAGTGAGAAAAAAGCAGGTGTTGCAGTACTTGTATCAGACAAAATAGACTTCAAAACAAAGAAAGTCACAAGAGATAAAGAAGGACATTACATAATGATAAAAGGGTCAGTCCAACAAGAGGATATAACTATTATAATTATCTATGCACCCAACACAGTATCACCTACATGTGTGAAACAAATACTAACAGAAGTAAAGGGGTAAATAGACTGCAATGCATTCATTTGGGGAGACTTCAACACACCACTCACTGCAAAGAACAGATCAACCAGACAGAAAATAAATAAAGAGACAGAGGTGGCACTAAACAACATATTAGAACAGATGGACCTAACGGACATCTACAGAACACTCAATCCAAAAGCAACAGGATATACATTCTTCTCAAGTGCACATGGAACACTTTGAAGAATAGATCATATACTAGGCCACAAAAAGAAGCTGAGTAAATTCAAAAAGATTGAAATTGTACCAACGAGCTTCTCAGATCACAAGGGTATGAAACTACAAATAAATTACACAAAGAAAACAGAAAGGCTACAAACACATGGAGGTGTAATAACATACTCCTAAATAATCAATGGATCAATGATGAAATAAAAACAGAGATCAAGCAATATATGGAGACAAATGACAAAAATAATTCAACACTGCAAAATCTGTGGGACCCAGCAAAGGCCATGCTAAGAGGGAAATACTGCAATACAGGCCTGCCTCAGGAAAGAAGAACATTCCTAAATGAATAGTCTGAACTCACAATTAATGAACCTAGAAGAGGAAGAACGAATAAGGCCCAAAGTTAGTAGAAGGAGGAACATAATAAAGATTGAAGCAGAAGTAAATAAAATTGCAGAGAATAAAACAATAGAAAGAATCAATGAAAGGAGGAGCTGGATCTTCGAGAAAATAAACAAAATAGATAAACCCTTAGCCAGACTTATCAAGAAAAAGAGAGAGTCTACACACATGAACAGAATGAGAAATGAGAAAGGAAAAATCACTACTGACACCACAGAAATACAAAGAATTATGAGACAATACTATGAAAAAGTATATGGTAACAAACTGGATAACCTAGAAGAAATGGCCAGCTTTCTAGAAAAACACACCCTTCCAAGGCTCACCCAGAAAGAAACAGAAACTCTGAATAGACAAATTACCAGCAAGGAAATTGAATTGTAATCAAAAAACTACCTAAGAACAAAACCCCTGGACTAGATGGTTTTATTGCTGAATCTTATCAAACATTTAGTGAAGACCTAATACACATCCTCCTTAAAGTTTTCCAAAAAGTGGAAGAGGAGGGAATACTTCCAAACTCATTCTACGAGACCAACATCACTCTAATACCAAAACCAGGCAAAGACACCACAAAAAAATTAAATTACTGACCAATATCCCTGATGAACATAGATACAAAAATACTCAACAAAATATTAGCAAACCGAATTCAAAAATACATCAAAAAGATCATCCATCATGATCAAGTGGGATTCATCCCAGGGATGCAAGGATGGCACAACATTCGAAAATCCATCAACATCATCCACTACATCAACAAAAAGGACAAAAACCACATGATGTCCATAGATGCTGAAAAAGCATTTGACAAAATTCAACATCCATTCATGATAAAAACTCTTTAACAAAATGGGTATAGAGGGCAAGAACCTCAACATAATAAAGGCCATATATGACAAACCCACAGCCAACGTTATACTTAACAGCAAGAAGCTGAAAGCTTTTCCATTAAGATCGGGAACAAGACAAGGATGCCCACTCTCCCCACTTTTATTCAACATAGTTCTGGAAGTCCTAGCCACCGCAATCAGACAACACAAAGAAATACAAGGCATCCAGATTGGTAAGGAAGAAGTCAAACTGTCCCTGTTGGCAGATGACATGATAGTGTACATTACAAACCTGAAAGAATCCACTCCAAAACTACTAAATCTAATATCTGAACTCAGCAAAGTTGCGGGATACAAAACTAAAACACAGAAATCTATTGCATTCCTATACACTAACAGTGAACTAGCAGAAAGAGACATCAGGAAAACAATTAGATTCACGATCGCATCAAAAAGAATAAAATACCTAGGAATAAACCTAACCAAGGAAGTTAAAGACTTACACTCTGAAAACTACAAGACACTCTTAAGAGAAATTAAAGAGGACACTAATAAATGGAAATTCGTCCCATGCTCTTGGCTAGGAAGAATTAACATTGTCAAAATGGCCATCCTGTCTAAAGCAATCTACAGATTCAATGCAGTCCCTATCAAAATACCAACAGCATTCTTCAGTGAACTAGAGCAAATAGTTCTAAAATTCATATGGAATGACAGAAGACCCCAAATAGCCACAGCTATCCTGAGAAGGAAGAATAAAACAGGGGGAATTACGCTCCCTGACTTCAAGCTCTACTACAAAGCCACAGTAATCAAGACAATTTGGTACTGGCACAAGAACAGACCCATAGACCAGTGGAACAGAACAGAGAGCCCAGATATAAACCCAAGCATATATGGTCAACTAATATACGATAAAGGTGCCATGTATATACAATGGGGAAATGACAGCATCTTCAACAGACGGTGTTGGCAAAACTGAACAGCTACATGTAAGAGAATGAAACTGGATTACTGTCTAACCCATACACAAAACTAAACTCAAAATGGATCAAAGACATGAATGTAAGTCATGAAACCATAAAACTCTTAGAAAAAATATAGGCAATAATCTCTTGGACATAAACATGAGCAACTTCTTCATGAATATATCTCCCCAGGCAAAGGAAACAAAAGAAAAAATGAACAAGTGGGACTATATCAAACAATAAAGCTTCTGTAAAGCAAAGGACACCATCAGTAGAACAAAAAGACATGCTACGGTATGGGAGAATATATTCATAAATGACATATCTGATAAGGGGTTGACATCCAAAATATAGAGAGCTCACGCACCCCAACAAACAAAAAGCAAATAAGCCAATTAAAAAATGGGCAGAGGACATGAACAGACACTTCTCCAAAGAAGAAATTCAGATGGCCAACAGGCACATGTAAGGATGCTCCACATCGCTAATTATCAGAGAAATGCAAATTAAAACCATAATGAGATATCACCTCACACCAGTTAGGATGGCCACCATCCAAAAGACAAACAACAAATGTTGGCAAGGATGTGGAGAAAGGGGAACCGTCCTGCACTGCTGGTGGGAATGTAAATTAGTTCAACCATTGTGGAAAGCAGTATGGAGGTTCCTCAGAAAACTAAAAATAGAAATACCATTTGACCCAGGAATTCCACTCCTAGGAATTTATGCTAAGAGGGCAGTTTCCCAGTCTCTAAAAGACATATGCACCTGTAAATTTATTACAGCACTATTTACAATAGCCAAGAAATGGAAGCAACCTAAATGTCCATCAGTAGATGAATGTATTAAGAAGATGTAGTACATATACACAATGGAGTATTATTCAGCAATAAGAAGAAATCAAATCCTACCATTTACAACAACCTGGATGGAGCTAGAGGGTATTATGCTCAGTGAAATAAGCCAGGCGGAGAAAGACAAGTATCAAATGATTTCACTCATCTGTGGAGCATAAGAACAAAGCAAAAACTGAAGCAACAGAACATCAGCAGACTCACAGAGCCCAAGAATGGACTAAAAGTTGCCAAAGGGAAAGGGACTTGGGGGGGGTGCGAAGGGAGGGAGAAGGGAAATAAGGGGTATTACGATTAGCACACATAATGTAGCAGGGTGGCACGGGGAAGGCAGTATAGCACAGAGAAGACAAGTAGTGATTCTATAGCATCTTACTATGCTCATGGACAGTGACTGTAATGGTTGGGGTATGTGGAGGGAACTTGATAATGGGGGGAATCTAGTAACCATAATGTTCCTCATGTAACTGTATATTAATGACACCAAAATTAAAAAATAAAATAAAAACTTTATATTTATCCACTGATGAAAGTTCTAACAAAAGGGCATTATTACACACTTTGACTGTAAATGAACACAATGTTTCTAAAAAGCATCTTAGAGATTTGTCACAAGTCACAATAATATTTATTGCCTTCTACCCATTCATTCTATGAATCTACCCCAAACAAAAAAGAGGCACCAAGACTTAAGCACAAGAACATTCATAAATATATTGTTTACATTATCACAGTGCTATCCTAAAATAGGGAACATTGTAAAGAAAATGATCAGACATTCACAGCATACAGAAAAGGGCATACCTTAAAAAACACCTTGGATAAATATTAACATAGAAAAATACATAACATGTTATAAGCATAAGAGAAACATAAAACCACTTCATGTTTTTCTATTTTGTTTTACTAAAGCCAAGGAATTAACATATCTATTTCAACAGTGATTATCTCCCAGCTACATTATGGACCATCACCCACATGTTATCAAGGTCTATGACCTCAGTGAGAGAAGCTCCCCTGGAAGAAGTGGAGTTTGAAAAGAGAAAGAAAAAAGACTCCAAGCAAAGGACTTGTCTCCTTACTATTTATGATTTTCTCAAATCAAAACTCTTAAACTTGAACTACAATCTTAAAAAAAAAACAAAGGAAAAATAGTACTTGGAAAGGATTAAAGTATCTATTTTTTAATGTCAGCAGGGGGCACTCCAAGGATATATTTTAAGTTTTGGCTGTTGTGTTAGATTTTGTTGGTTTTCTCTTTAGTGAGCATACCACAAACCTTCTCAAAGTTTTACATGCTCATAATTACCTAAAACTCCTATTTTGTAATGCCAGATTTTACTCTGGGAGGGTAACATTATTAGACGCCTAAGAATAATTGTACAAAAAAGCATTTTATGAACACCCGTTTGCCCCATATTTGCCAACATGCAATAATTACTATCTTACCACTACCACATTCCACACAACCCCTTCACCTTCATGTTTTCAAGTACTGCTCTTAACAATAACATAAGATAAGCAGGAGTGATACCAATTTCGAGTTCCACACCACCAACATATACTAAGCATCCAAAACAAACCAGGGACTGTGCAAGGTATTTCATATTATCTCATTCAAAATTTAATTATTACCAAAAATCTGCAAAGTAGATACACTATTCCCATTTTATAGATGAGGAAGCTGAGGTTTGGCAGTTAAAGCAATTTACCCAAGGGGCAGATCTGTGATCCGCACTGGTCTATGTGAATCTGAAGCCTACGCAATTTCATCATCTGGCCAAGTCTCATCGGCAGCTGAAGCCCAGTCCCTAACACTTTATCTGATGTGTTTTTCACCATGGCACACTGCCTCCATGGTAAGTACAAACCTTCCATCAGGAGCTCACAGATCATGGTCCCATTAGATTTTAAATAACGTCAGAAGGACGCTGTGCACTACAGAAGGAAAAGCTGTAGTGGTGAGGGAAAACTTCAGAAACATAGCTAGATTAAAACACAGGGAGCCAAGTGTAAGGCATTTGAGAAAAGAATACTCAAAAAAGTAACAGTTGATACAGGTTTCAGATGTAGTTTATATAATCCTAAAATTACATTTATATTATAATAAGGACACTTTTGAAATCTTTTAAAATTTACAGTTGGGATATCTACAGTAATTGCCTGTGAGTCAGAGTCATCATTACTTCCGAGTATTTTCTGATAAATACTTATGACTATGTGCTTCTGATAAATATGTTTTAACTACTTAGTAAAATAATAAACAATGATTCATTAAAGTATGAATGTTACTTACATATCCCAGTTTGGAGCTATTCGTAAATGCTGGATTAGCAATTGGAACTAGAATAAAAAATTAAGATGTACATTTTATTCATGAGACAACAGGAAAAGTGAGCACTAAATTAACAAATCAGACCTATATACAACTGAAATGTGAATCCTGCACAAAGGATGTAATTATTCACAAAGATGCAAAAGAATCTTCTGAATAAGGTAAAAGTGAAAACTAAGACCAGGAACTTCCAGTTCTCCTACTCAGTTGTTTGCCCTAAATGTGCCCTCATCATCACACAAACATAAATCAAGTACCAAATACTATTACAGAGGCAAATGAACTTAAATTTTTTTAAGCCAGTTGCCAGTGAGGACTCATGATGGAAAATGCCCAAGCCCTCCGTAACTCCTCTCTGAGGATGCCTTCAAAACCTCTCCCAAATTCCCATGGTTTTACCAACAAATGAAGACAGTACAAGAAATATCATCAGGAGAAAAAGAAAAACAAATGTCTCGGAAATAAAAATCTCTCTTCAGTGTCACATCAGAAACCTTGGCATTCACCTGGTCAACCCCATAAGGGAGCCCCTACTCCCACAAGAGCAGCTCACCCTTGTAACTGATGAAGAGGTCCCTGTCCAATGATTTCAGAGATGAAACACATCTATAATTATTACAAGTTAACATAAAATGCAAACCAGACTATTACAAAAGAAGGTCAAAATCACTGTCTGTTCAACTGCTTTTGGACCTAAGGATTAAAAAAAGGATAATTCTGGCAAACCTATTGTCTTGATAAATCATTTTTTCCCATTGTAATCATATTAGTATTTCAGCACTTGTTTTAATCTCTACAGAAATAAAAGAGTTATGTGCAGAAGGCATGCTACAAGGACCATGAAAAGAGTCTACTTTACAGGTTAGCTACCTACCAGGGGGGAATGGAGGAGCCTGGTGGCCACCTCCCTGTGAGCGGCCACCACGCACAAATAGCACAAGAGATTCAGCTTAGCTCGGGAGGCCCCCATGCTCCTCTCAGTGGAGTCGATCTGTGAGCACACTTGTTGCAAAAAGTCATTCCAATCTTGGTCTTTTATAAATACTAATTTATCCACTGAGGAGGAAAGACAGTATTAGAGGTGGGTGTCATGTGAGAAACAATTGCTGAAAACATTACAAGAGAATTAAAATTGAATACAGAATTCAACAGCTAAGATGAGGACAAAGAAAATACTAACAACACAGTCAAAACCAAAACTCCTCCAAAGACGACACTACTTTCATTTACTCTTCTATACTCATTTCTTTTTCTGCCCAGAGACTTTTTAAAGAGACTTTTTAACTATGTCAATGGAAAATTATGCTAAAAAAAGGAGACAGATGCTTAATGAATTATCCTGCAACCAATAATATAACAAAATGCTAAGTTAAATACAATTATGTTATGAAAAATCAAGATAGTCTTTGATTTTTTTCCCAAAGTACTGGAAAAGACAAAAATTTTAAAGTTGTTCAAGAAGTTCCAATGATACTACTGTTCGATAAAACCAGGTTAATATAATGGCTGAAATCATCTAGAAGTACCACTTCCAAATCCCTATAGAAACAAACGACAAAAACTGGAAAATGAGATGCCTTCTAAAATTAACATAGCTTCTGTTAATCTCCATCTTTAAACAAAATAAGGTGTAATAATAATTTCCTAAAATAACCTCAAAGTAAAGGTGAAAAGGGAAGGAATATTACTTTTGAGGTAATAATCTTCTAGCTTTGCATAAACAGTGGTTCTACTTGACAGTTTATTTCATTTTGAACATATTTTACTGTGAATTTACTTTGATTTTATTTCAAATAACAGATTGTACTCTACCTGTGAAATAATTTTTTCAGATCTATCTTAAATTAAAATATAACTTAACAAACAAAATACATCAAAAGTTAGGTATTAAAAAATTTCTGAAGTTCACCCTAAATAAGACTTTCCACATGGAGAAAGAAAACATAAAAATATTTTAAGTTTCTCCATTCACATTCCATCCCCAAAAAGTGAACCTCCTGACCCCATTCTCAACTGCCCTGCTCCCTCACACAGAATCTTGATTCTTCACTGTGGCGTCCAGCCCGCTACACCCACAAGGGTTGGAAATATCGGAAACTCAACTGGTTCTACAAGGGGAAGGGCAGGAGAATGGCCGACCCACTCCACAGGAAAACTCAGCAAGCTTTATAGGAACTTTCCCACCCACAAGAGTACAGGGGCAGCTCAGAGGCAGCTAAGTAAGGTCAAAGGCTGACACAAATGGATTACAGGTTGTTTATAATTTACAGAACCCTGCCCCAAATATAGTCAATTGGCAAAAAAAAAGAAAAAAATAGAAATTTAGCTATTTATAAATAATATATTCCATTTGCTATTAAGTTTCATATTTGTATCTGTCTGCCAAGAGTACATTTGTTTGATAAGCCCTTTAGGGTCCTACCTGAATGTGCTGGTAGATGCAATATTCTTGGATCAAATTTAGTTGGTGGTTGTTTTATTATCTGTGGTTAGAAAAACAAATATAAAAAAAAGCCTTTGATTCTCCTTTTAAGACAGCTATCTCAATATATCCCCTATATCAGATTTATAATCAATGAGGACAGAAAAGAATGCTGTAAAATTTTTTTACCAAAAAGAGTAAGAATTCAACAGAGCCCTTTCAGATTAAAATATACAAATATAAACTATAATTTATAAAAATTAATATTTCAATTGCTATCTGCAATAAAATAAATATTCATGGGAAAGAGTCACCCTACCTTGGCTTACTCTCAAGCTAATTTACCTCTGGGTTAAAAACCTGGTCACTCAACACGTATTTATCAAATGCCTGCCAGGTGAGGCACTATGTTTAAGTGCTAAGGGGGACAGGAAGACATAAAAGACATGATCCTACTGTCAAGGAGCTGATACTCTGGGAAGATAAAACAAACATTTGTTAAACAATATTTTTCATTTAACAACACAAAACAGGCAGGACGTAATTGCAGAAAAAACATTTCACAGAAATTTTTCTAAAAAATGAGAGAATGCAACAACAGTAGGTTGATGTGGTCAGGACAGGGTTCACAGAAGAGCTAGAAGGTGGGCTGAGGCACTGAAGAATAGTCAGGACGTGGTGGTTGACTTAGAGAAGGCACCATTCCAGGAAGCCTGTCAACAGCATGAGTAGGAAAGTATGTGATTTTTTTTTGAGCAAAGTAAACATGTAGTCGGATCCATAAGTTTGGAACATCTTGAGATTTTTATTAAACAACTCAACCATCATTTCTATGTCTAACTTATCCAAAACCTCTCTACAGAGCAATCTTTAAAGTCTTTGCTGGTAATGTTCTTGCAAAGATGCATAACCACATCCTAACCATGAGAAACCTTAGACAAAAGCAAATTGAGGGACATCCTACAAAACTCCTGACCAGTACTCTTTAAAGTGTCAACGTCACAGAAGAGAGGAGCCTGGGAAATTACCAGTCAGTCATGATAAACAAGGACAGGTGGTAGGAGAGTAAGTAGGCATAACAACAAACATGGGATCCTGTAATAGAAAAAGGACATCAGGGGCAGAACTGGTAAAATTCACACAGGTTTGGTAGTTTAGTTCATAGCACCACACCACAGGGAAACCACAGTTAATTCCGTGGTGTCACTAACCAAACTACGGTCCTGTGGATGCTAACATTAGGAGGAGCTATGTAAAATGTATACAGAAACTCTACAATTTTTTAACCATTTCTATAAGTCTAAAATTAGACGAAAATTAAATGTTAAAAAATATTTCTACTCAGGTTTCCAAAAAATAATTAAAACTGGTTATAAGAAGAAATAAGGAAATGGAGAGAGAATATGATCAAAAGATATCACAAATTGTTGCAGAAGGTCCACTGAGAACATGCCCCATTATGTGTTAAATTTGGCACAACACACAGTTACTGTGCAAGACATCTGAATTCATAAATTACCTCCATTATGAAGAATAGTTGGGTAATCTATATTAAATATTGTCTACCTAGTAAATAAATATGCACCCAAGAACCCATTTGCTCTGAACTATAGGAATATTGCCTAATGAGATGAAAAGAAGCCATCTTAAATTTTAAAAAGACATTAAAAAAGAAGAAAATTGAAAAGGATAAAAGACCTGAATGTAAGTCATGAAACCATAAAACTCTTAAAAAGAAAACACAGGCTAAACTCTCTTGAATATAAACATGAGCAACTTTTTCATAAACATATCCCCCCAGGCAAGGGAAACAAAAGCAAAAACGAACAGGTGGGACTATATCAAACTACAAAGCTTCTGTACCGAGGGATAAAAGATGACGGCATGAGAGGTGAGACACAGGCTTCCTCTTAAAACCACATATAATACGAAAATATATTTAATACAACTAATCCTGAGAGAGCAACAAGGAAAGAGGACTGCGCCACACTGCATACACCTGGAGAAAACAGAAGACCTCACAGAACAGCATAACTACCAAAGCTGTGGCCCAGCGGGACGCAAGCCCTTCCCCCACACCAGCTCGCAGGTGGGAGGAAGAGAAACGGAGCAGGGAGGGAGTGCAGGCCTGGGACTGCTGAATACCTAACTCCGGAGATCTGCTCTGGGAACACAAACCTACATTTCATGGTGCTTGCATGATACTCTCGTGATTCCGGGTTGGAAAGTTAAGACAGGCAGAATTCCATATCCAGCTGCTCTGGGACAAAAGAAAGTCTGAGAGACTTCCTAACAAGGAAGCCCTTAGCAAGAGGGCTGCTAAAGGGGCAAGGGCTGCACAGAGCTTACTGCTCAGGAGAGAGGACAGGTAGACAAAATTCTCCGGGTAAACTTTGCCCAGCAGGTTGAGAGCTTTGCCACATAGACTCTCATATTTAAGGAGGAAAAAGAAATCTTCCTCCTTAGATGATCTTCAGGTGCTCCAGCTCCCTGACTGGCTACACAGCTCCAAGGAGCCCCTTCGTGATATGCAGCCTAATGCGCCTTTCTCCTGGCCAGCTCGACCTGCGTCGCAAACTGACAAGCCCTACACTGGCGTTAGCCCAGCCACAGGGAAGATATGTCTACAGCAACTACAAACGCAAAGCATAGAGGCTTATACCTGTGTGCTCAGCCCACTGGTTCAGGCAGTGAGACAGGCATAGCAGCCTGGAAGCCGGAAACAGCTCTTTCCTCCCTGCAGAACCAATACCACTCCCCTGCAACCCCAAACATTGCTTCAGGGGCTGAGAAGCTCGAGGGAGTAGAGCTTCTGGGCACTAAAGGGTGTCATATACAATAGGAAATGCCAAAAGAACCTGGTTCAGAGTAAAATTATAAATACAACTGGTGAGAAACATTTAAATGACATTGACCTCATGACCCTTCCTTAAAGGGAGTTCAAAATACAAATCATTAACATGCTCATGGAGGCACGGAAAATATTCAGGAGCTCAGGAATGAAATCCGGTCACAGATCCAATAGTTGAAGAGCACAATGGAGGGTATTAAAAGCAGACTGAATACGGTGGAGGAGATGATAAATGAAATAGAAACTAGAGAAAAGGAATACAAAGAAGCAGAGGCACAGAGAGAAAAGAGGATCTCTAAGAATGAAAGAATATTGAGAGAACTGTGTGACAAACGCAAACGGAACAAAATTCACAATATAGGGGCACCAGAAGAAGAACAGAGAGAAAAAAGGGACACAAACTGTCTTTGAGGAAGTAACTGCTGAAAACTTCCCATTCTGGGGAAGGAGATAGTCTCTCAGGCCATGGAGATGCACAGATCTCCCAACCCAAGGGACCCAAAGAAGACAACACTAAGACATATAGTAAGTAAAATGGCAAATATCAACGATAAGGACAGATTATTAAAAGCAGCCAGAGAGAGAAATGAGATCACATACAAAGGACAGCCCACCAAACTATCATCAGACTTCTCAACAGAAACCTTACAGGCCAGAAGGGAGTGGCATGATGTATTTAATGCAATGGAGCAGAAAGGCCTTGAACCAAGAATACTTTATCTGGCAAGATTATCATTTAAATTTGAAGGAGGGATTAAACAATTTCCAGATAAGCAAAAGCTAAGAGAATTTACCTCCCACAAACCACCTCTACAGTGTATTTTGGAGGGACTGCTATAGATAGAACTGTTCCTCAGGTATAATACCTGTCACCAGAGGTAATAAAACCACAGTAAAGAAAGTAGAACACCTAATTACTAAGCAAATGCAAAATTAAATAAACTATCCCCAAAGTCAATCAAGGGATAGACAAAGAGTATAGAATATGATACCTAATATATAAAGAATGGAGGACGAAGAAAAAGGAGAAAGAAAAAAAAAAGAACCCTTAGGTTGTTTGCAATAGCATACTGAGTGAGTTAAGTTAGACTCTTAGACAGTAAGAAAGTTAAAGTTAACCTTGAACCTTTGGTAACCATGAATCTAAAGCCTGCAAAGCCAAAAAGTACATACCTATCCATAATCACCCTAAATGTAAATGGACTAAATGCACAAATCAAAAGACATAGAGTCACTGAATGGATAAAAAAAAAGACCCATCAATATGCTGCCTCCAAGAGACTCACTTCAAACCCAAAGACATACACAGACTGAAAGTGAAGGGATGGAAAAAGATATTTCATGCAACTAATAGGGAGACAAAAGCAGGAGTTGCAGTACTTGTATCAGACAAAATAGACTTCAAAACAAAGAAAGTCACAAGAGACAAAGAAGGACATTATATAATGATAAAAGGGTCAGTCCAACAAGAAGATATAACCATTATAAATATCTATGTGCCCAACACGGGAGCACCTATATATGTGAAAAAAATACAAACAGAATTAAAAGGAGAAACAGAATGCAATGCATTCATTCTAGGAGACTTCAACACTCAACTCATTCTGAAGACAGATCAACCAGACAGAAAATAAGTTAAGGAGACAGAGGCACTGAACAACACAATAGAACAGATGACCTAACAGATATCTACAGAACTCTACACCCAAAAGCTGCAGAATACACATTCTTCTCAAGTGCACATGTAACATTTTCAAGAATAGATCATATCCTAGGCCACAGAAAGAGCCTCAGTAAATTCAAAAAGACTGAAATTATACCAACCAGTTTCTCAGACCACAAAGGTATGAAACTAGAAATGAATTATGCAAAGAAAATGAAAAATCCCACACACATATGGAGGCTTCACCACATGCTCCTAAAAAACCAATGGATCAATGACCAAATAAAAAGAGAGATGAAGCAATATACTGAGTCAAATGACAACAATAATTCAACACCGCAAAATCTGTGGGACGCAGCAAAGGCTAAGAGGAAAGTATATTGCAATACAAGCCTACCTCGGGAAAGAAGAACAATCCCAAATGAGCAGTCTAAACTAACAATTAATGAAACTAGAAAAAGAAGAACAAATGAGGCCCAAAGTCAGTAGAAGGAGGGACATAATAAAGATAAGGGCAGAAATAAATAAAATCGAGAGGAATAAAACAATAGAAAGAATCAATGAAAGCAAGAGCTGGTACACTGAGAAAATAAACAAAATAGATAAACCCACAGCCAGACGTATCAAGAAAAAAAGAGAGTCTAATAACATAAACAGAATCAGGAAAGAGAAAGGAAAAATCACTACGGATACCACAGAAATACAAAGAATTATTAGAGAATACTATGAAAAATTATATGCTAACAAACTGGAAAACCTAGAAGAAATAGACAACCTTCTAGAAAAAAACAATCTTCCTACGCTCACCCAGAAAGAAACAGAAATTTGAACAAATTACCGGCAACAAAACTGAACTGGTAATCAAAAACCTACCTAAGAACAAAACTCCTGGACCAGATGGTTTCACTGCTGAATTTTACCAAACATTTAGTGAAGACCTAATACCCGTTATCCTTAACGTTTTCCAAAGAGTAGAAAAAAGGGAATACTTCCAAACTCATTCTATGAGACGAGCATCACTCTCATACCAAAACCAGGCAAAGACACAACAAAAAAAGAAAATTACTGACCAATATCCCTGATGAACATAGATACAAAAATACACAACTAAATATTAGCAAAACAAATTCAAAAATACATCAAAAAGATCATGCATCATGATCAAGTTGGATTCATTCCAGGGAGGCAAGGATGGTCCAACATTCGAAAATCCATCAACATCATCCGCTACATCAACAAAAAGAAGGACAAAAACCACATAATCATCTCCATAGATGCTGAAAAAGCATTCATCAAAATTCAACATCCATTCATGATAAAAACTCTCAACAAAACGGGTATAGAGGGCAAGTACCTCAACATAATAAAGGCCATATATGACAAACCCACAGCCAACATTATACTTAACAGTGAGAAGCTGAAAGCTTTTCCTTTAAGATTGGGATCAACACAAGGATGCCCACTCTCCCCACTTTTATTCAACATAGTACTGGAGGTCCTAGCCACAGCAATCAGACAACACAAAAAATAAAAGGCATCCAGATTGGCAACGAAGAAGTTAAACTGTCCCTGTTTGCAGATGACTTGATATTGTACATAAAAAACCCTAAAGAATCCACTCCAAAACTACTAGATCTGATATCTGAATTCAGCAAAGTTGCAGGATACAAAATTAATACACAAAAATCTGTTCCATTCCTACATACTAACAACGAACTAGCAGAGAGAGAAATCAGGAAAACAATTCCATTCACAGTTGCATCAAAAAGAACAAAATACCTAGGAATAAACCTAAACAAGTGAAAGACCTATATTCTGAAAACTAAAACACACTCAGGAGAGAAATTAAAGAAGAAACCAATAAATGGAAACACATCCCATGTTCATGTATAGGATGATTTAATATTGTCAAAATGGCCATCCTGCCTAAAGCAATCTACAGATTCAATGCAATTCCTATCAAAATACCAACAGCATTTTTTAACGAACTAGAGAAAATCATTCTAAAATTCATTTGGAACCACAAAAGACCCGAAATAGCCAAAGCAATCCTGAGAAGGAAGAATAAAGCTGGGTAGATTATGCTCCCCAACTTCAAGTTCTACTACAAAGCCACAGTAATCAAGACAACTTGGTACTGGCACAAGAACAGTCCCATAGACCAATAAAACAGACTAGAGGGCCTTGATATAAACTCAACCATATATGGTCAATTAATATATGATAAAGGAGCCATGGACAAACAAGGGGAAATGACAGCCTCTTCAACAGCTGGTGTTGGAAAAACTGAACAGTTACATGCAAGAGAATGAAATTGGATTATTGTTTAACCACATACACAAAAGTAAACTCAAAATGGATCAAGGACCTGAATGTAAGTCACGAAACCACAAAACTCTTAGAAGACAACATAGGCAAAAATCTCCGGAATATAAGCAGGAGCAACTTCTTCTTGAACGCATCTCATCGAGCAAGGAAAACAAAAGCAAAAATGAACTCATGGGACTACATCAAACTAAAAAGTTTCTGTACAGCAAAGGACACCATTAACAGAACAAAAGGGCATCTTACAGTATGGGAGAACATATTTGTAAATGACATATCCGATAAGGGGTTAACATCCAAAATATATAAAGAACTAACATGCCTCAACACCCGAAAAACAAATAACCCGATTAAAAAATGGGCAGAGGATATGAAGAGAGAGTTCTCCCAAGAAGAAATTCAGATGGCCAACAGACACATGAAAAGATGCTCCACATCACTAATCATCAGAGAAATCCTAATTAAAACCACAATGAGATATGACCTCACACCAGTAAGGATGGCCAGCATTGAAAAGACGAAGAACAACAAATGCTGGCGAGGATGCAGAGAAAGGGGAACCCTCCTACACTGCTGGTGGGAATGTAAGTTAGTTCAACCATTGTGGAAAGCAATGTGGAGGTTCCTGAAAAAACGAAAAATAGAAATACCATTTGACCCTGGAATCCCACTCCTTGGAATTTACCCAAAGAATACAACTTCTCTGATTCAAAAAGACATATGCACCACTATGTTTATTGCAGCACTTTTTACAATAACCAAGATATGGAAGCAACCTAAGCGTCCATCAGTAGATGAATGGATAAAGAAGATGTGTACATATACACAATAGAATACTATTCAGCCATAAGAAAGAAACAAATTCTACCATTTGTAACAACATGGATGTAGCTGGAGGATACTATGCTCAGTGAAATAAGCCAGGCAGAGAAAGACAAGTGCCAAATGATTTCCCTCACCTGTGGAGTATAACAACGAAGCAAAATTGAAGGATCAAAACAGCAGCAGACTCAGAGACTCCAAGTAGGAATTAGTGGTTACCAAAGTGGAGGGGTGTGGGAGAGCTGGTGGGGAGGGTGGGAGAAGGAGATTGAGGGGTATTATGTTTAGTACACATGGTGTGGGGGATCATGGGGAAAACAGTGTAGCACAGAGAAGGAAAATAGTGAATCTGTGGCATCTTACTATACTAATGGACAGTTGACTGTATTGGGGTATGGGTGGGGACTTGATAAAATGGATAAATGTAGTGACCACATTGTTTTTTCATGTGAAACCTTCATAACAGTGTATATCAATAATACCTTAATAAAAAAGTAAATAAAAATAAAAATAAATTTTAAAAAAAGCTTCTGTACAGCAAAGGACACCATCAGCAGAGCAGAAAGGCATCCTACAGAATGGGAGTATATATTCATAAATAACATATCCAACAAGGGATTGACATCCAAAATATATAAAGAGCTCACATGCCTCAATGAACAAAAAGCAAAAAATGGGCAGAGGATATGAACAGACACTTCTCCAAAGAAGAAATTCAGATGCCCAACAAACACATGAAAGATGCCCCACATTGCTAATCAACAGAGAAATGCAAATTAAAACCACAATGAGATATCACATCATACCAGTTAATATGGCCAACAACAAAAAGACAAACAACAACAAATGCTGGTAAGAATGTGGAGAAAGGGGAACCCTCCTACACTGCTGGTGGGACTGCAAATTAGTTCAACCATTGTTGAAAGCAGTATGGAGGTTTCTCAAAAAACTAAAAATAGGAATACCATTTGACTCAGAAATTTCACTCCCAGGAATTTACCCTAAGAATGCAGCAGCCCAGTTTGAAAAAGACATATGCACCCCTATGTTTATCGCAGCACTATTTACAATAGCCAAGAAATGGGAGCAACCTAAGTGTCCTTCAGTAGATGAATGGATAAAGAAGACGTGGTACATATACACAATGGAATATTATTCAGCCATAAGAAGAAAACAAATCCTACCATTTGCAACAACATGGATGGAGCTAGAGGGTATTATGTTCAGTGAAATAATCGAGGCGGAGAATGACAAATACCAAATGATTTCACTCATCTGTGGAGTATAAGAACAAAGAAAAAACTGAAGGAACAAAACAGCAGCAGACTAACAGAACCCAAGAATGGATTAACAGTTACCAAAGGGAAGGGGACTGAGGAGGGTGTGTGGAAAGGGAGGGAAAAGGGGAAAAAGGGGCATTACGAATAGCACACATAATGTGGCAGGGTGGCAAGAGGAAGGCAGTATAGCACAGAGAAGACAAGTAGTGACTCTACAGCATCTTACTATGCTGGACAGTGACTGTAATGGGGTATGTGGTGATGACCTGATAACAGGGGAATCTAGCAACCACAGTGTTGCTCATGTGATTGTATAATAATACCAAAATAAAAAATAGAAAAAAGAAGAAAATTAAAATATAGCATAGGGGTAGAATGTGTCAGAGCCTAGACATCAACAGAAAACAAAGGGACAGAGAAACTAATTTTATTTGTAAGGAGGGTACTCCTCAGCCCCTAGTAATACAGTATTACTTTCCAAAAGACTGGAAGCAACCAAAGTCACACAAGGTTAGAAGTGCTCTGTGAACCATAACTCCCCATGCTCCCCCTGCCTTCCCACTACCTGCCCTACCATCCTGACAGCCTATGAGAGGATGTGGTCTCTGTGATCTGCTCACCACCCAAGCCTGGAGAGCAGCTCCCTGACATCTGCCTTCATAACACATTTGCAAATAGACCTGGAGTAATTCAACCAAATATTTGTGGAGAAATGAAGGGACTGGGGTCAGAGGGCTGAGGGCTGAAGTCGGCAGCTACCCCTCAGCCCATGGGAAGAAAAATCACCACTCTGATGAAGTGGACAGCAATGCAGGAAGAGGAGAGGGTGATGGACAGGCTGGAAGTTAGAAATACAGATATGAGGCAGGAGGGAAATGAGGCAAGCAACAGAGGAACAGGAAAGAAAATGAGGCGAAGAATATTTGGAATGAAAATATCATATAGGTTTCAGCTATCAGTGAAGTCTACACCACAGCCCTCAGTCATTACGGCATCTTCCTCACCTTTGGGTTGTCAATAATCGGGGTGACAACGAGATCCGAGTCTGTGTAGATAAGCTCTCTCATCTGGGATTCCAGGGCCTGCTGACTCAGGTGCCCACTTATAACCTAAACCAAGAACAAAAATTAGACTTTGCTTCTGTTATTAATGAAGAGCTTTTAAAAATTAGATGCTGAGACAGAATTCCGGGAAGATGGCGGTGTGAGCAGGGCAGCAGAAATCTCCTCCCAACACTATATTTATCTACGAAAACACAGCAAATACATCTATTCCTAAAAGAGAGACCAGAATACACAGGAAAGCGCACAGCATGCAGCTACACACCCAAGAGGACTCCGCACCCCAAGAGGCGGGTAAGATACAGAGCCGCGACCCGGCGGGACCCGAGCCCTCCCCCACCCTAGCGCACCAGCAGGAGGAGAGGATTCAGAGCCGGGAGGGAGTGGAAGCACACCCCGCGAAGTAGCCAGCCCCGGGGATCTGCGCGGGGAGCGCTGACCCACATTGCGCAGTGCGGCGGGGATTGGAGAGACAGAAGGGCAGGATCTGAGCGGGGAACCCTCCAGGGTGCTTGCAGCCGGCTCCCGGGAAGGAAAAAAAAAAAAGCGCGCGCTTCCTTCAGCGGTCTTAAAGAGACAGGAGCCCAGCAGAGGAGCCGGATCGCCCCAACACACTCAGCCCAGCAGGGTGGGAGTCCTGGGGAGTTTCAGACGCCTTAGCTGGCGACTGAGGAAGCATAGCCATACTTACACTTCTCACTGAGATCAACAGCCTCCTATTCATTCCCACCCCTACCAGAGCGATAAAGGGCCCTGCGGAGCGGCGCAGCCACGGCTGTGGAATAGTGGGGCAATAGCACCACCTACAGCATTCCCACAGAATCTACGTCTGGTGGGCATTTTTTTTGTTTGTTTTTTCTGTTTTGTTTTGTTTTTTGTTTTGTTTTTGTTTTTTTCTTTTCCTTTTTTCTTTTTCTTTCTTTCTTTCTTTCTTCTTTTTTTTCTTTTTTTTTCTCTTTTTTTTCTTCTCTTTTTAAAGTCTTAAAGAGCCCAGCTGACATACATGGCAACTATCAGTGACCAATTCTATAGCGATGAAAAGACAGAGGAATATGGTTCAGACCAAAATCAACCAGACAACCCCAGAGAGGAAGTCTGAAGGGATGGAAATGCACAGTCTTCCTGAAAAAGAATTCAGAATAAAAGTCATAACCATGTTGATGGACCTACAGAGAAATGTGCAAGAGCTGAGGGAGGAAGTGAGGGAACTGAGGAAAGACAATGCAGAAATCAGACAAGCGATCGACGGGCTTAACAGCAGAATGGATGAGATGCGAGAGACTGTTAATGGAATAGAAAATAGAGAACAGGAGTACAGAGCAGCTGAGGCAGAGAGATAAAAGGATTTCTAGGAATGAAAGAATATTAAAAGAACTGTGTGACCAATCCAAACGGAACAATATTCGCATTATAGGAGTACCAGAGGAAGAAGAGAGAGAAAAAGGGATAGAAAGTGTCTTTGAAGAAATAATTACTGAAAACTTTCCCTCGCTGGGGAAGGAAGTAGTCTCGCAGTCCACCGAAGCTCATAGATCTCCCAACACAAGGGACCCAAGGAAGACAACACCAACACACATAATAATTAAGATGGCAAAGATCAAAGATAAAGACAGGGTATTAAAGGCAGCTAGAGAGAGAAAAAAGATCACCTACAAAGGAAAACCCATCAGACTATCATCAGACTTCTCAACAGAAACCTTACAGGCCAGAAGAGAATGGCATAATATATTTAACGTTATGAAACAGAAGGGCCTCGAACCAAGAATATTGTATCCAGCACGATTATCATTTAAATATGATGGAGGGATTAAACAATTTCCAGATAAACGAAAGTTGAGAGAGTTTGCCTCTCATAAACCACCACTACAGGATATCTTAAATGGACTGCTCTAGAGGGAAGCACACCTAAGGCTAAAAAGATGTCACCAGAGAAAATAAAATCATAGCAAAGAAAGCAGACCATCCAAATACCAACTAAAGGCAAAGAATAAAACACCTATTATAGAAAGAATGGAGGAGGAGGAATAAGAAGGGAGAGAAAGAAAGAAACATCAGACTGTGTTTACAATAACTTAACAAGAAAGTTAAGTTAGATTGTTAGATAGTAAAGAAGCAACCCTTGAACCCTTGGTAACCACGAATCTAAAGCCAGCAATGGCAATAAGTACATACCTATCAATAATCACCCTAAATGTAAATGGACTGAATGCACCAATCAAAAGAAACAGAGTAACAGAATGGATAAAAAAGCAAGACCCATCTATATGCTGCCTACAAGAAACTCACCTCAAATCCAAAGATATACACAGACTAAAAGTGAAGGGATGGAAAAAGATATTTCATGCAAACAACATAGAGAAAAAAGCAGGTGTTGCAGTACTTGTATCAGACAAAATAGACTTCAAAACGAAGAAAGTTACAAGAGACAAAGAAGGACATTACATAATGATAAAGGGGTCAGTCCAACAAGAAGATATAACCATTATAAATATATATGCCCCCAACACAGCAGTGCCTGCATATGTGAGACAAATACTAACAGAATTAAAGGAGGAAATAGACAGCAATGCATTCATCTTAGGAGACTTCAACACACCACTCACTCCAGAGGACAGATCAACCAGACAGAAAATAAGTAAAGACACAGAGGCACTGAACAACACACTAGAACAGATGGACCTAACAGACATCTACAGAACTCTACACCCAAAAGCAACAGGATACACATTCTTCTCAAGTGCACATGGAACATTTTCCAGAATAGACCACATACTAGGCCACAAAAAGAACCTCAGTAATTTCAAAATTATTGAAATCCTACCAACCAACTTCTCAGATCACCAAGGTATAAAACTAGAAATAAATTATAGAAGAAAATCAAAAAGGCTCACAAATACATGGAGACTTAACAACACTCTCCGAATTAATCAATGGGTTAACGACCAAATCAAAACAGAAATCAAAGAATATATGGAGACTAATGACAGCAACAGCACAAAGCCACAACTTCTGTGGGACGCAGCAAAGGCAGTTTTAAGAGGAAAGTATATTGCAATCCAGGCCTATTTAAAGAAGGAAGAACATTCCCAAATGAATAGTCTAAAGACACAATTGCTGAAATTGGAAAAAGAAGAACAAATGAGGCCCAAAGTCACCAGAACGAGGGACATAACAAAGATTAGAGAAGAAATAAATAAAATTGAGAAGAATAAAACAACAGAAAAAATCAATAAAAGCAAGAGCTGGTTCTTTGAAAAAATAAACAAAATAGATAAACCCCTAGCCACTCATTAAGAGAAAAAGAGAATCTACACACATAAACACAATCAGAAATGAGAAAGGAAAAATCACGACTGACCCCCACAGAAATACAAAGAATCATAAGAGAATATTATGAGAATCTATATGCTAACAAGCTGGAAAACATAGAAGAAATGGACAACTTTTTAGAAAAATACAACCTTCCAAGACTGACCAAGCAAAAAACAGAAAGACTAAACAGACCAATCACCAGCGACGAAATCGAATTGGTAATCAAAAAACTACCCAAGAACAAAACCCCCGGGCCTGATGGATTCACCTCTGAATTCTACCAGACATATAGAGAAGAAATAACACCGATTCTCCTTAAAGTTTTCCAAAAAATAGAAGAGGAGGGAATACTTCCAAACTCATTCTATGAAGCCAGCATCACTCTAATACCAAAACCGGGCAAAGACCTCACCAAAAAAGAAAATTACAGACCAATATCCCTGATGAACGTAGATGCTAAAATACTCAACAAAATATTAGCAAACCGAATTCAAAAATACATCAAGAGGATCATACACCATGATCAAGTGGGATTCATCCCAGGGATGCAAGGATGGTACAACATTCGAAAATCCATCAACATCATCCACCACATCAACAAAAAGAAGAACAAAAACCACATGATCATCTCCATAGATGCTGAAAAAGCATTTGACAAAATTCAGCATCCATTCCTGATTAAAACTCTCAACAAAATGGGTATAGACGGCAAGTACCTCAACATCATAAAGGCTATATATGACAAACCCACAGCTAACATCATACTTAACGGCGAGACGCTGAAAGCTTTTCATCTAAGATCGGGAACAAGACAGGGATGCCCACTCTCTCCACTGTTATTCAACATAGTACTGGAGGTCCTAGCCACAGCAATCAGACAAAACAAAGATATACAAGGCATCCAGATTGGTAAAGAAGAAGTCAAATTGTCACTATTTGCAGATGACATGATACTGTACATAAAAAACCCTAAAGATTCCATTCCAAAACTACTAGAACTAATATCTGAATTCAGCAAAGTTGCAGGATACAAAATTAACACACAGAAATCTGTTGCTTTCCTATACACTAATGATGAACTAACAGAAAGAGAAATCAGAAAAACAATTCCATTCACAATTGCATCAAAAAGAATAAAATACCTAGGAATAAACCTAACGAAGGAAGTGAAAGACCTGTACTCTGAAAACTACAAGACACTCCTAAGAGAAATTAAAGAGGACACTAACAAATGGAAATGCATCCCATGCTCTTGGCTAGGAAGAATAAATATTGTCAAAATGGCTATACTACCTAAAGCAATCTACAGATTCAATGCAATCCCTATCAAACTACCAACAGCTTTCTTCAATGAACTGGAACAAATAATTCTAAAATTCGTATGGAACCACAAAAGACCCCAAATAGCCAAATCAATCCTGAGAAGGAAGAATAAAACAGGGGGAATTACACTCCCTGACTTTAAGCTCTACTACAAAGCCACAGTAATCAAGACAATTTGGTATTGGCATAAAAACCGACCCACAGACCAGTGGAACAGAATAGAAAATCCAAACATTAACCCAAACATATAGTCAATTGATATTTGATAAAAGTGCCTTGGATATACAATGGGGAGATAACAGTCTCTTCAGCAGCTGGTGTTGGAAAAACTGGACAGCTACATGTAAGAGAATGAAACTGGACTACTTTCTAGCCCCATACACAAAGGTAAACTCAAGGTGGATCAAAGACCTGAATGTAAGTCATGAAACCATAAAACTCTTAGAAAAAAACATAGGCAAAAATCTCTTGGAAATAAACATGAGCAACTTCTTCATGAACATATCTCCCTGGGCAAGGGAAACAAAAGCAAAAATGAACAAGTGGGACTATATCAAGCTGAAAAGCTTCTGTACAGCAAAGGACACCATCAGTAGAACAAAAAGACATCCTACAGTATGGGAGAATATATTCATAAAAAACGTATCTGATAAGGGTTGACATCCAAAATATATAAAGAACTCATGCACCTTAACAAACAGAAAGCAAATAATCCAATTAAGAAATGGGCAGAGGACATGAATAGACACTTCTCCAAAGAAGAAATTCAGATGGCCAACAGGCACATGAAAAGATGCTCCACATCGCTAATCATCAGAGAAATGCAGATTAAAACCACAATGAGATATCACCTCACACCAGTGAGGATGGCCAACATCAAAACACAAACAACAACAAATGTTGGCGAGGATGTGGAGAAAAGGGAACCCTCCTACACTGCTGGTGGGACTGCAAATTAGTTCAACCATTGTGGAAAGCAGTATGGAGGTTCCTCAAAAAACTCAAAATAGAAATACCATTTGACCCAGGAATTCCACTCCTAGGAATTTACCCTAAGAATGCAGCAGCCCAATTTGAAAAGGACAGATGCACCCCTATGTTTATTCCAGCACTATTTACAATAGCCAAGAAATGGAAGCAACCTAAGTGTCCATCAGTAGATGAATGGATAAAGAAGATGTGGTACATATACACAATGGAATATTATTCAGCCATAAGAAGAAAACAAATCCTACCATTTGCAACAACATGGATGGAGCTAGAGGGTATTATGCTCAGTGAAATAAGCCAAGCCGAAAAAGACAAGTATCAAATGATTTCACTCATATGTGGAGTATAAGAACAAAGAAAAAATACTGAAGGAACAAAACAGCAGCAGACTCACAGAACCCAAAAACGGACTAATAGTTACCAAAGGGAAAGGGACTGGGGAAAATGGGCGGGAAGGGAGGGATAAGAGGGGAAAAGGGGCATTACGATTAGCAGATATAATGTTGGGGGGACACAGGGAGGGCAGTACAACTCAGAGAAGACAAGTAGTGATTCTATAGCATCTCACTACGCTGATGGAAAGTGACTGTAACGGGGTTGGTGGGGGGGACCTGATGAAGGGGTAGTTTAATAACCATAATATTGCACATGTAATTGTAGATTAATGATAATAAAATAAATTATATTTTTAAAAAATTAGATTCTGAGTAAGACATCACTGAAAAAGATCCTTTATCAATGTACATTAACTGCTACTCCAAACACTTTCATAGACAGGATTTGTGTGAAGATCAAATGAAAATAAGGCATATTCCAATTTTTGCAGGTGAAAAACACAAAGCTCCCAGAAAGTGACTTGCTCCTGTTTACCATAAAGGCTGGTTAGGACGAGAAAACAGATCTCCGATAGTTGGATGTTCTAAACTATGATGAGGCACACTGGATTTTCAATTACCAGCACAGTTTTTATGTTTCATCCACCAAACACTAATTAATTTATTTTAGAGAATATTCAATTTGAGCTTAAAATTATAGCATAAAGGAATTTCAGGGTTAAGTACTCTTACCTTAGGGTTAAATACCTGTATTTTTATAAAACCTAGTTAAAGTGGAGCTGATACTAAATGAAAATAGATAACTAGATGTTTGCCATCAGTTATTCCTTTGAGATGTTTCTTTGTGCTCTACTTAAACAGAACTTTTATTCCAAATGCTATGCCTTAGTATTTCACAGCAAACAAAAAACAGGATTTATGCATGAAGAATTTACATTGAAACATTGACCAGCAAACTGAATAAAACAGAAAACCAAACCAGCGAAGCAAAACATGAGGAAAAGAGATTATCCAAAACTGAGGTAGGGGCCTGGATAAAGAAACAGCTAATAAAGTTCCTGGAAACCAAGACAGCCCCTTTGCAACATAGTAGATAGACATAAAAGCACATAAAGGATAAGTAAGGAGGAATTCTTTAAAAACATTTTTCTAAAAACATTTAAGAACATGGACTTCCAGGACAGAAAAAGACTTAAAAGAAAATCCAAAATGAGCTAACTGAAAATTTGTTAAAATAATATAAGAATTAGTAAGGCAGACCACTTAGAAAATGTATATACATAAGCTTCCTATATATAAATTGAACGTATGCACAAATAACAGGTCATAAAAATGTAATTATCTCATTCACAATAGCAAAAAATAAAATTAAATGCCCAGAAATAAACTAAGTAATCAAACATTGCAATGAGAGCTCATTTGCTAAATAAAAATATTAAGTCATAAAATTGTATTCCCTTGTTTAAAAATGAACATACATGTATAGAACCAGAAGTTAGGGATATCAAAATGTAATCAATGTAACAACTCTGGTTATTTAATTATAAGTCATTTTTTGTTTTCTTTATCCTCTTGTACATTTTCCAAGTAATCTACATTATATATTTTTGTAATTGAATTTAAAACTATCATTTTAAAAGTTATAAAACAGAACTCCCTTATAATACTTATATAATTGATGCTTAATATGCTCAATAAAATGATTACACATATACACTCCTCTATAATAACCATCTGCAAAAAGAGATTCAACATATATCACATTTCAGAATGCACTGTTTTACTTTTACACTTATTTTCTGCCTCATCTATACCCAATTATTAACAGAGTGGGATTTTATTATAAGCATTTACATTTCATTTCAATGTTGAAATAAGCTTCACATGGCCAAAATGCATTTCACTACATAGAAATTACAATTATGCCTGAAAGTAATTATGACTATCAAGCAACAAGTACAATAAAAGATAACTTAGAAAAACTTTATTCAAAAATAACTCAAAATATTTCTGCATTCAAAACAACTATAACTGAAAGAAATTAAAAACCTAAATAAATAGAAAGACATCCATGTTTATAGAAGAAAACCTTATACTGTTAGGATGGCAATACTCCCCAGACTGACATAGAGATTCAACAATACAATTGCCCCCACAATCCCAGCTAGCTACCTCGCAGAAACTGACAAACTGGTCCTAAAATTCATATGGAAATGCAAGGGACCCACAATAGCCAAAACCACCTTGAAAAAGAACAGTTGGAAGACTCACACTTTTGAACTTGAAAACTTACTAAAAAGCTAAAGCCATGAAGACAGTATGCTGTTAGCATCAGGAAAGATGCCTAGATCAATGGAATAGATCTGAGAGTCCAGAAATAAACCTTCAGGTATACAGTCAATTGGTACTCAGTAAGAATGTCAAGACAATTAAATGAGAAAAGGTCTTTTCAACAAATGATGCTAAGACAACTGGATATCCATATGCAAAGAAATGAGCTGGACCCCTACTTCATGGCATATAAAAAGTTAACTCAAAATGGATTAAAGACCTAATAAATGTAAGAGCTATGCTTAGGCATAAAAGTTTCTTCATGATCTTAGAATAGGCAATGGTTTCTAAATTAGGACACCAAAGCACAAGCAACAAAAACACACAAAGACCATCTGAACTACATCAAAATTAAAATATTTTGTCCTTCAAAGGACAACATGAAGAAAGTGAAAAAACAACCCACAGAATGGGAGAAAAAATTTACAAGTTATATATCTAGAACATACAAAGACTCCCGTAACTCAATAAATGGGGGAAGGGTTCGAGTGGGCATTCTGCCAATGAAGGTACACAAATGGCCAATAAGCACATGAAAAGAAGGTCAACAACGTCAGCCATAAGGGAAATGCAAATCAAAACTATAAAGAAATGTAATTTCACATCTACTAGTATAGCTATAATCAAAAAGACAATAGAGTATTATTTACAATAGCCAAAGAGTTGAAGCAAGCAAGTGCCCATCAAAGGCTGAATGAATTAAATTAGTATATACACACAATGGAACATCATTCAGCCTTGAAAAGGAATACATTCCTGATACACATTACCACATGGATGGACCTTGTAGACATTATGCTAAAGAAGCCAAATGCAAAAGGACAAATTTTGAATGATTCCACTTATATGAGGTTATTAGGCAAATTCAGAGGCAGAAAGTAGAATAATGTTTGCCAGGGCTGGGGGAAGGGAGAATGGGGAGTTATTTTTTAGTGGGTAGAGTTTTTGTTTGGGAAGAAAAGAAGTTCTAGAGATAGATATTGGTGATGGCTCTACAACAATGTGAACACACTTAATGCTGAACTATACACTTTAAATGGTTAAAATGGTGCATTTTATGCAATGTATATTTTACCACATTTTTTGAAAAGACAAAGTTTTGTTGAGAATGTGTAAAAATTGGAATCCTCATGCACTGCTGGTGAGAATGTAAAATGGTACAGCTACTTTGGAAAACAGTTTAGCAGTTCTTCTAAGAGTTAAACATAAGAGTTACTATATGATGTAACAGTTCCACTCCTGTGGATATAAAGAGAAATTAAAACGTATGTCCGCACAAAAACCATATATACAAACGTTCATAGCAGCATTATTGATAATAGCCAAAAGGTGGAAACAACTCAAACGTCCATCAACTAACTGAATGGAAAAATAAAACATGGTATATACCATAGAATACTATTTGGCAATAAAACGGAATATAGTACTGATATATGCTGCAATTTGGATGAATCTTAAAAATATTAAGCAAAAAAGGCCAGTCACAAAGGATCGCATATTGTGTTATTTCATTTATATGAAATGTTGAGAACAGGCAAATTTAGAAAGACAGAAAATAGATTAGTGGTTGCCTAAGGCAAGAGGGGATAGAAATTAGGAAAACAGGAGTGACTGCTAATGCATACAGGGCTTCTTCACAGGATGATGAGAACATTCTAAAATTGTGGGGCTGGCTGCATAACTCTGAAGATGCTAAAAGCCCCTGAACTGTACATTTTAAATTGGTGAATTACATGGTGTATCAACTATATCTCAATAAAGTTGTTGTCAAAAAAATAAACCACACTATGAAGCAGCTCTCTTATGAGTGAGTGCTTAGTAGAAAAACCAATGATAATCGAGGAAGATGACAATTACAAGTTTTGTAATTACAAACATATTTTTTGCAAGATCAACTTGCACTTACTCTCTGAGTCTCTGAAAAAGGCTGTAAAAAAAGAAATGCCATCTCTACTCACCTTGGTCAAAGGAGAAGTCTTCTGTGTTAAATTCTGAGTCATATCCTCACCAGGACTTAACCCCACTGCAGTGCTAGTTCTTGGAGTAGGACGAGAACTGAAAAATACGCACCAATTAACACTATTCAGAGTTCAGAAACTTTATCCTCTGTTTACTGTGTTCTGGGGAAAAACACATCCCATGGAAAATGAAGAATATGATGATTCTACTTGATTCCATTATATAAAAAGTTTAAACTTTGTGTTATATGACACTTATTTCTGTAGATGTTTTTAAAGTAATTTCCTAGGTAATTTATTTTTAAGTATGGATTCTATGCTTTTATTAATGCTCTTATTTTATAATGCTTTTATTTACAGTATTTTGTTTTTCCTAAAAACCTTAAAATATTGATTTTATTACTCTTTAAATGTCTGCTGGTATAGATAGGATTAACAATAATAAACTATATAGTCTACAAAGGATAGAAAATATTTACAATTTTATTTCAGAAAATGTTGGAAATGGGAAATTACCTTGAACCTATTTAAGATACATAACAAGTAAATTCCAATCTGCACCTCTTTCTAACAATTCCTCCTGCACTAACACACAGCTGCCATTCTCTGTGGGTCACTCCAATCCTCCTGGGTCTGATTTTGAGTTTTTTACATTTTAAGAAATTCTTCGACTCAGATCACTAGGGTCTTATTTAATGAATTCCTTTAAATTCCCATATATCAGGATTCTCACTTCCACATAGTCATTCATTAAACAAGTAGTTACTTGGTTCATAAAATATGCTGAAATTATACAAGTTTTTTAATTAATTAAAAATGCCTAAGATGTATACAGATAACATTTAACATATTTTATATTTAAATATGGGTAAAACAAATCAGGAAATTTTAGTTGGTTGTTATAACCCCTATATCATTAAATGAAACTATGTCTCTGTGAGTCTAAAACTATACCTGAAATACTTTTTACATACTAAATTTTTTTATACATTGGCCTCAATCACATTAAAGTGCCATTCTGATCTTTTTATTTCAATGAATAAGCATTGTTTAAGCCTCCATAAAAAAAAATTTTTAAGGAAAACCCAATAATCTGTTCTTTTCTCTAAGTCTTTTTATCTGGTAAAGAAGACGGACTTCTGAAATTTTAAATTCAATTCTATTTGAAGTAGAAATACAAAACGAAGATATTTCAACCCTTATAAAGAAGAAAGAGAAGGTAATTTGCTTAAAATTTTTTTTAAATACATAGTAAAATCTATATTCATTGGCCAGCACTTAACCGTAACTTTGACAGCAGAGAGTGAAACTGAAATTTGCTGTTCATATCCCTGTCCTTCATCTCTAGGTAACATGGCTTGTCACCAGGACACCAGAAGCTTTAAGAACTTTCATCTCCCCTGGGTTCCTCACTTTTCAGTCATTTTACATACCTGAGAAGAAACAGGGACTCATTCAATTGACCCCCAACAGTACTCTTAGGCCGCAACTCAGTTGGATTTTCTGTGGCAGGAAAGGAAAACACATCCATAAAGGAACAAAAATATTAAAAGCAGGGCATGATATTCTCTTTAAAGAGAAAGACAGCACAAACTCTCAGAAACAGCATCCTAAGCAACAGGACTGTGCTCAACTGGAAGCTCACCTGGCCTGGAAGAGTGACTGAGTCGCTGGCCACGCTTCTCCCCTTTTGTTTGTCTGCTCGGAGGGCTCTGCAAGATCTCCTTGGAATCTTGTGTCCCAGAACACTCCATCACATTTCTGCTGCTCAACAGGAACAAGCCAACACAATCAAACTTACTTTTGAACCCACTAGAGTTTTCTGGGTAGAACAAGAGGTTAGAAAAGATTATATTATACACAACATTTGGCAAAGCCATGGAGTCAGAAAATAATGTTTCACTATGTAGCTAGCATGAGCGCCTACTACATATGCGAGGCATGGTACTAAGACGTCTGTGAACTTCACACCTGAAAAAGAAATGCCAGCAGGCAGAATGGGGAAGTGAATCAGAACTCAAAGTACCAGTTAACCAGCAGCGAGTTTCCCACTTATCTTTCCCCTTCCAGTATTGCTTGGCCTGAACTCAAAAGCAGCGAGTACAGAGAAGAACCCCAAGAGAAGCCCTCTTTTCTGTTCCCAAGAAAGAAAAGGAGACCCCCCCTAAGGGTCAGAGCAGGAGATACCCCAGTTTGGTGCTCTTTTTTTTTTTTCCTTTTTCCGTTTTGTCCTGCCTCAACCTCCAACTAATCCCACAGCAGCTGGTTGGGGACAGCAGGAGCTTCTGGACAGTGTCTAAAATTCCAAGGGACAGACATCTTCTTTTTTACTCAGACATATATGATCCCAAAACTTGAGGCAAATCCCTGTTGCTCTGCTCTTTTGTTCCCTTTCTTGTGGTTCTCCTACCACTCGACCCCAAACACATCCAGCAGGACGTAGAAACTATAATACACCATGACTGAGTAAGGTTTATGGTGGGAATGCAAGGCTGATTCAATATTTGAAAACCAACTTATGTAAGAGTCTATGAGAGTCTAAAGAACTATATGATTGTACCAACTGATACAAAAAGGCATTTGACAAAATTCAACATTCATTCAAACTGAAAAAGGGCAGCTACAAAAACCTCCAGCTCATCACACTTAATGGGGAAAGGATGAATGCTTTCATCATAAAATCAAAAACTAGGCAAGCATGTTCACTTTGATCACTTCTGATACAGTACCTTACTGAAAAAGTCCTAGCAAGGGCAATAAGACAAGGAAAGGAAATAAAAGGCATACACATGAAAAAGAAGGATGACAAACTAAGGTCAGGAGTGTTCTGTGACTTGCTGACGTGACAGGCCAGGACCAGGCCCAGTTTTCCGTAGCTCCCACAGACCTAACAGAACAGTGAGAACATAGCTGAAGCTCACTAGATCACAGAAACCAAAGTTTGGAGAGACCTTAAATAGAACTCAGACTCCTCGATCCAATATACAGAATTTGCCAAGATTAAAATTAAGTATCAGACAACCATTTACCAATGAAATAGCTGAAGGGGAAAAAAAGTATATCAATTATCAGGACTTTACCTCTATTCAACTACTTCTCATCTTGTTCTTTTCAAAATACTGTGACTGTTGTAAGTGTTCTAGGCTAAGAAGATTTTATAATAAAAAGGAAGTATAATTAGTCAGGATGAGCTAGGCTATGCTGTGGTGACATACAACCCACAAATCCTAGTGGCTTAGGATCTCAAGACTATGTCTCTCTCGTGCACATAGCCAATGAAGGCTGCCAAGAAAGCTATGCTAATCATAGTCACTAAACAGCCAACAACTCCATTTGGAATTTTTCTCCCCAATTCCTTCATCAGGAGGAAGAAACATGGAAAATCACATACTGGATCTTAAAGTTTTTATATCCAGAAATAACACAGTTCTGCTCACATTTCATCAATCAAAGCAAGTCATATAACCACACCTAACTTAAAAGGAGGAAATGAGATCCTACCATGTGCTTGTGAGGTGAAAAGCCAGTTATATTTGGTGAGCAAAACTAATAACTACGATACTCAGTCACTGACTGGAGAATAAACTGCTCAGGAAATGAGCAAAATCAAGAACACACAATGTCATCACTAAACTCTTTAAGCAACCTTAATTAAACAAATGCTTGATTTTCTCCTATTATGAAAGCACAGAAATTCATTGATGCTGCATTATTAGAATAGTAATGGGTATATAAGTGTTTAATAACCATGCCCCACATACAAAAATAAGCTTATACTACCTGACATTGGAATCCTCCTCGCTTGAGTCCTGATCTTTTCTAGTGAAAGCATCCTTCCAAAATGGATGTTGCAGTAGGTCTTCCCAAGTTAATCTTGTTAAAACATAAATGTTAAAATTTGATTTTAATGTGATTGACCATGCAGAATTCCCAGGACATGTCCCAATTACACATATCAGATTTTACAATATAAATTCCTCTACATAAACGTACCCCTGCAATTGCTTAATACTTTATAATTTCATTTTAAGATGCTAAAGTAAATGTATCAAATTTCAATCTATAATTCTGTGGCTCTTTATGTCTCAAGAGAGACTACTGCCCTCCTGTTTCACATTATTTCATGTTCAGAACTTTACTTGTAGAATTTCATTCAGAAATAGACAAGAGTATCAACCTCATGACTATACAGTCACACCTCTGCTTAGGAGTCACGATGCTATCTAGCTAGTTCATCTACATTAAAATGATCCTAGACTGTATATAAAGCCAGACTCACTCTCAAAGCGTAAGTCCTACTACTAACAGAATATACCTCTGGGTATGCCCATCAGACTTATTAGCATGGCTGAGCCTGGCTGAGATTCAAAACTAAAAAGAAACAATTTTTATTTGATCAGTTAAGTTATTCAAAATTTCTGTACTGAAATCAAAGCACTTTGATCAAAATTAAAACACAAATGATAAACAGAATTTGCAACCGCATATAATATCCCTTTCATACAAAGGGCTCTTGAAATGCACTTGTGGAGAAATAAAAATTGCTGATAAAATGGAATTTCTTCTTCATCCATCATATTGGCAACAATGTGTAAGATCAACAAAGCCATCATAGGTAACAGTGAGAGGAAAGAAGCTTTCCAATGTTGCTGTAAGTATAAAGCAGCACATGTTCCTAGAATACCGCAAATGTATCAAACTTTTTAATGTCCTTATCCTTTGGCCAGCAACCCCTCTCTGGAGAAATTTATCTAAATGAGACAACTCCCTAAGCGAACAACAACAAAAATACATAGAAAAAAATTTACTGTAGCAGTATACATGCTATTCTAAGTCAAGAAGCACTCTAAATGTTTAAGTTAATCACATGTACATTGTTCAGCCACTTAAAATGACTAAGCAAATAAATAACTAGGTTAAAGAGTAGTTCCACTTACACAAAAAAGTATATAATACAGGAATATAAATGTGAAAATGTGGATATACCATCCTAAATTAAGTACATTTGTACCCTATCAAAAGTTGTCTGCAAGATTATTCACTGAAATAATACTAATCCTAAAAGCATTCTGTTGTAAGCATAGGTTTGTACTGTAACTAACAGAAGAATCAGCATTTCCTTCTGTAGTTTTATATAATATTTAACGAACACAGAGAATGGATTATTTTATATGCTGCACTTAATTTATTCTTTATTTTACACCCTGAAGCAGAGACCCCAAATACTTGCCTAAACCCCCGCCCCAGTTACCTAGTGGCAGAACAAGAAGCCAGTTGCTCCCACCTAGGAAGACCCCCCCTCCCCAGTGTCCACTTGCCCATGCCACAAGGACTTTCTGCTGTCACTGCAACACGGGAAATTCACACTGTGTTTTTATCCTGCCACTTGATATTCCATTATGACAGGATTATCATTCAAAGTCATATTAAAATATCACTGTTAGTAGTTATTACATTAACTATCTTGACAGTATCACCCCAGTTCAGTAGTTTAAGACAGTTTTAGCCTGAAATCTACAATGGATAAAATGGCACTTCTTGGATTTGAGTTACAAGAAAATCTGTCAAATTAACTAGGCAACTATTTAATACATTGAAAGAGAAACTGACTTTCAAAATTCCTCATGATCAATCCTACCATTTGCAACAACATGGATGAAGCTAGAGGGTATTATGCTCAGTGAAATAAGCCAGATGGAGAAAGACAAGTACCAAATGATTTCCCTCATTTGTGGAGTGTAACAACGAAGCAAAACTGAAGGAACAACACAGCAGCAGACTCACAGACTCCAAGAAGGGACTAGGGGTTACCAATGGGGAGGCGCTGGGGAGGGCAGATGGGGAGGGAGGGAGAAGGGGATTGAAGGGATCATGGGGAAGATAGGGTAGCACACAGAAGACAAGTAGTGACTCTGTGGCATCTTACTACACTGAAGGACAGTGACTGCAACACGGGTATGGTGGGGACTTGATAATATGGGTGAATGTAGTAACCACATTGTTTTTCTTATGAAACCTTCAGAAGAGTATCAACAATACCTTAATAAAAAAATGAAACAAAAAAAATTCTTCATGATTAAAAACATCCGCAGAGAAAACACTCAGTGGAAGCTCGGAGTGTTTTTTAAAAAGAGTTAATTTGAACAGCTCTTTGTATATTCAGAACAGTACAATTTTAGAAGTACGTGAAGGGAAAAAAGATTCCACTATTCATTCACATTAAAATAATTTCCTTACATACCTTTTCTGAGGATTTTTTTGAAGTAAACCACCAAGCAAACTAATAAAATCTGAAGAAGCCTTAGGAAGAGAAGAATCTACACACGCATTCATTGCCAAAAAGAAAAAGAAGTGGTAAGTAGATGAATATGTATGTACCCTGCATCAACATTTAGAGTAACAGTATTTTAAGCACATCAACCGTTTTTAAGAGAACACCAAATCCGGTAATAACTACAGGCTCCATGGAGGTGGGGAGGCACAAAAACACACATTCTTTCCCTACAACACAAAAATCATGAATCTTAAAAACAGTTTTGACTAACCTCTAAACTTTCTCTTTATTGAATAACCCCAGTAAGGATCTCCTGTCTGACAAACTCATACTCTTGTCTTCAACTATTATGTCTCATTTTCTGAGGCATTTTTCATTTGACCAACTTTGCTTTGTAATATATTACAATTAGAATATTTGCAGCCCCTCTTTTCTATAAAGACTTTAAAAGGAAAATAATGAATATCACAATATTATGATACTGTCCAATTCCATTAATCTCCAGGTGTTTTGTCTTTTTTAATTAGACAGTTACACACCATGGCCAAAGTCTATCGATCTCTGGTTACCAGAAGTGGCCACGAAGAGCATAGCCAAAGATGTCACAAAGCGCCCAATATTGGACAAAACAGATGGCGCCACAGGGCGCAGCGGCCACACAAAGACCCGGAGGTCGTGCCGCCAGACCGGACCTCGGGCACCTTTCTTTTCAGATTCCTCTTCCCTGCCTAAAAGTCCTTAACTTAACCAAGAAAACTATACTCAATAAAGTATTTTTTAAAAAGAGAGACGGAAGCCATCATTACAGGGAATAGGAATGAATGACTGATTTCCACAAAAACTAAAACAAAGTTGATGAAAGAAAAATGCAGCTTTTTGTCTTAAGAAATATGGACTATTCTCAAAGCATCACCTAGAATCGTTCCTGAAATATTGAAAATATTCCATATTCCTATTCCTTCCATTATTTCTGAAATTTTTTTTCTTTGAAAAACATTATTTCTTGTAAACTCTTGTTTTCATTCATGTCTTAATATTCACTTTTTGTGGTCTGCAACAAAGTATTTTATTTTTGTGCCTTTAGTTTTCTTTCCTTAAAACTGTTAATGGTAAATTGTTATATTAATCTCACTTTGTATGACTGAAGTCACAACACTTTTAAAATACCACAACTATATGTAATTTGGAAGACTTTAAAAACTTGTCAGGGTCGTATTCTGATTCATCAAGATAAGTACAGAGAAATACCTGATTTGTTCTTAGTCAAACACTAAATAGACATAAAACTACATAGCACAGGAGTACAAATAAGTAAATGGTACACACACACAAAAGGTTGAGTTTTTTAAACCTTCAGACCTCTTTTGACACAAGAGCACAAAATAATTTGTGTTTTTAAGTGAGGAAAACTATTAGTAATACTTTTTTCCATTTCAGTGTCTACAACAAAATGGCAAAGGGAATGCTAACACTGCTAAAAATATCAATTTGAGACTATTTATAAAATATAATTGTATTAATTAATAAAAATAGGCTACAGATAAAAGTGCACCTTTAGTCACAGTAAAATATAAATTAACCACATTTATAACTTAAAAATCCTACCTTTTGGAATAGGTGGCAAAGGATCTTCATGAAAAATCTTTTCAATTAATTCTGAAGAACTTTCTGAGAAGAACGGAGGTTTTCCTGAAATCACATGAAAACTTGCAAAATTAAACAATAGTGTGCTATCACCAGTAATTCTAAACCAGTCTCAATTACAGATAGTTGAGAATTATGCAATTTACAGGAAAATATATGTATAATAACTAATTATTGAATACCTACTACATACCAGGCACACTGTCTATATATTTATTACATTTCTGAATTCAAAATTTATCATCCTAACAAATATACAGATTCACCTATGAAACTCTACCACAATCCAAGGACACATCTGATTAATTCACAATCACAGGGTGCCTTTATAAAAATTTTTACTAACAATCAGTTTTTAATTGTTAGGCACACTTCAACATTCCAGATGGTCATCATGGAAAACACCTAAATGTCTAGAAGTGCCTAGGAAGCTGCATATGCCTAGATGCCAAGCAACATAGCCAAAATCAGCATATATAAAAATTCAGAAAAAAACAGCTTTTTCATGTTTTACACATAAAATATCTGCAGACTACAGATTTACCCCTTCTTTGTATGTGTCCAGCTCTGATTTTACACTGACCCAAAAGGTAATCACCTGAAAACATTTCATAAAGCAGACAGCCCAAAGACCAGAGGTCACTGGTGACAGAAAAGTCAGCACCCCTCACAATTTCTGGAGCTGTGTATGTAAGAGAGCCTAAAGAGAAAAAACAAACAACTTCGTTAGGCATTTATATTGTTCCCAACACATACCTACCCATGAGAGACCTGGTGAGGTGAAAAAAAATGGGAGGAAAACATGCACACGAACAGGTCTTCATGTGTATTTCATGGTTTTTAAAGTCTTCTAGTTTTAAGGTCCCATTTTACAAGGATATGTAAGACTATAAACAGACTTTGGAAATCCATCTGAGTTAGAGGTGTGGCACATTAAAGTATATTTTTTTCAAATTAACGATTTAATTAGTCAAAGAAAAGAACTTCTGATTATTTTTATTGGAGTAGGTTAAGTTAAACAGCATTAACAACCCAAAATTCCACCAGCTTTATGCATTACAAACTATCCAGCACAGGTCAGCCAAGGGGATCTGATCCTCAGCCACTCAAAAGACCCAGGCTAACAAAGGCTCCATCTCAATGTATGCTGCCTCAGTTACCAAGACAGGGGAAAGAATATAGCAAATTGCACACTGGCTCTTAAAATTCCCACCTCAAATTGATTTCAGTCACTTCTGCTCACACTTCATTAGCTTTGGCAGGGGGAAGATGCACAACAGGGATGGGAACCATGTACCCAGAAGAACAGTATTTAGTGAATAGCACTAAAGTGTGCCACATCTACTCTATACACAATTTAGTATTACACAGAAATACCAAATTCTAGAGCTAGGATGTCCCCTTTTTTACTGATGAGAGAACCTGGGGTCCAGAGAGGTACCCTACGCCTCCTAAGTCACAGCTGGACAGTTGCAGAGCACTCGCCAAAACCCAGAGTCCCTGATTCCTATCACTCTACCTAAAAGCTTCCCTTCTTCCAGTGAGAATGTTCTTTCCATGAAATGAGTAATCACCAATCACTTGGAAAATAAAATCCCACTGAGGAAACTTTCCAGCAAATTGTATCCCCAGGACCTATTAGAACCAAATCAGCAGCCTTACATGTCTTAACATTTTGAAGTTCTATGTTACACATTTCATACACACACTCATTCAACAAACACTTACAGAGGGCCTATTTGCCTTCCCTTTGCCAAATACTGAGAAAGCAAAAATAAGACCCACAGGGTGCCCAACATTTAAAAGGGGCTTAATACTTGTTAAATGGGAATGTCTGTCTTCACCGACTAGAAATGTAAGTTCAGTGAGTTCAGGGATATTTGCCTGTTTGTTTGAATCCACATCCATATTCCCAGCACCTAGAACATGCCTAAATTTTTGTTGAATAATAAATAAATGCACTAATGAACAAATGAATTATAAAGTCCTTATCTTCACAATAGGCAATGACGAACATAAAAAATAATTACACATGTTAAATTTAATGATAGACATATACAGATTATAAAAGTAATAGAAGAACCAACTGTCAGGGGACAAAGCTTGGAGACTGCTGAACCCAGAAAAGAAGAGCAGAAGGGGAGGCACATTCCCAGAAAATGGAACAGCAAGGAAAAGGGTACGGTGGCGAGCAACCACTTGCCATGCACAGAAACCAGGAGAGCAGGAGGCACTGCTGCAGCATAAAGCAAGAGACCGGGAATGCAGGCAATGAGAACTGTTAGTCTGGGCCTCAGACACCAAGACAGGATGAACCAGGTGACAATTTTATCATAGGAAATACCTGGGAGAGAAAAGGAGTGAGCTCATCATACCACAATGCACACTGGACCCAAAGGGAAGAGAAAGGGAAGGAAGGTGGAATGGAAATATCCCAGACTGCCCTGCAGTGTAACAAAGGGTCTGTAAGGTCACCAGCAATCCCCAAAGCAGTATCAGCCACAGAGGTCTCTCAGGAATGGGCCTGCCTCAGTATTCTCACCAGGCTGCGGGTGGGGGAGGACGGGGGACTTTGTCAGTTACTGTCCCTATCATTGAACAACCATGAAGCACATTCTCATGGCTGCCACAGGAACAGAGGGTACAGCAGGAAGCAAGACAAAACCCTCATCCTTTATGTTCTGAGAGGTCAGTAACATAGAGAACTAAGGATTTAAAGTACAGGATTTGTTAGAGGTTCCCCACGCCTTATACAGCATTAGATCCACACAGAAAATTTGGGCCATGGACAGAGCCATCTCTATATCCAGACTTTTCCTGGTCATTATTATTTGCAACATATTATTTGACTGGCAAAATAAAAGGTCAACATTATCTCCTAAACATATGACTTAGGAGACCCACAACTTGAAGCTCTCTACATACCTTGGACTCTACTTTTCATGTTTTTCTTCAGTACATTTTCCCCACTATCACCTCCTTCTTCATCTGCTGCCACCAAAGCAAAGAACTCTTCCAAATTTTCACCTTCCACTTTTGCGAAGCAAAAATTACTGAATTTCAATGTGCCAGGCCCCTCCAGGAGTATCTATGAAGATATAAAATGTGTCCAGAAACCAATTCCGTTTGCATTTTCATCAGTACCTCTTATAATCTCACTAAAGAACTTTCAGCATTGGCTTTCTTGCTTCATCCCAACTCAGAAATTAAATGCTTACAATTTTTTCAAAAAGAAGCTAAATAAAAATAAATCCAAAATTTTAACAGAATGAAATATCCAATTGTCTGTTCTCAGATGTTTACAATAAACACATCATATAACCACAGAGGTAAACTGCAGCCTTTTGGGAAAGAGAAAGAACAATGTCTATGGAACAATCTGTGCTTGACAATCGCAGTGACAGCCAGAAGGGGATTTGAACTCCCACCTGCCTGAGGAGCTGTTTATTCAGGGAGTCAAAACTAGAGTTTTGAAGTTACAGATCTATATTTGAGTCCTAGGTCCACCAATTACTGGCAGTCTGACCTGCAGAATTTACTTAACCTTTCTAAATCTCAGTCCCTTCACCTGTAAAATGGGAGAAGTAATACTTAACTCTTCATAATGTTGTAAAGATTAACTAAGGTTATGTATGCAAAGGGCTTTTTTTTAATATAATTTATTTTATTATCATTAATCTACAATTACATGTGCAATATTATGGTTATTAAACTACCCCTTCATCAGGTCCCCCCCACCAACCCCATTACAGTCACTGTCCATCAGCGTAGTGAGATGCTATAGAATCACTACTTGTCTTCTCTGAGTTGTACAGCCCTCCCCACGCCCCCCCAACATTACATCTGCTAATCGTAATGCCCCCTTTTCCCTCTTATCCCTCCCTTCACACCCATTTTCCCCAGTCCCTTTCCCTTTGGTAACTATTAGTCCGTTCTTGCGTTCTGTGAGTCTGCTGCTATTTGTTCCTTCGGTATTTTTTCTTTGTTCTTATACTCCACATATGAGTGAAATCATTTGATACTTGTCTTTTTCTGCTTGGCTTATTTCACTGAGCATAATACCCTCTAGCTCCATCCATGTTGTTGCAAATGGTAGGATTTGTTTTCTTCTTATGGCTGAATAATATTCCATTGTGTATATGTACCACCTCTTCTTTATCCATTCATCTACTGATGGACACTTAGGTTGCTTCCATTTCTTGGCTATTGTAAATAGTGCTGCGATAAACATAGGGGTGCATATGTCTTTTTGAAACTGGGCTGATGCATTCTTAGGGTAAATTCCTAGGAGTGGAATTCCTGGGTCAAATGGTATTTCTATTTTGAGTTTTTTGAGGAACCTCCATACTGTTTTCCACAACAGTGACTAGCATTTGACAAGTGCTCAAATTGGCTAATATAATTTGCGGTTGGACGTTATTCTGTCAATTGTTGAAACCATACCAGTGTTCTATTACTTTTAAATATTTTAGTCATTAAAAATATTTCTGAGCAGTTGCAAAGGGTTAGGTGGAAAAGCCATTCAAAGTTTACCTTTAATTTCTAGTCACAAATACTAAGGCTGTCCGTTCATCTACATAGTGACTTTTAAACTTTTTTTAGTACCAGAATTCCCTGGAGGATTCAAGAAAAGGTACTAGTCCCTACCCCCAGTGTTTCTGATTCAAGAGGTCTGGGGTGGGGCCCAAGGACCTGGTGTTTCCAATGAGCATCGAGTGATGCTGGTGAAGCAAAGCCACTCTGAGAACCACCAGCAGGAGCCAACAGGTCTCCTTCCAAGTCAGTAATAGTCTAGACCTTGAGGCTATGAGGCCTTCGTCCTGACTACTCAACTCTGCAGCCACCAAACGGTACCTAAACAAAAAGTGTGGGTGTGCGCCAATAAAACCTCATTTACAGAAGCAGACATACTGCTCAACACTGCCAACCCCTGTTCTATAGAAAAAGTTCAATTTGAAATCAGCCTGAATTTCCCAATTATAAATGGGTGATACCAGATCTCATTAAGCAGCTCCCACAGAGGGGCTGACACACCATGACAGCCTCTGCACCAAATCCCAGCCTCTATGCTTTTGTACAGGCCTGAGCAGCTAAGAATGGTTTTCACATTTCTAATTGGTTGAAAATTTCTAATTGGTTGAAAAACACCAAAAAAATAAAATCTCTTGACATGTGAAAATTGTATGAAATTGATGTGTCAGTGTCTATAAAGTTTAATTGAAACAAAGCCACACTCCTGCACTTCTATATTGTCTTAGATGCTTTCAGAGCTATAACCATAGGTAAAGTGGTTGTAGACTTGAAATATATGAATACTTCAAATAAGTACTTCTACATTATATAGAGTTTTTATGGATTTTTTTAAGTTTATGTTCTCATACAAATAGCCTACAATAACAATGTTTAACAAGGAAATAGTCAACTTTTCATTTCCCTGTGTACACATTAACGAAAGGAGCAACTCAGACCAGAAACAAGTACAATCCCTACTTATTAATAAATACCATTGAGAGTGTACTACCTACCAGAAAGCTTCCTAGAAACTTAACCCAAATATAGTATGTAATCCTCCCAATCACCCTTAAAATTACATCCCCATCAAAGACAAGGAAACTAAGGTGCAGAAAGAGATAGAGAGTAACCGCTCCAGGGTCACTCAGTTTCTAAATGTCAGTACTAATAGCAATTACAAAGCTAAGCAAGTTTCATGACTCTACTGCACTGAAGCACATTTGGTTATGGATCATTAGTGCTACCAAAAAAGATGACACTTGATCACCTTATCAGGAATCATACAAAGCTAAGAATGCCATTAAGCTAAAATTATGGCTCATGATCAGGTACTATAATTTAAAAGCTTAGTTTTCTTTTATAGCTCTACTGAGTTCACCAATCACAATATATCTCAGCAGCAATAATAATTACCCAAAGAACTCTGAAAGGAGGGGAGACTTCTCATTCTAAAAGCTACTTTAACAGGTAATTAAAATATGGTACTATATATTTTTTATTTAAAAAACATTCACTTAAAATTTCAAGGTATTCTGTATTAAAATTTTATCTAAAAATAAAAACAACTTTGAGAAAGCACTATAAATTAAGACACAAGCAGTTAGAAAATCAAAACTTTCATGAGTTACCTTTTGAGGAGAAATGTCACAAAAGAGAATGCCAAGGTGATGAAGATGATGTAAACCAGTAATCAAGTCAATCCCAAATTCTCTCACAACATCTTCTGGGAGGCTTTCATCTTGAGCAATAACCATTTCTAAGGAACCACCTGCAAGTTGGTTAAAATCACCCACTTTAAGACCCTACAGCATCTTACTATGCTGATGGACAGTGACTGCAATGGGGCGTGGGGGTGGACTTGATAATATGGGTGAATGTAGTAACTACAATGTTGTTCATGTGAAACCATCACAAGATTGTATATCAATGGTACCTTAATAAAAAATAATAATATTAAAATATGATTTAATTTTGGCACAAAAATAGAAATATTTAAAAAAATCACCCACTCATTACATAGTGCCTCTGGGAGTTTCCATGCTGGGAGATACTGAGCATTAAAAAATGATCAGCTCAGTACACCTGAACAGTCTGGCAGGGGAAACACATGTGAATGAACACAGAGGTTCAAGCATCCTAACAAATCTGTGTCCACTCTCCAGAGCCAGCTCCCAGAGAATAACTACTCAATCTGAAAAAGAGAGGCAATAAGTGAGCAGGTGGGTTGAAGGGACAATGACTCCAGTGCTGTGATTTCCTCACTCTACATCCCTCAGGAACTGAACTGCTGCAAAAACTAGTGGTAAATACTAACCCAAACTATGCATATTAATCACATTATGCAAAGCATAGCCACTTTCACTCCTGTGCAAAGGTAGCTCACATTCTGCAAAGTACTGCACGGCAAAAAAAGATGATACCTTTCTTTAACAGAGTATCACTCCTAGTGTGCACCAGTGATGAAATAAAAAGTCAAAGCAAACACACGCAAATTCCACTTCCATACCCTTCCAAGTTCCCGGTAACATCTCTACTGCCTAAATACCAGAAACAAACTTTTTTTTTTTTAAGTATCAAGATTGCAACAGGAGCCAAGTTCTGAGAAAGTGAAGTCTTAGCTAGCGTGTGAAAGTTCAAATAGAATTACTGTGCTGAAGATAGTAGTTATTTGGGGTTTTGTTCATTTTGTTTTGGTGGGTGAAGAATCACTACAAACATAGGCATAAATTAGAGTTAGGCTCTTAAAATGGTCAGGGGTAAGAAATAACAGCTGAAGCAAAAAGTAATACAGGGAAAATCCATTAATCACCTCAACAATGTGTGTATCATGAAAGTAATTAAACCACGGTTCCTTCCTATTGATTCAGAAAAATAAGATGCAAATAAGTTATTATTCCAAATAAGATCCTTCACAATACAATTTTATAAATTATAAGTGTCAAAAGGTAAGACTCATAAAGCTAGAATACCACTATATCTTGATATTTAATGACCTTTTATTATTCAATGTGTAAATACAAGTACATTAACAGTGCTGCTTACAGTTTTTCCCTGAAGACACTGAAACTAAAAGGCCAGATAATATCTGTGTATTTAGTTGCCTTTCTCCCTGTATATGGTCCTAGAAGGCTGTATCAAGCAAGAGCTGTAACATATGTCATCTCTAATTACCGTTATAGGCGCTGGTATGTGTTGGGTCATCCATGTACTTTTCCACATCACTGAAGTTTTTATAAAGAGCAAGTATCCTTTTCATAAACATAAAAAATTTATAAACTAATTAGGTAACTAACAACTAGTTGACCTAAAGTACTTTTTTTTTTACTGAATGGGAAAACTTGGTTGATGAACTAATCACTAAAAACACTTCTACATTTTTATGTAGGTGATTTAGTAATATTTTATACCAAAATTAACCTCAAATTGAATTTTACACGTCTTCCTCTTACCAAAAATCTTTGCTCTGCTCCTTTCCCTAAATTCCATCGAGCAAAGATGCTCAAGTTAACAGTCAATAGTATCAACCCTACTTGTATTTGCAAAAGAAAAAAAAAAATAACAAAACCTACATTATATGTTTTCAAAACTACATTGACAGCACTTCTTATCCACTCTTACCTGTGCAGAGTTCCACTACTAGCCAGAGATGATTGCTGGTTTCATACCATTCATGAAAAGTTACGATATTCTTGTGTTTAATTTCATGGGTGAGACGGACCTAAAAGGATACAGCAATCACACTAAAAACAAAGAGTTCTTAAAACCTTTGCATCTAGTAAGAAACACCTAAATACACAATTGGGGAATGGAGGAGAAAAGACTTATTTTTTTCGTGGAATTCTATAGACATTAAAAACGATGGTTATGAAGGCTGGTGACAGGGAAAAATGCTAATTTAATGTATAATCATAAAAAAACAAGCTTGTGAAATATAGTTTTGTCCACTAGTATAACCACAACATTGCAAAAGAAATATTCATAGGTATATTCAAAAGGTATACATCAAAATAGCTGCTGTTATAAGCAGAGTTACTGGTGATTTTAATTCTTTTTCCTTTTTTCCTATTTTCTATATTAATTACACACTACTTTCAGTATCAAGAACAAAGAAATAGTTTCAAAGGAAAAAAATTACTAAGTAAAAATAACCTAAAGGCTCAATAACACAATAATAAATTGTGTATCAACTGACAAACTATCAGGCCAACATTAAAATGTTTACTTAATTTTATAACAACATGGAAAAATGATAGTGTTACAATGTTAACTGAAAAAAGCAAATGAAATACCATTAGAATATATATTTTTTAATTCATATTAAAAAGGACTAAAGAAACAAACCAAGACAGAGCAGTAATTGCCTTCAGGTAATACAACAATGCTACTGTTTTTCTTCTATACAGTTTTCTATAGTATCCAAATTTCCTATAATGATGACATTTTGCTTTTATAATACTTAAAAGAACTCTCAAAGGATTCTAAAAATGTCTTTCTTAAAATATTCTTAGTGAATCTTAATATCAATTCACCTTAATCAATTCACCGTTTTTAATCTATAAAAAAAATCATTACAATGAACACGCTAATCTGAAAATGTACATTTCCATTAGAACATTCTTATACTTGTGCACAAAAGCAAGAGAGAATTCAAAACTCAGTAATAAAGATGCAAAAGTGTGTCAGTTAAGATGTTCAAACGTACAGAACGATTGACACACCAACAGCGAGCCCTAAGGTAAACTATGGACTTCAGGTGATTATGTAGGACGTGTCAAATATCCCTTCCCTTCCAGTTTGCTGTGAATCTAAAACTACTCTAAAAAAAATACTTTAAAAAAAAAGTCCTGGAGATGGTGACAGTTGCACAGCAATATGAATGTACTTAATATCACTGAACTGTACACTTAATAACAGTTAAGAAGGTAAACTTTATGTGTATTTTACCACAATAAAAAAAAAGTTGGAAAAAGGAAAGCTAAGAGCCTAGCTGTGAAGTAGCACAGCCATCAAACCCCCGTCACTCTCACCTAACACCCTTCCTTTGGAAAGCTACACAAAATGTCAAAGTAAATGATCTAATATAAGCTATATTTTCCCTGACTTGAAGAAACAAAAAACAAAACACCTAATTACTTGATATGTTTATTAGTCATTACTAAGGATTGGTGACACTAAACAGAAGGTCACCCATTCCAGATGGAAAAGAAAACATGGCATTTGCTACAGTGAAGTCAATGGCTTCTAAAGTTTACATGCTACTTATACTACCTGATCATAGCTCACCTTTCCTGGAGGGAGGGAAACAAACTAGACTTACCCAATTGGTTATTTCAGGCCTTTTGCACTTATCAGTACAAAGAATAGCTACAAAATTGATTGTTCCCTTCCGTCGCCCTTTATAGACAACAGTCTTGCTTCCTCTGCCAATCTCCTCATACAAAATGAAGTTTTCCATCTCTAGGTTGACTTCTCACATGCAACAAAATGAGAGTCTAATAGCATCTCTAGCTCCTAGACAGTAAACAAAAATTACATTTATAAATGCAGGCTAGTTGCATGATTAATTATGCTAGGATCTTTAATATGTAAATAAATCCAGTAACTCTATAAATTCAGAAAATTCACCTATAAGTGTTAAATACTATTGTGTTTTTTGTAGGGTGAAAAAAGCTAAAGGAAAATTTAAAAAACAATTTACAAACCAATAATCAACTTCCCATCAAGTTAACAAAAATAAGGAAAATGACAGCTATTTACAACATATGTAACAAAACCAGGGAATGCATGAGATTTCAGCCAATGTATCTTTTTTTAAGTATCATTATGCAATCTTATATTGGTTTCAAGTATACAACAAAATGGATCAACAGTTACCCACATTATTTAATCCTCACTCCCACTAGAGCAGTTACTATCTGTCAACACAGAAAAATGTTAAAGAATCATTGGCTATATTCTCCATGCTGTACTACTATCCTGTGACCAACTTATATTATGATTGAGAATTTTTGTGCCCCTTTATTCCTCTCACCCTCCCCACCCACCCACTGCAACCCCTCCCCCATGGTAAACCACCAGTCACTTCTCAGTGTCTGTGAGTCTACTGCTCTTTTCAGCCACTGTATTTTTTTTTTTTGAGGACAGCAAGTGAGAGGCTTTTATTTAGAGATAAAGTGAGAGGACAGAGCTCCCGGCTCGGGTCAGGAGGGGAGAAGAGAGTCCCCTCAGCCAAAGTATTTTGACACCTTTCTTACTTTCTCTGTTACAGTGGAACATACACTGTGTCAACATATATGCCCAAACTAAACCTCAGAATAATTATAAGCAAATGAGACAATGTATGTGAAAATACTTTATAAACAAATACAGCATGATAGTATTTTCATCTACTTCAAAGAGATTTAAGAATCAGTCCACATATTACTCCAAGACAGGGTTAGCAATACTAGTTCCTGGGCCAAATCTAGCCTGTGGCCTGTTTTCACAAATAAAGTTTGAAACAGTCATACCCATTCATTTATATATTGTCTAAGGATACTTTCAGGCTACAGTGGCAGCACTGAGTAATTGCAACAGAGACCCTGTGGCCTGCACACACTCTAAAATATTTACTCTCTGGCCCTTTACAGAAAAAATTTGTCAACTCCTGTTTAAATGAAGAATTTTTTTTAATCAACCACTCCATTGTCTAGAATATAAGCAAGTAAGAGTTAATTTTCTTGGCCAGCAAAATCCCTTAATTTTCATGACAAATAGGATTTGATGCAGTCCTTTATCAGACTAGATTTTATTTAGAATGAAGTAAAATAGTGGATTCAATATCTTAAATGACATATTTACAACAATATAATCAAAGTATTTACTCAACTAAAAAATACATTTTATCTTTTAAATTGGCATCTCTTTGGGAGGATTATACATGCTAGATCATAAGAAACTTCCCAGAAAGTATACATGCAGTACGATATCCACTTCATAGACAGTTTGTGTTTTTATTGGTATCCAATAAGCCAGCACCTATAGCAAAACCCCTTGAAACAGAGGATGTAAAACAGCAATAAGTAAATGGGTAGATGGTTTCTTTTTGGCAGATGAAAACGTCTGGAATTAAACAGTGCTTATGGTTGTATGACTTTGTGAATACACTAAAATAATGAATTGTACATTTTAAAGGGGGGAATTTTAGAGTATGTGAATTATATCTCAATTTTTTTATTGAGATAATTGATATGAAACACCGTGTAAGTTTAAGGTATACAATGTGTTGATTTGACACATTTATATATTGTAATATTATCAAGATAGCATTAACACCTCTATGTTAAATGTTTTTGGCAAAAACATTTAAAATCTAATCTTTTAGCAACTGAAGTATGTAATACATTATTGTTGAGTATAATCACTATGATATACATTAGAGCTCCAGAACTTATTCATCTTTGGTTTTAGACCATACAAAAACAGGCAGAAGTATGCCCTGTCCTGGTATAGGGAACCAGTAATTTAAGAATCTAGGAATAATGCCATGGTGCCCGCGAGCTGGTCTCTGAGAGCCGGGTGCTGACCCGCACTAGAAAGAAGGATATATAATATAAAGGATAGAGGCCTCAGAATCTGCACCTCAACCATGAGATAATTACTGCTGTCAATAATTGTTACATGGGATTATATACCTGAAGAATTCTGAGGATTCAATAATGAAACCAACACAAACAAGTAAAGAGGTAAGGGCATTGGAATCTGTTTCCTGTACCCATCCTTAAGCTGTACTCCAGCACTTAGCTAGAGTCTTGTCCCAGCAAGCACAATCTGCCTCAGTCTGTTCCATCTGACAGATCCAACTCAGATCAAGCCCAGGTATGCTCACCCCCTGAAACAATGTGATCTGTCCTGCTGTAAACCCATGCCCAGTCTTGATCCTGACATTTTGGGCTCATTCCCTTTTCCTTGCAGGATCACTTTAGAGGGTCAAGTGGGCAACACACAAGATGACATTATTCCATTATAAATCTATATCATTGGACATGTAAGTGTGGGCTGAGTTATAACTCATATTACTTCATTCAACAGCCTTTGACAGGAATGTTTTAAACTTAATTCATGAAACATGTCAATAAATACTATGTTCTTTCCAATAAAAAGAAGAGAATCTGGGAATAACTAATTCTATGATTCCATATTCCAATGAAATTAAAAATTACTGCAAAATGGGAAAAATCTATAAAAATTTATAGGCTAGTAATTACATTTAATTATTTGGATTATAAACTTAATATCTAGATCAAATCAGAAGAAATAAGACTATTGAGAGAAATTTTTTTAATTCAAAGTAGAAAAGATCTGGGAGAAATTTCAATTTGTCAGTGGAAACCCAGAAAAGGCACAGATAGTATTTCTTTAAATGAATAGTTTTACTAAGTTCCTTTTATATTCCTCTCCTCTCTAAAACCCATTCATTAAAAAGAACCAATCTTGACTCCTAACCTGCCATCATGTATCCTTAACAGAAGTAATTATGTGGCAAGAGGTCAACAATACATAACATGTAACATAAGGAAAATAAGATATAACTGACAACATAAGGTGGAGAAGCTATGATGCATGAAAACAGACATTAATTAAATGTTTACAAGTTGGCTACATGGAGATACCTCAGGATACCATGGTGAAGAAATTTTTTACATAAGATGAATAACTGATTCCTTGAAAACAAAGTTTAAGATCACAAGACAAAAAAATCAAATAAAACCTAAAATTTTTAATTTAACTCAGGCCAGATTTGTTTCCTCAATCTTTTACTAAGTAGCAGCATCTGTACACTCAACCTGAAATTAACAAAATGCTTCAATTATAAAGTCTCTTAGATAAGAGTGGTTTATTACCTTCAGCACTTCCCCTCTCTGTTTCCTTGGAGTAAAATAAGAATTGGACCTGCGGATCTTCTAAGTTATCCTTCAAGTTTTAAAATTTATGATTTTAAAATTCTTTTGACTCAGCCCAAGGATATTTCTAAAATTCTGTAACCGCTTAAATTGTAAAATAAAACACAAATATAAAAAACACCACTAAGTAAATGTATAGTTTAATGAATTATTGTTAAGAGGGGCAGCCTTGTCTTCGCCATCCAGGTCAGGAATAGCACTTTGCTAGCCATCCCAGAAGGCCCTCTCTGAACCTACCGCAATCACAGCTCCTCCTACTCCCCAAAAGCAATCACTCTCCTGACTCTCATAGGCATCACTTGCTTGCCTTTCTTTATAATGTTCTCACCAAAGTGCAACTCAGATACCAGTATAGTCTTCCACACTTTCTACAACTGTGGCTCGTCTTTTAAGTCTTAGTCTGCAGGTTCACCTAGGTAATATCTGAGAAGCCAGATGTCAGAGCAAATCACACTAACGAGCAAACAAGCCATTGTAGTTAAGGAGGCAGGGCCTACATTCAAGAAACTGAAATAGACCAGGCGTTGGGGGCGCGCTGGCAACCACCAGAACCCTCCCCTCCATTACCCCACCTCCACATCATTAACTCCCCAGCTAGCAGCATCTACAACACCTGGAAACTCCTCAAACCAAGTCAGTCAAACTCTGGAAGCGGGGCCCAGCAATCGGTGGTTTACCTTGCCCTCCAGATGCCCGCTCTACTTTGAGCGGCAGGCCAAGTCAGTCACCCTTTCACAGAGGCATAACAGGTGCTCCTCCGCCGCGGCACTTTACAAGGCGAATTAACTACAGGCTTTGGGCTTGTCCTGCCCTCCCAAGTGCAGGCTCTCAGCCGCTACGTAAAGACCCGTTAGCCTCGCCACCCCAAGCAGCTCGTGGCCAGCGAACTGGTGGCTTTCACCGCCTCTCTACAACCACGGACATCGGTCCCCGCGGCCGGCTCAGAACCGGCAGGTGTCGCCAGGACTTAAGAGGTGAAACTCTTTATTTGGGGCGTCCATAAAGAGCACCTCCCGAAATCTAGAGCCCGGGCGCCCCGAATCCCGCCTGCACCCAATTCCTCGATGAAGTGCCCCATGTGCTCTGAACCAAAGCCCGAAAAGTTATATAAGGTTTTTAGTTTAACCCGAGCACAAAGCAGAGCCCAAAGAGAGAAGCAGACACGGAGGAGCTGACCGTGGGAGGGAGAGTGGGAGGGCGGTGCTCCTCAAGGCCTGTAGACCTAACCCCCGCGCCCAGTGAAAGAGAAAAGGAACCAAACTTGTGGCCACTAAAACCGCCACTCCAACTCACCAGGTGGCGGGATGGGGAAAAGCTGCGAGTGCGCAGGACTGCTACCGCGACTGCGCACCGCTCGACCCCCAATTCTTGGATGGGTCCACTGGTCAAAGGCAGGGGAGAGGCCCTAGAGCAAGGGCGGAAGCGCGGACACACTGCAAGGCCCTGCACGTCGAGCCCCCCTCTGCATTTGGATTCGCCCAGTTCGTCTCCAGGGTAGCACGCAGGACGCCGGAAGGAGTGAAGGGCTCTGAATGGCTGAGAAGTTTGGATTCCTATTGGCTGCGGCCCGGAAATAGGAGCGGTAACGGCGCTACAGTCTAGCCTAATTCGGCGGGGAAAGCCGGTCTTTGGCGGTAGAGGGGACCCATCTGGCCAGTAGCCAGGGGCTCCTCCTAGTTTCCCTTCCATCCTTATTCTTTCGGACTCCCTCTGGAGCTCATGTTGACGTGGCAACATAGTCTGGGTAATTAATGGCTCAAATGCCGGCTCCTTGAGTTCTTCACCCCGTAGAAAAGAAATGGATATTTTCCTCCTTGTGATAAACACAGACCCGATTCTCTGATCTTGAGCTGATTGCTTGTGACTTACGAAGCTCCACGCCTTCAAATTCCAAGCACCCGACACAACACCAGCTTCCCTCCTCTTCCTTACATTCAAGTTAGCGCAGGTGTTCTCAAACTTTAGCATCAGAATCACCTGGAGTGCTTGTTAAAACATATTTCTGGGCCCCAACCACGCAACTTCTGATTTTGTAGGTCTGGATGTCTTGCCAATGGGTTCCAGCCCCGGGAAAGTTCACTGTGGATTCGTGAGACCGAGGAATGACAATGGAAGAATCTTGGGGTGAAAGGGTTTATGACCCGGTTTTGTTCTCGCTGCGATAAATCGAGCACTAGAATTACATCTGCATCCAACAGTCTGCAAGTCTGTAATCCTTCTTCCTCTCTGCCTCCGCCCAGAGCACTGGGCAGAGCTCTTTATATAGTGACTCAGTCACTAATAGCTTATTGCCTAGGGTGTGGAAGCAGTAGCTTAGCTGAAGACCAGTTACATCATCGAGTAGTTTAGGTTCAGATGAGGGTCCTGGCCTTAGGAACTTTCATTTTCCCCACACTTGAATACCTCTTAGCAGGCAATACCTAATAAGAAAGTTAAAATTTTGTGTGCATGGGCATCCTTCTGGTTAGGAAGTACCTGGGTTTGATCAGATTGTCAAAGATACCCATGACCCAAAAATGCTTAAGAACTGCTGTGTCTCGCCTGAGGGATTACGCCCTCAGGATAGTGTGAGACTGAAAAATGACAACGGAACATTCTTGGGATAAAAGGGCTTTACACCCAGCTTTATTTATTCTCACAGTGGTAGGTCGAGCACTAGAATCACATCTGCATTCAACAGTCTGCAGGTCTGTCATCCTTCTTTGTCTCTGCCTCTACTCAGAGCACTGGGCAGAGCTCTGTATACGGAGACTCAGTCAATAATAGCTTATTACCTATAGGTGTGGAAGGAGTAGCCTAGAAGTAGGCCAAGTATATCACCAAGTAGTTTAGGGTCAGGTGAGGATCCTGGCCACAGAAACTTCCAATTTCCTCAAATACTGCTATAGACAATTTTAAGACAATGTAACAAACACAAGCTACAGAGAGCATGAATCTGGCTCAGAGACCACCACTAATCCACAGGTTAAACTTTGACAGGTGTCTTGCCAGTGGGATTCAGGCCTGGGCAAATTCGCTATGGACCCAATATGACCAAAGAAATTGATAGCAAAACGTTCTTTGGGGTGAAAGGGTTTATTACCCGGCTTGTTCTCACAGCAGTAGGTCAAGCACTAGCGTCTCTGCCTCTGCCCAGAGCACTTAGCCGAGTTCTCTATATAGTGTAAAAATAGCTTATTGCCTAAAGGTGTGGAAGCAGTAGCCTAGCAACAGACCAGTTACATCATCAGGTGGTTTAAGTTCAATGAGGATCCTGGCCATAGGAACCCCAACTTCCCCACACTCCACCCCTCCAGGATTCTCGCCTTACAATTTACACACTTTCAATCTTCCGCAATGGTCCCTGTGCAAAAAAGCTGGAGCACTGTAACCAGATTCCACAATAGCAACAGAGGATAACAACAACTTGGAGATAATAAAAATTAAGATACTGTAAGATTTTGATACAGGTAACAAAAATTATAATAATCCTCAAGCCAGAGAAGGTTCCTAATAACAAAAATTATAATTATCCTCAAGCCAGAGGAAGTTCCCAATCCACAAAGACTTTAGGGGCAATAAGACACATGTTTTAATCCCAGCAATATAGGCAAATCTTCTCCATCAGATAGGATGCATGCAAGAGAGTGGTCCTGTGGCAGGACTGTAGCAGGAAAGGGCTGTGGTCCAGGTCTAGTATATGATACTTTTACTCCTTTCCCCGTGGGGGTTACTGAAGGGTCTAAATATAGTGTTACTGGAGGTGTATGCACTGGCCATAATGATAAAACAAAACTCCCCGGTAAGATGCTCCTACCTTCCGGCCGTTCAGGATATACTACTGTGACCTTTGGCGGCCACTCTGCTGTTATTCCAGGAATACACAGAAGGCCAGCTTCCAGACCTTGTCCCCAAGGTGCAAAGAGAGCCAATCATCGTTGGTCCATGTGTCAGAAGGTCCAAAGCCATGTCCACTCAATGAAGTCTCCAGGGTTCAGTACAGGTGGTGCTGGCAGCAAGATATTATTCTGGTGGTCAAACCTTGGCTTCAGTGATTCTTCCTTGGTGTGGACTTGCAGTTGTATAGGGGAGGCAGGGATATGTGTTAACAGGTCTATGGGGCTCAGGGATCCCTTTCGGGGTTTCTCATTCAAATGCCATAGCATGGTCCATAAGCGGACAGACCATGCCCGCACACTGTATCTGACTTTAGTCTGGATTTTAACAAGCCATTGTTCCTCTCTATCATGCCTGCTGCGGTAGGATTGTATGGCACATGAAACTTCCATTTGATTCCCAGCTTTCGCACCCATTCTTGCAGTGTATGTCCAGTAAAATGGGTGCCCTGATTACTCTCAGTTACCTGTTATCGGCCATAGGCTTCAAAGAGATGCTCCAGGCCTCTTTTGATCGTCTGCTGGTCTGCACAAGGGGTAGGAAAAGCAACCAGAAGTCCAGTAGCTGTGTCCACACAAGTCATGGCATACCAATATCCTGCTGACACAGGTAGAGGCCCAATATAGTCTATGTGCCCCCGATGGGGGGGTGGGGGTGTATAGGCTCATTAGCTATTGTCTCATGTTGCTGTGGAACTCGGTGTAAGTCCCTTTGGAAACATATGACACCCTCCTTCTGGGCTCTACTAACTTCTTCAAAGGTCAAAGCCAAGCCACACCGATGGGCTACAACCCACATTGTCTTTTGCCCCACATGCTACAAACGCTGATGTAACCACTGGGCTATATCAGAGGCAGGCTTCCCTTCTAACCAACGTATCTGGGCCAATTTATCTGCTTCATGATTTCCTGGGGATGCCAGTGGCAAATGACCTATTACATGGAATACGGTAATTATTTTAGTCTGACCACAGGCCCATATATCTTGCCACAATTCTTGCCCCCAAAGGACTCAGTGACCAACCAGCCAGTTGGCATGGTACCAGGTTGGTAGCCACAGGGTCAAGCCCCGATAGACAGCCCAACTGTCAGTGCAGACAACTATAGGGGAAGGCACCTAGCTGATTACAAGCCACATGGCCCGCAACCCTGCCCATTGGCAGCTCTTCCCCGCACCATCTTCCATCCATATTGTCTCAGTCTTAGGATGGAAAGCTATGGCCCTCCATTTTGGGGCTGCCCACAGCTGGATCCGTCTGTGTACCATGCATCTTTGGGTATAGGGACACCTCCCTCCTAATAGGGACTCTCTGCTACTAATGGTTCAAAAGCAAGTTCTTCCATCTTTTCACTAGTATATGTTACTGGCCCCAATAAGCGTTGGAGTTCTCCACTCAAGGGGCTACTAGAAAGGGCACTACACTGATGTAGGTAAGCACCCCACTTGGCCAGTGTGGGTGTTTGTGCCTCACCACTCCTTGGCTTTTGGGTCCAGTCACATACCCACCCCAAGATGGGATAGGTGGTTATTACCTTTATCAGGGCCATTCCAGGTTTCTGTAGCCAGCAAGGCATGATACATGGCAGCCAGTTGTTCTTCTATCAAAGTGTATCATACCTCTGCCCCTTTCCAGAGTTGTGACCAGAATCCAATAGGTTGGCAAATTTGTTCAAGCCACTGCCAGAGACCCCAGCCATAACTGTCTTCAGTCACATGAACATCCGGCTCACAGGGCCTTGATGGGTCTATCACACTCAAGGCCTGCACAGCCTTGAATGCCCATTTTGTGGTAGTAAAGGCAGATGCACATGTCTCATCCCAGTCCCACCTGATGCCCTTTTGTACCAACTGGTATAAGGGCTTCAGAATTTGTGCCAAGTGTGGAATAAACACTCTCCAGTAACCTAGAAGATGCAAAAACTCCTGTAGAAATCCTACAGTTGTAGAGGTAGGAAAGGCCTGGACTTTATCTATAACTGTTTCTGGCATAACTTTGGTCCTACCCGACCAGACAACCTCCAAGAATCTGACAGACAAACCAGGTCCCTGAACCTTGGGACTGTTCACAGCCCATCCTTTCTCCTGTAGATGTTGCAGCAGTCTAGGTGCTGCACCTTGTAGATCTGAAAGAGAATCGGACGTGACCATGACATCATCAATATAATGGTACACTGCACTGTTGGTGGTTACCCCATGTAGCCAAGTCCTGGACTACAAGTCCATGATGGATGGTGGGGCTGTGGAGGTATCCCTGTGGAAGAATGGTGAAAGTCTATTGCCATCCTTCCCATGTGAAGGCAATCTGTTCCTGATTTTCCTGCTCAATGTCAATGGAAAAGAAGGCATTAGCAAGATCTACCACATGATGGTATGTTCCTAGTTCATGGCTGAGGGTATCCATCAGACCTGCAATAGAGGGGACAGCAGCATGTATAGGGGGTATGACTTTATTCAGTTCTCTGTAATCCACATTCATATGCCTGGAGCCATCAGGCTTTCTTACCGGCCACACTGGGGAATTGAAAGGTCTATGGGTGGGCCTTATAACACCCACATTTTCCAGTTCCTGGAGAGTTTCTCCCATCTCTTTATGCCCTCCAGGTAGTTTGTATTGTTTGGTATTAGTCACCCACTGAGGCACAGGCAAAGCTATGGGCAGGTGCCTAGCATGTCCCCTCAGAACTGCCTTCACCACACATACTCTCAGTCTGAACTCACCTGCAGTGTTCTGCAGCCATAGACCCTGCAGGATATCAATCCCCAAAATATACTCAGGGATAAGAGATATAAACACAGTATACTCTTTTGGGGGTAGACGCCCTATTCCCAAAGGGATTTGGGCCTATTTCACTCTGATAGCCTTACCCCCATATCCATCTGTGATAGTGGGGGTCCCAGGGAACCACTCCGGGTTACCATGAATCAGTGACCATTCAGCCCCTGTGTCCACCAGAGCCAGGACACGTTGCATGTTCACTGGGGACCAATGGATAGCTATTTCAACATGTAGCCTCTGGTCCCCCCTGGTCCCTCAGGGCAGGTACCTCAACCTTCCACTCGGTCAAACTGTGTTCCCCAATCACCTTCCTGTGTGGGCTCGAGTGAGGTTGGCTCACTCTCCAGCAGGAAGACTTGCAAACACATAGGCTGTACTTGTGGCTCTGTCTCTGACCTCTGCCTCTTTGGTCTTAATGGCTTGAACTGCTGCTCTGGTTTCAGTTGTTGCCATAACTCCAGTAAGATTCTATTGGGCTTCACATCTAATTTCCTTCTGTCTTCTCTGGCCTGTATTAAATCAACCCACATCTGGATCCTCGTAATCTTCATGGGGTCCTTTAAATTCTTCTTGTGAGTAGCAGACCTCATTTCTTTCCATGTTTCCTTGCTTCAGCCTCTCCTAAGTCTGCTACTGTACATGTCACCTCGCTGATTGGCTGCTCTAAGTGAGGGGAAAGAATGGCCTCTAGAGACCCAAAAGGGATGTGGGAGCTGCTTGAAGCACAATATTTCTCATCCCAGTAGTGAAAGGCTTTTCATTCAGGCCACAATTCTCTGGACTATAGATGGCATTTCTTATGCCTACCTCTCATAACACCTGTTGGAGCTCAGCATATGTCTGCCATCTAACAGGAGAGGATAGTAGATCACCCAGATTGGGCCACACAGCACGAAATGCAGCTATAAGCCAGTCGAGGATGGAGTGATTCCCTGGGGTCTGATGTGCACTTTTTAACTGCTGCCTCAAGGCGGGCTGAACCATCATGGAAGCCAACTTTCCCATCTCTGATTACGACAGAATAATTCCATCCACCCTTAAGTCCTACAGATGCAGGAGCCAAGCTGATATTGACTCTAAAGGCCTCTGCCTAAACCAGAAGCCGAAATCCACCAGCTCAGCCTGAGTATAGGGGCGGACCATAGAGTGCTTTACGACCTGGGGAGGGGGATGCTCCTCCCCTTGGGGAGCTCTCAGCTGCTGGGTCTTTATTTTCTTTGCAACCACCAGGTGGGCTATCAATACAGGAGGATTCAGTGCCTCCAGCACCACTCCTTCATCCTTCCTCAGCTCTTCCATTTCTGAAGCTGATGGCACCTTTCTCTCCCCTCCCCTGACTGCCTCCTCTGCTACAACCTTTACCTTTTCTACCTTGCCTCACAGCAATGCTAGCTCAGTCTTCAGCAGCTCTCTTACCTTCACCTTAGTGCTTCACAGATGGCATTCTTGTGCCACCTCCACCTGTGCTTCCCTCAAGAGTTCGTCTTTTTCCCTGATGGCCTTTTCCTCCTTCAGAGCACCTGGCTGTTCTGCCATCTCATTCTGTAAGGAATCTTTTACCTCTTCAATGGTATCTCACTGCCGGTGTTCTCATGCTGCCTCCTCTCGCATCAATGCCATTTCCTTCTTCAGGGAATCCGTAGAAGTTTGCAGCTCACATTCTCGTACCGCCATTTCTTGGGTCTTTTTCAAGAGCTCATCCTTCTCTTTTGTACTTTTTTAATACTGTGAGAAGCAGCCAACTCACAGTCCCTGCTGCCTTCCGGGCACTCTGTCTCTCAAATACCTACTTACTATACCAAGGGCTATCCTTACTTCCTCCAGTATCACCTCCACTTGCCTCCAGTCCTGGGGTGGGACCCTGTCCTCTAGAAGGCAAGCCACCTCAGACCACATACCCATTGGGGGACAATCCACTGTCTCCCCATTCACAGGGGCAGCCCCCTTAAGCATCCCTCCCATAAGGGCAGCCTGTCTTTTTCCTTGGTCAACAATGAACCCTGCCAACTTCGCCAGTTATCTTGCCAATTGGTTTTGGCCCACAGGAAGTTCGGTATGGATTCAGTGTGACCAAAGAAATGACAGTAGAATGTTTTTTGGTGTGAAAGGGTTTATTACCCAGCTTGTTCTCCTAGCGCTAGGTCGAGTACTAGCACCTCTACCTCCACCCAGAGCACCGTGCCAAGCTTTCTATATAGCACAATAATAGCTTATTGCCTACGGGTGTGGAAGCAGTAGCCTAGCAACAGGCCAGTTACATCATCAAGTGGCTTAAGGTCAGTGAGGATCCTGGCCATAGGAACCCCAACTTCCCCACAATAGGTCACAGGGGAGGCAGTACCGCATGGAGAAAACAAGCAGTGACTCTATAGCATCTTACTACACTAATAGTAATTGCAATAGGGGGGTGATTACTTGATAATATGGATGAATGCTGAAACCACAATGTTGTTTATGTGAAACCTTCATAAGATTGTATATCAGGGATACTTTAATTAAATAAATAAAGAATCCCTTCTTTGAGCCACATTGCAAATTCCTTCTTTCAGCAAACCACTGTGTTAGACACTACAGAGAAAAAAAAGTATTTACTAGTTATTAATTTCACGCAAAGAAGTATACAAAATAATTAATGTAAAGTTAGCAAAAAAAATTTCTTTAGGGAAAGGTGTGGGGAAATGGAGGTTCCTATGGCCAGGATGGTCCCCTGAACCTAAACTACTTGATGATATACTTGGCCTACGGCTAGGCTACTGCTGCCATACCCATAGGCAATATGCTATTATTGACTGAGTCACTATATAGAGAGCTCTGCTGGGTGTTCTGGGCGGAGGCAGAGATGGAGGCGGATTACAGACCTGATTCTAGTCCTTGACCTACCGCCATGAGAATAAAGCTGGGTGGAAGCTCTTTTACCCCAAGAATGTTCCATTGTCATTCCTCAGTCTCACTGAATCCATAGTGAACTTACCCAGGGTTGAAACCCTCAGGCAAGACAAAAGGGAAAACAAATTAAGACAATTCAGTTGGATTCTGGAGAGAGGTTAGAACAAAAATACATATTTTGAAGGCTCTGAAAGACTGTAAATGCTCAAGATGGGGTCCTATTCTGGCTGCTGTTAGAAAAGCATCACCCATAAATTTTCACTAAGTACAAAGTTAAAATAAACCATTTAGTCAGGAAAAATCTGTTACTGAAAGAAGTCCATCTCTTGGTTCTTCCAAGTCTTGTGCATGGCTATGCACCTGTAAATACTCTGAGTTCCTAGACCAACTCCTTTTCATGTTCCCTCTGTATAAGCAGATAGCATCAAGCCAAACATGATTCAATAATATTGGCTCTGCAGGAATGGATAGGCTTCAGAGTGAGGCTTTCAGAACAGAGGATTGGCAGAGTTCCCATGGACGCCACTTAGGTCACAGATTTTTAAAGGGGGGGAAGCGTTATAAATCCATACTTATCCACTCTGGCAAATTCCTGGAGTGTCACTCTTCCATAGAGCCAGTTAAGTATGCAGCCCCATGCTGAAGGAGAAGTCCATATACTCTGGGACAACTGGGGGGCCTAAGGGCAATGCCCCGCTTCTACCTTCAAAGGAGCCAAACAGGACACTTGGGAAAGGCTGGAATTGTCCTCACAAAGTAATTTGGATTTACAATTCAAGATGAGGAACTGATCAGGTGAATTTACCATGCAGGCTCCCAAAACCTCACTGAGATGACTGAACTGAAATTTAAACCGTAATGGCACTTAAGAACAAGGAAGGGAACCATCATGAGATGGAAAGTCTGAGGCATTCTGGAACTCAGAAAACACTTGGCTTCAGATAAGCAGAAAATCCAGGACAGAAATAACCCCAACTCAGCCCCTAACCTTTGAGTCCTGTGGCCTTTAATCCTCGTCTTGGTTACAGATGAAAGGAATCTCCATTCCACTTCCAACTGAGCTCCCCACTCTGGGTAGTGTCTCCCTGAAGTAGGCTTCCACTTTCAAGACTGTACTTGGAAATACTTTCTAAATGACATGAACAAAGGGCCAGAGCAGTGGAAAATGAGAATGCCTTCTGAACCATGAGGCCTTTCCAGCCCAGAAGGGGCAGCAGCTAGAGTGCTAATCTTTGGTGAAAAGATTGGAAAGTTCCTTGTTGGGAAGAGAGCTTTGCCCACGAGAAAACACTGACCTCTGGCAGCGGGGGAGGCCTCCCAATAGAAGAACTAGCTCAGTGCCTTGCCACCACAAAGTGAAGTGCTCTAACCCAGGAACCCCCAAACACGCAATACACATTGAGTGAGGCTTTTAGTGCCTTACTCTTGCATGTGGACATATAGCCAGAAGTATCAGGATGTGTGCGGAAAGACTCTAACACGAAAGACAAAGATGACAATAAACAAACTAATAAAAGTAACCCAAAGGAAACGAAAACAACGCAGGAAGCAGACTAAAACTTCCGAATTATAATTAATATCTTTATAGATATGAGAAGGAATAGAAACTATAGTTTGCATTTTATTTTTTCTTTAATACAAGAGATGTTTAAAAGTTGAGTTTTATTTGTTTTTAATTAATAACTGCATAGATTTTGTTTTTGTGTTAGGTTGGAGGAATTTATTGCAATTTCCTTTGTGGCCTGATAAATGGTTAATATTTTTAAATGTTCCATTTACAGTTAAGAAAGAAGATTTTATTCGTTGAAACATTTGAATTTTCCAAATCTTCCTTTTATGTTGCATTGTCCTCCTTGCTCTGCCAGTTCGTGAAAAAGGTGTTTTGAATTTACTCAATTTGGGTGTGGATTTGCCAATTATTTGTTGTTGCCTTCAGTTCAAAGACAGTGAGCTTAGAAAAATACAACATAATGATCCAAATGGAATTAGAAGAAATGCAATATTAAAGATAAAAACAGAAATGAATGAAACAGAAGGGAGAAAATCCAGTAAGCATGGGTATAAACTCAGAGGGCAGGAGATGGTCTCCGTGGTGCTCTTCCAGGTCGTAATTCCCCCAGAGAACTAAACGCAGATGCTGGCCACGGTGTCCTGGGTCTCCATCTCTCTCTAAGAAATGATGTGCTTTACTCTCAGGTCACTAGGTCCAAGAATGGATTTTCTTGGAGAGAGAAGCTGAAGTCTGGGATCCTGACGACTGATGCCGCCCATCACTCTGGAAGGCCCGGGCGGACACGATCATTCTCACAGCACCGGCTTAGTAGTGTGAATACACTGCAATAGCCACACCACTTCCCTTTTTGACAGGAGATTTTCAACCTTATAATACTAACCCATAGCCCTTAAAATTTCTGGGATGCGTTTTCCTGTAACAACAAAACCAGTCACTAATATCCATTGCATATACTGTGGCAAATCTAGGATGGACTAGATTCCATCCTAGAAATCATATTTTTTTGGTCACTTCTTGCAACAAATTCCTTAATGGTTGGTCCCTTCTCACCGTCCTATCTCCAGCATGTCCCATTCGTCTCTGACTCTGCTATCCATCATGTTCCTGGCTGTGCTTTCTTCTTCCTTCCCCAAAGCCCATGCTACTGAGTGAAACCAATTTTACTGGAGGTGTGGAAATAACAGAGGCAGGTTACATCACAGAAAGAAAACAAGTTAAAAGTCAGTGCTAGACATGTCGCTCATATAGTGTTCTAGTAGCAGGCACTTTCACATTGTTGATGGGAAAGCAATTTGGCAATGTCTATCAAAATAACAAACGTACATCCTCATTGCCCAAGAAATTCTACTTCTAAAACCTTATCTAATAGATATATTCTTATTTTGCCAAATGACTTGCACAAAAGTCTGCATTGCAGCCTTGTCTGTAATTTTTTAAAATTGGTAGCAACTCAATTGTTCATCAGCAAGAGACTAAGTTAGAAATGAATTTGCTCCCAGTATATTAATATGAAAATACCTCCACAGCTAGTTATTAAGGGGATGAAGCAAGGCGCATAACACTGAGTTTAGTGTACTACCATCCGTGGAGAGAGAGAAAAGAGGGACAAGAATATACATAAGAATTTGCTCATATATGCAAAGAATAGCTCCAACATCTAAAGCAAGGACAAGAAGCCAGTAGCTGCTGACTGTGGTGGTGACAAGCACGGCACAGTGATGCATTTTGTACAGTTCAGATTTGGAATCACATTAACTGTACTACCTATTCTATCTGTATATCACAATTTAAATGAATACATGTATTTTTTAAATTATGTATGTAAACACATATATACATATACATATGAATGGACAAAATGGAGTGTGTCCCCCCTACATTCTGAAAATAACCATGCACTGCCCTCTTCCCCAGGACTCTCCTACAGCTCTCTTTTCCCTTTTCACCTCTTCCAACCAGTCCAGGCTTTCACCCCCTTTTCTTCCTCATCTTCAGGGAAAAATTGGAAGTCCCATTGTCTTATCTGATGGAGCTCATCTGAACTCCTTACCCAGTAATTCCTCACCCCAGACAGAAGTGACTTCAGGTAAGCTTCCATCATCACCAAGGTCATTAAGAAGTTTGCCTAAACAAATGTTGCCCATTCCTGAGCTTTACCTTTAACAATGCAAAGAAACTGCAGATTATTTAAATATAGTTTTCTCTTACAAATGTCAGACCAAATGATTAGACCAGCCTCCCTAACAATCTCTGACAGGGGAAGCAAGAGCCACGCTCTCCTTGTCCAGAATAAAAGCAGTTTCCTTTCCTCTTTCCTGATACAAAGTTCACACTGAAATGAGGATTCTTATGCATCCATCTTGGCAAGAAACTGTAATTTTTTGCTAAGGATAAATTAATATGTAATAGGGTGGTGTCAAAGGTTTAACATTTCCTTTATGATTTTTAAAAAAGAATTTTAAGCTTAGAAAGTAATTTCCTATGTGGATATTAAGTATTCACCTATTTTACCACTTTTATTTTTTTCAGATTATTTAGCCCATTGGGAATTCTTTTGGTGAATACTGGGAAATTAGGTAATAACTTTATTATATTTCAGAATATTTAACAATTTGCCATTACCTTTTAAGAGAGTACTAACATTCTTCCCTTGGGAATTTGTGATAGATCCTTCACTAGAGACCAGTTTTTTAATATGCACACTAAGGTCTGTTCCTAGCTTATTAATTTCATTCTGTTGAGCTATATTTTAACTACTTGGAGATGGTTCTTAATAATTGTGGTTTTAAAATTTTATAATACAGAAGAGAGAAAATTTATCTGCAGAGAATGGAGGGGCAGAGACAACAACGAAAACATTGAGAAGGAGGAAATGGTTCAGGAAAGGCAGTCACACAGGATGTGTGACTGGGAGTCCTTTAGAGCCAAAGCACTGCAGCACTGAGCTGTACTATCAGCCTGTCTGTAGCTGGGGCACACCAAAATATGAGAGAGAAGGTCCAGCATAGTGACTCTCTGGAGTCTGCAGCAGTCTAGGAGCAGAATTAGAAGAATCGTGTGTATTACACATGGATTCATTCAACAAATACATATTGATGCCCTACAGTGTGTCAGGTACAACATTAGCTCCTGAGTCTAAGGCAGTGAACAAAAGGTAAGATTCTGTCTCCTAGAGCCTACTGAAGTACAGAGAGAAATATTGTCCCTGATACAGGATACGTAGTCAATGGAGTCCATGCATCTTGTTTTCTTCTGTTATTAAGATAGGCTTTGTGTATGATACCAATTTTTGGCAGCTCAGAACATAAACCATCTCATATTTGAATTATTGCTCACTATCTTAGGTTGAATTTCACAGAAATAGAACCTGAGAAGGGGATTCTTGTGCAAGTGATTTATTGGGGAAGTGCTCTAAGGAGGAGAGTGAGGAAACTAGGACAGGCCCAAGACAAGAGCTTAGAAAGGATGTGGTCTAGATTCAGCCTGGACCCACTGGGAGCTCTGAGCCATACATTGCAGCTCAGATATGGCCCACCTGAAGGCAGAGGTGTCACTTTTGAATGCCTATAGCAGTCAAGCGTTGGCTGCAGACTACTAGGAATAGGCAACCTAATTTCCTAGGTTGAGGCTGTTACTATTGGTATAAGAGTGAATTTCGGAAGATGAAAGTAGATAGAGGTGAGTGCACTAGCCAGGTAAAGAAAATCTGGGTGAGAAATCAAGAGCATATACGACATTGACTTTATGAGCCATACACTAGCCTTAACTCTAATCCTCATTATAGCACTGGATGCAGCCCCACCTCTAGCTCTATGGCTCCTTTGTCATAAAGCTAACAAAAGTAATATGCCCTGTCAAAGCCATAACCCTAAGTCTGACCATGTTTCAACCCTAGACCAAACCTTAGTCCTCAACTGTAACCCTGACTTTAACCACATCTCAAACATAACTCTGGCATCAGCCCTAACTTTAACCCTAGTCTCGTGGTTCTCTCTATCCTTCCTTGGCTTTTTTTTTAAACCCTGTTCTCCAGTTTTTCCATTACATCTGTGAGCTGCCAGAGGTTTTGCAATATATTCCTGTTTTGTTTAAATTAATCAAAGTCCATTTCTGTTGCTTCCAGTTAAGAGCCCTGACTGTGGAAACTGGTACCAAGAGTAGATGCAAGCTAAAGAAAAACCCTAAAATTTCAGAGGAAACTTGGAATAGATACCAGATCTGCCTGGGGACAAAGGCAATGAAGTCTAGTTCATTTTAAGGGATCAGAATTTGGCAACCTGTAGCTGAACGTGGGAACGATGAAATTGTTATCTATAGCCACCTGAAATGAGTATACACTAGAAAAAAGGAATTAGACTAACAAGTGATTGCTGTGGACACACACACACACCCCACAAAGAATTTAAGACTTTCCACTTGAGGTAGCTTTTTCTAATGGGGCTGGATGGTGTTAAGTTCCTCGATTATTGGTTCGAGGCATGGAACAAAACCTAGGGAATCTATATGACTCTGATAAAATAATCTTTTATTTTAAAAGCACAAGACAAAATGGAAACAAAGTTTAATTCTATGCATTGTAAATTACATCAGCTGAATTTATAGTGTTTCTGTTTTCTTAGTTGATTAGTTGAAACCTGGACTCCGCATGTGTCAGCTGGGAGCACAAAGTCCCTTCCTGCTTGCTGGTCGCCTTGCCCTTCTCCGCTGCCTGTGTCGGTGACCTGCACACCAGCAGCAGTCTCTGGGATAATCTCCTGAGCTGCCATGGGCTGGGCGGCCCTCAGGATAGCCTAGGACACTGCAGGGGGTCACAGACACGCCCGGTGTGTTCTCCTGCGAGAACGGTGCCCCTTCGTGCCTTCTGGACCTTGCTCCAGGTTCCTCTGTCTGTGCTGGGCAGCTGCACGCCGGTGGCAGCCTCTGGGTGTGTGCTGGTTAGCTGCATGCTGGGAGAAGACTGTGTGGTTGCTGTGGGCGGGGCTGCTCCCCAGCTGCCCTGCAGCAATGGCGGGTCTGTTTGCGTGCATTGCGGGGGTTGGGGGTGGGGGGTGGTGAATGAATGGCAGGCTGCTTATCACCATGAGGGGCTTCGGGCAGCGTTACCCTCCAGGGGGTTAGGGTGCCTGAAGTTCCTTAAGATTCCCAGCCTGCTGGGCTGAGTGTGCCAGGAGGATTTTGTCCACCTGTTAAACCCTTGTCCCTCTAAGACTTTTAAAGTGCCCGATTTTCTTTTGTCCCAGGGGAGCCAGCTGTGAGGACTTGCTCCCAGTCTCTGTCTCTGATTTTACTTTTCCGTTTCTCTAATATCCAGTACACCGTGCAATGTGTGTCTGTGTTCCCAGTTCAGATTACTAGGGCTGGTTATTTAGCAATCCTGTGCTTCCACTCCCTGCCCACTCTGATTCTTTTCCTCCAGCCGGGGAGCTGGGGTGGGGGGAGTGCTCGGGTCCGGCTGGGTCACGGCTTTGTATCTTACCCTTTTCGTGAGATGCTGAGTGCTTGAAGATGTAGATGTAGCCTGGCTGTAGTACTGTATCTTCTGGTCTCTCTTTTAGGAATAGTTGTATTTGCTATATTTTCAAAATATATATGGTTTTTTGAGGAGATTTCCACCGCCCTGCTCACGCTGCCATCGGGAGCGCCTCTCACCCCCAGCTGCCTTTTCTTGATGCATGTCTGCCCCTTCCTAACCCACAGTGCATTCCTCTTGTGGAGTTCCCTTTGGCCAGGTGACTAAAAAAGAAATATTCAAGCCTGACTTAAAACTCTCTGCAACCAACCAGAAGCAGACGGCTTTGACTTTATGGATTTGAAAGACAAACAGAGGCTGAAGACTACAAGAAAGAAAACCCTCCCAGTGAGGGAAATTTTGAATAGCAAATCCACTCTCTGGATAGAGCAGATGCCTGAAGTAAAGAGCAACAAGATTCATAGGCAGTGACTAATAGCCACAAGATGTGAAAGCCCCCTGGGCCATCATTCCTTTGTTGTCTTCTCATCCTGACACACTCAGTGCAGAAATCTTCCACTTCCTTCCATGGGGCCCCTTCCCAGTCCTTGCACCATGGCTTCAGGACTCACAGCCTATCATCAGTCCTTCACTCGAGCTGTTCGCTGAACACACTGCTTCTCCTACAACCCTCTCAAACCATGGCTATTTTTTCTCTCACTCCTCAAATTATTTTTTCATTGTCTACCACTCCTTTCTTGTTTTAATTTTCCCACACACTAAAATTACTTCCCTATATATACTTGAAACTGCCCTATTCTTCTCTTTCTTCATTAAACTCATCTGGAAAAAGCAACCTTTTTAAAACAAAACTATCTTCTTCCCTTTTCTGCCAAGGTGGAGCAGAGCATTATGGCTGCAGAAAAACACACTATCAAGCTGATCTAGCTCTACTTTAGAACATAAAATCTCAAATGGCCTTTCAGGTCTCCAGGAAATTTGCATTTACTTAGACAATTCACCTTTTCCCTCTTTGAGCTAACAATTTCACAGTTTCTCTCTCCTCCAACCTCTGATAGTCGTGTCAATTCCCTTACTTTCAGCAGAAGCACTAAGTCGGTGATATCTGATTTATATCTATCTGAATCCGTGAACTTGGTCTTCCATCTTAAACAATGATGGGCTGCTTCTATTTAAGGGCAGCCTCTCTATTTGTTTCCTGGATCCATCCCCTGTCATCTAAATATAGCCTTTGATCTTCCAAGTCTCCTGCATCTTCAATTTGCTCTTCTAGCTTGAACTTGCTGTGTTTTAATTTTTTTCTCTTGCTTGATGCAATTTCATGAAAAACTAAAAAATTTCATGAAGTTAAAGTCAAACTAACAGTATGACCTCAACCATAGAGAGCAAATTATAATAAAACAACTAAAGAAGAATAGGAAAATTTGTGAAAGATTTTTAGTCCCCCAAAAAGCCAAGTCAAGGTAAGTTCATCAACCTAACCTCACTTAATAATATGTACATTTTAGGCAACTTGTCGTAAGAGGACTTCTTATCTTTTAGAGATATACACTGAAATATTTGTGAGTGAAATTTAACAATGTATGGGATTGGGATTTGCTTCAAAATAATTCAAGGAACAAGGGAACTGAGTGAGAATAGAAATAGATTGGCTCTGTATTGATAATTTTTGAAACTGGTGGTGAATACATGGAGTTCAGTATATGATTCTATTTTTATGTTTGGAAATTTCCCTAATACAACTTTTCACAAAACTGCTGAATGTATAAGTGATGGCTGTTGACCTGGAATATCAAAGGATGAAGCAAAGCCCCTAAAGATGTATTATCAGGATCATCTCTTTAAAGAGAGGAAAAAGAGCTAAGAATCAGAGAAGAATAGAGCACTTGGAGAGTCTTTTTGAAAAGTGTTTTCTTTGAATTGTCCCAGGACTTTAGGATACATTGTCATTTCCTTAAAATAAAGTTTCTTCGGCATTTGTTTGGGATTACATAAAATTCACTGAATAATTTGAGGATAAATGACATCACAAAATCGAGTCTTTCCATCTGGTTAACTTGGCTAACATGTAATCATTTTCCTGAGGTCTTAGTCAACTCTAAACATAATGGCCTTATATTAGCTGAGCCTGGGCAAACAGCGGGGGGGCCTCAGAGTGGCCTTGACTAGAAACCTGCAGAGGCAAAGGCCTGCAATGAGTCATTTAGAGGCCCAGCACAGCGGTGACAAGAATAATGGGATGGACTTTGGGAAAATGTACACATTTTCCAGGATCTTCAGATTTACTGGGGAGAACGGCAGACTTGGGAGGTCAGACCTATGAGGACTCAGGTGTGTGAGCTGACTGAGGAAGGCTGCGTAGAGACGCTGAGGACGCTGCTGCCATATTAGTGGTGTTGCCTATGCTTTCTTTTTCTTTTCTTTTCTTAATTTATTGTGGACTCTTTTGTTATATTTTTGCCCTTCTCATTATTTTCAACTTCTTAAAAATCATGTTCTAAAACACCAGAAAGGTGAACTCTCTTTTTTTACCCAGGCTGAGCCTTCTGTTTCTAAGGAAGGACTGACCTTTTGATGCTTCCTGTGACCGTCAGTAATTCATTGGCCTTATTCTTACCATATTTTATGTTTTGACTTTATTATGCTTGTCGTTCTCTCTGTTGATCTCGATGTTCTGCAGCTTCTTCAATTTATCTAGCAATAACCCTTAACATCTGAAAAAGTTTATATTTCTCCATCAAGTTCATACATTACACAGGGTGAAACCTTTGGACTTACCTTCTTTCTCCAACTTCTTTCTTCTCCCATAGTGTTCCAGATTTGTGGAAACTATATTTTAATTTCAAGTTATTAATTTTTCATTTAAGTAATTCTTTAATAACTAGTGCATTAAACATTCTCATTTTATTAAAATTATTTAGACTTTAAATCATACCAGTTTCAATGTTTGTCACTATGTTAAAAATATTTTAGATTTTTAACAGATATTATATATTATCAAATAACATTTAATAATGATTAAATATAAACTATTTAATGATAAAAACATTTTAGAATAGTTTAGATTCATAGAAATGTTGCAAAGATGGTAAAAAGAGTTCTCACATGCCTCACACTCATTTTCCTCTATTAACATCTTATGTTAGTATGGTACATTTTTCACAAGTGTTGATACATGACTAACATCCATATTTTATTCAGATTTCCTTAGATTTTACGAAATGTCCTTTTTCTGTCCCAGTATCTCACACTGCATTACATGTAGTTGTTAGGTCTCCTTAGGTCCTCATGACTGTGACAGCCTCTTAGACTTTCCTTGTTTTTGATGACATTGAGTTTTGAAGAATCCTGGTCATGTATTTTTAGAATGTCACTCTATTGCGATTGTCTGATATTTTTCTCATGATTTGACTGGCGTTAATGGGAGGATGACCAGAGAGGCAAAATGCCCTTTTCATTACAGCATATCAAAAATACATACTATCAACATGACATCACTGTTGATCACCTTACTGAAATGGCGTTTATCAGGTTTCTCCACTACAATGACTCTTTATCCCCTTTTCCATACTGTACTCTTTGGAAGAAAGTCACTATGTGCAGCCCACACTTACAGATTGGGGAGCTAATGCCTCACCCCCTTGCAAGTGGAGAAATACATACTTTAGGATTCTTCTGCATGGGAGATTTGTCTCTTTTTCCCCATGTATTTATTCATTCAATCACTTATTTATGTCAGTATGGATTTATGGGTTCTAATCCAAATTACTCAATATTACTTTATTTTGTTGCTCAAATTATTTCATCTTTGGCCTTTGGGAGTTCTTTCAGTTGACTCCTGTGTCCCTTTGACATAGCTGTGGGTTTTGTTTTGTTTTTTGAGCACTTTCTGGCACTACAAGATGCTCTAGGCACACATGTATTTTATTACCACTTCGTATGTGATCTTTCACTTTCTGGATTTACTTTTGTTTGTTTTCCTACAGTATATCCTCAAGTAAGATTAAAGTCTCATTTTGACAAAGAAATATACATTTGTTAAAAGTTTAAGGGTAAGTATTAAAGAAATAGAAGCAGGTTGTAAAACTTTCAAGTAAATTGAGAAGGGGAGGAAATGAATCAACAAAACATTTTCTATGCAGCAAACTCTTGAAATGGAGGCAGAACAGGGGAAACAGTGACTTCAAGGTTCCTCAAATTGTTGTCATTTCTTCTGCATGGCATCAGAATGTGCAACTGTGGAGGAGGCTTCAGACAGGCTTCTGAATGGAAGCTGACTTAACTTTGAGTTCTTTTAGGGAAAAAAGACCCATCCTGTCTGCAGCATTGTAGATCTTGAAAACAAATATGATCTAGCAGGGTTTTGACAGATGATGGTCGTTTTATAATGGGTTGTGCAAGGGAAGTTAAGGATGCTCAGGACATATTCTCAAGATCTTTTAACATTGATATAAAAAACAAAAATGACTGCATTCTCCACCCTCAACAAAACAAAAAATATTAATACTAAAAGTAAAATATTAATTAGTGAAAGCATTCTGGGACAGGTGTATCTTTGATTAGATTCGGAAGGATTGATCATTCAACAAATATTTTCTAAGCAACTACTATGTTCTAGACATTGTGCTGAGAATACATCTGGAAATAAAACTACCTCATGAATCAAGAGAGGAGATAGGAAGGAAACAATAAAATATATTAAAATGTGCTAAATATGAAAAAAATGAAGAAGAGCAAGGGGCATTGGGATGCCAGGAGAAAAGAAGTGACAATATTAAATGAGATGGTTCAAGGAGGCCTCATTGAGAAGGTGAGGGAAAACCACGAGGCTTTGTGGAGGAAGAGCATTCCAGACAAAGGGAGCAATGCCAAGTGCTGGGTGAGTGTCTGTGGCACTTGCCTGTGGGGTGAAGTGAGTGAGTTAGAGAGAAGAGAAAAATGAGATTAGGGCATGGGCGCCAGACTTTTGCTTATATTGTGGGCGAAATGGGGAGCCATTAGAGGGTTTTAAGAGAGGAGGGCCATGGAGTGACTCACATTTTACAGGAACATTATTAGCTCCTGTATTGACAATGGACTGGGGGGAGGTAGGGGGACCATGAAGCAAGCAAGGATTTAGAATGCTTTTGTAGGAATCCAGGAGAGATGATGGTGGTTTGAGTAGGATGGAAGCAGTGAAGGTGGTGAGTAGATTCCGGATTATATTTTGAAGTTAGAACCAGCAGGCTTCCTGATAGGTTGGAGGTGGGGAGGAAAAAAGAGAGAAGTTAAAATTTATTATAAGGTTTTAGGCCTGAGCAACTGAAATCCAGAAGACTGGAAGAGTAGAAGTTGTAGAAAGATAAAAAATTCAGCTTAGAGCATAATAGGGTTGAGACAGCCATTAGATAGACATCTAAATGGCAGTGTCAAGTAGGAAGTTTGTTTATATGAGTCTAGAGTTCAGGAGGGAAAGTCAGGGCTGGAAGTGTAAATTTTGGAGTTATCTGTGCAGAGATGATGTTTAAAGCCTGGAGAATAACACCAGAGGCAATAAGGAAGTTATTGGTACTAATTCATTGTTTTCTTACTTCTAAGGAATCCATGAACAATGAATGGGTCAGCATTCTAAACATGAAGCTACATGTCTTGATCCCAGAATTCCTTTCCCATCCCAATCCTCACTTTCCATTCTTCCCATTTTTCAAGACTTTGTGGGAGGACAAAAGCAAAGTGTCTAATCAGTCATATAGGGCTGGAAGCCTGAATTGAATTCTGATTTTGTCAACAGTGTGTGACTTTGGGTAGTTAGTTAGCTTCTCTAAGACCTTGTTTCCTTACCAATAAACTGAGATGATAATAGCTATCCCACAGGGTTCCCATGAGGATTCAATGAACTGATGTCATTAAATTACTTAGTAAAGTGTTTGGTGCATATATGTGCTCAGTAAATGTTGCATTAATAACCCGTGACAAGGCGTTCAATGATAATGTGAATGTGGCTATAACATGATTAGAACTTTATTCTTGTCCTGGAATGGCAGCAGGTTCATGTTCTTTTCTTGGAGGATCCATGTGTGGGAGGTAGTTTTAGGGGAGTACCCCATAATCATTTGGAATGCTCTCAATTCAGTTTAAGCTGATGGTTATTTATAATAAATGGTCTATTTCCCACTCATGAGATAAATTAAAGGAGACACCAATAAATGGAAATCTATCCCATGCTCATGGATAGGAAGAATTAATATTGTCAAAATTGGCCATCCTGCCCAAAGCAATTTACAGATTCAATGCAATCCCTATCAAAATACCAACAGCATTCTTCAAAGAACTAGAACAAATAGTTCTAAAATTCATATGGAACCACAAAAGATCCCAAATAGCCAAAGCAATCCTGAGAAAGAAGAACAAAGCTGGGGGTATTACGCTCCTAACTTCAAGCTCTACTACAAAGCTACAGTAATCAAAACAGTATAGTATTAGCATAAGAACAGATCCACAGATCAATGGAACAGAATAGAGAGCCCAGATACAAATCCATACATACATGGTCAATTAATATACAATAAAGGAGCCATGATTATACAATGGGGAAAAGACAGCCTCTTCAACAACTGGTGTTTGAAAAACGGGACAGCCACATGTAAGAAAATGAAACCAGATTATTGTCTAACTCCATACAGAAAAGTAAACTCAAAATGGATCAAAGACCTGAATCTAAGTCATGAAATCATAAAACTTATAGAAGAAAACATAGGCAAAAACCTCTTGAGCATAAGTGTGAGTAATTTTTTCCTGGAAATATCTCCTCAGGCAAGGGAAACAAAATAAAAAATTAAGAAGTGGGACTACATCAAACTAAAGAACTTCTGTACAGCAAAGGACACCATCAGCAGAACAAAAAGGTATCCCACAGTATGGGAGAATATATTCGTTAATGAATTATCTGATAAGGGGTTAACATCCAAAATATATAAAGAAGTCTTATGCCTCACAACCAAAAAACAAATCACCCAATTAAAAAATGGGTGGAGGATCTGAACAGACATTTCTCCAAAGAAATACAGATGAAAAGATGCTCCACAGTATAATCATCAGGGAAATGCAAATGAAAACCACAATGAGACATCACCTCACATCAGTTAGAATGGCCACTCTCCAAAAGGAAATAACAAGTGTTGGCGAGGATCCAGAGAAATAGGAACCCTCCTACACTGCTGGTGGGAATGTAAATTGGTGCAACCACTGGAGAAAGCAGTATGCAGTTTCCTCAAAAAAATAAAAATAGAAATACCATTCGATCCAGTAATTCCATTTCTAGGAATTTACCCAAAGAAAACAAAATCCCTGATTTGAAAAGAAAAGACACATGCACCCCTGTTTATTGCCACACTATTTGCAATAGCCAAGAAATGGAAGCAACCTAAGTGTCTGTCATTAGATGAATGGATAAGGAAGATGTGGTACATATACACAATGGAATATTATTCAGCCATAAAAAGAAAACAATCCTGCCATTTGCAACAACATAGATGGATGTAAAGAGTATTATGCTCAGTGAAATAAGCCAGGCAGAGAAAGACAAATATACCATATGATTTCACTTATTTGTGGAGTATAAAAACAAAGCAAAACAGAAGGAACAAAACAGCAATAGATTAACAGACACTGAGAAGTGACCAGTGGTTACCAGGGGGGAGGGGTTGGGGCAGGAGGAGGTGGAGGGTGAGGGGGATAAAGGGGCACAATAATTTGCAATCACAATGTAAGTTGGTTGCAGGGATGGTAGTACAGCATGGAGAATATAGTTAAAGATTCTATAACATCTTTCTATGTTGATAGATAGTAACCATACTAGAGGGGGTAAGGATTTAATAATATGGGTAACTGTTGAACCACTGTGTTTTACATTTGAAACCAATATATGTTCATATATCAATGATACTTCAATAAAAAAAAATGATTATTTCCTACACATTTATTAAATTCATAAAAAATATTTTCCCCCTTTTTCCCCCACAGATGATCTGTGAGATCATCTGAGAAATATTGGTTTTAATTAATTCAGGTGCCTCGTTATGTAGGAGTGGGGTTGCAGCATACTACCAAGGTATTACTGTAGCAGTAGTGGTGGTGATAGAGATGCAAGTGTGGAAGCTAAGTCTCTCTGACTGGGGCAGAAGTAGTCTGTTTTTTCTCATCCCGTCACGGGCCCATGATCTGGTTCTACCCTGAAGCCCCACCACGGCTGTAGTCACTGAGGGTTCTTGTCTGATGCTTCCCCCTGTGCATTGCATGGTTGGCTCCTGTCCCTCCTCTGGTCTCAGCTTTAAGTGTCACTTCCTTAGATAGGTCCCCCTGACCAATGAATCTATCACAAATCCTCCTATCATCCTATTTCTAGTGCCTGCATCCTTTTCTTCATAACACTTGTCATGAGCTAAGAGAATATGTATGTGTATATCACTACTTGACTCTTTACCTGCACTGAAAGGTCTGTTAGGGCCAACACTGTACCTTTTTTGTTCACTGCCACTCTAGCCTATCTAATACATGGCAGAAATAGGCACACAGACATGTACACACACAAATTGTTAAGAAATGATTTATGCATCTACTTTAAATTTCTTCTATTCTTGACCTGAACTAGTATTTCATTCATTCTGTGTCTAGTGTTTGGGCATCTACTATGAATCAGGCACTGTTCTCAGTGCTGGGAATGCAGCAGTAAAACACAAAAACATCTCCCCCGACAGGCTGCTTTTTTTGCTGGTGATCAGGCATCATTTTATGTGTGTCCTGTGTCATACCCTCTCAATTCACTTTTTTGCTCAGCGCGCACTTGACCAATGGGTGATAGATATTAGTGGATAAAGACTCCCTTCTTCCATCTTGGATACTATGCAAATCCTCAGAGGGCCCCAGTGGGACTGAACCCTAGTTGTTCCCAGAGATGACCCCCTAGATTACACATCTTGGGTTGGGCTTTCTCTCCCTGCTTTGTTTTTCCTGGTGCTGATTCCTTTTCCAACCCCTATGTCATGGGATCACTTCCGCAAAGAAACTACCTGCCCTTACAGTCCTTCTCCAATACTGCTTTACAAGGCTAGCATTTTAATTCTTTTTCTACATTTTCTATATTTTTACATACAAGTCTCCATTTTCTATATTTCCATCTTGGGTCTCTGGCTATACTTTGGGTTCCTACAGGCAGGGATCAGATATTCTTCTTTGTGTTTTCCCACAGTTACTAATTTAGGACCTGGAAAATATCAGTAAACACATGTTTGACCTGACAAAAGGAAAATATATGGCAGCAATCTGTGACCCAAGGGAGGCCAGAGCTCCTTCTGGCACAGGGCCTCTGCCTGATGCTGGAATGGCTGGGACCTGCCAGGGCCATTACTGCTTTTCCTTCTGTGAACCCAGCCTGCTTCCCTTCCAGGCCCCTGCACTGTTGACTTCCAGAAGTGGCAAATCATCAGGCTCTGAAATGGCTCAGGGCCCATAGCTGGGGGTTCACTCAAGGAGCTCTCCTGCTCCTTCAAGGTGGTGGTGGGAGAGGGGAAGCGGCCCCTCTTCCTCAGAGGCAGATTCACCTGTCTGTCATCTGGTGCTGGAAACCACATATCAGGACCCTGCTACCACAAGGCCATAGTCAGGGATCCACATGAGTAAATGAGTGACTTCAAAATGTGGTACCAAACTTGACTGAAATTCACAGATATAGAGAGTGACAGGCAGCTGGCAAAGGTCTAAAGAGCACTGGACATACTTGGCAGACAAGAGCTATAGTTATGGGTCTGCCACTGATTCGTCGCTCCTCTGGTCATGCACCACTTTTCTGCCCACAGTTTCCTGAAAATGAGAAGGCTGGACTGATGTTCTCAAAGATTCCCAGCTCTACGATTCTTGAATTGCAGAACGGGAAAGAATCCGATCTGTCTGCTTACTTCAAACAGTGTTTTTTTTCCTTGAAAACTGTTCCCTGCTGGTGGCAGCGCCAGGTCTTCTCTAAACGACAGCTGCACGTTTGCTCTTGCATACTCCTATGCAGCCATGCCCATTTACCTACCAAACTGGCACATACATGATTATTTCTAGTTTTTATTGAGATAATTATTGATTTACATTCAGTGGTAAGAAATAATACACTTTGCCCAGTTCCCTCCAATGAAAACATTTTATAAAACCTATGTTATCACAACTAGGATATTGACATTGATACAATCCACTGATCTATTCAGAGTTCTCCAGTTTTACTTGTAATTATTTGTGTGTGTGTCTAAATTCTGTATACATTTTATCCCCTGTTCTAAAACTACAAGTTCAAAAATCACAAAGATTCCTTTTATAACCACACCTTGCCTTCCATCCTACCTCATTCCCCACTTGGTGGTTTCCAAAAATCTTTTTATTTGGACATAATTTCAAACTTATAGAAATGTTACAGCACACCCTGTACCCAGTTTCACTGATTCACTCACTCTAGCATTTTTTCTTAATTTTTTGTTTTCTGAATCTCTTAAAGGTAAGTTGTATACACCCTGAGCCTTTATCTCTACACGACCCCGCAGTGTGTATTTCCAAGAATAGGGATATTCTTCTACATGACCACAGCACAAGTTATCAACATCATTAAATTTAACATTGATCCAATACTTTAGTCTATTATCGGGATTCCAGTTTTTTCAATTGGCATGTCCTCTGTAGCATTTCCCCTCTCCAGTACAGACTCCAGACCCAAGCAGGTTTATTTATCATGACTTCTTAGCACCTTTAATCTGGAACATTTCACAAGCTTTCTTTTGTCTTTTATGATATTGACAAGTTTGAAGAAAACAGCCCTTTCCCTTTTTAATAGATGTTTTGGGTTTGTCTAAGGTTTCACCACTATTATATCCAGGCTATGCGTTCTCCCTGAGTATATTGCGTAGGTGATGTGTTCTGAGGACATGACATCCATCTACTCTCACTGGTGATGATATTTTTGATCGCTGGTCAAGGTGCTCTCAGCTGCTTTGAAAAGTAAATATTTTCCTCTTGCTACTAAGCCTAAACCATAAATCAGGGGGACACGTTAACCCAAGCCAACACTTAAGCCCCAGTAAAATCCCCCCTAGTGTTAGCATGCATAGATGATTCTTGCCTGAATCGCTCTTCACACGTGTCTCTTCAAGTCCTCGTGAGGACTCGAATCCCGTTTTTCCACGGTTTAGTTTCTTCGCGTCTTTGGTTCTGGTCTGAGTCTTCACCATGCCCTTCCACGTGGGGTCCATTATGCTCTTTGGCCAGAGACCAGGCTGAACCAGTAGACTGAGCAGCCTCAAATGGAAATGAGCTAGTGTGAGTTGGTCGCCGTTAATCCGTCCACCAGTGATTTGCATAGTCGAGTAGCCTGCGAGCCCTTATTTCCGGGATCGGTGCCCGAGTCCCCTCATCACGGCCCCTCCCCGCTTTGGGGGCCCTGTGTTCCGACTGCCCATTTTCCTCCTCGCCAACCCCCAGTTCTGTCCTCCCTCCGTTTCAGCCACTAGCTTTGCTTTCCTAGGAGACACTCCGGCGTGCAGAAAAGCTGCACCTGCACTTTCTTCCTGACCGCGAGTCCCGACTCTGGACGGACACCGAGAAGTGCTAAAGTAAATAGGCGGTCGGGGAGGGTAATGAGAGCTTTTCCCGACTGGGTACTTCGTGACCAGCGGCGCAGGTAAAAGAGCGGGGCCGGGCCAAGGGCGACGGCAGCGGCGATGCAGCCGCGGGGGCTGGGACGCCCTCCGTTTGGCGGGCATCCTGGAGGGCGGCCCGCAGGTGGCAGCGCGGGGCGGCAGGCGGGGCGGTGGGAGGGGAAGGCCGGGCGCGCGTCGGGCGGTGACGGCAGCGCGGAGGGGAGGTGCGAACCGCCAGGCAGCGGGGGAGCCATGGCGAGAGGCCGCGCGGCGGCGCCCGCATCAGTGCCCGCGTCCCCAGCAGCACCCCCGTCCGCCGCCCCGGGGCCCACTCGGCCGCCCTCCCCGCGGGCCGCGAGCCCTTGACGCCCGTGCCCCACAAGCCAGGCGCCCCCGGAGGCGGGCTGCGCGCGGGAGCCCCAGAACCCCGCCGACCCCTGCATCCCGGAACCCCGGACCCGAGCCCGGGAGCGCAAGGTCGGCCGGCGCGCGGCAGGAGGAGAAAGCGCCGAAGTCAGACCCCGCCGCGTGCGCCCCGGTGCCGCCCGGCCGGCGGCTGCGGAGGAAACCGGAGCCGCCGGGCGGCCGGGGCCGGGCCGAGGACAGCGAGGAGGCGGCGGCCGGGAGAGCCGAGCGCCGGGGCAGCTCCGCGCCGGAGGCCCCGGGACCGCGTCTACTACGAGACCGCGCTCCGGCGCATCTCGCGGGTAAGCGCGGGGTCCGCTTAGCCGTGCCTCGGGCGCGTCGGGCCCGGGGGCTCGGTGGGGGCAGGACACGGGTATTCCGGGAGTGTGGGCCAGTGATGTGGTTGGTGGCAGCGGGAGAGGACGGGCGCCGGGACCCAGCGGGGGCAGTCCTGCCCCAGCAGTGGACGCACCTGCGGGAGGCCCTCGGGGACCAGGAAAGGTGGCCGTAGGGCACCGTGTTGGTAACGCCGTATGGCCTGGATTTCGGGTTCCGGCACTGTGAGGTGACCTTCAGAGAGCCCCGAGCTGAGCCAGGCCAGAGCGCAAGCAGCACGCGGTTTCCCATTCGCAAAACTAATGTAAATTGCATTTTCTGAGTGTGTTGTGGACCAGACAAATGGCTTTTAGGACCCCCACTTCCGTTTCTGAGAGTTGACAAGTTCACCCTGTCACTTTTTTGATAATGAGTTTGTAAATTCTTTCCGAATCTTCAAGGTCAGTCTCTTGCATGTAAGGAAATGCTTTGTTTATTCTTTTGCAAAGTTGTGTTTAGGAAGGCACCGAAAGCCCAGCTGCGCATAGGGCTGCGCCGATGCACCCTTCCGGGTAAGACCCGGTGTTTTAAACCCTTCGCTGCACTTGTGCAGAAACTGAATGAGCATCCACTTTGAACGCCTCCAAAGTGTATGTTTAGGCCTCAGATGTTTGAAAGAAGTATTTTTCCCATACGCTTCACCAGAACTTAGTTGCTTAAAACACATGTGTGTTGTCAGTGTGTGTAGGCAGGATGGGTACCCTGCCCTGGAGTGTCCTTTGGTTTCTGTGACAGGGGATGACAGACACCAGAGGGAAACAAGTTAGGAACAGTGTCCTTGCAGTTTCCAACTACAAGAAGAGCAGAGAGGCGGGTGGCCAGGGATCCAGGGAAGCATGACAGGCAGGAAGCTTGGCCGGCAGGTAGAGTTGGACCTGGAGTGACAACATGGCGCCTTCCTCCCTTGGTTTGAAAAGGTCACACTCATGTGCCCTTTGATCTCTGATCCCAGCTTTAGCATAGAATTGCACACGTAAGGACAGACTGAGCCACCCGGAGAGCTGAGCTGGGCTTGAGATACTGTGCCGGTTGGAAAGCCCGTGTCCATGTGCAGCAGGTTTGGCAACAGTTGGGCTTCAGCTTGGCTCCAGTAGGAGCCATTTCCTGTTTGAGTCCCTAGGGACCTGTGACATTTGGTTTCCCATCCCCAGCTCTCCCTGGAGGGTGTCTCCACCCTGGTTGTGTTGCTTATGCTTCTTCTAAAAGGACACTGGCCTTGGAACGGGAAACCTGGATTCAAATTTCAGCTCCTCTCTCTTTTATAGCTCTTTGACCTTGGGCCCTTATTTAACTTCTCTGACCTGGCTTTCCCCTCTCAGGGTTCCCCCCCTTCCATCCAAAATAAACTTTATTGGGCTGTTGCAAGGATTAAAGAATGTTTTAAATGAAAGCGTCTGCCTGCAAAAGTTTGAGTGACTTGGGAGGGTTTTCAGGTCTCATTCTAACATGACAAGGTGTGTGACTTGGTAACCTTGTAAGCCCCGGCAGGGATAATGAAGTAGTAGTATAATAGTAATTTTTATCTTACAGGTTTATGGTGAGGCTCAGATCAAATCATGTAAAACGGCTTTGAAAATAAAAGAGCAATATTTCTATTGAAAGGTGTTCCTAAAACTTTCAGTTTTCAAATTAGTAGCATTATACTGTTTGCCATCTGAGGGGGACCTCTTCCTCTCATTGCATTCTTTGCCCCAGCCTCTGACCTTGCACGTAGTAGGTCTCTGTAATTGTTAGATGACTCTTGAATTAACCATCTCATGTGGGTTCTTAGATTTTCTTTTATGCTCTTGGGTGAATGTCTGCTGTAGAGAGACATACTGTTGATCAAGTCTGCTTCTTCCCCTGATTTCTTCTTCTTTCTGAATAAATATTCCCTGTTCTGACTTGCCTTCTTCTTAGGTGTATCCAAATGGAAGCCACCTGCAGTGTTGAAAAGTTCAAAGTTTTAGCAAAGAGAGTAAATATAATATATGTGTAAGTCTAGATGCCTCTGAGCTACTTACAATACCAAAAGCTGTGCAGCTGCTTAAGGAAAGTCTTTGACATATTCTGTAAAGGGCTGTGTGGCATTATTATTCATTGAGAAGCTTATTTAATTATGTGTTTGTTAATAGTGCACCTGGTGTGGAAGAGGGTGCAACAGGACTAGAAGGTGAGCTCTTAAAATCTATTTGGGTTTCTGATCCAGAATTCTAGGAAGGGCTACTCTCGGCCTTGCCTGCTAGTGGTGAGAGCTTTCCTGAGAAGCACTGTAAATATCTTTGATGAAGAATGACAAATAGCAGTGACTTCTCAGGTGGCTGTTCACAGCCTTGGGAGTCTTTTGTGTTTTACACACTGAAATGGATTACACTGATGCTTCTTCACCTTGTCCCATAACCTTCAGGACACAGAACACTGGAAAGGGGCATATGGGATCTCAGCCTGAGGTTTCCAGCACTTTTCAGTGAACTTTTCCACGTTAGTTCAGTGATTCCTTTGATGAAGAACGGAGTCCAGGTTCATCTTGTTTGTTTTAACAAAAAAACGCTTTAATCGGGAACAAGACAAGGATGCCCCTCTCCCCACTTTTATTCAATATAGTTCTGGAGGTCCTAGCCACAGCAGTCAGACAACACAAAGAAATAAAAGGCATCCAGATTGGCAAGGAAGAAGTTAAACTGTCCCTGTTTGCAGATAACATGATATTGTACATAAAAAACCCTAAAGAATCCACTCCAAAACTACTAGATCTAGTATCTGAATTCAGCAAAGTTGCAGGACACAAAATTAATACACAAATCTGTTGCATTCCTGTACACTAACGATGACAAGCAGAAAGAGAAATCAGGAAAACAATTCCATTCACAATTGCATCAAAAAGAATAAAATACCTAGGGATAAACCTAACCAAGGAAGTTAAAGACCTGTACTCTGAAGACAACAAGACACTCTTAAGAGAAATTAAAGAGGACACTAATAAATGGAGATTCATCCCATGCTCTTGGGTAGGAAGAATTGATATTGTTAAAATGGCCATCCTGCCTAATGCAATCTACAGATTCAATGCAATCCCTATCAAAATACCAACAACATTCTTCAATGAACTAGAGCAAATAGTTCTAGAATTCAGATAGAACCACAAAAGACCCCAAATAGCCAAAGCAATCCTCAGAAGGAAGAGCAAAACTGGGGGGATTATGTTCCCCAACTTCAAGCTCTACTACAAAGCCACAGTAATCAAGACAATTTGGTACTGGCACAAGAACAGACTGATAGACCAATGGAACAGACTAGAGAACCTACATATAAACCCAAGCATATATGGTCAATTAATATATGATAAAGAAGCCATGGACATACAATGGGGAAATGACAGCCTCTTCAACAGCTGGTGTTGACAAAACTGGACAGCTACATGTAAGAGAATGAGACTAGATTATTGTCTAACCCCATACACAAAAGTAAACTCAAAATGGATCAAAGACCTGAATGTAAGTCATGAAACCATAAAACTCACAGAAGAAAACATAGGCAAAAATCTGTTAAATATAAACATAAGTAACATTTTCCTGAATGTATCTCCTTGGGCAAGGGAAACAAAATAAAAAATGAACAAATTGGATTACATCATGCTAAAAGGCTTCTGTACGGCAAAGGACACCATCAGCAGAACAAAAAGGCATCCTACAGTATGGGAGAATATATTTGTAAATGACATATCCGACAAGGGGTTAACATCCAAAATACATAAAGAACTCACATGCCTCAACACCCAAAAAGCAAATATCCCTATTTAAAAATGGGCAGAGGATATGAACAGACACTTCTCCAAAGAAGAAATTCAGATGGGTAACAGGCACATGAAAAGATGCTCTACATCGCTAATTATCAGGGAAATGCAAATTAAAACCACAATGAGATATCACCTCACACCAGTGAGGATGGCCAACATCCAAAAGACAAACAACAACAAATGTTGGCGAGGATGTGGAGAAAGGGGAACCCTCCTACACTGCTGGTGGGAATGTATAGTTTAGCTGTTGTGGAAAGCAGTATGGAGGTTCCTCAAAAAACTAAAAATAGGAATACCATTTGACCCAGGAATTCCACTCCTAGGAATTTACCCTAAGAATGCAGCAGCCCAGTTTGAAAAAGACAGATGCACCCATATGTTTATCGCAGCACTATTTACAATAGCCAAGAAATGGAAGCAACCTAAGTGTCCATCAGTAGATGAATGGATAAAGAAGATGTGGTACATATACACAATGGAATATTACTCAGCCATGAGAAGAAAACAAATCCTACCATTTGCAACAACATGGATGGAGCTAGAGGGTATTATGCTCAGTGAAATAAGCCAGGCAGAGAAAGACAAGTACCAAATGATTTCACTCATCTGTGGAGCATAAGGAAAAGCAAAAACAGAAGGAACAAAACAGTAGCAGACTCACAGAACCCAAGAATGGATTAACAGTTACCAAAGGGAAAGGGACTGGGGAGGGTGGGTGGGAAGGGAGGAAGAAAGGGAATAAGGGGCATTATGATTAGCACACATAACACAGGGGGTTCCACGGGGAAGGCAGTATAGCACATAGAAGACACGTAGTGACTCTATAGCATCTTACTACACTGACGGACAGTGACTGTAATGGGGTATGTGGTGGGGAATTGATAATAGGGGGAATCTAGTAACTGCAATGTTGCCCATGTGATTGTATATTAATGATACCAAAATAAGAAAAATTCTTTAAATTGCTGTCTTGAGTAAAAAAATGTTCAAGGTCCTCAAAAAACAAAAAACAGAAATATCATAAGACCTAATAATTCCCCTTCTAGGAATTTTCCTGAAGAAAACAAAATCCCTGATTCAAAAAGATACATGCACCTCTATGTTTATTGCTGCATTATCTACAGTAGCCAAACTATTGAAGTAACCTAAGCATCCATCAGTAGATGACTGGATAAAGAAGATTTGGTATATGTACACAATGGAATATTATTCAGTCATTAAAAGAAAGAAATCCTGCAATTTATGACAACATGGATGGAGCTAGAGGGTATTATGCTCAGTGAAATAAGCAAGGCAGAGAAAGACAAATACCATATGATTTCACTTATTTGTGGAATATAAATACAAAGCAAAATAAAATGAACAATACAGCAGTAGACTCAGACCCTGAGAAGTGACTGGTAGTTACCATGGGGGAGGGGGTGGTGGGGAAGGTGAGGGGGATAAAGTGGCACAAAAATTCTCAATCATAATAGAACTTTGTCACAGGGACGGCAGTACAGCATGGGGAATATAGTCAGTGATTCTGTAACGTCTTCCTATGTTGACAGTAACTGCACTGTTGGGGGTGAAGATATAATAATGTTGAACCACTGTGTTGTATACTTGAAACTAATATAAGATTGTATATCAACTATACTTAAGTAAAAAAAAAAATGCTCAAGAAGATGTTCCTTATTTTCCCTGGGACTCTGGGGCTCCCCACAGCAGCATGTGTATTCCAGTCTGAGAATCTTGGAACTGGCTTATTTCTAGGGTGTCTTCTAGTTCCAGAGTTTATGATATGTCAAGAAACTGAAAAGCAGTAGGTAATCTCCATCCTAGAGGAAGTGGATTTTGTACTGGCACCTGAAAAGGATACCCCAATAGCAAAGGAAAATAGGTGTATTAGTAAATTAAAAAATACAGCAGAATATAAATCATCTGGGTTTGAATGTTAAGGAAGACCATGCTCTAAGTAGTCAGTGGACTTTGAGATATTTTCTTTCCCCTAAGAATTAGTTCAAAAATAGCTGTGAAAATGTGGATTAAGTGCTTTGACCTTTTCTGAAAAGTATCCCGTTAGCCTACCTATTCAGTGCACTTCATTCTTTATTGCACTCTTCCTTAATGACTAGACTTAGTTACTAGATGGTGTGATTAAGTTGATTAAAAAACGTCGTTGTCTCCTAATGTCACACGTTATAAGCAAATCCTACATTCAGTTACATAGATGCAGGTTTATTTATGTCACTTCAAATGGATATTAATTAGAATAAAGATACGCAGTTTTATTTTGTCTTCTCCAGGTTTGGAGAAAGCTAGCATCTATGCGTATAGAGAACCCTGGGGTTTTAGACATTCTCCATCAGTTCCTCTGGTTGTTTAGGTAAAATCATAAAGTCCTCGTAGGTAGTTCTTTAACATCAACAGCATATGCTGTTCGATTTTTTTGATGATAACATTCTGCGAGCTCTCAGTTTTTAAGTTTTGCAGAAAGTAGAGAAGGCGTGGTCTAGCTAGGCTTGCCTCCTTTTATTATAGTCTTTATAAAGTAATTTCCAGTTTGGGATATGGTCAAACATAAAATGTCTTCCTAGATTGTTGGAAATGGTTTGGTTTCATTTGTATTATTGAGTCATTAATTTGAACCATGAGGAGCCGGTGAGCATGGTGTACAAAAGCCGTCCTTGAATTTGTTTGTCTGAGGGCCTTTGGGACACATTCTTGGGGAGTGGGGAGGAAAAATTTCTTTGACTTCCAGAAGGCTCAGTTGTTCTCATTGTGATGAGAATGGCCGGAAGTGACTTAATGCAAATGGTTCAGCCATTTATGTCAAAGGGACTTAGAGTCCAGATTCATGGTAGAATCAAGTGGCTGTGGCCTGGGTGGAGAAGCTCAGCGGGAAGAGGATGATGCTCATGAGAGGCAGATCCTGACTGTTGCTGTTCCTCCAAGACTTATGCCTGACTTTTGGTTGCATGGCTCCATCTGATTGCAGCAGTGTGAGGCCTCACTGCTCAACTCAGCGCCAGCATCACCTGGGAGCTTGTTAGACCTGCAGAATCTCAGATGCTGACCAAGACCTGCTAAATTTGAATCTGCAGTGTACCCATATCCACAGGTGGTATTAATGACCAGATGCCCCGTTATGGTTACACAGAATGTTCTTTCCTGAGACATGAGGCCAGACGACGAGGTAAGAACAAGTGGCCAGCACACCCCTGCTCCCTGCCCTGTTGGGAGAGTTGGTGCTCAAAGTTGGATTCAGCCTCTTAACCTTCACTGAAAGGAAAAGGGCTAGGGTTAATCAGAAAATATTGTGGATCACTTTCTTTCCCCAACGTCCACCTCTACCCTTCCTAAATTGTGTGCAATGAGCTGTAAAATGGGAGGACCCAGGGAGGGAAGGGCAGAGTGTCATTCTAACCCAGGAGTAAGGAAAAGCAGCCCAAATCCAGCTCATTGTTTACCTTCCCAAGGCACATCTAAAACCTTGGCTGGTGTTTTGAGTTCTTAAAACCATGCTAGACCAGTGAGCAGGCAGTTCTTCCTAAATTCTAGCCAAGTAGTTGAAGCATTTACCTACACACTCACCTACTTCTTGTTGAGCAAATCTAAAGTGCCAGATCATGTGCACTGTGGCTCTGGGAAGTTGCAGGACTGAGTGACAGAATGGATTTGACCACATTAGGAGCCTCAGGTAAGAGGTATCATACAGGTTTGTCTTTCTGTTTCTGTGTCCGGCTCATTTTACTTAGCGCAATGTCTTCAGGTTTCATCCATGTTGTAGTGTGTGTCAAAATTTCATTCCTTTTTAAGGCTGAGTAATATTCCATTGTATTATGTACCCCATTTTGTTTATTCTTACATCTGTCTTTGGACACTTGAGTCTCTTCCCCCTTTTGGCTGATATGAGTCATGCTGCTGTGAATATGGGTATCCAAATCTCTGAGTCCTTGCTTTCATGTCTTTTGGATATATACTCACAAGTGGAATTACTGGATCCTGGTAATTTCATGTTCAATTTTAGAGGATTCACCATTGCCATTTTCCTCTGTACCATTTTATATTCCTGCCAGGAGTGCACAAGGGTTCCAGTTTCTCTGCATCCTCTCTGACACTTGTTATTTATTTGTTTTTGATAACTGCCATCCTGATGGGTGTGATATAGTTATTTCTTTTGAGTCACTTTTCTCCATTCGGTTCTTCTCCCAGCACTTGCCAGGGTCTTCACCTTGCTTTGAGCTGTGAGGAATTCATGAAAAGTGGTGGATATTAGGTATCTTGCTTCAACCCCTGCTCCTTATTGCTGTTTAACTCTGCAGGCATTGTATTTAATTTATTTAGTAAGTGTAGTGGGACTCAGGTTAGAAGGTTTCTAGTAGTTGCTAATGTTTTAAGCTCTGCAGGTCTGTGTGTTTTTGGTCTTTCCTTCTATTCTTCCCTCTCCTTTTTTATTTTGAATGGGGTTCAAGAATGTGTGAGTTAGGGGATCAAAGAGGATAACAGAAGGGTAACTCAGTTAATACATTTTGTGATCCTGAATGTAGGGTTCTGAGAATAAACGTGGTCTGCCTGTTGCACCTTGACTTTGAATGGGGGTGTTTGGTGGTCTGACATCTGCAGAGATCTGGCAGCACAGTTACAATGTCAAAGGTCATTTTTTATTAAAAGAGGGGTCCAAAGATGTAGGCCTTGCCTCCACTGTAGGATTTCACACCTGAGAACAGATTTCGAAGTTTCCTTAAACTAAAGGGACAGACAGATTCTTGCCATGTTATGAAGTTGGAATTGGTAAGCATTGTGAGTGGGGATTAAAAAAATCAAACAAACATACAAGAACCCAAACCTCTGATTTAGGAGTAGCAGTATAATGACTTAAGAGGAAAGGTGGGGGAAGGAAAATGACCAGTCTTGTCTGTGTGACTCGCCAGCACTGAGCCTGTGGGTGCACATGTGGGTGCGGGGTCTCTGAGACACTTACTGGCTCTCATAGTAGAGAAGAGTGTCATCCAGATGTAATTTCACTTTGCATCTAGAATATGTTTTAAATAAAATGCTGAATATTACGGAATTATGCAGTTCTGTTTTATGTACCTGAGTGGGGTGCCTTTTCATTTATTTGTTAAAAAATTAAAACCTCCAGATTTAACAGCCTGTCTGGACAAACTGATGTGTTTGAAGCTGTGTTCCTTTTTTTTTCTCTTTAAGATTGGTGCTTTGTCAGGGATAGGTGTGGTAAACCTAGCAAACAAAGAACTGTTTATGACAGCTAGTTCTTGAATCACTACCTTATGTGATAACTTCACATGGTAATTATTAAGAGGATTACAAGAATTAATATGCATGCATGCCTCAGAGTAAGCATTTTGTGGTAGCCATTATTATGGTTGTTACTGAGCTCCTTATGATCTATTTGCCCGCAAATGATTTCAGAGCACATATTCTGTGCCACACCCTGGGGATATGTGCAGGCCTTCACCATGATGGCTGCTCTAGCAGGCACAGCCCTTATGACCTAAGGCAGATGTGTGGGCTGTGGCTTTGGCTCACTTGACAACTACCTTCCCTCTTTTGGTTTTGAGGAGGAAGGGTTAACTTTGCAAGGATCCTAAGGCAATAGAGAAATCCCTTTGGACTTGATATTTGGACACAAATATCAAGACTTTCCAAAGGTCTCTTGTGGAAGAACTGTAGTTTGATGTTAGGTATTTGAGAAAATATCTTTCTATTCAAGAAAACAAGCAGAATATTCTTATTATAACAGTGGATAAAAGGTGGGACAAGCAAATCACTGGGAAAATAGACTAAAATGTTGACTGATGCAGTAGGTGTGTTTATACTGTACTTGGAAGATAGGAAAATAGTTCGTATTATTAATGAGAAATTCTAAGTACTAGGGAATGCCATAGCAACTATTGAATGTGAACTTGAAAAACTTGTAGCTGGGCTGTAATCTCATATGGAAGGGAATAAAGAAAATAAATATTCCTGGGAGTTTCCTTATCTTATAATCAGACTTTTATCCTTTATGGTATACTGAATTCTCTCTTTGGCAAGAGGCAGCATGGCAGAGAATGAGCAGCATAATCAAGCCTGAGAATTTCCCTCATAGACTCAGAAGATATATCCACATTTTTCACTGGGGTGGGAAAGGGAAGCAGTTTGTCGACTTTCCAAACAGAAGGCCCATAGCAGGCAGGGGTGTCCTCAGGGGAGTCAGCTGGCTTCCCCTCTGTGTATGCGCCCCGGCCAGTTCATGCCCAGGCCTCCTCCCCCTTCTGATTGACTAAGACCGACAGGGGAAGCTCTGGCATCACTCAAGGCGAGAGAGCTCGGTGATTTCATCTGGAGCCATAAGTGGCAGTGCGGATGGAAAGAAGTGCATTCCTTTGAATGGTGTTGGGAGATAAGGCTAGCTCTCTGCAGACTAGGTGGTAGTGTTATGGAGGGGCGGAGCCAGCAATGAGGCTGAGGTTTCTGAATTTGATTAACAGCTCAGTCATGCAGGGGTAAGAACCTGAGATCCTGATGCTTAGGGCAGAGGGTCAGCTGGTCCTGACGCTTGGAAGAGAGATCCAGGTGTGAGATAAGGGTGTGGGGGCATCCCCTGTGGACGGTTGTGAGAACTCATGTAGCAGAGTTCACAGAGGACCAAACTGGAGGTAGACCAGAAGTGCAGGGGGCGTGTTCTTGTGGTGACAGTAGGATTCATGGGGTGACTGCTGTGAGAAGCCAAGGAAGGTAAGGTCTAAGGCATTCTTTGGGGTGTTTATACATAGTAGATATGCAGATATTTGTAGAGCTGTATCACTTGGTTTTCTGTGGTTCAGAAGAGATGCTTATTCAGCTTTGTGAACATCTTACAGTAACATGTTGACTGTAAGAGGTCTTGTGGTTGTGAAAATTGGCAGGTTTTCTTGCCAAGTTTCAGATAGACTTGTCTCGTGGGGTCCATGTTTTATGAGTTTTTGAAATTAGTGAACTCTGAATTGGAGATTTTACTGCATTTTCTTGTGATTCTCACACATCTTTCTTGAGGTTTTACAGTTTGTACTATTGGAGCTATAGGATCCTGGTAAAATTGGAGGGAATTAGAAATCACTTGTTTTAACAGCCCCCATCAGGATGAAAAAAATAAGAAATTTGACAATACCAACTGCCAGTGATGATGTGCGAAGGCTGGAAGCCTCGTGTACTGCATGTAAAGAAGAATGATCCCTTGAGAAATTGGCAACATTTACTAAAGCTGAACATACATGTGATGACCCAGTGCTGCATGCCTGGGCATGTTCTCAACAGGAACGAGTACTGTGTACTTCGCTCATGGTAGCTTTACTCATGATAGCCCCAGCCTGGAAAAACCCACATGTTCATTAGCTGTTGACTCTATAAACAAATGGTGGTATATCATGTAATGGAATACTACTCAGCAATAAAAAGGAACAAAATATAAATACATGGAATGCATGAATGAAGTTCCAGGCAAAATGGTGAGGTCAGAGAGACCAGACACAAAAGTATATGCTGTATAATTCCATTTTCAGGAAGTTCAAAAACAGGCAAAACTATAAGAAGAATCAGAACAGTGGTGTTACTAGGAGGAGGTAATGGCTGTGTATGTAAGTAAAAATTAATGGAGCTGTCCATTTTGAAAAAGATATATGTACCCCTATGTTTATTGCAGCACTATTTACAATAGCCAAGAAATGGAAGCAACCTTAGTGTCCATCAGTAGATGAATGGATAAAGATGTGGTACATATACACAATGGAATATTATTCAGCCATAAGAAGAAAACAAATTCTACCATTTGCAACAACATGGATAGAGCTAGAGGGTATGATGCTCAGTGAAATAAGCCAGATGGAGAAAGACAAGTACCAAATGATTTCACTCATATGTAGAGTATAAGAACAAAGAAAAAACTGAAGGAAGAAAACAGCAGCAGATTCACAGAACCCAAGAATGGACTAATAGTTACCAAAGGGAAAGAGACTGGGGAAGATGGGTGGGAAGGGAGGGATAAAGGGGAAAAAGGGCTATTACAATTAGCACACATAATGTAGTGGGGGTGGGGATGGGGTAGGGGAATATGGGGAAGGCAGTATAACACAGAGAAGACAAGTAGTGATTCTGTAACATCCTTCTACGCTGATGGACAGTGACTGCAATGGGGGTATGTGGTGGGGACCTAATAGGGGGAGTCTAGTAACCATAATGTTGCTCATGTAATTGTATATTAATAATAGCAAAAAAAAATTAATGTAGCTGAATGCAGAAGATAATTAAAAGTTTTAGTTAATTTAGCAACTGTTAGATTTTAATGCAACATGGTGTAAGATATTTGTTCCACAGAATTTACCTGTGCTCTAACTTGTGGTTTTCATTCCATATACCCTGCCTCCTGCCCCTACTGGAGTCATTAGAACACCCCCCCACAGAAGATGGCCATTAAGATAGCTGTTGACCAGTCTTTGGGGTGGTTAAGGGAGTCTGGGTGTTCATTCTTTTTCCCTTGGTTCTCCTAGGGTGTACTGCTTTTACTGTGGGCCAGGGCCTGGCCTTGGGTGAAATGATTTGCCTAAGGTATAAAATTTAAGGTGGGGGAGTTGCCAGAAAATATAAATAATCAAGATAAATAATATTTTAGTGCATTATTTCTAAAAAATATTAAATTATGCAAAGAAATCTATGATGAACAAAATATGAACATTTTGAATAAGGGCAGAATTGGTATTACTGATTTTTCCTTTTGCTTCATGCCCAGAGTGGGCTTTCCAGGGCGCTTCTGTGGGCTAGGAGGAGTCCGGAAGACTGCAGAGCCACAGGCTGGACATGGATGCATGACCCACTAGTAGTGAAAGTGAAAGGACTAGGTGGATGACGACTGAATAGCAATGGATTTTCTTAGTGCTTTTAGTGTTATGTGAAGAGAAAACAACTGTGTTGTGTCTTAGAAAGGGTTCTTCTCAGTGTCTTAAACATTCCAACAAAAGGGAGTAATGTATATTACGACGTTCCTTAAAAAACTGTAGTTGTTCTTTACATTTTTTGAATTTTGCAACATGGCAAGAGTCTTATTGGTGTAAATCAAAACAGGAAATTGTCAAGGCTTAGATAACTTCTTCATGGCACTAACCAAGGTACAAAAACTCTGTGTTTTGGTGTGTAATGGTAGAAAACGTGATTGCCCACCTTTTAGCAGATCATGTGACTGCTATTGATATAATTACCTGGTAGGCAGGGTAGTACTGAGTAATTTGCTAGCCCACATATTGCATGCTTACAAACACATCCATGCTCTCCTAAGTTACAAGCGCGGTTTCCGAAATGTGGCCACCTTTGTCTTTTTCTGGTGAATAAGCCCCATGTATCATGTCCTTTTGGCTCTTCGTGGGGGTCAGGATTGTTGCTGGGCTGAGAGAGACAGCGACCCAGATTCTTCATCTCCTCTTCCAATTGCTATGGATACCGTATCAGGGCCAGCTGGAGTCTCCCCTCCGTCACTTTCCAATGGGCTTCCCCTTAGAAGCTGAAATCCTTGCCTTTCCAAGTGCCAAGGTATGGTTCTTTCAAGTGATAAAGGGCTTTTAAAAGTGTACTGTGATGGAAATTAGTTTCAAAAAATTATACCAGAGAGGGTTAAAACTTGCCAGCCCTGTAAAACATCACTTTGTTCACATCTCAACCCGTTTCCGCCAGCCCTGTAAAACATCACTTTGTTCACATCTCAACCCGTTTCCAGTTTTGCTGTGCATGGTTTTCCCCTAGCAACGCACAGCGGTCAGCGGGAAAGGCAAGCTGGCCAAGAGCCTCCCTGCCAGAGGCCATCCCTCAAACAGTGAACCCCCAGGGCTCCTGGAGGGGCCTGTACCCAGTACCTTTGTAGCAAAGCACACATGGTGTCATACTGGGCTTGCGTTGTATATGGAAAGGTTTTTCCTTAGGAGTTCCATTTCTTTAATGGATATTGGGCTATTCTGACTTTTCTTTCCTGTTGAGATAGTTTTGGGAAGTTGCATATTTCAGGGAGTTTGTCCATTTCATCGAAGCTGTTGAATTTATTGGCAAAACTGTTATCCTTTTAATGTCTAGAAGATCTGTAGTGATGTCCCCATCCTTTATTTCTGATATTTACCCTTCATGTTATGAACATTTCTGTTCAGAGGAACTGAGCAACTTAGTGCAGGAAAAGGGGTGGGAGTGGTTTCAGGGAAGAAAGCCTGAAGGCAGAGGAAGAAATGAAGCCAGGATGTTGGGGTGGGTGGAGGGGCGGGCCTGGCCCTGCGTCTGGCCGCCTCCCCTGGGGAGGGGCTGCTGGGGAAGGAGCGGTCACATGGGTGGTGAGCTCATTAGGCTGGGGACACTAGCTGTGCTATTCTTAGGGCTTTAAAGTCTGTGGCAGATGTTCTTAGGCGGAGTTCCAGCCTGGTTCACTTCCCACATATGGCATAATACAGTACATGGAAAAAGAACCGTCGGTAACAAATAGCTTTTCCATGAAAAATACCACTGCTTTTTCCCATGAACTTTTTCCTTTTCTTTCTCTTTCTAAACTGCTCATTCTTTTTCTGGCTCTCTCTCTCTCTTTCTGATTTCTGTATCTCTGTGTCTTTCCCTCTCTTTGTCTGTCTTTGTTTCTCTTTCTCTGCTCTTTGCGCGCTTTCTGCTTTCTCTGCCTGTTTCTGTGTCGTTCTCCCTCCCTCTCACCCTCCTTCTCATACTTCCTTCTTTTCTCCTTTGAGGCCCTTTTATTTAACTCTGTTAGAAAAGGACATAGTGGGATGTGAAGAAAGTTGGCCCATTTTGGGTTAAAAGTGAACCTCAGCGTTGCGTAGAAAGTGTAAGGCGTTCAGGTATGTCTGAGCGTCCTGTTCGAGATCGTCTGGACAAAGCCTGCTGTAACGGCTGGCTTGCTGCCTGGCCTCCTCAGGCCCAGGGGCAGCGGTGGCTGTAGGGCCGCCTGAATAGGCTGATGAGCGAGCAGGATCACTGCTTATTTTTGTTTATTTTTGCACATAGTTCCTGTGTCGGTGGCCTGATGACCTCCCCTGCCACTTGTCTTGCATCTCACTGACCAGCTGCTGTCCTGCAGCTTCCATGTGGCCCTTCCCTCCCCCCTTGTTTTTATAGAACCCGCATCTCAGCTTGGAATCACGAGGTAGCATCAGTAGCAAACTGACTTAATTTGTTGTTCTGGGGGTCCAGAGTTTTACAGGGAATGTGCTGCTTTGTGATGTGACCTCAGTATATGTTCTTTAAAGCTCAGAGTGACGCAAGCTTCATTAGAGAAGTTTCCTACTGCTTATTTCAAAGTGCTGATATTTTGCTGTATTCACATTAATTTTGTAGTTACGACACAAAATTGTCATTTATTTTAAAAAAAGTGAAATAACACCTGCCTATGTTAGTGTCATTTCTTACTCTAATAATGGCTACAACTGTCAGAAGTAGATTTTAAGAAAATCTTCTATAACCTGGGCATTTTCTACAAAAGAAAGTAAATTGTAACTATTTAAAAAATATTCTATTGAGTTTTAAAAATTACTTAGTTGTAAAAAAGATTTAAAAAAAAGCCCTGTGTGCAAACTATACAGTGAAATCAGTATGAGAAGAGAGAAGAGAGATTCTGAACTGGACAACTGATTATTCACACTGATATCTCTGCTAATTCTGAGATTGGGAAGGAAAACCAGAAACCACCATTTTCATTTCCCTAACTTTATCTGAAGGAGGGAGTCTTCAAGCAGGAAACGTCTTCCCAGGGCGACGGCCTCAGCTGTTCCAGAAAGGTGGGCGCCAGTGCCAGGGTTCTAGGCTGTGGCCTGCTGTGTGTACCTGTCACATCCTAGTATATATGCTGAGTAGTTTATGCTGATTCCAGAAACATGGCTGGTTCTGGCTTCACAGGTCTTCAGCGGGTAAGAGTCACCTTTGGTTGGGGGCCAGGGCATTCTAGGCAGAATGGGGAGCTGTATATCTATGTAGAAGGATGGTCGCTGAGTGCACGTTGAGTGGCTTCTCTGGGCCACACACTAAGGTATGACAGTAAACTAGACATTCCAGGTCTGGGGCACAAATGAACAGGTGTAGTATGTTATGCCGGGTAGTGTGTATGGGTGATGGCGAGGGGGGATGGGGTGGCTGTGAAGGTGTGTCTAGGGAGGTTATAGGTGAGCAGAGACCCAGTAATGGGACCAGGGGTAATGAGCTATAGGGAACTACAGAGGCCAAGCAAACAGCAAGAGCCGAGGCCTCTGCAAGAAGGCCAGTGTGGCAGGAGTGCAAAGAGCCCCGGGAAAGTGGGCACAGATCAGGGGGACAGTCAGAGCAGGCGTGTATGCCACTAGCCTCCTGTGCGGTGGTCAGGACTTGAGATTTTAATCTCAGTAGATTGGAAGGAGGCTGCTGGAGGATTCTGAGCAGGGGAGTGACATGAACTGATACACTTTTTTTGTGGATCTCCTAGCTGCTGTGTAGAGAGCCAGGCTGTGGAAGCAGGGAGGGCAGAGAGGGTTTTGTGTGGTAGAGGCCCAGGGAGAGTAGTGGCCGCTCAAGGCCAGTGTAAGGATGTGCTGTGCCCTGGGGTAGGGGCTCAGCTCGGCGGGCCGTGGATACGAGGAGCAAAGAATCCAGTGAGATGCCCTAGATCTTAATGCATTCTAAAGGGAATTTTTAACATCAGAAAGCTTTACATAATTTAAAAGCCATTTACATAATTTAAAAATTGTTATATGTAATTTGTCAGTCCAGTAGTTAGTAGGGCCTGCTGGGGTTAAAGTTTTCCTGATAACAAAGAAATAAATCAGTCTCAGGCTAGAGTACGAAGGCAAGAGGAACGAGACTGTTCTGTTCTGTTCTATCTGAGACTTGACTCTTGGCAGAAGATAAATCTCAAACTTCATCCCAAATCAATGAGCCTGAAGTTACCATCAAACAGATTACGAAGAGAAATGGAGCAGTGTGCCTCAGAGCACAGTGTCAATAACAGTTGATTATAGGTAACCGTAGTGATTTGCATTTTCAAAATGAAAATTTTCTAAAGATTCTGAAAATGGTTTGATAGTATTTTCTCAGTGTTGTTGCCAATTGGCTTCTCTATGTCTAGATACAGTGCCCTATTTGAAATCTACTGTTTTAAAATGCTTCTCTTACAAATTAGAGTGGGATTGTCAGAGGTGCATTTCCCATTTCCTCATGATGTAGGTGATGGCATTTTCCCCCAGTGAGGATCAGAATTTCAGGGACCAGGAGATTATAAAGTGATTACCAGCTGATCCAAGGTTCTTCACGATCAGTCCTGCTCATCTCAACAATCGGGTTGTTTCCCTGCCTGCAAGGCTGCTGGCTACGAGGCCTGCATTTAGGGAGAAAATCCCAACTGCTACAGCTCCGGAGGGTGAATGGGGGACTCAGCTCCTCCACCTGCAAGCTTGGAGGGGCTGAGTTAGGAATGCTTAGCAGGTTCCCTCTTAAAGCATGTGCCTCTGCTTCAAGTGGGTCAGAAGCTGAGGTTATCAGTAAAGAATGTGGAGGGTGCATTCTTTAGGAATCTGAAGGGTTTGAGGACAGAAAATCATGCTGTGTTCTGGTAGAACATGGTAAAAATAATCAACCCGAGAGCTGGGCTTATTTGGGATTGTGGTTAAGTGAGGATGGGTGGCGCATGCCTGTTAATTCCAGAGTGTGTGGTTGCTTCCCAGGCAGTGACCATGGGGCTTGTGTTTCCTCCATGTGCATCACAGAGGGCTTGTCCATTGCCCCATGCTTTTTATGGCCAGGCACATCTTCTCAAGTATGGTGTGAAGCCCAGGATATTGCTCAAATTCACCCAGAGTGTGTCAACCAGAAAAGACTTCTTTCCAACTTCTGAACTCTTCTAGGCCTTTGCACTGTGTCTCATCAGCATCTGAATAAATACCAAATTATTAAGAACCAAATTAATGCTGATGTCCATTTCCTTACTGATGTTGGTTGGCAACAAGGCTATTGTCCCAGTTAGTTCCTCAAAAATTTTTTTATCACCCTAAAACTGTGTCACCAGGATCTTTTAACTCCCTAAAGCAAGTAAGGTAGCCTGTTGTGCTCCATGGTCACTGGGATCAAAACACTGGCTGCTTTGGACGGAAATATAGGAAAGAAGGGATTTTTCCTGTTGAGTATGATCCAGTCAGCTCTTTTAGAAACATAAATTCTGGGCCAGTGTTTCCTTAAAATCTGATATTTCAATGTGTTTGTTCTGGGACTGTTAGCACATCACGTTCCAGGCTCTTTTTAATGGGCTCTGAGCACTTGCTGTGGCCTCCCATGTCAGCGAGTACAGTAAGCCATTCAGGACAACAGCCGGTCGCTTGTCAGCCAGCAGAGGTGGCCCTTGACCCCTCCTCCCGGGAGGTGGTGGGAGATGCAATTAGAGAGCACTGGCACGGGGATAAGTGGTTGCGGGGGTGCAAGTAATGCGATCTACCCTGTCTCTCTGTGCCTGTGGGGCTTCTTGGGTTTGATGTTTGGAAGCTTGGACCTCATATTCTGGGTCCAGCATGTTTAGGCTCTATGATCTTGAGAAAGTTCCTAGCTGGTGAGCCTTATCTACAGAACAAAACTGCCTAGTATGATTGTGGGGATTAAATAAGGTGATGTGTAGGAAGATTTGCCTTGTTTTTCTTTTTGGCAGCATGTAATAGTTATTTAGTGAAGAGGGGCTCTGAGCTCCTTTCTTCTGGGGTTGGTGACGTTTCGTATATTATTACCTCCTTCCTCCTTCCACTCCCAGGCTCTCTGCCTCCATCAGGGGAGATCAGGGCTTTTGGCTTAAGGTCATCTTCCCCTGACTACTTCCGCTTCATTCTGGATTCTGATGATTCACCTCAGACTGACCATCTCTCCAGTGATGGCCTCTCTGTGCTGCTCGCCCACCAGTCACAGCCTGGACTGTGTCATCTCCTGGAACTACCAGTTCCACTTCTGAAATCCTAAGCATTACCACCCTGCTCTCTGAACTCCAGGCCTTCAACCTTTACACATGTTCCCTGCCCCCTCCAGGTTCCCATCATCCCCCCCTCCACCCCAGCTTGTGGTGCCTGAGTACCTGCACCTGCCTTCTGAGAACTGCAGGAGAAGTTGTATAATCTATCACTCAGCATGATGCCCTTGTGAAGTACCTTTAGCCGGCGGAGGCTCTGCCCTGCGGTTCTTTGGTGTGCCCTTAGGCTTTTCTCCCTGCCTTTTGCCACAATGGTATTCCAGACGTAGATGTCTTCCGCAAACACTCTACTCCCGGCCTTTAGTACTCTTAACAAAGTGAGCGGGAGCCTGCAGACCTGCTGCCTCCATGCCTCCCTGTCCAGGTGCTCAATGCCTTTCTTTTGTCTTAACTCCTGTTAGGCGGAGGAGGGACCCTTTCCTGCCTGAGGCTGATTTGCAACATCCTGTTCGATCTCATCCTTGCCCACCTACTCAGGAATGGCGCTTGGTCAGTTAGCCTTTCCTTCTGTCTCTTCAGCCTCACTCTGTCTAGGGACTCCGTCCCACCATCTGTAACCCCATCTTTCTAGACCCCATGTCTCCCCTGAGCTATCACGTTTCCTCCCCTTTTACTGCCAGTGTCCCTGCAGTGCCCCCTGCCTCCTCTGCCTCCGCTTGCTGGCCCTATTGCCATCAGACATCAGAGCACATTATTCCACTACCAACAACACAGTGAATTTGGGCTAAGTCCAGGGCACATCTAGCCCTGGCATTCCTGACCTTTGACAGCAGAGTTTGCATTGCTCACATCCTCTCCGTCTTGAAATGCTGTTTTCCCTTGGCTCCTGGTGAGCTGTGTCCTCCTGGCCTCTGTCTTACTCTTGTACCACCCTGCCTCGGTAGTCTTTGAATGTGGTGTCCTCAAGATGTGTCACCTCAGGCGAGTGCTTGCCTTGTGCAGTGGCCCCAGAGGCCGCCATGCCTGGGACCTTGGTTGTCATCACTACCCAAACCTTGTCTCCCGAGCTCTGGATCCATTATCTACCTGCCTGCCCGCTGCACACCTCCGTTTTAGAATATGCAAACCCTGCCAGCTCATTCCACTACAGCTACTTGTTCCCTCCCCTTCTTCCTCACCTCCTCCTCACCATGACGAGGGTCTGCCCATGAGCCGCATCACGTAGAGGGCACCCACTGCTCAGGCAGGCACCTGGACCTTTTTCTGACTTTCCATTTCTTTCCTGCCCCCTCCTCTGGGCAGTTACCTTCTAGATCTCTCTGAGTGCCCTGCTGGGTTTGGCATCTCTAGTATTTTCTGTACTCTGTTGCTAAGGTGACATTCTAAAATACACATTCAGTATCATCACTCCCCTGCTTAAAATCGGCTCAGGAACTCCCAGTGGTGTCAAGGAGGCTGCTGCCCCTTCTTCTATCGTTAAAGCCATTCAGAGCTTTTCCAGCTCCCTATCCAGGCCATGCTTATGCTTTCTCTCCCTCCCTCTGGACTTTTTCCTCTGCTGTGACCTCTGCCTGAGCCTGACTTGTACCGCCCCTGCCCCCTTTCTCTGCACAGCCTGTTCTGGCAGCCTGGGTAATTAATTCCTGCTCACCTTTCAGGTCTGGCCTGAGGTTGGCCTGGGAAGCCTTTCCTGACCCCAGGTTACCCGTCTGTATCAGCAGTTTTTCCAATGGCCTCTCACTGCTGATATTTTTGTCCGCGGCCCCTTGAAGGTAAACAGCGTCCATGAGAGGCCTCGGCTGGACAGTGGAGGACATGCAGACATCTGACCTGGCATTCAGCACTTGACCCAGAGGCCTCTTCTTGTCTGTGTATCATAGGGTGTAGAGCTTATTGAGGGAATTCCTCCCAACAGATTACAAGTTCTACAAGAGCAGGGATTTTTGTCAGAATCATTTCCTACCATATTTTCTGTACTAGTAGAGGTAATCAGTAGTGCCTGGAACATAGCAGGTACTCAGTAGATATTTCTCAAATGACTAAAGAGCAAAAGTGAACTTTTCGATCTCTACTTGGTTGTTTCCATGATGCTGATTTAAGTTGCTGTATCCCCCTGCCAGGCTGATGGATGGGCACACACTTGGAAATAGGAGCTGGCCCACTGGAGCCGACTTTCTCTGCAGCCTTTCTGTGCTCTTCTGTCACACATGTGCGAACCTTTAAAAAATCACAAGCTGTATAACAGAATTCCTGTTTGTAGTTTTCAGCTAGCTGTGGCTCCTTTGACTCATGGCCCAGCTGGGGAAAGTTGGCATGTTTCTGGTCTTGAGAACTGGAGACAGAGTCTCCTGTCTTTCAGACCAGGCCTGGCTCTATGCACTGAAGTGCATTTTAACCTTCTAGAGATTTTATACTCCTTTGAAACTAGCCTGGCACAGTGCAGTAGACAGTGTTGTGGTAACTGTGGGACAGAGACGTCCTGTTGTGGTGTGATACAACTGTAAGCTGCTTTTTTTGTTTTAGGATTCAAGTAATGTTCTTCATCATCCATTTATTGGACAGACATTTATGGGGTGCTCACTTTATTCCCATTTTCTTTAACTATCTTATTTATGGGTTTTGTTTCTAGCCCTCCCCTAAAGGAGAATGGAAGCTGCTGCAAGTTGAGGGCCTCATCCGTGATGTTCCCCATGGGGCCCAATGGGGTTGCTTAGGACCTAGCACAGTGCCCGGAACAGTGTTTTGTTGACTGAAAGTCAGGCAGGGTGCTGGGGTTGGTGAGCAGACACATAGCCCCTGCTCTCTGGAGGTGACAGTCTAGTTATATCAATGGACATGAATGCAGTTTCACAAACAACATAAAGTAGCTGGGACAGGGAGGCCCTTGTGCTCCAAGGGCTGTCATAGGTGCTTTGGGCTTAGGGAGTTTGGCTAGGTTCCCTGAGGAGTGAAGAGCTAGAGGAAAGGTACCCAGCCAAAGGGAGGGATGAGGATGGTCAGATGGAGGGAGCAGCATGATCCACTTGGGAGGGTAGCTAGAAGAACCAGCTAGAGCTAAGCTGGATGATCTCTTTCTGCCCCTGAAATTGGCTCTAACACCTGCCTCTCCCTTAATGATCACAACCCATGACACTTACTGAGTGTTTACATGGATTATAGTAATTTTATTCTCCTAGTGACCCCCATGTGGTGGGTCCTTGGAAACGAATTAGAGTAGAGTGACTGGTCCAGGTACCAGGCCAGCTGGGTGAGGGGTTTGAGCCCTGGCAGCTTTCCTCCAGAGGCCATGCTTCTCCTCCTCCCTGCTGCGAGTTGTGGTGTGGTGTGATGCGCCGAAGGTGCCAGTCAGTCTTGGATTAGTCCTGGTTATCTTTTCACTTTCTTGGTGGTATCATTTGCAGCACAAATGTTTAATTTTGATGAAGTCTAACATCTCTTTTTGGCCATTGTACTTTTGTTGTTATAACTAAGAAACTATAGCCTAACTTAAGGTCTTAACATGAAGGATCTATTCCTGTGTTTTCTTCTAAAAGGTTTATGGTTTTAGCTGTTACATTTAGGACTACAGTCCATTTCAAGTTAATTTTTCTGTATGGGGTGAGGTGGTGGTCCAACTTTGTTGTTTTGCATGTGGCTTTCTACTTGTCCTGCACCATTTGTTGAAAAGACAATTCTTTCCATATTGAAGTGCCTTGTCAAAAGTCAACTGACAATACACAGAAGGGTATATTTCTGGATTCTCAGTTCTGTTCCATTGATCTGTATATCCTTGCCAGTACTACACTATTTTGATTACTATAACTTTGTTGTAAGTTGTGAAATCAGTGTTTATCCTTTGCCTCTATTTATCTTTTCCAGGATTATTTTGGCTATTCTAGATCTCTTAAATTTCCATTTGAATTTTAAGATCAGCATTTAATTTCTGCATAAAAGACAACTGGAATTTTGATAGGGGTTGCATGGAATCAGTAGATCAATTTTGGTAATATTGTTACCTTAACAATATTAAGTCTTTCTCAATGTGGGATATTTTCTCATTTATTTAGATATTCTTTTCACTTCTTTCCATGTCTGTAGTTTTCAGTGTATATATCTTCTACTTTTGTTAAATTTGTATCTAAGACTCCACCCAAAGATGGCAGTGTGAGTAGGGTGGTGGAAATCTCCTCCCCAAACCATATATATTTTGAAAGTACAGCAAATACAACTATTCCTAAAAGAGCGACCAGAAGACACAGTACACCAGCCAGGCTACATCTGCGAGAACCTAACGTCTCATGGAAAAGGGTGAGGTGTGGAGCCATGACAGGGTGGGACCTGAGCACTCCCCCCCGCCCCCCAGCTCACCAGCGGGAGGAAAAGAATCAGAGTGGGGAGGGAGTGGAAGCACAGGACTGCTAAATAACCAGCCCTGGTGATCTGCCCCAGGAGCACACACATTGCATGGTGCTCTGGATATTAGAGGAGCAGAAAAGCAAAAGCCGAGACTAAGACTGGGAACAGATTCCCACAGCCGGCTGCCCTGGGACAAAAGAAAAGCAGACGCTTTAAAAGTCTTAAAGGGGCAAGGGTATAACAGGTGGAAAAAATTGTCCTGGCACACTCAGCCCAGCAGGATGGGAACTTTAAGGAACTTTAGGCGCCCTATCCCCCTGGGTGGCGCCACAGCTACCAGGCCCCTCATGGCGATAGGCAGCCTGCCATTCCTTCTTCACCACCAGCACCTGTGAGGAAGCTGGCTGTCCTGCCACTGCTGCAGACCAGCCAGAGAGCAGCCCCGCCTACAGCAACCACACAGCTTAACACGGAGCTTCTCCCTGTGCATGGATGACAGGCCCAGACCCAGAGGCTCCTCTCTGCATGTGGTTGACTGGCACAGGCAGTGGACACAGGCGCAGGATCTGGGAGACACAAAGGGGCTCTGTTCTTGCGGCAGAACCTGCACTGCTTGCCTGCAACCCCGTCAGTGCCACAGGCCATCCCAGGGCCGCCCCACCCATGGCAGCTCAGGGGATTGACACAGAGGCTGCTCCCTGCTTGTGGTTGACCGGCACAGACAGAGGAGACAGGCACAGAGTCAGGGAGACACAAAGGGGCTTTGTTCTCATGGCAGAACACACGCTGCTCACCTGTGACACCTGCCAGCACCCTAGGCCATCCAGAGGGCCGCCCTGTCCATGGCAGCTCGGGATTAACCCAGAGGCTGCTCCCTGTGCGTGGTTGACCGGCACAGACAGAGGAGATGGGCGCAGAGACTGGGGGGCATGAAGGGGCCGTGTACTTTTGGCAGAACACACGCTGCTGGCCTGCGACCCCCGCCATTGCCCTAGGCCATCCCAAGGCCTGCCTCGCCAACAGCACCTTAGGGGATTAACCCAGGGGCTGCTCCCTGTGTGTGGTCAACCAGCACAAAGAGCGGAGACAGCCAAGGCGACCAGCTAGCAGGAAGGGACTTTGTTCTCCCAGCTGACACACACTTCACTCACTGGCGACCATTCGCATCAACATGAAAAGGCAGAAGAACCTTGTTCGATCCAAAATCCCTCAAAAACCAGAAAGAGGGCTTGGTGTGAGAGAAATCACCAATCTTCCTGAAAAAGAATTCAAAATAAAAGTCATAAGCATGCTGATGGAGCTACAGAGAAATATTCAAGAGCTAAGGAATGAGGTCAGGAGGGTGAAAACAGAAATGAAACAAACAATTGAAGGATTTAAGAGCAGACTGGATGAGATGGAAGAGACTGTTAGTGGAATAGAAATCAGAGAATAGGAATACAGAGAAGCTAAGGCAGAGAGAGAAAAAAGGATCTCTAGGAATGAAAGAACATTAAGAGAACTGTGTGACCAATCCAAACGGAACAATATTTGCATTATAGGGGTACCAGAAGAAGAAGAAGAGAGAAAAAGGGATAGAAAGTGTCTTTGAAGAAATAATTGCTGAAAACTTCCTCAGTCCGGGAAAAGAAATAGTCTCTCAGGCCACGGAGGTGCACAGATCTCCCAACACAAGGGACCCAAGGAAGACAACACCAAGACATATAATAATTAAAATGGCAAAGATAAAAGACAAAGACATGCCTGTGACAAGCTATGTCACAGGCCGAGCCCAGCTAATCATTATTCTGGTACCTTCCATAAATATATGCATATGCATTTGCGTCAATTAAAACAAAAAAGGGGGAAATGTGGGATTCACTTATAATTTAAGTATAAAAATCATATGAATAATCATAGTTGACTTGATTGATTATAGTAACTGAATTAGTTTCTCTGATATGACTGCCTTTGCATTGTTCACCTTGTGAGAACTTGTTCACTATGTTCCTTGCATGGTTCACCTTGTGGGAGCTTGTTCACTGTATTGGAACTTGTTCATTGCATGGTGAGCAATAATGTCTTGTGTATTGAAAAGTTGTTAAGAGAAAAAACTTCAAAAGTTCACATCGCAAGGAAAAATAATTTGTAACTGTATGTTGAAGGATGTTAACTAAACTTACTGTGATAATCATTTCACACACACAAAAAAGACAAAGACAGAGTATTTAAAGCAGCCAGAGAGAGTAAAAAGATCACCTACAAAGGAAAACCCATCAGGCTATGATCAGACTTCCCAGCAGAAAACTTACAAGCCAGAAGGGAATGGCATAATATATTCAATGTAATTAAACAGAAGGGCTTGAAACCAAGTATATTCTATCGAGGAAGACTATCATTTAAATTTGAAGTAGGGATTAAACAATTCTCAGATAAGCAAAAGTTGAGGGAGTTTACCTCCTACAAACCATCTCTACAGTGTATTTTAAAGGGACTGTTCTAGATGGAAGTATGCCTTAGGCTAAATAGCTGTCACTAGAGAAAATAAAACCACAGCAAAGGAAGTAGATCAACTACATACTAACTAATTGCAAAAGAAAATCAGCTATCCACAAAGTCAGTCAGAGGAAACACAAAGAGTACAGAATAAAACACCTAACATATAAAGAGTACAGGAGGATGAAAAAGAAGGGAGAGAAATAATCATCAGACTGTGTTTATAATAGCATAATAAGTGAGTTAAGTTAGACAGTTAGATAGTAAAGAAGCTGCCCTTGAACCTTTGGTAACCACGAATCCAAAGCCTGCAATGCCAATAAGTACATATGTATCGATAATCACCCTAAATGTAAATGGACTGAATGCACCAATCAAAAGACACAGAGTTACTGAATGGATAAAAAAGCAAGACCCATCTATATGCTGCTTACAAGAGATTCACCTCAAACCCAAAGATATACACAGACTAAAAGTGAAGGGATGGAAAAAGGTATTTCATGCAAACAATAGGGAGAAAAAAGCAGGTGTTGCAGTACTTGTATCTGATGAAATAGACTTCAAAACAAAGAAAGTAACAAGAGATAAAGAAGGACATTACATAATGGTAAAGGGGTCAGTCCAACAAGAGGATATAACCATTATAAATATATATGCACCCAACACAGGAGCACCGATATATGTGAAAAAAATACAAACAGAATTAAAGGAGGAAATGGAAAGCAAGGCATTCATTTTAGGAGACTTCAACACACTACTCACTCCAAAGGGCAGATCAACCAGACAGAAAATAAGTAAAGACACAGAGGCACTGAACAACAACCTAGCACAGATAGACCTAACTCTACATGCAAAAGCAACAGGATACACATTCTTCTCATGTGCACAAGGAACATTTTCCAGAATAGACCACATATTAGGCCACAAATGGAGCCTCAGTAAATTCAAAAATATTGAAATTCTACCAACCAACTTCTCAGATCACAAAGGTATAAAACTAGAAATAAATTGTGCAAAGAAAACAAAAAGGCTCACAAACACATGGAGACTTAAGAACATGCTCCTAAATAATCAATGGATCAACGACCAAATTAAAACAGAGATAAAGCAATATATGGAGACAAACGACAACAACAGCACAAAGCCACAACTTCTGTGGGACGCAGCAAAGGCAGTTCTAAGAGGAAAGTATATTGCAATCTTTAAATTCCTATTTAAAGAAGGAAGAACAATCCCAAATGAATAGTGTAAAGTCACAATTACTGAAACTGAAAACGAAGAACAAATGAGGCCCAAAGTCAACAGAAGGAGGGACATAATAAAGGCCAGAGAAGAAATAAATAAAACTGAGAAGAATGAAACAATAGAAAAAAATCAAAGAAACCAAGAGCTGGTTCTTTCCAAAAATAAAATGGATAAATGCCTAGCCAGAATTATTAAGAGAAAAGGAGGATCTACACACATAAACAGAATCAGAAATGAGAAAGGAAAAATCACAATGCACCCCACAGAAATAAAAACAATCATTAGAGAATACTATGAAAATCTATGTGCTAACAATCTGTAAACCCAAGGAGAAATGGACAACTTCATAGAAAGATACAACCATCAAAGAATGACCACGGAAGAAACAGAAAATCTGAACAGACCCAATTACCAGCAACGAAATTGAATTGGTAATCAAAAACTACCCATGAACAAAACCCACGGGCCAGATGGATTCACTGCTGAAATTTATCAGCCATATAGAGAAGACGTAATATCCATTCTCCTTAAAGTTTTCCAAAAAATAGAAGAGGAGGGAATTCGTCAAAACTCATTCTATGAAGCCAGCATCACTCTAATACCAAAACCGGGCAAAGACATCACCAAAAAAGAAAATTACAGACCAATATCCCTGATGAACGTAGATGCAAAAATATTCAACAAAATATTAGCAAACCGAATTAAAAAATACATCAAGAGGTTAATACACCATGATCAAGTGGGATTCAACTCAGGGATGCAATGATGGTACAACATTCGAAAATCCATCAACATCATCCACCACATCAACAAAAAGAAGGACAAAAACCACATGATCACCACCATAGAGGCCAAAAAAACATTCAACAAAATTCAACATCCATTCATGATAAAAACTCTTAACAAAATGGTTATAGAGGGCAAGTACCTCAACCTAATAAAGGCCATATATGACAAACCCACAGCCAACATCATACCTAACAGTGAGAAGCTGAAAGCTTTTCACCTAAGATCGGGAACAATACAGGGATGCCCACTCTCCCCACTGTTATTCAACATATTACTGGAGGTCCTAGCCAGGGCAATCAGGCAAAACAAAGAAATACAAGGCATCCAGATGGGTAAAGAAGAAGTCAAACTGTCACTATATACACATGACACGGTATTGTACATAAAAAATCCTAAACACTCCACTTCAAAACTACTAGAACTAATATCTGAATTCAGCAAAGTTGCAATATACAAAATTAATACACAGAAATGTGTTGCTTTCCTATACAGTAACGATGAGCTAAGAAATCAGAAAAACAATTCCATTCACAATTGCATCGAAAAGAATAAAATACCTAGGAATAAACCTAACCAAGGAAGTGAGAGACCTATACCCTGACAACTACAAGATACTCCTAAGAGAAATTAAAGGGACACTAACAAATGGAAATTCATCCCATGCTCTTGGCTAGGAAGAATAAATATAGTCAAAATGGCCATCCTTCCTAAAGCAATCTACAGATTCAATGCAATCCCTATCAAAATACCAACCGCATTCTTCAATGAACTGGAACAAATAGTTCTAACATTCATATGGAACCACAAAAGATCCCGAAGAGCCAAAGCAATCCTGAGAAGGAAGAAAAAGCAGGGGGGATCGTGCTTCCCAACTTGAAGCTCTACTACAAAGCCACAGTTATCAAGACAATTTGGTACTGGCACAAGAACAGACCCACAGACCAGTGGAACAGAATAGAAAGTCCAGATATTAACCTAAACATATATGGTCAATTAATGTATGATAAAGGAGCCATGGATATACAATGGGGAGATGACAGCCTCTTCAACAGCTGGTGTTGGCAAAACTGGACAGCTACATGTAAGAGAATGAAACTGGATTATTATCTAATCCCATACAAAAAAGTAAACTCAAAATGGATCAACGACCTGAATGTAAGTCATGAAACCATAAAACTCTTAGCAGACAACATAGACAAAAATCTTCTGGACATAAACATGTGCAACTTCTTCATGGACATATCTCCCCGGGCAAGGGAAACAAAAGCAAAAATGAACAAGTGGGAGTATATCAAGCTGAAAAGCTTCTGTACAGCAAAGGACACCATCAACAGAACAAAGAGGCATCCCACAGTAGCGGAGAATACATTCATAAATGACATACATGATAAAGGATTGACATCCAAAATATATAAAGAGCTCACCCAACTCAGGAAACAAAAGACAAATATTCCACTTGAAAATGGGCAGAGCATCTGAACAGACACTTCCCCAAAGTAGAAACTCAGATGGCCAGCAGGCACATGAAAGATTCTCCACATCAGTAATCATCAGAGAAATGCATATTAAAACCACAATGAGATATTACCTCACACCAGTTAGGATGGCCACCATCCAAAACACGAACAACAATCAATGTTGGCAAAGATGTGGAGGAAGGGGAACCCTCCTACACTGCTGGTGGGAATGTAAATTAGTTCAACTATTGTGGAAAGCAGTATGGAGGTTCCTCAAAAAACTCAAAATAGAAATACCATTTGACCCAGGAATTCTACTCCTAGGAATTTACCCTAAGAATCCACTAGCCCAGTTTGTAGTAGACATGCACACGTGTGTTTATCGCAGCACTATTTCCATTAGCCAAGAAATGGAAGCAACCTAAGTGTGGATAAAGAAGATGTGGTACATATACACAATGGAATATTATTCAGCCATAAGAAGAAAACAAATCCAGACACTTGCCACAACATGGATGGAGCTAAAGGATATTAGGCTAACTTAAATAAGCCAAGCGGAAAAAGACAAGTATCAAATGATTTCACTCATATGTGGAGTATAAGAACAAAGAAAAAAACTGAAGGAACAAAACAGCAGCAGACTCACAGAACCCAAGAACGGACTAATAGTTACCAAAGGGAAAGGGACTGGGGAAGATGGGTGGGAAGGGAGGGATAGCGGGGAAAAAGGGGCATTACGATTAGCAGATGTAATGTTGAGGGGCCACGGGGAGGGCTGTACAACTCAGAGAAGACAAGTAGTGATTCTATAGCATCTCACTACACTGATGGGCAGTGACTGTAATTGGGTTGGTGGGGTGGATCTGAGGAAGGGGGTAGTTTAATAACCATAATATTGCACATGTAATTGTAGATTAATGATACCAAAATAAAAAAAAACCTCAAAATAGAAATACCATTTGACCCAGGAATCCCACTCCTAGGAATTTACCCTAAGAATGCAGCAGCCCAGTTTGAAAAAGACATATGCACCCCTATGTTTATTGCAACACTATTTACAATAGCCGAGAAATGGAAGCAACTTAAGTGTCTAGTGGTAGATGAATGGGTAAAGAAGAGGTGGTACATATACAAAATGGAATATTATTCGGCCATGAGAAGAAAACAAATCCTACCATTTGCAAGAACATGGATGGAGCTAGAGGGTATTATGCTCATGAAATAGGCCAGGCAGAGAAAGACAAGTATCAAATGATTTCACTCATCTGTGGAGTATTAGAACAAAGAAAAAACTGAAGGAACACAACAGCAGCAGACTCACAGAACCCAAGAATGGACTAACAGTTACCAAAGGGAAAGGGACGGGGGGGGGGGGTTGGGTGGGAAGGGAGGGATAAGGTGGATAAGGGGTCTTTCGATTAGCACACATAATGTAGGGGGCGGGGACACAGGGAAGGTAGTATAACACAGGGAAAACAAATAGTGACTCTATAGTATCTTATTATGGTGATGAACAATGACTGTAATGGAGTATGTGGTGGGGACTTGATAATGGGGGGCAAGTAGTAACCACAGTGTTGCTCAGTAATTGTAGATTAAGGATACTAAAATAAAAAGTTTCTATCTCTGTATTTTATTCTTTTTGATGCTATTGTTAAGAAGAGTTTTCTTAATTTCAGTTTTGAATATTCATTCTAGTGTATAGAAATACAACTGATTTTTGTATATTAATGAATATCTTTCAATGTTGTTGAAATTGTTTATTAATTCTAATAAATTTTAGTGGGCTTCTTAGGGTCCTGATAGGATCATGTCCTATGCAAATAGAAATAGGTTTACTTCTTCCTTTTGATGTGAATGTTGTTTATTTCACTTTGTTGCCTGGTTTCTCTGCTAGAACCTCCAGTACAATGTTGAATAGAAGAAGCAAGTGGACATCCTTGCTTTGCTTTTGATAGGGGAACAAAGGGGTGAAAATATTCAGTCTTTCACTGTTAAGTTTGATGTTAGCCATAGCTTATCCACAGATACTCTTTATCAGGTTGAGAAATTGTCCTTTTATTTCTAATTTGTTGAATGTTCTGTTGTTGAAAGGTTGTTGAATTCTGTGAAATGTTTTTTCTATAACTATTGAGATGATCGTGTGGTTTTTGTCCTTTATTAATATGTACATTAACAGTAAATAATTTTCAAATTACTACTTTTTTATATTATTTTTCAGGACTTCATTAAGTGAAAATACTTCTTTTCAATGAAATGGAGACTTCTGAGTAGAAATTTCTTCTGCTTGCAAATTACTTTTACTGAACTAAGGTTCTTTGTTCTTTTTCTTTTGGAAAATGGACCCATGAAAGTAGTCGTGTCAGTGTATATGTTCCAGAGAAGAATACAGTTTTTCATGTTGATGGCCATGGGCCTTTCTCCTCTGGAAGGCTAATCATCTAGAGATTACTGTGTCTAACATATAAGGAAACCCTAACGTGTCAGGGCGCAGAGGTGGTGATTATACTGATCTTGTCTCATCTTTTAGGAAGGGTGATGATCCTGGGTTCTTATTACAGGGGATGTTGCCTTCCTTTTTAAAGAATACATTATAAAGAATTCTTATGTGGAATTGGATCTCTGGAACTCTGCTTTAGAGTCCCTGCTGATGTTTCTTCCTTCTTTGGGGTGAGGGTTAGTGTATCAGCAGCCCTTATTGTGGGTTTATGGGCAGCAGCTTAGCAACAATTCTCTGGCACTCAGCTTTCTCAGTTTGTCTCTGCTTGTCACCCTCCCCCCACTTTCCCTTTCTTCCCCTTCTCCCCTTCACGTCTCTCCTCCTGTCTTTTCCCCCATTCCCTCTCCTGCACTTCCCTCCCCTTCCTTCCCTTCTGTCGTGGCCCCTTCTCCTTTTCTCTTCCTAGTCCCCTCGCCCTGACCCCTGCCTTCCCCGTTCCCCCTTCTCTCTTCCCCCTTTGTCTTGGGAATCCTTTGTCTTTGCTGTGACCTCAGCCCCCTCTACCCAGCTAAACCCATTCAGCCCTGTGAGCAAATCTCTCCAGTTTCTGATGGATGTTGTCTTTGACTTTGCACCAGTGAGTTTCTACAACTGGAGACCATGTGTCCTGTTTTCTCCATGGAAGTGGGGAGTAAAAGAGGGGGTCCCAGTTTTCATGGCCTCCAGCCCTGTCGCAGGGTCTGCCGTTTTGGAGTCAGTCCTTGGCTTTGCTGGTTCGTTTCTTCAGTTCTCACAGTGGCCTGTAACGGTGGTAGGAGCCCCTTTCCGTCCTTCCCCAGGGGACACAGATTGAAAGACTTGAAAGAGGACAATGCTTTGGCCTCTAAGAGCGCTGGATGACTTGATGAACAGCTTTCGTCCTGGCCCTTTAAAATGCCTTTTGTTGGCAGGAGGCAGTATATTTCAAATAAAACAAAATGATTGCTGTGGTCATAGTTCAGTATTTTGAAAATGGAAACTGTCTGTCTGGTTGTGATTCTTTGTCCTATTTGCAGAAGTAGGTTGGTTTGGGGATAAAAGGGTGGCCCACCGACCAGCTAGTTCTTTTGACTTGCTGGAACTGGGATGTCCTGGGCTTCTGGCCTGCATAGAAACATCTTTGAGGTGGCCCTAGGCTCTGGGTTGTCTTAGGCTTTGGACCCGAAACTGATGCTTGAATTCCAAAATACTGTTTGTTAAGTTCTGTCTCAGTGTCTTACCCACTCCCCTCCATACTTTTCAGGCTTTTTGTTTTGAAGACCATGTGAATACCGTTATTTTATGTGGAGGGAGTTTCCTCTGTATAAGAGGGCAGTTTTCCTAGAAAGTAGTTAGTAAATTGGATTTGCCAGCACAAAGGAAGTGTCTTCTTGCTGTTCCAAGAGGTTGGGCTCTGGAGCCAGACTGCCCCGGTTCAAGCCCCATCTGTGCCTCCTGCCAGCTGTGTGGGCCATATCTTAAGCTTCTAAAGTGGTGGTCTCCTCGGTAGGACTGAGATGGGGTGCCTTCTTCATTGGGCGGTGAAGGTTAGGGGAGGTGATACAGGTTAAATACATATTAATAAAGGATATCTATTAGTTATATGACAGTATTTAGCAGCAGAGGTCAGCCACTGAAACAGCCATAAGCCTGATGCTAGTTTTCTTTGTTTATTTTTATTTTATTTATTTTGGTATCATTAATCTACAATTACATGTGCAATATTATGGTTATTAAACTACCCCCTTCATCAGGTCTCCCCCACCAACCCCATTACAGTCACTGTCCATCAGCGTAGTGAGATGCTACAGAATCACTACTCGTCTTCTCTGAGTTGTACAGCCCTCCCTGTGCCCCCCCAACATTACATCTCCTAATTGTAATGCGCCTTTTTCCCCCTTATCCCTCCCTTTCCACCCATCTTCCCCAGTCCGTTTCCCTTTGGTAACTATTAGTCCGTTGTTGGGTTCTGTGAGTCTGCTGCTGTTTTGTTCCCTCAGTTTTTTTCTTTGTTCTAATACTCCACATATGAGTGAAATCATTTGATACTTGTCTTTTTCGGCTTGCCTTATTTCACTTAGCATAATACCCTCTAACTCCATCCATGTTGTCGCAAATGGTAGGATTTGTTTTCTTCTTATGGCTGAATAATATTCCATTGTGTATATGTACCACATCTTCTTTATCCATTCATCTACTGATGGACACTTAGGTTGCTTCTGTTTCTTGGCTATTGTAAATAGTGCTGCGATAAACATAGGGGTGCATCTGTCTTTTTCAAATTGGGCTGCAGCATTCTTAGGGTAAATTCCTAGGAGTGGGATTCCTGGGTCAAATGGTATGTCTATTTTGAGTTTTTTGAGGAACCTCCATACTGCTTTCCACAATGGTTGAACTAATTTGCATTCCCACCAGCAGTGTAGGAGGGTTCCCTTTTCTCCACATCCTCGCCAACATTTGTTGTTGGTTGTGTTTTGGATGTTGGCCATCCTCACTGGTGTGAGGTGATATCTCATTGTGGTTTTAATCTGCATTTCTCTGATGATTAGCGATGTGGAGCATCTTTTCATGTGCCTGTTGGCCATCTGAATTTCTTCTTTGGAGAAGTGTCTGTTCATATCCTCAGCCCATTTCTTAACTGGATTATTTGCTTTTTGTTTGTTAAGGTGTGTGAGTTCTTTATATATTTTCGATGTCAACCCCTTATCGGATACGGCATTTATGAATATATTATCCAACACTGTAGGATGTCTTTTTGTTCTACTGATGGTGTCCTTTGCTGTACAGAAGCTTTTTAGCTTGATATAGTCCCACTTGTTCATTTTTGCTTTTGTTTCCCTTGCCTGGGGAGATATGTTCATGAAGAAGTCACTCATGTTTATGTCCAAGAGATTTTTGCCTATGTTTTTTTCTAAGAGTTTTATGGTTTCATGACTTACATTCAGGTCTTTGATCCATTTTGAGATTACTTTGTGTGTGGGGTTAGACACTAGTCCAGTTTCATTCTCTTACATGTAGCTGTCCAGTTTTGCCAACACCAGCTGCTGAAGAGGCTGTCATCTCCCCATTGTATATCCAAGGCACTTTTATCAAATATTAATTGACTGTATATGTTTGGGTTAATGTTTGGATTTTCTATTCTGTTCCACTGGTCTGTGGGTCTGTTTTTGTGCCAATACCAAATTGTCTTGATTACTGTGGCTTTGTAGTAGAGCTTGAAGTCAGGGAGTGTAATTCCCCCTGTTTTATTCCTCCTTCTCAGGATTGCTTTGGCTATTCGGGGTCTTTTGTGGTTCTATATGAATTTTAGAATTATTTGTTCCAGTTCATTGAAGAAAGCTGTTGGTAGTTTGATAGGGATTGCATTGAATCTGTAGATTGCTTTAGGTAGTGTAGCCATTTTGACAATATTTATTCTTCCTAGCCAAGAGCATGGGATGAATTTCCATTTGTTAGTGTCCTCTTTAATTTCTCTTAGGAGTGTCTTGTAGTTTTCAGAGTACATGTCTTTCACTTCCTTCGTTAGGTTTATTCCTAGGTATTTTATTCTTTTTGATGCAATTGTGAATGGAATTGTTTTTCTGATTTCTCTTTCTGTTAGCTTATCGTTGGTGTATAGGAAAGCAACAGATTTCTGTGTGTTAATTTTGTATCCTGCAACTTTGCTGAATTCAGATATTAGTTCTAGTAGTTTTGGAGTGGAGTCTTTAGGGTTTTTTATGTACCATATGATGTCATCTGCAAATAGTGAAATTTGACTTCTTCTTTACCAGTCTGTATGCCTTGTATGTCTTTGTTTTGTCTGATTGCTGTGGCTAGGACCTCCAGTACTATGTTGAATAACAGGGGGGAGAGTGGCAATCCCTGTCTTGTTCCTGATCTTAGATGAAAAGCTTTCAGGTTCTTCCTATTAAGTATGATGTTAGCTGTGGGTTTGTCATATGTGACCTTTATGATGTTGAGGTACTTGCCGTCTATACCCATTTTGTTGAGAGTTTTAATCATGAATGGATGCTGAATTTTGTCAAATGCATATTCAGCATCTGTGGAGATGATCATATGGTTTTTGTTCTTTATGTTGATGTGGTGGATGATGTTGATGGATTTTCGAATGTTGTACCATCCTTGCATCCCTGGGATGAATCCCACTTGATCATGGTGTATGATCCTATTGATGTATTTTTGAATTCGGTTTCCTAATATTTTGTTGAGTATTTTTGTATCTATGTTCTGTAATATTGGATATTGGTCTGTAATTTTCTTTTTTGGTCGGGTCTTTGCCTGGTTTTGGTATAAGAGTGATGCTGGCTTTATAGAATGAGTTTGAAAGTATTCCCTCCTCCTCTATTTTTTGGAAAACTCTAAGGAGAATGGGTGTTATTTCTTCTGTATATGTCTGGTAAATTAAGAGGTGAATCCATCTGTCCCAAGGATTTTGTTCTTGGGTGGTTTTCTGATTACCGATTCTATTCCATTTCTGGTAATTGATCTGTTTAGATTTTCTGTTTCTTCCTTGGTTAGTCTTGGAAGGTTGTTTTTTTCTAAGAAATTGTCCATTTCTTCTAGGTTTTCCTGCTTGTTAGCATATAGATTCTCATAATATTCTGTTGTAATTCGTTGTATTTCTGTGGGTTCCGTCATTATTTTTCCTTTCTCATTTCTGATTCTGTTTATGTGTGTAGATTCTCTTTTTCTCTTAATGAGTCTGGCTAGGGGTTTATCTATTTTGTTTATTTTTTCAAAGAACCAGCTCTTGGTTTCAGTTTTTTTTTCTATTGTTTTATTCTTCTCAATTTTATTTTTTTTTTCTGTGATCTTTATTATGTCCCTCCTTCTGGTGACTTTGGGCCTCATTTGTTCTTCTTTTTCCAATTTCAGTAATTGTGTCTTTACACTATTAATTTGGGAATGTTTTTCCTTCTTTAAATAGCCTGGATTGCAGTATACTTTCCTCTTAGAACTGCCTTTGCTGCGTTCCACAGAAGTTGGGGCTTTGTGTTGTTGTCATTATTCTCCATATATTCTTTGATTTTTGTTTTGATTTGGTCGTTAACCCATTGATTAATTAGGAGAATGTTGTTAAGTCTCCATGTATTTGTGAGCCTTTTTGATTTCTTTCTAAACTTTATTTCTAGTTTTATACCTTTGTCACCTGAGAAGTTGGTTGGTAGAATTTCAATATTTTTGAATTTACTGAAGTTCTTTTTGTGGCCTAGTATATGGTCCATTCTGGAAAATGTTCCATGTGCACTTGAGAAGAATGTGTATCCTGTTGCTTTTCGATGTAGAGTTCTGTCGATGTCTGTTAGGTCCATCTGTTCTAGTGTGTTGTTCAGTGCCTCTGTGTCTTTACTTCTTTTCTGTCTGGTTGCTCTGTCCTTTGGAGTGAGTGGTGTGTTGAAGTCTCCTAAAATGAATGCATTTCTTTCTATTTCCTCTTTTAATTCTGTTAGTATTTGTTTCACATATGCTGGCGCTCCTGTGTTGGGTGAATATATATTTATAATGGTTATATCCTCTTGTTGGACTGACCCCTTTGTCATTATGTAATGTCCTTCTTTATCTCTTGTGACTTTCTTCGGTTTGAAGTCTATTTTGTCTGATACAGGTATTGCAACACCTGCTTTTTTCTCTTTGTTGTTTGCATGAAATATAATTTTTCATCCCTTCACTTTTAGTCTGTGTATATGTTTCGGTTTGAGGTGAGTCTCTTGTAAGCAGCATATAGATGGTTCTTGCTTTTTTATCCATTCTATTACTCTGTGTGTTTTGATTGGTGTATTCAGTCCATTTTCATTTAGGGTGATTATTGATAGATATGTACTTATTGCCATTGCTGGCTTCAGATTCGTGGTTACCAAAGGTTCAAGTGTTGCTTCTTTAATATCTAGCAATCTAACTTAACTTTCTTGTTAAGTTATTGTAAGCACAGTGTGATGTTTGTTTATTTCTCTCTCTTCTTATTCTTCCTCCTCCATTCTTTATATACTAGGTGTTTTATTCTTTGACTTTAGTTAGTATTTGGATGCCCTGCTTTCTTTGCTATGATTTTATTTTCTCTGGTGACATCTTTTTAGCCTTAGGAGTGCTTCTCTCTAGAGCAGTCCCTTTAAGATATCCTGTATAGGTGGTTTATGAGAGGCAAACTCTCTCAGCTTTTGCTTGTCTGAAAATTGTTTAATCCCTCTGTCATATTTAAATGATAATCGTGCTGGATACAATATTCTTGGTTCAAGGCCGTTCTGTTTCATTATGTTACATATATCATGCCATTCTCTTCTGGCCTGTAAGGTTTCTGTTGAGAAGTCTTATGATAGTCTGATGGGTTTTCCTTTGTAGGTGATCTTTTTTCTTTCTTTAGCTGCCTTTAATTCTCTGTCCTTATTTTTGATCTTTGCCATTTTAATTATTATGTGTCTTGGTGCTGTCTTCCTTGGGTCCCTTGTGTTGGGAGATCTTTGGGCTTCCGTGGACTGCGAGAGTATTTCCTTTCCCAGTATGGGGAAGTTTTTAGCAATTATTTCTTCAAAGACACTTTCTGTCCCTTTTCCTCTCTCTTCTTCCTCTGTTAGTCCTATAATGCAAATATTGTTCCATTTGGATTGGTCACACAGTTCTCTTAATATTCTTTCATTCCTAGAGATCCTTTTATCTCTCTCTGCCTCAGCTTCTCTGTATTCCTGTTCTCTGATTTCTATTCCATTAACAGTCTCTTGCATCTCATCCAGTTTGCTGTTAAGCCCGTCAATCGCCTGATTTCTGCATTGTCTTTCTTCACTTCCCTCACTTCCTCCCTCAGCTGTTGCACATTTCTCTGTAGATCCATCAGTATGGTTATGACTTTTATTCTGAATTGTTTTTCAGGAAGATTGTGCATTTCCATCCCTTCAGACTCCCTCTGTGGTGTCTGTGTCTGGATAAGCTTTGTTTGTACCATATTCCTCTGTCTTTTCATGGCGATAGAAGTGGTCACTGGTAGGTGTCACGTGTGTCAGCTGGGGTCTTTAAGACTTAAGAAAAAAATAAAAAAGAAAGAAGAGGAAGAGAAGAGAAAGAAAAGAAAAGAAAAGAGAAAAAAACCCCAGCAATCAAACAAGGAAACAAACAAAAAGTCACTGCCAGTAGTAGATTCTGTGAGGATCCTGTAGGTACCGCTGTTGCTCCACTGTTCTGCAGCTGCACCACTCTGTAGGGCCTTTTGTAGCTCTGGCCGGGGAGGGAATGAATGGGAGGTTTCTGATCTCTGTGGGACGTTTCGGTAGGGCTGCTTTCTCCCAGTCGTCACCCAACGGGTCCGAAATTCCCCAGGACTCCCAGCCTGCTGGGCTGAGTGTGCTGGAACCATCCTGTTCCTCTGTTGGCCCCCTTTCTCTTTAATACTACTAAAAAAATGCACGTGCTTTTCTTTTCTCCTGGGGAGACGGCTGTGAGGACTCAGTGCGTTCCCAGGTTCAGATCCTGCATCCTCTGTCTCTCGAATCTCCGATACAGCATGCGATGTGTGTCAGCACTCCCGGCGCAGACCATTGGGGCTGGTTATTTCGTGGGCCTGTGCTTCCACTCCCTCCCGGCTCTGAATCCTCACCTCCTGCCAGTGCGCTGGGGTGGGGGAGTGCTCGGGTGCCGCTGGGTCGCGGCTCCGTATCTTACCCGCCTCGCGGGGTGCCGAGTCCTCTCGCGTGCAGATGCAGGCTGGGTGCTGTGCTGCATCTTGTGGTCTCTCTTTTAGGAGTAGTTGTATTTGTTATTTTCATAAATATATATGGTTTTGGGAGGAGATTTCCGCTGCCCTGCTCACACCGCCATCTTCCCGGAACTCCCCTGATGCCAGTTTTTTCTTTCTTGTGCTCTGTTATTTCACTTGAATTACATGATTTCTCTGGATTTTTAAGTTAGTTCAGTTTAGAAAATTAGAGCTGCACAACCAATTTCCCTGAAGAAAATAAAATCCTTACCAGTGGTCACATGTGTGTTTCTTAAAGTTTTTTTTTCTTAAGATGCGGCAGTTTTGAAACGTGGTGATTAAAATTAAATATAAGTATTACCGTTTCTCAAGGCAGAAATATATTGCTACCATAAACTTCCGCTCAGAAGGACACATTTTATAGTGTATTACATCTCTATAAATATGTACTTTTCATTTTATAATCCGTTTAGAAGCTGGACTCAAACTTTCATTTTAAGGGAACTCCTGTGGAAACTGTTTCAGAGAAGAGGTATTAAAGGTGCAATCACACTGTTACTCAATTCATTTAAACAAAAACTGAACACTCTGTGTGGTGGGGGTAAGCTGGATCTAATCTGTTTAAGGGAGAATATCCTTTGCCTAACTAATGCTTGAAGCTGAGGAGGAGCTACTGAGCTCACTCTACTCTTGCTGCACTGCCATGGGTGCACCCCTGACTGCATCCAGTTTTCACCTGGGCCTGCAGCTCTCCTGTGATCCTGAGGCATGCCATCTGGCTTCTACCTTTTACCAAGACTTTGCCTGTGATGGTTAGAAATCAGGCCATTGTGTCTATTAGTAAATTAAAATGCTACATAGTAGACTCTTTATTCAGAGGTACTTCTTAATCAGGCCCATATTCCTGAGCCATTGTTATAATTGCCCATTGCATGTAAAGATAATATAAAGAATCTGTGTATTTCAGCTTTTTGGTTATGTGAAGTTTAGATAATTTACCAATTTATTATCACATATAAGTGGAGTCCTCTTGCCTCTGAGCCTGCAGAGTGTTGCTTTCTTTCCCTATCGCCTTTCCTTCTTTGCGAGGCTAGTATGTGTGTGTTCTGGGGCAGGTTTGCCCAAACTGAATGGCAAACAAAAATTGGGGGGCTCTGTTGGGTAGCAGATACCACATTTGGAACTGGAACGTTTTCCTTGATAATCATGGTTTTGACTGAATTACTTTTGGAGTTTTAATCTGCCCCATAGTACACGGGAAGAAAAATCACACAATATTGGCACCATTCAGGAACTCCCAAGACACCCTCCAAAGGCCGTATCTTGGGAAGGCAGGGTGGAGTTTGCCAGTGAGGGAGAGGTGAGTGAGTTCTGATCAGGGGCTCCTCTGCTGCCTCGCCTGGCTGGTTATCCGAGGCCTTCCCCCTCTGGAGGAGTTCTTTGGCTCATCCCAGCAGCGGGGGGATAAACCAGCTGGTGGTGCCTGGAGTTCCTCCGGCTCTAGTGTCCTCCTCCTAGGAAGATGGATCAGGGATGTCTACTGAATACTCAGAGCCCTTCTGAGGGAGGGGAGATGATTCAGTGTGTTTACAGTTGTTATGTTTGGCTAGAAGGCACAATGTCTGTTAGAATTTACAGTACTTGTTTTGGAAGGGAGAAATGTAATGTTTTCCATTAAGACTAACTCCCAATCATAAACCCATAAAGCACTAATGGGTTGTATTTCTGGTGCTAATCGAGTAGTTTTCTCCTCCTTTCCAATAAGCATATGGTTTTTTGATCATCCATTCTGAATAGCATGAGTTTTGGTATTACTGAGGACCTTGAAATAATTTTATTTTTGGTGCATTAGGATTGCCTTATTTTAATTTACTTTTTAAGGGATGATGGAAACTTTGACTAAAATGAAAGATATACACATATATACATCGTATCTAATGAGAATAAAATTTTAGTGCATAATGTTTAAATTTATTATGTTAAGCATAGCCAAGATAATCAGGCTGTTTTTTTAAAAAAGTAAAGCAGTTTCTAAAATGCATGATTATTATGTCCCTGAATTATCTTCATATGTTTAACATATCCCTGTATGGGGAGGGTGTAAGTGGTCTCATACAAGCCAGTCTGTTGGCAGATCTAGAAGGTAGAAAAATGGGCTCATATAAGATTCCCTTATTTGCATTTCTAGCTTTCAGTTCTGGGTTTGACATTAATCATGTGAAGTTGGGAGGAACGAAGGAAGAAGAAAGCTCCACCACCCACGGATTCGAACTTTCAGCCTCTAGAGAGCTAGGGGTGGCTTTTTAAATTTAAAATAATGACACTTTCAGTGGAACAGCCCAATTTTAAGGTCACATGATTTAGGAAAGAACAGAGATGAAAGCAAGAAACTATTCCAAATCACACCTCCTAGAAATGTCCAATGTTGATTACCAGAGAACATCTTTCCAGAAATTCTTCTGTGTGTATGATATTTGCTTGACATCATTTAAAAATAATTCATTATTTATTTATTATTTTTATTTTGGTATCGTTAATCTACAATTACATGTGCAACATTATGGTTAGTAGACTCCGCATATCATCAAATCCCTCCCATATACCCCATTACAGTCACGTGTCCATCAGCGTACTGAGATGCTATAGAATCACTACTTGTCTTCTCTGAGTTGTACAGCCCTCCCTGTGCCTGCCCCCCGCCCTACACTGTGTCTGCTAATCCTAATGCCCCTTTTTGCCCCTTGTCCTTCCCTTCCCACCCATCCTCCCTACTCCCTTTCTCTTTGGTATCTGTTAGTCCATTCTTGGGTTCTGTGAGTCTGCTGCTGTTTTGTTCCTTCAGTTTTTTTTTCTTTGTTCTTATACTCCACATATGAGTGAAATCATTTGATACTTATCTTTTTCCGCTTGGCTTATTTCACTTAGCAAATACCCTCTAGCTCCATCCATGTTGTTGCAAATGGTAGAATTTGTTTTCTTCTTATGGCTGAATAATATTCCATTGTATATATGTACCACATCTTCTTTATCCATTCATCTACTGATGGACACTTATGTTGCTTACATTTCTTGGCTATTGTAAATAGTGCTTTGATGAACATAGGGGTGCATATGTCTTTTTCAAACTGGGCTGTTGCAATTTTAGGGTAAATTCCTAGGAGTGGGATTCCTGGGTCAAATGGTATTTCTATTTTGAGATTTTTGAGGAACCTCCATACTGCTTTCCACAATGGTTGGACTAATTTGTATTTTCACCAGCAGCATAGGAGGGTTCCCTTTTCTCCACATCCTCGCCAACATTTGTTGTTGTTTGTGTTTTGAATGTTGGCCATCCTTACTGGTGTGAGGTGATATCTCGTTGTGGTTTCATTTCTCTGATGATTAGCGATGTGGAGCATCTTTTCATGTGCCTGCTGGCCATCTGAATTTCTTCTTTGCAGAAGTGTCTATTCATGACCTCAGCCCATTTCTTAATTGGATTATTTGCTTTTTGTTTGTTGAAGTGCGTGAGTTCTTTATATAATTTGGATGTCAACCCCTTATCGGATATGTCATTTATGAATATATTCTCCCACACTGTAGGATGTCTTTTTGTTCTACTGATGGTGTCCTTTCCTGTACAGAAGCTTTTCAGCTTGATATAGTCCCACTTGTTCATTTTTGCTTTTGTTCCCTTGCCCGGGGAGATATGTTCATGAAGAAGTCGTTCATGTTTATGTCCAAGAGATTTTTGTCGATGTTTTTTTCTAAGAGTTTTATGGTTTCATGACTTACATTCAGGTCTTTGATCCATTTTGAGGTTACTTTTGTGTATGGGGTTAGGCAGTAATCCAGTGTCATTCTCTTACATGTAGCTGTTCAGTTTTACCAACACCAGCTGTTGAAGAGGCTGTCATCTTCCCATTGTATATCCATGGCTCCTTTATCATATATTAACTGACCATGTATGTTTGCATTAATGTCTGGACTCTCTATTCTTTTCCACTGGTCTGTGGGTCTGTTCTTGTGTCAGTAACAAATTGTCTTGAGTACTATGGCTTTGTAGTAGAGCTTCAAGTTGGGAAGCGAGATCCCCCCTGCTTTCTCTTTCTTCTCAGGATTGCTTTGGCTATTCGGGTCTTCTGTGGTTCCATATGAATTTTAGAAATATTTGTTCCAGTTCATTGAACAATGCTGTTGGTATTTTGATAGGAATTGAATTGAATCTGTAGATTGCTTTAGGTAGTATAGCCATTTGGACAATATTTATTCTTCCTAGCCAAGAGCATGGGATGAATTTCCATTTGTTAGTGTCCTCTTTAATTTCTCTTAGGAGTGTCTTGTAGTTTTCACAGTATAGGCCTTTTACTTCGTTCATTAGGTTTATTCCTAGACATTTTGTTTTTGATGCAATTGTGAATGGAATTTTTTTTTCTGATTTCTCTTTCTGTTAGCTCATCGTTGGTGTATAGGAAAACAACAGATTTCTGTGTATTGATTTTGTATCCTGCAACTTTGCTGAATTCAGATAGTAGTTTTAATAGTTTTGGAGTGGAGTGTTTAGGGTTTTTTATGTACAATATGATGTCATCTGCAAGTAGTGACAGTTTGACTTCTTATTTACCAATCTGGATGCCTTTTATTTCTTTGTTTTGTCTGATTGCTGTGGCTAGGACCTCCAGTACTATGTTGAATAACAGGGGGGAGAGTGGCAATCCCTGTCTTGTTCCCGATCTTAGATGAAAAGCTTAGCTTCTCACTGTTAAGTATGAGGTTGGCTGTGGGTTTGTCCTATATGGCCTTTATGATGTTGAGGTACTTGCCCTCTATACCCATTTTGGTGAGAGTTTTAATCATGAATGGATGTTGAATTTTGTCAAATGCTTTTTCAGCATCTATGGAGATGATCATATGGTTTTTGTTCTTTTTGTTGATGTGGTTGATGATGTTGATAGATTTTTGAATGTTGTAACATCCTTGCATCCCTGGGATGAACCCCACTTGATCATGGTGTATGATCCTCTTGATGTATTTTTGAATTCGGTTTCCTAATATTTTGTTGAGTATTTTTGCATCTATGTTCTGTAACATTGGGTATTGGTCTGTAATTTTCTTTTTTGTTGGGGTCTTTGCCTGGTTTTGGTATTAGAGAGATGCTGGCTTCATAGAATGACTTTGGAAGTATTCCCTTCTTTTCTATTTTCTGGAAAACTTTAAGGAGAATGGGTATTATTTCTTCTCTGTATGTCTGATAAAATTCAGAGGTGAATCCGTCTGTCCCAAGGATTTTGTTCTTGGGTGGGTTTCTGATTATCGATTCTATTCCATTTCTGGTATTGATCTGTTTAGATATTCTGTTTCTTCCTTGGTCAGTCTTGGAAGGTTTTATTTTTCTAAGAAATTGTCCATTTCTTCTAGGTTTTCCAGCTTGTTAGCATGTAGATTTTCATTCTTTTCTCTAATAATTCTTTGAGTTTCTGTGGGGTTGGTCCTGATTTTTCCTTTCTCATATCTGTTTCTGTTTATGTTTGTAGATTCTCTTTTTCTCTTAATGAGTCTGGCTAGGGGTTTATCTATTTTGTTTATTTTTTCAAAGAACCAACTCTTGGTTTCAGTGATTTTTTTCTATTTTTTTATTCTTCTCTATTTTATTTATTTCTTCTCTGATCTTTATTATGTCCCTCCTTCTGGTGACTTTGGGCCTCATTTGTTTTTCTTTTCCAATTTCCGTAATTGTGTCTTTAGACTATTCATTTGGGAATGTTCTTCCTTCTTTAAATAGGCCTGGATTGCAACATACTTTCCTCTTAGAACTGCCTTTGCTGCGTTCCACAGAAGTTGGGGTTTGTGCTGTTGTTGTCATTTGTCTCCATATATTGTTTGATCTCTGTTTTAATTTGGTCATTGATCCATTGATTATTTAGGAGCATGTTGTTAAGCCTCCATGTGTTTGTGAGCCTTTTTGCTTTCTTTGTACAATTTATTTCTAGTTTTATACCTTTGTGATCTGAGAAGTTGGTTGGTAGAATTTCAATATTTTTGAATTTACTGAGGTTCTTTTTGTGGCCTAATATGTGGTCTGTTCTGGAAAATGTTCCATGTGCACTTGAGAAGAATGTGTATCCTGTTGCTTTTGGGTGTAGAGTTCTGTAGAAGTCTGTTAGGTACATCTGTTCTAGTGTGTTGTTCAGTGCCTCTGTGTCTTTACTTCTTTTCTGTCTGGTTGCTCTGTCCTTTGGAGTGAGTGGTGAGTTGAAGTCTCCTAAAATTAATGCATTGCTTTCTATTTCCTCCTTTAATTCTGTTAGTGTTTGTTTCACATATGTAGGAAATCCTGTGTTGGGTGCATATATATTTATAATGGTTATATCCTCTTGTTGGACTGACCCCTTTATCATTATGTAATGTCCTTCTTTATCTCTTTCTGCTTTCTTTGTTTTGAAGTCTATTTTGTCTGATACAAGTACTGCATCTCCTGGTTTTTTCTCCCTGTTGTTTGCATGAAATATCTTTTTCCATCCCTTCACTTTTAGTCTGTGTATATCTTTGGGTTTGAGGTGAGTCTCTTGTAAGCAGCATATAGATGGGTCTTGCTTTTTTATCCATTCTATTACTCTGTGTCTTTTGATTGGTGCATTCAGTCCATTCCATTTAGGGTGATTATCGATAGATATGTACTTATTGCTGCTGCTGGCTTTTAGATTTGTGGTTACCAAGGGTTCTCGGGTAGCTTCTTTCCTATCTAACAGTCTAACTTAACTCTCTTGTTAAGCAATTATATACACAGTCTGATGAATCTTTATTTCTCTCCCTTCTTATTCTTCCTCCTCCATTCTTTATATATTATGTGTTTTATTCTGTACTCTTTTGCATTCCTTTGACTGTTTTTTTGGAAAGTTGATTTTATTTTTTGCCTTAGGTAGTATTTGGATGGTCTGTTTTCTTTGCTTTGAATTTGTTTTCTCTGGTGACATCTGTTTAGCCTTAGGAGTGCTTTCATTTAGAGCATTCCCTTTAAGATATCCTGTAGAGGTGTTTTGTGGGAGGCAAATTTCAACTTTCGTTTTTCTCGGAATTGTTTATTCCCTTTGTCAAATTTAAATCATTATCGTGCTGGATACAGTATTCTTGGTTCAAGGCCCTTCTGTTTCATTGCATTAAATATATCATGCCAATCTCTTCTGGCCTGTAAGGTTTCTGTTGAGAAGTCTGATGTTAGCCTGACGAGCTTTCCTTTGTAGGTGGTCTTTTTTCTCTCTCTGGCTACCTTTAATAGTCTGTCCTTGTCTTTGCTCTTTGCCATTTTAATTATTATAAGTCTTGGTGTTGTCCTGCTTGTGTCCCTTGTGTTGGGAGATCTGTGGGCTTCCATGGTCTGAGAAACTATTTCCTTTCCCAGCTTGGGGACGTTCTCCTCAATTATGTCTTCACAGACACTTTCTGTCCCTTTTTCTCTCTCTTCTTCTGCTACTCCTATAATGTGAATATTGTTCCATTGGATTGGTCGCACAGTTCTCTTATTATTCTTCTCATTCCTTGATATCATTTATCTCTCTCTGCCTCAGCTTCTCTGTATTCCTGTTCTCTGATTTCTATTCCATTAACAGTCTCTTGCACCTCGTCCAGTCTGCTCTGCAGGCCGTCAATTGATTGTTTCATTTCTGTAATATCTCTCCTCACTTCCTCCCCTAGCTCTTGCATATTTTTCTGTACATCCATCAGCATGGTTATGACTTTTATTCTGAATTCTTTTTCAGGAGGATTGGTTAAATCTATCCCCCCTGGCCTTTTCTCTGCGGTTGTCTGGGTCAGTCTTGACTGGGCCATAGCCTTCTGTCTTTTCATGGCAATAGAAGTGGTTGCAGGCTGGTGCCACATGTGTCAGCTGGGAGAAGAAAGTTCCTTCCTGCTTGTTGTTCTCCTTGCCCTTATCCGCAGCCTTTGCTGGTTTCCCCCGCACACTGCGAAGCAGTCTCTGAGATAATCCCCTAAACTGCCGTGGACCGGTCTGCCCTCAGGCTAGCCTAGAGCACTGTGGGGGTTTGCAGCCACGCCCAGTGTGTTCTGCACCCCTTCGTGCCTTTTGGCCCTTGCTCTGGCTTCGTTGGCCCTTCCCGGTTAGCTGCGCGCCCTCTGGGAGGAGATTCTATGTAGCCTTTCCAGGTTAGCTGTATGCCCGCCAGGAGGAGATTCTGTATAGTTGTTCTGGGCGGGGCCGCTCTCCTACTGTTCCGCAGCTGTGGCGGATCCGCTGCAGCACCACCCAGGGGGAATGAATGGCAGGCTGCGTATCGCTGTGAGGGGCTTTGGGGCTGCTTTACCCAGCATCCGGTTAGTGGTCCTGAAGTTCCTCAAGATTCCCAATATGCTGGGTTGAGTGCGCTGGGACGATTTTGTTCTGCTGTTGGGCCCTTGTCTCTTTAAGACTTTTAAGAAAGCACCCGCTTTTCTTTTGTCGTGGGGAGCCAGCTGTGGGGACCTGCCCACAGTCCCGGTCTTGGATCCTGCCCTTCTGTTTCTCTAATCTCCAGTACACCATGCGATATGTGTCTGTGCTCCCAGCACAGATCACCAGGGCTGGTTATTTAGCAGTCCTGTGCTTCCACTCCCTCCCCACTCTGATTCTTTTCCTCCCGCTGGTGAGCTGGGGTGGGGGAGTGCTCGGGTCCTGCCGGGTCGCGGCTTTGTATCTTACCCACTTCATGAGTTGCTGAGTTCCTGCACATGTAGCTGTACCTGGTTGTTGTCCTGTATCTTCTGGTCTCTCTTTTAGGAATAGTTGTATTTGTTGTATTTTCACAAATATATGTGGTTTTGGGAGATTTCCGTGGCCCTACTCATGCCGCCATCTTCCTGGAACCTCTAAATAATTCATTTTTATCAGGACAGTAATATGCACTTTTTTAAAAAACATTTTTTTCTTATAAAATCAAACATAGAGAAAACCACACAAAATGAGTAGCGTAGTAAATTACTATGGTAAATTTAATTTTTATGTACAGAAAAGCTAATATTGTCCAGTCAGTCCAGTTTGGAAGCAGTTTCTTTTAGCTGTTACCTTCCCAGTGATAGGGAATCTAATCCTATCTATTGTATCTTTTGCTTTCATCAGCCAAGCCAGAGCCTGACTTAACCTCTGTGAGGATGGAGGTGGTGCAGATCATCCCCTGGCCTGTCCTTTGATCACTCAGTGGGAAACCTCCACTCCATGCCCATGGGGCTTGGAAGACAGAAGTCAGGCAGCTCAGTGCGGCCCATGCCTTCTCTTGCTCCTCCCAAGCAGGGACAATATTAACCCTGTTCAAAGGCCAGGCAATCTCTTAGTGGTGACTTCCCTTTATCTGCAGCTTTCTCTTCAGGCTGGGCCAACATCTGCTGTATTTTTTTCTTGCTTGGCCTCTTGTCTGTACATTGGGACCACCTTGAATCACTGAGTAGCTGTCTGATGGCTTATAAGGCCTTAGTGAAATGGCCTTCAGAGTCTACAGAGGATGGCTGGCTTTTTGCCACTGTAGTTGGATGAGATGAGTAATAAGGGAAGGACAGCTATGGGTTAAATATAGCCTTGGAGACTATGAGCCCTCCATCTTTTAAATCATGAAAGGCAGTGAAGTTCTGGCTGCTGTCCAAATGTGCTGAGATTGTTTTTCCCCCTCATTAAACATCGTCCCCTTCTAATCCCATCTTCTCTACTACCTGGCAACACCTTGGTTACTCATTTGGAAGCTTTTCAGGACTGGAAGCTCCCCTATGACCTTGTGATATGATACCTGAACTTATGCCCAGCCTTTGAATTTTTTAGTCTGCTGGTTCCATCAGAAACCAAGAGTTATTAGTGAAGTCCAAACTCTCAAGGAATTTAAAGATGATATTCAAAGTCAAAAACCTCCTATCCTGGGTAGAGCTCTAAGGGGCATGGCATCCACCCTGTGCTGAAGAGTTCAGGGTGTAGGTGTATTAAGGGATGCGTTTGGCATGACATTGCTTGTTGGCTTGCAGCAGTGGCCCTCATTGTGAGCCCTCACAGCAGCAGCCTCACGTGGGCATGGTTGAAAGTGCAAATTCTTGGACCTCACGCCAGACTGCTGATAGTCAGCTGTGTGGCCCAGCAATCTGTGTTTTACCAAGCTCTCCAAAAGGTTCTGTTGCATGCTACCTGGTTTAGATGATCCTGTGGAACAGAGAGAAGTCAGTTGTTGTGGATTTGGGGGTCAATTCCACAAAGCATAGAAATCTATCTCCCAAGAGAGCAGTAGCCCTAACTGAGTCTTCCTGAGGGAGGGACCCTGCCGACCTCACCGCCTAAGCCCCCTGTGCCATTGTTGAGGACTTGCACCCTCTGATGTGGGAAAGTGGTCAACTGGACCTAAAGCGGATTAAATTTTTTTTATTAAGGTATTATTCATATACACTCGTATGAAGGTTTCACATGAGAAAACAATGTGGTTACTACATTTATCCATATTATCAAGTCCCCACCCATACCCCAATGCAGTCACTGTCCATCCGTGTGGTAAGATACCACAGATTCACTATTTACCTTCTCTGTGCTACACTGTTTTCCCCGTGATCCTCCACACCATATATACTAAACATAATACCCCTCAATCCCCTTCTCCCACCCTTCCCACCCGCCCTCCCACACCCCTCCTCTTTGGTAACCACTAGTTCCTTCTTGGAGTCTCTGAGTCTGCTGCTATTTTGTTCCTTCAGTTTTGCTTCATTCTTATACTCCACAAATGAGGGAAATCATTTGGCACTTGTCTTTCTCCGCCTGGCTTATTTCACTGAGCATAATATCCTCCAGCTCAATCCATGTTGTTGCAAATGGCAGGATTTGTTTCCTTTTTATGGCTGAATACTATTCCATTGTGTGTATGTACCACATCTTTTTTATCCATTCATCTACTGATGGACACTTAGGTTGCTTCCATATCTTGGCTATTGTAAAAAGTGCTGCAATAAACATAGGGGTGCATATGTCTTTTTGAATCTGAGAAGTTGTATTCTTTGGGTAAATTCCAAAGAGTGGGATTCCCAGGTCAAATGGTATTTCTATTTTTAGTTTTTGAGGAACCTCCATATTACTTTCCACAATGGTTGAACTAGCTTACATTCCCACCAGCAGTGTAGGAGGGTTCCCCTTTCTCCGCATCCTTGCCAGCATTTGTTGTTCTTCGTCTTTTGGATGGTGGCCATCCTTACCAGTGTGAGGTGATATCTCATTGTAGTTCTAATTTGCATTTCCCTGATGATTAGTGACGTGGAGCATCTTTTCATGTGTCTGTTGGCCATCCGAATTTCTTCTTTGGAGATCTCTCTCTTCATATCCTCTGCCCATTTTTTAATTGGGTTATTTGCTTTTTGGGTGTTGAGGTGTGTAAGTTCTTTATATATTTTTGATGTTAAACCCTTGTCAGATATGTCATTTACAAATATATTCTCCCATACTGTAGGATGTCTTTTTGTTCTGTTGATGGTGTCCTTTGCTGTACAGAAGCTTTTTAGTTTAATGTAGCCCCATGAGTTCATTTTTGCTTTAGTTTCCCTTGCTTGAGGAGGTGCATTCAGGAAGATGTCGTTCATGCTTATATTCCGGAAAATTTTGCCTATGTTGTCTTCTAAGAGTTTTATGGTTTCATGGCTTACATTCAGGTCCTTGATCCATTTTGAGTTTACTTTTGGGTATGGGGTTAAACAATAATCCAGTTTCATTCTCTTGCATGTAGCTGTCCAGTTTTTCCAACACCAGCTGTTGAAGAGGCTGTCATTTCCCCATTGTTCCCCATTGTATGTCCATGGCTCCTTTATCATATATTAATTGACCATATATGGTTGGGTTTATATCAGTGCTCTCTAGTCTGTTCCATTGGTCTATGTGTCTGTTCTTGTGGCAGTACCAAATTGTCTTGAGTACTGTGGCTTTGTAGTAGAGCTTGAAGTTGGGGAGCATAATCCCCCCAGCTTTATTCTTCCTTCTCAGGATTACTTTGGCTATTTGGGGTCTTTCATGGTTATATATGAATTTTAGAATGATTTTCTCTAGTTCATTGAAAAATTCTGTTGGTATTTTGATAGGAATTGCATTGAATCTGTAGATTACTTTAGGCAGGATGGCCATTTTGACAGTATTAATTCTTCCTATCCATGAACACGGGATGTGTTTCCATTTATTGGTATCTTATTTAATTTCTCTCATGAGTGTCTTGTAGTTTTCAGGGTATAGGTGTTTCACTTCCTGTTTACGTTTATTCCTAGGTATTTTATTCTTTTTGATGCAAGTGTGAATGGAATTGTTTTCCTGATTTCTCTGCTAGCTCATTAGTGTATAGGAATGCCACAGATTTCTGTGTATTAATTTTGTATCCCGCAACTTTGCTAAATTCAGATATTAGATATAGTAGTTTTGGAGTGGATTCTTTAGGGTTTTTTATGTACAATATCATGTCATCTGCGAACAGGGACAGTTTAACTTCTTCCCTACCGATCTGGATGCCTTTTATTTCTTTGTGTTGTCTGATTGCCATAGCGAGGACCTCCAGTTCTATGTTGAATAGAAGTGTGGAGAGTGGGCATCCTTGTCTTGTTCCCGATCGTAAAGGAAAAGCTTTCAGCTTCTAACTGTTAAGTATAATATTGGCTGTGGGTTTGTCATATATGGCCCTTATTATGTTGAGGTACTTGCCCTCTATACCCATTTTGTTGAGAGTTTTTATCATGCATGGGTGCTGAATTTAGTCAAATGCTTTTTCAACATCTGTGGAGGTGATCATGTGGTTTTTGTCCTTCTATTTGTTGATGTGGTGGATGATGTTGATGGGTTTTCGAATGTTGAACCATCCTTGCATCCCTGGAATAAATCCTACTTGATCATGATGGATGATCCTTTTGATGTATTTTTGAATTCAGTTTGCTAATATTTTGTTGAGTATTTTTGCGTCTATGTTCATCAGGGATATTGGTCTGTAGTTTTCTTTTTTTGTGGTGTCTTTGCCTGATTTTGGTATGAGAGTGATGCTGGCCTCATAGAATGAGTTTGAAAGTATTCCCTCTTCTTCTACTCCTTGGAAAACTTTAAGGAGGATGGGTATTAGGTCTTCAGCGGAGTAGCCATCTGGTTCAGGTGTTTTGTTCTTAGGTAGGTTTTTGATTACCAGTTAAATTTCATTGGAGGTATTTGGTCTATTGAGATTTTCTGTTTCTTTCTGGGTCAGTCTTAGAAGGTTGTATTTTTCTAGAAAGTTGTCCATTTCTTCTAGGTTATCAAGTTTGTTAGCATATAATTTTTCATAGCATTCTCTAATAGTTCTTTGTATTTCTGTTGTGTCTGTACTGATTTTTCCTTTCTCATTTCTGGTTCTGCTTATGTGAGTAGAGTCTCTTTTTTTCTTGGTAAGTCTGGCTAGGGGTTTATCTATGTTGTTTCTTTTCCCAAAGAACTAGCTCTTGTTTCATTGATTCTTTCTAATGTTTTATTCTTTTCAATTTTATTTATTTATGCTCTAATCTTTATTATGTCCCTCCTTCTACTGACTTTGGGCTTCATTTTTCTTCTTTTTCTAGTTTCGTTAATTGTGTTTACACTGCTCATATGCGATTGTTCTTCTTTCCTGAGGTAGGCCTGTATTGTAATATCCTTTCTCCTTAGCACGGCCTTCCCTGGGTCTCACAGATTTGGCGGTGTTGAATTATTGTTGTCATTTGTCTCAATGTGTTGCTTGATCTCTGTTTTTATTTGGTCATTGATCCATTGATTATTTAGGAGCATGTTAGTAAGCCTCCATGTGTTTGTCGGATTTTTCATTTTCTTTGCGTAATTCATTTCTAGTTTCATTCCTTTGTGGTCCGAGAAGCTGGTTCATACAGTTTCAAACTTTTTGAATTTACCGAGGCTCTTTTTGTGGCCTGGTATATGATGTATTCTTGAAAATGTTCCATGTGCACTTGGGAAGAATGTGTATTCTGCAGCTTTTGGGTGTAGAGTCTGTAGATGTCTGTTACGTCCATCTGTTCTAATGTGTTGTTCAGTGCCTCTGTGTCTTTACTTATTTTCTGTCTGGCTGATCTATCTTTCAGAGTGAGTGGTGTGTTGAAGTCTCCTAGAATGAATGCATTGCATTCTATTCTTTAATTGTGTTAGTATTTGTTTCACATATGTAGGAACTCCTGTGTTCGGTGAATAGATATTTATAATGGTTATATCTTCTTCTTGTTGGATTCACCTTTTTAATCATTATGTAATGTCCTTCTTTGTCTCTTATGACTTTCTTTGTTTTGAAGTCTACTTTGTCTGATATAAGTAGTGCAACTCCTGCTTTTTTCTCCCTTTAGTTGCATGAAATGTCTTTTTCCATCCCTTCACTTTTAGTCTGTGTATGTCTTTGGATTTAAAGTGAGTCTCTTGTAGGCAGTATACAGGTGGGTCTTGTTTTTTTATCCATTCAGTGATTCCATGTCTTTTGATTGGTGCATTCAGTCCATTTACATTTAGGGTGATTACGGATAGGTATGTACTTATTGGAATTGTAGGCTTCATATTAGTGGTTACCAAAGTTTCGAGGTTAACTTCCTTACTATCTAGAAGTCTAACTTTCCTCACTTAATATGCTATTACAAACACAGTTTAAAGGTTCTTTTTTTCTCCTCCTTTTTCTTCCTCCTCCATTCTTTTTTTAATATAATTTATTTTATTATCATTAACCTACAATTACATGTGCAATATTACGGTTATTAAACTACCCCTTCATCAGGTTCCCCCCACCAACCCCATTACAGTCACTGTCCATCAGCATAGTGAGATGCTATAGAATCACTACTTGTCTTCTCGGAGTTGTACAGCCTTCCCCGTGCCCCCCCAACATTACATCTGCTAATCATAATGCCCCTTTTTCCCTCTTATCCCTCCCTTCCCAACCATTTTCCCCAGTCCCTTTCCCTTTGGTAACTATTAGTCCGTTCTTGGGTTCTGTGAGTCTGCTGCTGTTTTGTTCCCTCAGTATTTTTTCTTTGTTCTTATACTCCACATATGAGTGAAATCATTTGATACTTGTCTTTTTCTGCTTGGCTTATTTCACGGAGCATAATACCCTCTAGCTCCATCCATGTTGTTGCGAATGGTAGGATTTGCTTTCTTCTTATGGCTGAATAATATTCCATTGTGTATAGGTACCACATCTTCTTTATCCATTCATCTACTGATGGACACTTAGGTTGCTTCCATTTCTTGGCTATTGTAAATAGTGCTGCAATAAACATAGGGGTGCATCTGTCCTTTTCAAATTGGGCTGCTGCATTCTTAGGGTAAATTCCTAGGAGTGGAATTCCTGGGTCAAATGGTATTTCTATTTTGAGTTTTTTGAGGAACCTCCATACTGCTTTCCACAATGTTTGAACTAATTTGCAGTCCCACCAGCAGTGTAGGAGGGTTCCCTTTTCTCCACATCCTCGCCAACATTTGTTGTTGTTTGTGTTTTGGATGTTGGCCATCCTCACTGGTGTGAGGTGATATCTCATTGTGGTTTTAATCTGCATTTCTCTGATGATTAGCGATGTGGAGCATCTTTTCATGTGCCTGTTGGCCATCTGAATTTCTTCTTTGGAGAAGTGTCTATTCATGTCCTCTGCCCATTTCTTAATTGGATTATTTGCTTTCTGTTTGTTAAGGTGCATGAGTTCTTTATATATTTTGGATGTCAACCCTTTATCAGATACGTTTTTTATGAATATATTCTCCCATACTGTAGGATGTCTTTTTGTTCTACTGATGGTGTCCTTTGCTGTACAGAAGCTTTTCAGCTTGATATAGTCCCACTTGTTCATTTTTGCTTTTGTTTCCCTTGCCCGGGGAGATATGTTCATGAAGAAGTTGCGCATGTTTATGTCCAAGAGATTTTTGCCTATGTTTTTTTCTAAGAGTTTTATGGTTTCATGACTTACATTCAGGTGTTTGATCCACCTTGAGTTTACCTTTGTGTATGGGGCTAGACAGTAGTCCAGTTTCATTCTCTTACATGTAGCTGTCCAGTTTTTCCAACACCAGCTGCTGAAGAGGCTGTCATCTCCTCATTGTATATCCAAGGCACTTTTATCAAATATTAATTGACTGTATATGTTTGGGTTAATGTTTGGATTTTCTATTCTGTTCCACTAGTCTCTGAGTCTGTTTTTATGCCAATACCAAATTGTCTTGATTAGTGTGGCTTTGTAGTAGAGCTTGAAGTCAGGGAGTGTAATTCCCCCTGTTTTATTCCTCCTTCTCAGGATTGCTTTGGCTATTCGGGGTCTTTTGTGGTTCCATATGAATTTTAGAATTATTTGTTCCAGTTCATTGAAGAAAGCTGTTGGTAGTTTGATAGGGATTGCATTGAATCTGTAGATTGCTTTAGGTAGTATAGCCATTTTGACAATATTTATTCTTCCTAGCCAAGAGCATGGGATGCATTTCCATTTGTTAGTGTCCTCTTTAATTTCTCTTAGGAGTGTCTTGTAGTTTTCAGAGTACAGGTCTTTCACTTCCTTCGTTAGGTTTATTCCTAGGTATTTTATCTTTTTGATGCAATTGTGAATGGAATTGTTTTTCTGATTTCTCTTTCTGTTAGTTGATCATTAGTGTATAGGAAAGCAACAGATTTCTGTGTGTTAATTTTGTATCCTGCAACTTTGCTGAATTCAGATATTAGTTCTAGTAGTTTTGGAATGGAATCTTTAGGTTTTTTTATGTACAGTATCATGTCATCTGCAAATAGTGACAATTTGACTTCTTCTCTACCAATCTGGATGCCTTGTATGTCTTTGTTTTGTCTGATTGCTGTGGCTAGGACCTCCAGTACTATGTTGAATAACAGTGGAGAGAGTGGGCATCCTTGTCTTGCTCCGGATCTTAGATGAAAAGCTTTCAGCGTCTCGCCGTTAAGTATGATGTTAGCTGTGGGTTTGTCATATATAGCCTTTATGATGTTGAGGTACTTGCCCTCTATACCCATTTTGTTGAGAGTTTTAATCATGAATGGATGCTGAATTTGTCAAATGCTTTTTCAGCATCTATGGAGATGATCATGTGGTTTTTGTTCTTCTTTTTGTTGATGTGGTGGATGATGTTGATGGATTTTCGAATGTTGTACCATCCTTGCATCCCTGGGATGAATCCCACTTGTTCATGGTGTATGATCCTCTTGATATATTTTTGAATTCGGTTTGCTAGTATTTTGTTGAGTATTTTAGCATCTACGTTCATCAGGGATATTGGTCTGTAATTTTCTTTTTTGGTGAGGTCTTTGCCCGGTTTTGGTATTAGAGTGATGCTGGCTTCATAGAATGAGTTTGGAAGTATTCCTCCTCTTCTATTTTTGGAAAACTTTAAGGAGAATGGTGTTATTTCTTCTCTATATGTCTGGTAGAATTCAGGAGGTGAATCCATCTGAGCCCAGGGTTTTGTTCTTGGGTAGTTTTTGATTACCAGTCGATTTCGTCACTGGTGATTGGTGTTTAATTTTCATTTCTTGCTTAGGTCAGTTTTGGAAGGTTGTATTTTTCTAAAGTTGTCCATTTCTTCTATGTTTTCCAGCTTGTTAGCATATAGATTCTCATAATATTCTCTTATGATTCTTTGTATTTCTGTGGGGTCTGTCGTGATTTTCCTTTCTCATTTCTGATTGTGTTTATGTGTGTAGATTCTCTTTTCCTCTTAATGAGTCTGGCTAGGGGTTTATCTATTTTGTTTATTTTCAAAGAACCAGCTCTTGGTTTCATTGATTTTTTTCTATCATTTTATTCTTCTCAATTTTATTTATTTCTTCTCTGATCTTTATTATGTCCCTCCTTCTGGTGACTTCGGGCCTCATTTGTTCTTCTTTTTTTTCTAATTTCAGTAATTGTCTCTTTAGACTATTCATTTGGAAATGTTCTTCCTTCTTTAAATAGGCCTGGATTGCAATATACTTTCCTCTTAGAACTGCCTTTGCTGCGTCCCACAGAAGTTGTGGCTTTGTGTTGTTGTTGTCATTAGTCTCCATATATTCTTTGATTTCTGTTTTGATCTGGTCGTTAACCCATTGATTAATTAGGAAAGTGTTGTTAAGTCTCCATGTATTTGTGAGCCTTTTTGATTTCTTTCTAAAATTTATTTCTAGTTTTATACCTTGGTGATCTGAGAAGTTGGTTGGTAGGATTTCAATATTTTTGAAATTACTGAGGTTCTTTTTGTGGCCTAGTATGTGGTCTATTCTGGAAAATGTTCCATGTGCACTTGAGAAGAATGTGTATCCTGTTGCTTTTGGGTGTAGAGTTCTGTAGATGTCTGTTAGGTCCATCTGTTCTAGTGTGTTGTTCAGTGCCTCTGTGTCTTTACTTATTTTCTGTCTGGTTTATCTGTCCTCTGGAGTGAGTAGTGTGTTGAAGTCTCCTAAAATGAATGCATTGCTGTCTATTTCCTCCTTTAATTCTGTTAGTATTTGTCTCACATATGTTGGCGCTCCTGTGTTGGGTGCATATATATTTATAATGGTTATATCTTCTTGTTGGACTGACCCCTTTATCATTATGTAATGTCCTTCTTTATCTTTTGCTACTTTCTTCGTTTTGAAGTCTATTTTGTCTGATACAAGTACTGCAACACCTGCTTTTTCTCTTTGTTGTTTGCATGAAATATCTTTTTCCATCCCTTCACTTTTAGTCTGTGTATATCTTTGGATTTGAGGTGAGTTTCTTGTAGGCAGCATATAGATGGGTCTTGCTTTTTTATCCATTCTGTTACTCTGTGTCTTTTGATTGGTGCATTCAGTCCATTTACATTTAGGGTGATTATTGATAGATATGTACTTATTGCCATTGCTGGCTTTAGATTCGTGGTTACCAAGGGTTCAAGGGTTGCTTCTTTACTATCTAACAATCTAACTTAACTTTCTTGTTAAGTTATTGTAAACACAGTCTGATGTTTCTTTATTTCTCTCCCTTCTTATTCCTCCTCCTCCATTCTTTCTATAATAGGTGTTTTATTCTTTGCCTTTAGTTGGTATTTGGATGGTCTGCTTTCTTTGCTATGATTTTTTTTCCTCTGGTGACATCTTTTTAGCCTTAGGTGTGCTTCCATCTAGAGCAGTCCATTTAAGATATCCTGTAGTGGTGGTTTATGAGAGGCAAACTCTCTTAACTTTCGTTTATCTGGAAATTGTTTAATCCCTCCATCATATTTAAATGATAATCGTGCTGGATACAATATTCTTGGTTCGAGGCCCTTCTGTTTCATTACGTTAAATATATCATGCCATTCTCTTCTGGCCTGTAAGGTTTCTGTTGAGAAGTCTGATGATAGTCTGATGGGTTTTCCTTTGTAGGTGATCTTTTTCTCTCTCTAGCTGCCTTTAATACCCTGTCTTTATCTTTGATCTTTGCCATCTGAATTATTATGTGTCTTGGTGTTGTCTTCCTTGGGTCCCTTGTGTTGGGAGATCTATGAGCTTCGGTGGACTGCGAGACTACTTCCTTCCCCAGCGAGGGAAAGTTTTCAGCAATTATTTCTTCAAAGACACTTTCTATCCCTTTTTCTCTCTCTTCTTCCTCTGGTACTCCTATAATGCGAATATTGTTCCGTTTGGATTGGTCACACAGTTCTCTTAATATTCTTTCATTCCTAGAAATCCTTTTATCTCTCTCTGCCTCAGCTGCTCTGTACTCCTGTTCTCTGTTTTCTATTCCATTAACAGTCTCTCGCATCTCATCCATTCTGCTGTTAAGCCCGTCGATCGCTTGTCTGATTTCTGTATTGTCTTTCTTCAGTTCCCTCACTTCCTCCCTAAGCTCTTGCACATTTCTCTGTAGGTCCATCAGCATGGTTATGACTTTTATTCTAAATTCTTTTTCAGGCAGGCTGTGCATTTCCATCCCTTCAGACTCCCTCTCTGGGGTTGTCTGGTTGATTTTGGTCTGAACCATATTCCTCTGTCTTTTCATGGCTGTATAATTCGGTCACTGATAGTTGCCACGTATGTCAGCTGGGCTCTTTAAGACTTTAAAAAGAGAAGAAAAAAAAGAGAAAAAAAAAGAGAAAAAAAGAAAAAAAAAGAAAGAAAGAAAAGAAAAACAAAAACAAAACAAAAAAACCAAACAAACAAAAAAAAAATTGCCCACCGGACGTAGATTCTGTGAGAATGCTCTAGGTGGCGCTATTGCCCCACTATTCCACAGCTGTGACTGTGCCGCTCCGAAGGGCCCTTTATCGCTCTGGCAGGGGTGGGAACGAATAGGAGGCTGTTGATCTCAGTGAGAAGTGTTAAGTATGGCTACGCTTCCTCAGTCGCCAGCTAAGGCGTCTGAAACTCCCCAGGACTCCCAGCCTGCTGGGCTGAGTGTGCTGGGGCGATCCGGCTCCTCCGCTGGGCTCCTGTCTCTTTAAGACCGCTGAAGAAAGCGCGCACTTTTTTTTTTTCCTTCCCGGAGCCGGCTGCAAGCCCCCTGGCGCGTTCCCCGCTCAGATCCTGCCCCTCTGTCTCTCCAATCTCCGCTGCACTGCGCAATGTGGGTCAGCGCTCCCCGCGCAGATCACTGGGGCTGGCTACTTCGCGGGGTGTGCTTCCACTCCCTCCCGGCTCTGAATCCTCTCCTCCCACCGGTGCGCTGGGGTGGGGGAGGGCTCGGGTCCCGCCGGGTCGCGGCTCCGTATCTTACCCGCCTCTTGGGGTGCCGAGTCCTCTCGGGTGTAGCTGCACGCTGTGCGCTTTCCTGGGTATTCTCGTCTCTTTTTTAGGAATAGATGTATTTTCTGTGTTTTCGTAGATAAATATAGTGTTGGGAGGAGATTTCTGCCACCCTGCTCACACCGCCATCTTCCCGGAAGTCCGGAACTTTTCTTGATAAGCAGTTTCAAAAAGAGTATAGCCCTGTGGCTGACACCAGTTCTTGGATATGAAGAGGAGCCTGGGCCTGACGGGCTTTGGGGTGGTCAGGAGGCTGCTAAGGTGCCACTCATCTCAGCAAGCAGCCACTGGCGGAGCAACGCGGGCACAGCCGCATTCTGGGCACCGAGGATGGAGATAAAGCGGGCTGAGCCCTGCACTCCAGGAACTCATGAGCTAGCGTGGGGAGCCTCAGCACCCAGGTGGTAACGGCGATCGGCACTGCGATGGGCGGAAACGCGGGTTACTAGTGGGCAGAGAAGCCTTTCCCCAGCCTGGAGGATGAAGAGAATACTTCCCGAGTCTTCAAAGACGAAGGGCATTCCAGATAGAGGAACTAGCATCACAATGTGTGGCAGTAAGAAATAGCCTGGGTGTTTTTGTTTTTTCCAGTGATGGTGCAGAGACTACAAACGGTTCCTTGTTGCAGAAGCCCGAGTTAGGACCAAGATGGAACTAAATATGGAGGCCGGCACCTATGGGAGTAGGGAGACTTATATGCTGGGCAACGAATTTTGGCCTTTCCCCTTTAGGCAGGGGGGAGGCCTGATTTATAAACTGTAATTCAATCACCATTCCTCCAGCCTGGGGAGGGGCACCAGCTGGGAATAGTTTCCACTCTGGGCCCCAGCAGGTGCAAGTGTTCTCAGTGACTCTCCTCACTGGGCAGCAGGGAAGGAGGAGGTAGGAAGCAGGTCCCACCCCTCACTAGGACTGCCTCCTTCAGCTGTTTTATGTCCTGAATACCCCTAGAGAGCCTCACCATCAGCTTTCTGGATATTAAAAGAATGGAAGCAAAGGCAGCCTGTTTTAAAAGCTAAACTCCCTCACAAGCTAACGTTGCCATGTGGAGAGAAAACAATAAAATATGATCCCATAAAAATATTTTAAAAGAAACATTTATCATTCTATTATAAGAGCTACTATTTAAACCTCCTAACAACCCTAGTAGAAGGAAGGACAAACCCGAGACCCAGGTCAGATAACTTCCCAAGGTCACAGAGCCAATAAAAGGCAAAAACCAGATCAGAAACCAGGTTAATACCTTCAGGCCTAAGAACTGGGAAGAGTCTGGCACCCTGTCTTGCTAATGGATTTCAGCCCCGGGCAAGTTTGCTATGGATTCAATGTGACCAAAGAAATTGACAGCAGAACATTCTTGGGGTGAAAGGGTTATACCCAACTTTATTTCCACGGTGGCAGGTCAGTCACTAAAATCCTGTTCACTTAGAGCGAGTCTGCATGCAGCAAGCTGGTCTCTGCCTCTGGGCCCCTCTGTCCGCACAGCCATCCTCTGGGTATCTCTGCCTGCACAGTCATCCCGCACAGCCGTCCTCTGGGCCTCTGTCCTTGGCGCTGCCACCACTCCAGCCTCTCCTCTGCTCTCCTGCAGTCTTGCAGCCCTGCCACCGTGTCGCGCGCACACACTGCGTGGAGCTATTGAGTCAACAGCCATGTATTGCCCACAGGTGTGCAGTGAGCTAGTCAACCAGGGCCAGGTGAGAATCTTGGCCACAGGAACTCTTTTTATCCACATACCCCCTAACGCTAATGTAGAATTCAAAATAAGATCTAAACTGCAAAATGAATGTAAAAAACCAACAGAGTTTTCACTATTTTCCAAGTAATTACTTGATGCTTTTTAAAGATACAAAATTATTTTATTAATTATATTTTCTTATTCTTTGTTAGACACTCTAAGCACTCATACTTAATATGCCTTTGATTAACCCAGAGTTGCCCACATCTGTAGAATTTGAAATCTAGGCATTTTCTCTCTGCCATGCTGACAAAAATTTTCAAGCAATTGCATAAAACTTTAAGAAATTAAAATGTGATTTATTTCTAAATTAAAAAAAATTATCAAACAGTTCCAAAATGTTTTTTGTGCTCATTCTCATCCAATAGGCTCCAAATCAATATGAATGGCTACCCCTGTCCACCCAGATGCCCAGGCAAGGAGATTTTTTAACCCCGTGTTTGACTCCACCCTCCTCCCACCCCCACATGACTCTCCAATCCATTTTCCACACTACAGTGATCTAACTTCCAAAAATGATCATTTCATCCTCCTGCTCAAAACCCTTCAGTGACTCTGTAATGACAAGATAAAACTCAAATCTCTAGGCACACACACATGCAACCTTCCCTTCCCTCTCTGGGACTCTTGCTTCTGCTCACAGCACTGAGCACTGCACTGTGAACTTTTAGTGAGAACACAAACCTTAATAAATTAGGAAACTTCTTCCCTATTAGACCATCAAGCGCAAGCCTGGCATGGAGGAAAAAATGGTGGAAATAGTTGCTAATTATGATTCAAATGCCTGCTGACCAGAAGACACAGTAATGATACTGCTTGCTGTGACCAGAGTCTGAAAACCCATTTTCAAACCTTGCTTCAAAGGCTGCACAAAAGTGAGAAACTGGCTCTTACCAGCCCATTCCTTTCCGTAGTAACCTGGGTATGTGTGGATAAAATGAGAGTTCCTGTGGCCAGGATTCTCACCTGGCCCTGGTTGACTAGCTCACTGCACACCTGTGGGCAATACATGGCTGTTGACTCTATATAAAGAGCTCCACCCAGTGCTCTGGGCGAGACATGGTGGTATGGCTGTAAGGCTGCAGGAGAGCAGAGCAGAGCAGAGGCTGGAGTGGTGGCAGCGCCGACGACAGAGGCCCAGAGGACGGCTGTGCAGGACGACTGTGTGGAACTGTGCAGACAGAGGAGCCTGGAAGCAGAGACGCTGGTGCTCGAACAACCGCCGGGAGAACAAGCTAGGTAATAAACCCTTTCATCTCAAAGAACGCTCTGCTGTCAATTTCTTTGGTCACCTGGAATCCATAGCGAACTTGCCTGGGGCTGAAACCCATTGGCAAGACAGTATGAAACAGCCTTGTACCTTTCTGGACAGTAAATTATTACTTTGCATTTTAGTAACTTTTGTGAGTTATAATTTTTTGACAGTTAATGTTCATTCCACTGCTCCCCACCCCATCTCAGTATGTGACCCAGAGGGCAGGCACCGCGAGTCCCAAGCAGGAATTAGTTCATAAAAAAAACACAAAAAACCCAGCACATCTACCATCAAAAATGAAATTAACCTAATTCTTCAAAATTATAAAACCAATTATTTAATTGAAAAGTGACTTTTTAAAAAGTTACTAAACAACACAACTACTAGACCAGTGAATGCTGGCAGGCGGTAGTGAGGGGTAATTGTTTCTTCTGTGTTCCAAACCGTATTTATATTATTTTTATAACCAAACTTCAAACCTTGTATTCTTAAACTACATGTCTTTTCAAATGTAAAATACACATAAAATATACCATCTTAGTCATTTTTAAATGTACAGTCCAATACTGTTAGGTATATTCACATTTTTGTGCAGGTAATCTCCAGCACTTTTCTTCTTGCAAAATTGAAACTCTATACTATCAAACAACTCCCCATTTCCTCCTTGCCCCAACCCATGGCAATCACCATTCTACTCCAAGTTTAGATACCTCATCTGGTAAGTGGACTCATACAGTATTTGCCTTTTTGTGACTGACTTATTTTACTTAGCCCATCTTCAAGGTTCATCTGTGTTACAGCATGTCAGAATTTCCTTCCCTTTAAGGCCGAATATTCCATTGTCTGCATGTGCCACGTTTTGTTCATCCATTCACAGATATTCGCACTGCTTCCACTGTGTGGCTATTGCGAATGCTGCTCTGCACAGTTGTCCAGTATCTCCTGGAGACCCTGTTTTTAGTTTTTTTGAGTATGTACCCAGAAATGAAATTGCTACATATTCTAATTTTTTGAGGAACCACTATATTGCTTTCTATAGTAGCTGCACCACTGTATATCCGCTCCAGAGATGTGTAAGGGTTCCAGTTTCTCCAATTTTCCCAACACTTGTTTTGATTTTATAATAGCCTTCCTGACAGGTGTGAAGTAATTATTTCATTATGGTTTTGATTTGCATTTCCCTAATGATTAGTGATGTAGAGCATCTTTTCATATGCCTGCTGGCCTAGAGTTTACTTTTTCTTAATTACAGCATTATTGACTATATTCTCTCTCTACTTTCATCCCTGTGACTAATCTATAATTGAGATTTTGTGTGTCTTGATCCCCCTTCACCAATTTCACCTACTCAACCCAGCCCCTTCCCCAGGGACAGTTTACTTTACACACAAAATAACTACATTTAAAAATAAACTTGCTTTTTAAAACATCCCTGACCTTGAGAAAGTCCTTGTCTTCTATCTATCTGTGAAGCTGGTGGACTGTGCTTACAAACCTTCAACCACACACAAGCCTTTCTTCTAGGACAGCTGCAAAACTGGAAGCCCAAAACCGGTGGTGACAGTAACAGTCGTATTATTAGCAGGAAACGACAAGCTTGCCCCCTAGTGACAAGTTAGGAAGATAATAAAAAAGCAAATGTTTCTCTTAAAAGAACAACCACCAGAAGAACGTAATCCCTACCTTACCCGGGATCTGGAAAGAACACTAACACAAACTACTCATCAGTCAAAATAGTTTATTCACAGAACAATGAAAAAGGTTCAGTTCTGAGGGACAAATATGTCATAAAGACCTTTCTTACAAACCCCTAGCTTAAGCTGCCCTGGGAATGATCTGCTCCTTAACATGATGAGCAGTGCCAGGTGAGCAGACTCTTGGGTGCTAATTTTCAACTGTGAATGTCTCCACTAAAAGAAGGCTTACGTTTCATCCCCTTAAGCAACCCTGAAGCATAACAACCTTTTTAACTTTTATGTCACACATCCCTCCAAGCTCTATGAACTTACTGAAAGATCTGACTATAAAGGCAAAAGGAAGCCCACACCAATAACTACAATGTCACAGGGTGGCAACTGTACTATTTATTCCTAGCTCCTTAGGCCCTCAATTACGTAAATCAAGATATTTTCTGATTTCCAAGCCCTCCCAACTAAAATAATAATGACGATGATGTCTGACTCCTTCAGACCTATGGCTGCTCATTTTTCCAACTTCCTGCTCTTTGTCTCTCCTCCCCACCCTGCCACAATCTCTATGGTTCTCTGGGTTGCTCTTTTCCACAGAACTACAAGTTTGAGAACAAAAATCCCATAAATGTGGAAGTCTTCACAGAACACACGCGATAAAGGAACACTGACTGAAATATACATTTCAGGTTATTATCCAGTAGGTGACACTCCGGGGCAATGGGTCTATGTAACCAGAGCTACGGATATTAAGTCCCAAGTCTTCCTGCTCCAGCAGGTCGACCTCCAAGGGCTGCCATCAGAAACAGGAAGTGCCAGCCTCTAGAGGTGTTTGTTACATAGGAGGGTGGGCCACACTACCCAAACGTTAAAGGCTGGACATTTTTTTGCTGTTCTTTATGTAGCTGCAGGGCCCGATTTTTTAGCACCTCGGCCTTGGCTTCGTCCTTATCTACACCATCCCCCAGCTTATACATGCGGCTGGCATTGGCACAGGCCCAGACATGGCCCAGATCACAGGCTCTCATGGAGTATTTACATGCCAGGCCCATGTCCTTTGGAAAGCCAGGAGCACCCTGCAAAAACATGGCACTGAGGTTGAAGCAGCTAGGGGCATAGTTGCCATCACAGGCCCTTGTGTAGTAGTCTCTGGCCTTCTCCAGATCAGGTTGGCCATCCTTGTTGACCTGTCCATCATGTGCCAGGAGACCAACGTTGTGACATGCCTCCATAGACTTCTTTCCGGGCTTCTCACATGCCATCAGAAAGTAGCTATAGGCAGCTTTTAGGTCCTGGGTCAATCCACCTGGAAGGAAAGGGAAGAAAAAAGTAAACCCAAGCCAGGTTTCAGAACCTGAATGTCTCAGACCAAAGTTTGGGAACAATCCCTAAATAAAGTTCATCTAATTTGAGCTAGAACAGCATGAAAGGAAGGTGGCTGGGAATGGTGCACAGACATTCCAGCTTTTTAGGCATGACATCTTTTGTTCAAATGATATCTTACAAGGCAGCCCAAACAGGTAAAGGAGGTGAAAAGTAGGAATGCTAACAGAAGTGGGAATAGCTACCTTATGGGGTTATAGCAAGAACATGGCATGTCATAAGCACTTCATTAAATGTTCATTAATTTAAATATATGGTATACAGAATGTATACTGTTTGCCAATTGCTATGCTAGGTTCTGGGAAACAGACACTGCCCCTGCCCTGTGGACCTTAAAGTCTAATGAGAGATACCAAGCAACCACACAAATAAATGTATCAAAGTGTGACAAGCATATGGAAAAAAGGCACTGAATGCTATGAGAATGCATGAGGGCTCTGACCTAAACTAGGGTGTGAGGTCAAGAAAAACTTCCCCACTGGTGACATATGAGCTGTGATATAAAGGAAAAAAGTAAAAGAAAATGTGGGGTGAGGGCTGTCCTAGGCAACAGGAATAGGATATAAAGAGAAAAGGAGCCCATGTGGCCAGAACCCGGGAATCATCGGGGAAGGGGGGCTGGGGAGACAAGCCGGGGTTGGGTGGGTCTGACCCACCTAATGTCTGGGGGTCTTAAGGATGCTGTACTTAGTCCCAGGAGCAACAGGAAATTGCTAACAGGTCATTTTAAGGAGAGATGGTGACAGGGCTCATTTTTTTTAGTTTTTTTTTTTAATGAAAAAATTCAAATCCCCATATGCCATCACTCACTCATTCTCAAAAATATATATATATTCTAGCGACCTCTTAACACTATTTTTTAAATAAATTACTCCAAATGCACCCACTAGAAAGAACTATCATTATCACTAAGAGAACACCATACCAGGCATCTTTGCACCATGTGCTCAGATTAAATGCTTGCTGGCTGAATAGACAGCTAGATAGAAGTACTTTGAAAAATTGGATTACTATGCTATTTGTAAACCAAAAACTTAACTTTGATTTTACTTGAATTTATGAGAAAAGAAAACGGAGTGAAACTGAAACTGAACTTCAAATGAATATTTCTTCACCAGAGAAATTTCCTAAATGGGCACCAGACTTGTAAAAGAGATTTAAAATATTGAAAGTTTAGAGTCATTGTTTTCATTTAACTATAGACAATACTGACTCATAACTATAAAAAATGAGGATATTAGCATCTCCCACTCCCTCCCATCTCTCCTCCCCCGCCTTCCACTTTTTGTCAGTTATTTCAACTTAGGGGGACACAGTGGTTAATGAAGCCTTTGTTAAATGAAATCATGGTACTGTGCTGCTTATTGTCTAATGTCTGAAAACAATTGCTTCATATATTTTATCTAATCCAGGGTTTATATTCCTTTAAAAAAAAAGGGTGGAACTCAATCTTCATTTACAGGACACTGCAAGGTAAGAAACTGTACAAAGAAATAAGAAACCCATTGAGAGAACTATCATATGGAATGTACAGTTTGGGACTGTTTGATTACAGTTTTACTGTGAAAAGTGCTACTATAACAAGCCACATTTAAAAAGAGTTCTGAAATAGAGAAACAGTAAGGCCAACTTAGATGAAGCATATTATACAACACGATTTTATGCATCAGCTGTACAATCTAAAAGTTAAAGGTCCCAGGAGTGCCAGCCTGAACTTAGAATGTCCAGCCTTCAGAAGTAGTTTTTGGCACAACATTTTGATTTTCCTCTTCCTCTACAGAGAAGTATTTCTCAATCAAGTTTAGTGAATCTTTGTACGCAGACTCATTTTCATGGTTTTGCAGAGCTTCAATTTTGGCCAAATCTCCAGATTCTTCAATTATTATACAGTTTCTCAGTTTCAACTAGTTTCTCAGCAGGCTGAAAGATATTTGAAATGGCAACTAGAATAACCAAAATAATTTTGATATTTTTCAGTTAAGAGGTTCATCCGGTTCTATTACACCACAATGAACAAGATCTGTTCAATCTGTTCAATTGTTCTACCATTTGTGTAGTTGGTCACAGCCCATACAGCTTCCTGTTGCATCTTAAAGTCTGCCTTAGAGGGAATGTCAACAAGGAATGGGACTAATGCTGCATGTGGTCCTGGTGGCCAGCTGTGATGTTTGACATTCTTCACATACTTCCCTTTGAATATTAGTTTTGGAGTTCTTCAGCAGTGAAAGACAGCAAGTGCTCCTATGTTACTCTGAGTCTGTTCATCTGTCTCAGTGACAATATTTCCTATGGCTCTGAGCACAGGAATCACAATCAGCAATTCAGTAGCTCCTAGAAACGTCACAAATTGGGGCACCCCCTCCTTTTTTCACAACTATTTCTATCCATTCATTTGGACCATCAGTAAGGTAGGAAACGGCCCAGCAAGTATCTGCTAATACTTCTGGATCATCATAATGCAGGAGATGAACTAAAGTAGGAAGAATCTGCTCAATACTATCTAATGGGGGTGCGGGATGCTTATGGTAACAAAGATTTGAAAGTGTCCAGGTAAGATTAGGTAAGTAACCACATGCTACAGGTAATACATCAGGAACTGCAAGAAGAGCCAACAGCAGGTCAACTGTACCATACTTGATAACCAAGTCTCAGAAAACTGAACCATAACCCGTAATGTTTCCTAGAGTTCATACAACTAGTTATTCACTGATGCTCATGAGCATGGGTGAGAAATGGATGCTGGAATAGCACCTCCATCTACCGCAGCCTTGGTGTGTTCTGATGTTCCAGGAACAATGATAGTGAGGGGCATAAGCAGATTCAAACTGAATGGGACTGCCATCAGTTCTACCCAAGGATACAAGTTCTGGAATCAAACCAGCCCAGATTATGTTATCCATGGGGGACTGGTTTCCCTAGAAAGCAATTTCCTAGCAGCTGGAGTAGCCTGGAACTAGTTCTCAGAATTGTTGCTATTTATGCCTTTGACAACGTCATAAACAGACCACTTAACAGTGTCATGGTATCTGTGGTTTTCCGGCAGTAGAGAAGCAGCAGCATCAAGAAATGAGCTTTAATTTCTCCTTTTCAGCATCTGGTCATCCTTCTGCACTATCCTCAGCTCCACATTAACTTCTATTCAGCTCCACCTCAGTTCTGTACTGTCTTAGGTGGGCAGCTGAGTCGCCTCTCCTTGGTGGACACGGTTATGACCCGCATGTTAGGAGAAAGCTACAAAGCTGGTTCAGGCTTCCACACGAGGCAGTGCAGGGCACACAGGCTGCAGGTCAGCTGCTCTCCAAAATCCACCACAGCTCAGCCCAAAGACGGTGTCCACAGTTTATATTCTTAAAAGTTCATTTTGATTTGCCTTATGGAAAAAAGATTGGAGACTTGCATTAATCTCCTAACTGTAATCCAAGCAGGAGAGGAAGGTGGCTTGGGTAAGAATGAGAGCAAGAGAGGGAGAGACAAGACAGATTTCAGACCTATTTTGAAGATAAACTGGCCAGGAGCTACTAGGTAGAGAGAGATACCACTCGCAAAAGTAGGAAACAACAAGGGTGTAATAAACTGGGGAGAGAAGAAAACAATTAAGAATTCCATTTTGGATTTGTTAAGTTGGAGATGCCTATGGGAAATACAAACAGAATGGTCCAGTAAGTAGTGAGCTTTATGAGGTCTTCAAGAAGCTCATGTAGAGAGCAAACTCTTTACATTCCTTCCTTCAAGAGGGAGAATTTAAGTTCTCTCTGATTAACATGGGCTAGACTTACTTCTAATAAACAATACAATAGAAAATAGAAACACGTGACTTCCAAGGATAGGTCGTAAAAGACATTGTGGGTTCCATCTTGCTCTCTTTTGATTCACTTGCTCTAGAGGAAGCCAGACACAATGTCATGATGACACGCAAGCAGCCCAAGGAAAGATTCATGTCACAAGAAACTGGGGTCTCTGGATAACAGCTGGCAAGGAACAGAAGCCTTTCTGACTCCCTGGCTGTTGTCTTGAGTACAACCTTATGAGTGACCCTGAGGCACATGCTAAGCTGCTCTCAAATTCCTGACCCAAAGAAACTATGTGAAATAATAAGCTTATTGGGATAATTTCTTATTTAGCAATAAATAGATAACTTAAAACCACCTACAACTCCAGTGGTAACTGCAATTAGGGCATAAGGAGAAAGAAGAGATGGTAGGAAACTGATTATGGGTCCCTCCATCTGTGCCAGGTATATGCTGATGCCTTTACTAACATCCTCTTTAATCCTCACACCAACCCTATGAAGCAAATGCGATTTTTTCTCCACTTTGCAGGCGATGTAACGGAGGCAGAGTTAAAGCGATGGGCTCAAAGCATCACTACTTGCAAACAGCATTCCCTAAGGTCTGCCTAACTTGAAAGGCTGTACTCTTCCCTTCATCACTCTGCTTAACTCATCTCCAAATCCTCCAATGCCTGTGAGAACCCTTCTGGGAAGAGGGACAGCATGAGGCTCAGAATGTGATGTCAGCACTATCAACAAGAAGGACCAAAGAATGCAGGCCCCTCCTTACCTTTTCCCAACACATAATAGGCCCCCAGTTTGTAGCAGCTACTGCTGTGTTTGTTCTCCTCACAGTTGAACTTCAGAACCTTGGCAGCTTCCTCAAAATTCTTCTGGACTCCTTCCAAATAGTCCACCAGCCGATAGCAACCTGTGAGGGGAAGGCAAGACCTGTTCATGTAGGGCTGCTGCTCGGCAGTGGGGAGGGCCTAGGTATGGCAGGCCAGAATGTGTCTTTTATTTAGGACCAGCCTCTGCCCTCCTGAGTATGGCAAGGTGACCTTACCACAGAGAATGTGGGTGCTGTTCAGCCATTCCTTCATATGGCACTGTGTGCCCTTAGCCAGGAACTAAGCAATGTCAGGACTGGGGAGGCTTGGCCCCTGCACTGACCCAGCCACTACCAGCCCTTCTGGTGAAGCCCTTCGGCTCCCTGTCAGCCAGGTCCAAAGACCCACTGACTTCCAGATCGAAACTCTGCTAGCTTTTTGAACTTCTCAGGAAGTTCAGCCAAAACACACTGAGAAACAAAAGGGCCCATGGCTAGTCTCTGTAGCAATAAAGAAGAGGTGCTTTGATAACTATACATCCTCCTCAGGCAAGTTGGGAACATGAAGCCTGAAGACAGTAGAAATGGTAGCTACCAAAGAAACTGGAAATACTCTCTCTCTTCTTGGCAATCTCTAGTCCCAGCTAGCCTCTCCTTAACATCTCTCCCCTCTGTCCCTTCTTCTATATCCCCAATGACACTCATTTCTCATTCACTGTCATTCAACAAATATTTGAGCATCTATGTGCACCCATGTACCAAACCCTGTTCTAGGAGCTAGGAATACAGTCATTTGACCTCCTAAAAATTACATTCTACAGGAGGAAAAACAAGAAATAAGTAAATAGGTGAACAAGATGTATTCAAACAGTAATAACGTTGTAACTGAAATAAAACAGGATAAGATAGTCAGCTGTGCGTTTTGATGAAATGGTTAACATAGATTGGGCAATCAGGGAGGGCCTCAATAAGGTTTGTGATGTCTGAGATGTGAATAACAAGAGTGAACCAGCTATTTAAAGACAATGAAATGAGAAAGGCATAGAAAGTTCCAGGCATAAGAGACATTAAATTAGAAGACCCAAAAGAATGCCCCACATCACTAATCATCAGGGAAATGCAAATCCAAACCACAATGAGGTATCATCTCATATCAGTCAGAATGGCTACTATCAACAGGACAAGAAATGACAAACGTTGGTGAGGATGTGGAGAAAAGAGTACCCTCCTACGCTATTGGTGGGAATGTAAATTGGTGCAGCCGCTATCAAGAGCAGTATGCAGGTTCCTCAAAAAACTAAAAGTAGAAATACCATACAAGCCAGTAACTCCGCTTTTAGGAGTTTACCTGAAGAAAACAAAACTGATTCGAAAAGATATACACACCCCCTATTTTATGGCCACTTTATAATAACTAAGATATGGAAGCAAGCAAAGTGTCCATCAACAGATGAATGGATAAAGAAGATGTGATATATATACACAATGGAATATTATTCAGCAATTAAAGAAATAGAAATTTTGCCAACATGGATGGACCTAGATAGTATTATGCTAAGTGAAATAAGCCAGGCAGAGAAAGACAAATACCTTGGGATTTCACTTATACATGGAATCTAAAAACAAAATAAACAAAACATCAGTAGACTCAGACACTGAGAAATGACTGGTGGTTACCATGGGGGAGGGGTTGGGGTGGGTGTGTGAAATAGGGGAAGGGGATAAAGAGCTAACAAAATCTCAATCATAACATAAATTAGTCACAGAGATCAAAGTATAGCATAGAGAATATAGTCAATAGTTCTGTAATATCTTCCGATGTTGACATATAGTAACTACATGAATTGGGGTGACGACTTAATAATGTAGATAACTGTTGAATCACTATGTTGTAAACTTGAAACCAATATAATATTGTATATCAACTACAACTAAAAAAAAAGATTAAAAATAAATAAAAACAGAAAGAAAGACCCAAAAGAAGGAATAAGCTTGGCACAAATAAGGTATAACATAGCAGGACTGAGGAGAAAAGGGATAGGAAACAAAGAGGAAGGCAGGGACGAAATCACAGGGCTTTGTAGAATATCAGAAGAAATTAGGATTTTATTTCAAGTCAATGGCAAAAACCACTGGAGGGTTTTAAGAAGGGCAGTGATATGATTCAATCTGCATTCTTAAAAAGTCACCCTACTGTATGTTTTTATTTAATAATCTAATAAATATTCAATATAACAAAATAAAAATTAAAGTATCAGTTTGCAAGTAGAGAATAGATTTAAGGGAGTGAGGGTGCACAGTCAGGTTAGAAGACTATTTCAGTAATCTAGGTGAGAGATTATGAGGACTCTGAAGGAAACTACTATACCAGTTGCTATAGTAACTAAAGCCTCCTCTCAGGCTCTCCTAAAGTGCTACAACCAGTCCTTATATATCCACCCTCCCCCACTCCATTCCTCAGGTATATTGTCCAGAGTACACTACCATAAACTTTCTCCTCAAAAACATGTATGGCTCTCCACTGCCTACGGAATAAAGTCTAAAGGCCTGACCCTGGCATTCAAGACGTGACACACTATGACCCAGGATCACTCTTTACTGTTATTTCTGACTACAATCTGACTTCAACCTTCCAAGAGAGGCAACATTCTCTTCTCCTACCATCTCCTCCATTTAATCAACTCTTGTCTGTTCCTCCTGAATCCCCAGGGGTCTTCCCCAACCATCATGCTCCTCAGTGACTCCAACTCCTGTGAATTCTCTGTACACTTAGGACATGGACCAGCCCACAAAGAAACACCATGGGTTCTTTTTAAGCCATCTACACTGCAGAGCAACTCTGTGTAGTTGGTTAGCATCAAGAAATATCTGTATGTTCTGCAAACTAGACTGCAAGCTATTAGATTGTAGGTGTATACCTTTTCCCCTTTCTTTTATAAAATAAAGGAGAAAGCAGAAAACCACCTGAAGGTACTGGCTGTTCTGGGCGGCCCCTTCTGGACACCACCAACGACCCACACACTCAAGTTAACTTCATGCCTCAGGGTCTTTTCACTAGCTGTTACCTCTGCCCGGCATAGATCTCCTTGACAGTCTTTAAGGCTTTGTTCAATGCCCCTTTCTTAATGATTCCCGCTGACCACTTAAAGTTACCCTTCTTAACTCCTTAAACCCCTGTTTTTCTCATTGCACTTATTTCTACCACACCATTCATTTACTTCCTTACGTTTATTGTCCAATCCTCCCCACTAGAATGTAAGAAGCTCCAGGAGGGCTGGGAATTTTCTCTCTTCACTGACGTATCCCCAGTTCCTCTACCCCAAATGCCCAAGCACTTCTTCCTTCTCCCTGGCCTTCAGGCTACGTCCAGACTGAGCATTCCCGCGCTGCGAGGCCCTGAAGTCCCACGGAACCCAACCCGCCCCTCCCCAACACACACAGGTCGTCATCGTCCCGTCCCATCCGACTTGTCCCCGGCCCGTGACCCCTTCCAGACCCTCTGAGTCGCCCAAACGGCCCGTCCGGCCCCCGCCCCTCCCCCACGTGTCGCCACGTGTCCCCAAGGCCGCCCGGCGGCGCTCACCGTCCGGGTTCTTCTCGCGGTAGCACTGGTAGTTGCACTCCACCTCCATGTTCTGTAGAAAGGACTTCACCTGCTCCTCGTCCTGGAAGTCCACCACGCCCGCCATGGCCAGAGATCGCCCGGCGGAGGTTACCTGCTGATCCGCGCCGGGCCACGCCGCCCGCCCACCACGCGGTCACGTGACCCCAGCGGGGCGGGGCGGGGAGGTGCCTGGGCGAGGCGTGCCGCTGAGCTCCGGCCTCTCCCGGGCTTTCTGGAGGGCGGCGCACGGAGCACCAGGGCGTTGCCTTCGTCTTCACACCGTCAGCGTTAAAGCTCTTCTGCTCAGCCCATTCCTAGACTGGCGGCGCTCTTTCTGCAGCGCCTTATCTGTGTCAGCTTTGTAGCCTTAATGATTTTCTGGCTGCAGTCGTTTATCCCTTCATCTATCCGTTTATTCCTTAAATCGGTAATCATTAAACGTCTACCGTGTGCCTCCCCAAGTGCTTGGCTCTAGTAAATACAACAGCTGGGACGTTGGGCCCTGCCCTCAAAGGACTTGCAGTTTAGTAGGAAGACATCTGTTTAATTCATTCAGCAAGCATTTGAGCACTTACTGTGTGTCAAGTATAGCTGGACAAATCAATATTCATGTTTGTACAAGTGCAATGAAAAGACTGGTTCATCTCTGTATTCCTCTCAGACCCACCCCTTGCCCCCATCATGAGTGTTTGTGGGAGGTGATTAGAGCACAGCAGCTGTGGAGGTTGTAGTAATAGTACTGTCATAGTAGCTCGTGTTTAAATAGTACTGAACTTTGTTCCAGATTCTAAGAGCTTTATAGAAATTCTCACTATGACACTTATCGAGACACTATGGAGTAGGTGTTCTTATCCCCATTCTGCAGATGAGGAAACAGGTACAGAGATGTTAACTTGTCCAAGCGCACACAGGAAGTGAGAGTTATGCAATAAATATTTTTTGAATAAAAGAATGAATGAGGTACAAGAGGAAAGTGTATGAACGGGGGAAAGAGGAGATGAGATTCACAGGGTTTTGCTTTGTTCTCCTGCTCAGAATTATCAATCCCATTGATGCCAGGGTTCTTGTTCGCAGAGTCGAAAAATGAACTTCGCCAACACTCAAGGTCGGAGAGCAAGGCAGAGGCTTTTATTTAGAGAGAAAGCGAGAGGACAGAGCTCCTGGCTCAGGCCAGGAAGGGAAAAGAGTCCCAGTGTGGTGCATTGTCTAGGGGTTTTATAGGCAGTTGAGAGACAAAGGACTAGGGATGCACACCTGCTAAGTGGTCCCAAAATGTTTATCTTGGAAGGGACATTAAGTTTCTAATTAGTCTTCCTGGTTATTTACAAGAATTTTACTGCTCTGATTTCCTCCCAGGAGAGCAGCTTCCTGGTCTGGGAGCCCATCACTCAAGGCTGCCTGCTTTGCTCCCAAGGTGGGCTGAGTGATTGTCTGTCTCTTAGGAAACTTACTTTTTAACTAATTGGATTTTAAGATGAAATCTTATTTTCAAGATGGAATCCTTCCGTTTTCACTACATTGTTTTCGGCTTGCTTGCTACATTGCCCAGGTTGCAAATCATTTGTTTAGGGCTGGAGGAAGAAAAGCAACACCTGGGTAAAGTCAGAAAACCAAGCTGGGATTATCTTGCCTTGTTTTTTCCAGAGGCCCTCACTCTACGCTTAAGTCCATGGTCCCTGTCTCACCATAAAGTTCTTCAAAACAGCAGTTCCTATTCATCTTTGATTCCCAGCCAGCCCTAGTCTAGAGCCTCTGGTGATGTTTCCCATCACCTATAGCAACGCTTCCCAAATGACTCCACTATTAACCTATACCTAGTGGCATCAGAGAATGGACTACTTCCAATCACTCCCTTATTGGGGAGCAGCTTACTGCAACTGGGAAATATTTTGAAATCCCAGTCTTATTTTTAAAATTCATATGATTTTATATTCAATTCCATTATACGTCTTTCAAAGGAAAACACAAGATTGCTTTTTCTCCAAGCCTTTGAGTAAAACTGACAGTTCAAGTGATATGCCATATTTACCTGTGGTTTCTCATATCCATGATCACTTTGGGAGACCCCTCTGTACACATGTTGCAGAGAGGTAAGCCCTAACCTTTAATTTGAGCCCATCTTTAGCCTGGAGTTCCAGGCTACAATCTGATTCTAGCCTCATATCCTGCCTCTCTTCCCCCACATCCTACCCAACCATCCCTTCTCTGAATAGGTCCCAGGTTTCTCTCTGTTTACTGCTGTTCTTGATGCCTGGACTACCCTTCTCTGCCCAAATCAGAGATCCTCTTCCTCAATAAAGTCTTCCAAGTTTCAACAACCACAGAGTAGATTTAGTTGCCGCAAATTCAGTATTCACATCACTTGGTTATTCTGGTATGCTAGGAAAGAAATGGCTATAGAGGGCAGACAGACTTTAGAATTTGTATCCCATGTTAATTAAATTGTAACTTTGAACCAATCACATTTATGAGCCTGATTCCTCTTCTATAAATGCAGATCTCTTGTATGGCTGTCAGCTGGACTAAAGCTGTTGTATTCAATGTGCTTAGCTGACTGCTTGGCTCAAAGTCATTCGTGTTCCAGAAATGTTTCTTGTCATGCTTATAATGCCATGAAAGTTTGTGTCCCCCACCAGACTGTGAGCTCTATGTCCCTTGTGCTGGTCACAGGGCCAAGAATAGAGCAAGCCTTGGTGAGGGTGATGTAGATAGCTAAGTAAGGTCAGGGACAGGCCACAAATAATACTTTTTTCCTTTAAACATCGTGGCAGAGTTAAAATGCAACAAAATGAGACCACCTGAACAGTAGAGCGCAATAATAGCCAGGGAAAAGATGGAAGAGAGGCTGAGCCAAGAATTAAATCATATATTTTAAAAGGAAATTTAGGGGCATCAAAAAGGCAGCCAGGTTCTTTTTTTAGGCCTGTCCTATCTCTGTGGGTTTATTTCCGCTATTCTTATAAATGCTTTAATTATTCAAGTCATGCATGAATATATGCTTATTGTAAATTAATCTTGTGTTTTTTGCCTAATAACCCTTTTCATTGATGGAGTTTGTAGACACTGTTTGGACTGTTGTAAAATCAGAAAAGTTAAGTGATTTACCCTAAAACACAGAGTGAGGACCATAGGAAACCAGGGTCTTGGAATCTTGAAGTTCACAACCATCCCAGATCCTAGAGGGGAGAAAGAGCATTATAGCACTCACTCCCTGACTCCAGACTTAAATTCAGCTGATATTATTCATCACTAATTATGAGTTTAGTGCTGTAGATTCATTATCTTATTTATTCTTCACAGCATTACTCTTCATTCATTCAACAAATATTCCTTGGATGCTTAATAATGATAAGAGCTTAAAGGATGCAAAATCAAAAAATGCAAGTCTCAATAGGAACATGCAACTCTTAGAAGAGGAAAAGCACTGATCAGTAAACATATGATGAGATGTTCCTCCTAATGATAAAAGAAAGGCAAATTAAAAGCAGTGTGATATCTTTTTGATTAACAAAGATGGGAATCCCATGTTTACAAGAATGCTGAGAAACCAGCATTCCCATTCACTGTTGGTGGGAATGTAGATTGATGCCTCTTCTTTGTAGAGTAATTTGGTACTAATTATATGCACATATATATGTTCTTATGTTTATATGTATATATACACCTCTTAAATATTGTATATACTAATCTATATATATATTAATCAAAGGCATATAATCTATATATATATTAATCAAAGGCATATTATATACACTAATCAGTTGAACAAGATGAATAAGTTCTAGAAATCTGCTATACAATTATATATGTGTGTGTGTGTGTGTGTGTATGAGAAAATATTTGCAAACCATCTATACCACAATGGACTTGTATCCAGAACATATAAAGAACTCCTACAACTCAATAATAAGAAGACAAATTTAAGAAATGAGCAAAATATTTGAGTAGACATTTCACCAAAGAAGATACATGAATAGGCAACAATCACACAAAAAGACACACAGCATGGGGAAATGCAAATAAAAATCCACAATAAAATACCACTTCAAAGTTACTAGAATGGCTGTTATCAAAAAGTCAAATACCAAGTGTTGGTGAGAATGTAAAATAACTGGAACCCTTTTATACATTTCTGGTTGGAATGAAAAATACTGTAACCACTTTGTATTTTTGTTTGTTTATTTGAATTTTATTTTATTATAGTAAGAACACTTAACATAAGATCTACCCTCTTAACAAATTTGTAAGTGTATATTATTGTTGACTATTGGTACAATGTACAGTATTGTACAGCAGATTTCTAGAACTTATTTAACTGAAACATTATGTCTTCTATTAGTAATTCCACAGTCCCCTTCCCCCCAGCCCCTGACAACCATCGTCCAACTTTTTGACTCTATGCATTTGCTATTTTAGATACTTCATGTAAGTAAAATTATGCAGTATTTGTCTTTCATTTCACTTAGCATGACATCCTCAAGACCCATCAATGTTGTAGCATATTGTAGAATTTCCTTATTTTTTAAAGCTGAATAATATTCCACTGTATGTATATACCACATTTTCTTTATCAATTTATCTGTCAATAGACATTTAGGTTGTTTCCACATCTCGGTTACTATGAATAGTGCTGCAGTGAACACGGGGTTGATATTATCTCTTCAAGATGCTTCTTTCAATTCTTTTGGATAAATACCCAGAAATGAGATTGCTGGACCATATGGTAATTCTGTTTTAAATTTTTGAGGAACCTCCATTCTGTTTTCCATAGCAGTTATACCATTTTGCATTCTCATCAACACTGTGCAGGGGTTCCAGTTTCTCCATAGGTTCGGCACACTTGTTTTTTTGATAATAGCCATCCTGACAGGTGTGAGGCACTATCACACTGTGGTTCTGATTCACATTTTCCTGATGATTAGTGACTTTGAGCATCTTTTTTAAATTGAAGTATAGTTGATATACAATCTTATATTGGTTTTAAGTATACAATACATTGGTTCAACAGTTACACATATTATTAAGTTCTCCCCCTCAACTAGTACAGCTATTATCTGTCAACATAGGAAGGTGTTATAGAATCGTTGACTATATTCTCCATGCTGCACTCCCATCCCCATGACCAACCTACATTATGACTGAGAATTTTTGTGGCCCTTTATACTCCTTGACTATGAGCATCTTTTCATATACCTATAAGCCATTTGTACATCATCTTTGGGGAGATGTTCCTTCAAATCCCTAGCTCATTTTTAAATCCAACTATTAGTTTTTTGCTATTGCATTGTAGGAGTTCTTCACATAGCCCAGAAATTAACCCCTTATTAGATATCTGGTTTGCAAACATTCCTTCCCATTCCATAGGTTTCCTTTTCATGCTGTTGATTGTTCCTTTGCTCTGCAGATGCTTTTTCGTTTGTAGTCCCGTCTATTTATTTTTGTTTTTGTTGCCTATGCTTTTGGTGTCATTAAAATGTGCTTACATTTTTGACCCAGAAATTCAACTTCCAAGAATGTATTCCACAGAAATTCTTACACAAACAAATAAATATTGGCTGCAGTTTTTGTTGTAGTTGCTGCTGCTGTTCTTATAATAGAAACAATTATGCAAGAGTAGGGTATTTGAATGCGATGTTTAATGAAGTAGGCATTTTCATACCGACACTGCAAGATGTTCAAATGCATGAAGTGGGAAAAAAGGTTGTATAGTACAACTTAATTTTTGTTCAAAAAATAACCTTTTGTATATTCATAGGAAAAAAACACAAGGGAAAATACATGTAACTATTAATAGTTAACTCTGGGCTGGGAAAGAGGGAGAGAAAAATGTACAAGAACTTCCAGTATTTGTATTCCATCTTTATATTTATAATAATCATACATTACTTTTGTGAGCAGACAAAACAACAAAAGTATTTTTAAAAGATGGTGATGTCTTCCCTAGACATGTTCATTGTCTCATAGGTCATTTCAGGACATGTATTAATATCTCCATTTTATACATGAGGTTCAGAGGAGTAAAGAGACTTCTTCAAGGTCACACAGCCGGCAAGCCTGCCCCAGAGGTTACACTCCCGGGCTGACAGGATCCGCCCAGTGCGGAAAGACCGGACCAACCACGTTTGCGGTGAGGTCACTTGGAAGGCCTGGGATTGGTGCTCGTGTCTAAGTGAGCCGGCAGTCCTCAGCGACCCAAGCAGCTGGGGTGGCAGGAGGCTCAGGATGATTAGGCTTTCCTGGGGTTAACGGGGGCCGGCACCAATTCTCTGCTCTCTGCACGTTCCCTGAGGACCTTCGGTATTTGGTGGGTTAAGCCGCGGGCGCGCCCTGCCATTCTGCTGTGGTCACAGCCCCCCAATCCCCTGCCGACATGGCCTGCAGCTCTCCCGACCCGCATCCTTCCCACCGAAAACGGACAGACCACGACAGGTGCCATCCCCGCTGAGACTCGCGTTTCAGCAGCGGTGATTGCACATCACACAGTCCCCACATGACTTGCCTGGCCTCGAGCCAGCGCAAAGTATCAGAGGATTCAGTGCAACCTCTATTTACCCGCCTATCTTTGAGGCTCCCGGGCTAGGCTTCAAGCTGGAAAGGTCCTTGCTTTGTGGAGAAGAGGCCCTATAGAGAAGAGAGGAAGGCGTTTGCCCCAGGGCACACAACAAGTTACTGACAGAGCCATAGATTTTTCCTCCATCTTAGCAAGTTGGATGGTAACCTTTCCAACTTTATCTTCACCTCCTCCGGGCAAATACGCTCTCTCCTCCCTGCCTCTGGTTTCCTCTGTGTCCCTTCCCACGTATCATCAGCTAGGTTTATCAAGAATGGTAAGGACCTTGGAATCACACTAACCTTGGAATCCCACACTTGCTGTGGAAACTTGGACAAGTTGTGTTACTTTAGTGGCCTTATTTTCTTAATCAGCCATGGAATATTCATTTCTATTTACCTGATAGGAATAAATGAGAAATTGGAAGGCAGCTGGGTTTGGAGCAGTGGTTTTCCAAGTAAGGTCCCTGGACTAGCATCGGAATCCCCTGGGAATTTGTTAGAAACGACTGCGTTTGATACCTGAACAACTTGGGGTTGGGGCAGAGATGCTGACCCCTGTGCCTGGAAATCTGGGTAGATCTTTTGACTCCTCAAAACGTAACTGCTAATAGCCTGCTCAGAAGACTTACTAATAATGTAAATAGTTGATTAACATATATTTTGTATGTTATATGTATTATATACAGTATTCTTACAATAAAGTAAGCTAGAGAAGAGAAAATGTTTTTTCAAATTGTCATAAGTCTCCAAAATGTTTTTCCAAGATACTTATTGAAAAAACTCTGTGTGTACTGGATCCATGCAGTTCAAACCAGTGTTGTTCAAGGGGCAGCTGTATTCTTGGGCCCCACCCCACATCCACTGAATTGGAAATTCTGGGGCCAAGCAATACGTGTTTGAACAAACTCTTTAGCTGATTATGATGGATGCTACAGTTTGAGTACCACTGGTATACAGTGGGTTTGGAGCCAGACAATTCTGGGTCCTTCTAAAGTGTCTTAGTTCTGCATTTTATTATTTGGGAGGCCTCAAGCAAAGCATTTTGTCTACCTACTCCTTGGTTTACTCATCTGTGAAATGGGGGTAATAGTTGTATCTACAAAATAGGGTTGTTTACTCATTCATTCAGCAAATTTTTTTTTAGTGCCTATTACGTGACAGTCACTCTTCTAGGTGCTAGGGATATTTTAGCAACCAAAACAGACATGTAGTACATGATCCAATGAGATTTTTGAGGATTAATTAAGATAATTTTGAGAATGATATATAAAACTTAATATAACACTGACACATATTAAACAATAAATGGCAGCTATTATAAATGATGGGAAAGGGCTTGTAAACAGTGAAATGCTGTATTAGATTAAGCTGTGAGCAATCTGAGACTTGTATGATTCATGTCAGTGTCATTAGAATCTAACATAGGGCCTTATGCAGAATAGGGCTCAGTAAATATTTGAACGAATGTATGTACAAAATCAGATATTATGCAGTACTATTTACAATAGCCAAGATATGGAAACAACTTAAGTGTCCATCAGTAGATGAATGGATAAAGAAGATGTAGTACATATACACACTGGAATATTATTCAGCCATAAGAAGAAAACAAATCCTACCATTTACAACATGGATGGAGCTGGAGGGTATTATGCTCAGTGGAATAAGCCAGGCAGAGAAAGACAAGTACCAAATGATTTCACTCCTTTTTGGAGTTAAAAACAAAGTGAAACTGAAGGAACAAAACAGCAGCAGACTCAAGACTCCAGAAGGGACTGGCAGTTACCAAAGGGAAAGGGGTGTGGGAGGGTGGTTGGGGAGGGAGGGAGAATGGGATTGAGGGGCATTATGACTGGCACACATGGTGTGTGGGGGGTCACAGGGAAGATAGTGTAGCACAGAGAAGACAAGTAGTGACTCTGTAGCATCTTGCTGTGCTGATGGACAGTGACTGTGGTGGGGTGTGGTAGGGGGGACTCAATAATATGGGTGAATGTAGTGACCACAATGTTGCTTATGTGAAATCTTCATAAGATTGTATATCAATGATACCTTAATGTAAATAAATAAGTCAGAGATTAATACTGATATCTCTTGTCTGAATGGGTTTCCTTTATAATCCAGCTTTAGAGCTGACAATGCAACAGTAAGCCACACTCTCCAATAAGCTTTCCTTTCCCCCTACATTTGTATACTTCACTTGTTCCAGTTATTTAGAGGTAACTTTCTCCATATTCACATTTTGTGATGGGTCTGAAATGTAGTTGGTGTATGATAACTCTGTAGAGTGAATGAATGGATGCCTGAAGCAGCATAGAAATATGCTGGAAATGGCCCTGGAATAAGTCAGGTGGCTCAAATCAGTTCCTGTTTGCCACTTCTATAGTATTTAGCCCTGCCTAAATCCATTTTCTTTTCAGATCCTTAGTCGACTCATCTGCAAAATGGGGCTCACAATCCCTATCCCTGCACCATGCTGGAAGGACACAGACTAACTTTAATATCTAAGTTTTAAGGATGCTTCACACAACCACAAATGTGTTGTTTCTTTATCTCACCTCTCAGGAAGAATTGCTGAAAGCAGCAAAAGGAGATAATGTAGGTATATCTCTTTGCAAACCTTAAAACACTGTAAAAATTAAGTAAGATACTACTTCTAATCAGATAATCAACAATTTACAGAATTTACAGGTTGGAAACAACTCTAAATCCTTGCCAATCAAGGTGTTATCTGCAGCATCAGCATCATTTGAGATCCTGGTAAAAATGCAGACTCTTGGGCCCCACCCAAACCTACTTAACCAGAATGTACATTTTAAGAAGATCCTCAGGTGATTCAGATACACAATAAAGCTTGAGGACACAGCTCTAAATCAGATCGGAGTCCAGCAATGAAAGGGACTTGTCTTTCTAAAAGGCAGATCTAACCATGTCACCGCATGTTGGAAACCAATGGCTCCACATTGCTCACATCCATAGCTCAGCACTCAAGGCCCTCTCATCTGGCCCCTGCTCACCACTCCACTTGATATTTCCCCACCCATACTGGACAAACCAATCATTGGACTTGCTCCACTTCTCTGAATTCCTCAGGCTGTTTTCTCCGTGTGAGCTGTCCTTCCCACTTCTCTCCAGCCTCAGCTCAGACTATGACGCCAGCTCAGACATGACACTTCCTGTCTTTGTTTAGGAAGCTTTCCAAACTTTACTGGTTTACAGTGGGCGGTGATTAGCCTGCTGAGATCTCCTCTATCTCCTGAAGCACTGTGGTCATTACTTGTCTTTACATTATCTGTTTTACCAGACTGTAAAATCCTGCAGGAGAGGAACCAGGTCTCAGGTCCCAAGACAGAGTCAGTCACTTTGTAAGAGCTCCACTTATCCCATGTGAGCCCAGCAATGAAATGGCTTCTGTGTCTTCCAGGTCTAACTTTCTGCCCTTTTAGACTGTGAACTCCTAGAGAGCAGGGACTTGATATCCTCTTCCAGCACCCTCTTACTCATGAGGGTCCATATGCCTGAGCATGGTAGGCACTTATTTACCCAGGCTGACTGGTTCAGCTGTTGTGATTATAGCCATTCTTGTAATGTGTCCTGACCTGATTCACTGAAGCATGTTTATGGAAGTCCAAATGACCCAATGAGTTGCAACATCAAGGGTAGGGAAGGAATTAGATTTCAGGGTAAATCATCTCAAGTCTGTGCTGAGATTTAGTGCCTTGTAAAAAAGCTCACAAGATTTCAAGCTGTGACCCTTAAAGTCTATTCCTGAGGTCTCCTGTCCCTACATAAGAATGGATACAAGTAGGTCATAGTACATATTGATGAGTGAATAATGAATGAGTGGGTAAATTAATCTGGACTTCTAAATGTAACTGGATGCTGACAGGAAAAAAACAGTTGTGCAGAAAGTGAGTTGTAACCAAATGTCACATAATGTTAAAGAAGAAGTATAACCTCCTTACCTTTGTCCATGAGCCCTGCAGTACTCTGTACCGGGCTGCCTCTCTAGATTTATCTCTTCCCCTCCCATACATACTCTTGGTGCCTCATTCTAAATTATGTGTAGACCCTAAACATGTCATCTGGTTTCACACTGTGGTGCTTTCACACATATGGTTCCCTATACTTAGAATACTGTACTCTTTCCTCCCTCTTAATTCTTATTTGTCTTTCAAAGCCCAGTCAACTACCTCTTCTAGAAAGTCTGTTCTGATATTTCAATGGGGCTGCATGTTTCCTCTGTCCTCTGGTAGGTGCCATGCCGCCGCTTTTTTTTTTCTTGTAATTGAAATGTCACTGATATACAATCTTATATTGGTTTCAAGCATACACCACAGTAGTTCAAGTAACCAGTATTATTAAATGCTCCCACTCCCACTAGTGCAGTCACTGTCAACATAGGAAGATGTTACAGAATCATTGACATATTCTCCATGCTGTAGGACCATCCATGTGACCAACTTATATTATAATTGAGAATGTTTGTGCCCTTTTATCCCCCACTCTACCTCTTTCCCATGGTAACCATCAGTCACTTCTTAGTGTCTGTGAGTCTACTACTACACTTCTTTTATGAAAGTACGAGTCATATTCTTTTTGCTGTTGTCTATAGATTTCCTTTAACAAGACTTGAGCACCTTGAGGGCAGGTACTGAGTCATTTCTGTGTCCTGCATGTTCAGCATATTGCATGACCCAAAGGAGAGGTAATCATGATCCAGTGGAAAGAATGTAGAGTAAGAGTTATCATTAGTCAAGGAATTTGCCACCCGTAGAATTCTAGGTTTAAGAAAGGTTTTGTGAAGCCTTGTTTAATATTTGTTGAAAAATAAATTGTTTACATGCATATAACCTCCTAGGAAAGGGCTAGAACAGGGAATAGTAGATGCCTGGGGAAGTGTAATTTCTGTTCCCTCCTTCCCAACACACACACACAGTCCATGAGAGATGCACGGTTTATAGGACATGGACAGATGACTAACTAGAGAAGAGTATCCTGAAGCAAACCCTCTCTCTAAACTTCAATTTCCTCATTTTAGAAATAAAGATAACAATTTCTAGCTGGCACATTGGCAAGAGGATTTTATAAAATAGTTAATACTTATTTATATCCTGCCAAGTTCTGTTCTAAGAGCTTTATATATATGCATATATGTATGTGTGTGTGTGTGTGTGTGTGTGTATATATATATATATATATATACACATAGTCACTCAATTAATCCTCACTAGAACTCTGTGGAGAAAGTACAATTTTAAATCCAATGTTATAAAGAAACAGAGACACAGAAATGTCACATAACTTTTCCAAGATCATATATAACTAGTAAGTAAGGAGCTGGAAGTGAAATTCAGGCATATTCCCTTGCTCCAAAGTCTGTGCTCTTTAAATTATTATTCTCTATATTGCTTCTTCAATAAAATAATTGTGTGAGAGTGAAGGTATCTAGCCATAGTAGTGCATAACAAATATTGACAATAAGAAAGGTGATCCAGTACCTATAGTAGATGAAATTAATACATTATTAATATTACTATTTAAAAAAATACATTATTTTTCAAATATTACATACTCCTGCAATTGGAAGAAGGTTTTCTCTCTGAGTAGGCTGGGCTATTTTCAGATTCCCTAAAGGTAAACTGGCTTTGCCTTCTCCTGAGAAACTGGAACAAGTTCTTAGCACTTCAGCCAGAGGGCATTTGAGGGACATGAGGATCCCATGAAATTAATTCCTCCAGCCAGGCCATGTTCTGGGCCCTGCAGACAGATATGAAATGAATCCAGTCAGTGCTCTCAAGGCTCTCACAGCCTAGTTGGGAGACTAGCAAAAGAGACCACCCCATTGTAGTAGGGATTGATCAGGAAAGGCCTTCCAGAGGAGAAGACCCATTAGTCTAGTACCAGAGGCAAGTGGAAGACATATTTGAAGAAAGCAAGATAGGGTTTCTTGGCAGAGGGAATACTATGAGCAAATGCTCAGGGGCTTGAAATAGCACTTATTATTCCAATAACTTCAAGTAGATGGGTTTGACTAGAATAGAGCTAGGAGAGATAGTATGGAAGTTTTTTTGCCCCAGACATAGAGATGAAGTGCCTCAGTTGGCAAATTAAGGCGTTTGGTCCTTATCCTGTAGGAGATGTAGACCAATGGAAAAGTTCCAAACAGAAGTGTAATATGGTTTAAGAAGATAGTTTTTGTAGCAAAAGGAGGTTGAATTGGAAGTTTAAAACTGGAGACAGCATTTAAGTATATGATAAGCTACTCTACATCATTAGTTATTGGGAAAATGCAAATCAAAACCACAATGAGATACCATTTCACACCTACTGGGATGCCTATAATAAAAATGATGGACAATAACAACTGTTGGCAAAGATATAGAGAAATTGGAACCTTCATGCATTGCTGGGAGGAATATAAAATGATGCAGCTCCTTTGGAAAACAGTTCATCAGTTCATCAAAACATTAAATATAGTTATGATATGACCCAGCAATTCTACTCCTAGGTACATATCTGAGAGAAATGAAGACATGCATTCACATAAAACCTTTTACATGCATATTGATAGCAGCATTATTCATAATAGTCAAAAAAGCAGAACCAAGAGGGGATAAAGATGGCAGCGTGAGAGGTGAGACACAGGCTTCCTCCTAAAACCGCATATAATATGAAAATATAATTAATACAACTAATCCTGAAAGAGCAACAGGAAAGAGGACTGCGCCAGACTGCATACACCTGGAGAAAAGAGGAGACCTCACAGAACAGGGTAACGTACCAAAGCTGTGGCCTGGCAAGACCCAAGCCCTTCCCCTACCCCAGCTCACCGGGCAGAAAGAAGAGAAACAGAGCACAGAGGGAGCTGACGCCTCGGACTGCTGAATACCTAACTCTGGAGATCTGCTCTGCGAGCACAAACCTACATTTCATGGTGCTTGCATGATACTCTCATGATTACGGGGTTGGAAAGCTAAGACAGGCAGAATTCCTGAAAACACTGAGATTCCAGCCACTTCTAGAAACAGGTATCCATATCCAGCTGCTCTGGGACAAAAGGAAGGTTGGCAATCTGAAAGACTTCCTAACAAGGAAGCCCTTAGCAAGAGGCCTGCTAAAGGGGCAAGGATTGCACAGAGCTTACTGCTCAGGAGAGAGGACAGGTAGACAAAATTGTCTGGGTGCACTCTGCCTAGCAGGTTGGGAGCTTTGCCATATAGACTCTCATATTTAAGGAGGAAAAAAAATCTTCCTCCTTAGATGATCTTCAGGTGCTCCAGCTCCCTGGCCAGTTACACAGCTCCAAGGACTGCCTCTGTGATACGCAGCCTACTGCGCCTTTCTCCTGGCCAATCCCACATGGCTGGCAAATCAGCAAACCCTACCCTGGCGTTAGGCCAGCCAGAGGAAGATCTGTCTACAGGAACTACAAACACAAACCATAGAGGCTTAAACCTGTGTGCTCCGCCCACTGGTTCAGGCAGTGGAGACAGGCATAGCAGCTGGGAAGCAGGAAACAGCTCTTTCCTCCCCCCAGGCACCAATCCCACTCCCCTGTGACCCCCAACATTGCTTCAGGGGCTGAGCAGCTCCAGGGAGTAGAGCTTCTGGGCACTAGATGAAATGCCAAAGGAATCTGGTTCAGAGTAAAATTATGAATACAGCTCCTGAGAAAGATTTAAATGACATCGACCTCATGACTCTTCCTGAAAGGGAGTAAAAAAGTAAAAATCATTAACATGCTCATGGAGGTATGGAAAGATATTCAAGAACTCAGGAATGAATTCTTGTCGGAGATGCAATCATTGAAGAACACAATGGAGAGTATTAAAAGCAGATTGGATACGGTGGGGGAGATGATAAATGAAATGGAAACTAGAAAAGAGGAATATTAAGAAGCTGAGACACAGAGAGAAAAAAGAATGTCTAAGAATGAAAGAATATTGAGAGAACTGTGTGACCAATCCAAATGGAACAATACTCGCATTTTAGGGGTACCAGAAGAAGAAAAGAGAGAAAAAAGGGATAGAAAGTGTCTTTGAGGAGGGAATTGCTTAAAACTTCCCCAATCTGCGAAAGGGGATAGTCTCTCAGGCCATGGAGGGGCACAGGTCTCCCAACACAAGGGATCCAAGGAAGACAACACCAACACATATAGTAATTAAAATGGCAAAGATCAAGGATAAGGACAGCCAGAGAGAGAAATAAGATCGCCTACAAAGGAAAGCCCATCAGGCTAACATCAGACTTCTCAACAGAAACCTTACAGGCCAGAAGGGAGTGGCATAATGTATTTAATGCAATGAAGCACAAGGGCCTTGGACCAAGAATACTTTATGTGGCAAGATTATCATTTAAGTTTGTAGGAGGGATTAAACAATTTCCAGATAAGCAAAAGCTGAGAGAATTTACCTCCCACAAACCATCTCTACAGTGTATTTTGGAGGGACTGCTATAGATGGAAGTGTTCCTAATGTTTAATAGCTGTCACCAGAGGTAATAAAACACCAGTAAAGAAAGTAGAACAGCTAATTATGAAGCAAATGCAAAATTTAATTATCTATCCCCAAAGTCAATCAAGGGATAGACAAACAGTACAGAATATGATACCGAATAAATAAAGAATGGAGGAGGAAGAAAAAGCGGGAAGAAAAAAAAAAGAACCTTTAGATTGTGTTTGTAATAGCATATTAAGTGAGTTAAGTTAGACTCTTAGATAGTAAGGAAGTTAACCTTGAACCTTTGGTAACCACGAATCTAAAGTGTGCAATGGCAATAAATACATACCTATCGATAATCACCCTAAAAGTAAATGGACTGAATGCACCAATCAAAAGACATAGAGTCACTGAATGGATAAAAAAACAAGACCCATCTATATGCTGCCTACAACAGACTCGCTTTAAACCCAAAGACATACACAGACTAAAAGTGAAGGGATGGAAAAATACTTCATACAACTAATAGGGAGAAAAAAGCAGGAGTTGCAGTACTTGTATCAGATAAAATAGACTTCAAAACAAAGAAAGTTACAAGAGACAAAGAAGGACATTACGTAATGATAAAAGGGTCAATCCAACAAGAAGATATAACCATTATAAATATCTATGTGCCCAACAGAGGAGCACCTACATATGTGAAACAAATACTAACAGAATTAAAAGGAGAAATAGAATGCAATGCATTCATTTTAGGAGATTTCAACACTCCACTCACTCTGAAAGACAGATCAACCAGACAGAAAATAAGTAAGGAGACAGAGGCACTGAACAACACAATAGAACAGATGGACCTAACAGACATCTACAGAACTCTACACCCAAAAGCAGCAGAATACACATTCTTCTCAAGTGCACATGGAACATTTTCAAGAAAAGATCATGTACTAGGCCACAAAAAGAGCCTTGATAAATTTTAAAAGACTGAAATTGTACCAACCAGTTTCTCAGACCACAAGGGTATGAAACTAGAAATAAATTATGCAAAGAAAATGAAAAATCCCACAAACACATGGAGGCTTCACAACATGCTCCTAAATAACCAATGAATTAATGACCAAATAAAAACAGAGATTAAGCAATATATGGAGACAAATGACACCAATAATTCAACACTGCAAAATCTGTGGGATGCAGCGAGGGCCATGCTAAGAGGAAAGTATATCACAATGCAGGCCTACCTCAGGAAAGAACAATCCCATATGAACACTCTAAACTCACATTAATGAAACTTGAAAAACAAGAACAAATGAGGCCCAAAGTCAGTAGAAGGAGGGACATAATAAAGATTAGAGCAGAAATAAATAAAATTGAGATTAATAAAACAAAAGTAAGAACCAATGAAAGCAAGAGCTGGTTCTTTGAGAAAATTAAAAAAATGGATGAACCCTTAGCCAGACTTATGAAGAAAAAAGGAGAGTCTACTCACATAAACTGAATCAGAAGTGAGAAAGGAATAATCACTACACATACCACAGAAATACAAAGAATTATTAGAGAATACTATGAAAAATTATATGCTAACAAACTGGATAACCTAGAAGAAATGGACAACTTCTTTGAAAAATACAACCTTCAGAAAGAAACAGAAAATCTTAACAGACCAATTACCAGCAATGAAATTGAACTGGTAATCAAAAACCTAGCTAAGAACAAAACCCCTGCACCAGATGGCTTCACCGCTTAATTTTATCAAACATTTAGTGAAGCCTAATACCCATCCTCCTTAAAGTTTTCCAAAGAGTACGAGAAGAGGGAATACTTCCAAACTCATTCTATGAGGCCTGTATCACTCTAATTCCAAAACCAGGCAAAGACACCACAAAGAAAATTACACACCAATATCCCTGATGAACATAGAGGCAAAAATACTCAACAAAATATTAGCAAACCGAATTCAAAAATACATCAAGAGGATCATACACCATGATCAAGTGGGATTCATCTCAGGGATGCAAGGATGGTACAACACTTGAAAATCCATCAACATCATCCACCACATCAGCAAAAAGAAGAACAAAAACCACATGATCATCTTCATAGATGCTGAAAAAGCATTTGACAAAATTCAACATCCATTCGTGATAAAATCTCTCAACAAAATGGGTATACAGGGCAAGTACCTCCACATCATAAAGGCCATATATGACAAACCCACAGCTAACATCATACTTAACAGCAAGAAGCTGAAAGTTTTACATCTAAGATCGGGAACAAGACAGGGATACACACTCTCTCCACTGTTATTCAGCATAGTACTGGAGGTCCTCGCCACGGCAATCAGACAAATCAAAGAAATACAAGGCATCCATATGGGTAAAATAGAAGTCAGACTGTCACTATTTGCAGATGACATGATATTGTACATAAATAACCCTAAACCCTCCACTCTAAAACTACTAGAACTAATATCTGAATTCAGCAAAGTTGCAGGATACAAAATTAACACACAGAAATTTGTTGCTTTCCTATACACTAACGATGAAGTAACAGAAAGAGAAATCAGAAAAACAATTCCATTCACAATTGCATCAAAAAGAATAAAATGCCTAGGAATAAACCTAACAAAGGAAGTGAAAGACCTGTACTCTGAAAACTACAAGACACTCCTAAGAGAAATTAAAGAGGACACTAACAAATGGAAATGCATCCCATGCTCTTGGCTAGGAAGAATAAATATTGTCAAAATGGCTATACTACCTAAAGCAATCTACAGATTCAACGCAATCCCTATCAAAATACCAACAACTTTCTTCAATGAACTGGAACAAATAACTCTAAAATTCATATGGAACCACAAAAGACCCCAAAAAGCCAAAGCAATCCTGAGAAGGGGGAATAATGCTCCCTGACTTCAAGCTCTACTACAAAGCCACAGTAATCAAGACAATTTGGTATTGGCACAAGAAAAGACCCACAGACCAGTGGAACAGAATAGAAAATCCAAACATTAACCCAAACATATACAGTCAATTAATGTATGTTAAAGGAGCCTTGGATATACAATGAGGAGAAGACAGCCTCTTCGGCAGCTGGTGTTGGAAAAACTGGACAGCTACATGTAAGAGAATGAAACTGGACTACTGTCTAGCCCATACACAAAAGTAAACTCAAAATGGACCAAAGACCTGACTGTAAGTCATGAAACCATAAAACTCTTAGAAAAAAACATAGGCAAAAATCTCTTGGACATAAACATGAGCGACTTCTTCATGAACATATCTCCCCGGGCAAGGGAAACAAAAGCAAAAATGAACAAGTGGGACTATATGAAGCTGAAAAGCTTCTGTACAGCAAAGGACACCATCAGTAGAACAAAAAGACATCCTACAGTATGGGAGAATATATTCATAAATGACATATCAAATAAGGGGTTGACATCCAAAATATATAAAGAACTCATGCACCTCAATAAACAAAAAGCAAATAATCCAATTAAGAAATGGTCAGAGGATATGAAGAGACAGTTCTCCAAAGAAGAAATTCAGTTTGCCAACAGACACATGAAAAGATGCTCCACATCACTAATCATTAGGGAAATGCAAATTAAAACCACAATGAGATATCACCTCACACACGTAAGGATGGCCACATCAAAAAGACTAAGAACAACAAATGCTGGTGAGGATGTGGAGAAAGGGGAACCCTCCTACACTGCTGGTGGAAATGTAAGCTAGTTCAACCACTGTGGAAAGCAATATGGAGGTTCCTCAAAAAACTAAAAATACAGATACCATTTGACCTGGGAATCCCAAACCTTGGAATTTACCCAGAGAATACAACTTCTCAGATTCAAAAAGACATATGCACCTCTATGTTTATTGCAGCACTTTTTACAATAGCCAAGATATGGAAGCAACCTAAGTGTCCATCAATAGATGAATGGATAAAGAAGATGTGGTACATATACACAGTGGAATACTGTTCAGCCATAAGAAAGAAACAAATCCTACCATTTGCAACAACATGAATGGAGCTGGAGGATATTATGCTCAGTGAAAGAAGCCAGGCGGAGAAAGACAAGTGCCAAATAATTTCCCTTATTTGTGGAGTATAACAACGAAGCAAAACTGAAGGAACAAAATAGCAGCAGACTCAGAGACTCCAAGAAGGAAGTAGTGGTTACCAAAGGGGAGTGGTATGGGAGGGCGGAGAGGAGGGTGGGAGAAAGGGATTTAAGGGTATTGTGTTTAGTACACATGGTGTGGGGGATCACAAGGAAAATAATGTAGCACAGAGAAGGCAAATAGTGAATCTGTGTCATCTTACTACACTGATGGACAGTGAATGGATTGGGGTGGGGACTTGATAATATGGGTAAATGTAGTAACCACATTGTTTTTTCATGTGAAACCTTCATAAGAGTGTATATCAATAATACCGTAATAAAAAAGTAAAAAATCAATTAATTAATTAAAATAAATAAATAAATAAATGCAGAAACAACCCAAATGTCCAACAGCTGTTGAATGGATAAACAAAATATGGTACAGCCATACCATGCAATATTATTCAGCCATAAAAAGGAATGAAATCCTGATACATGCTACAATGTAGAGGAGCCTTTAAAACATAATGTTAAGTGGGAAGAAGCCAGATACAAAAGGTTACATATCATATCATACTGTATATATGAAATGTCCAGAATAGCCAAATCCATAGAGATGGAATAGAGGGTTAGTGGTTGCCAGAGGTGGGGGATAAAAGGAATGGGGAGTGATTGCTATTGTTTAAGGGTCTCTGGTATTAATACTGATGGTTGCACAATTTTGTGAATATACTACAACCCACTGAACTGTACACTTTGAAAGGGTGAATTTTATGGCATATGAATTATATACCCCCGAGAAAAGACTGGCAGCAGAATGACCAGTGAGGCTACTGAAATGGTCTGAACAGCTGGCTTCAAATAGAGAATCCACAACCCTGGAGGTTCACGAAAAGTTTCCATGGGGTACACAAGCATGAATAATTTCTACATCCTTAACTTTTATGTTTACAATCTTTACTAAAATTAATCTGCCTGAATATGTGCCTTTTATTTCTCTTCTTTAACAGCCTTTCTCTCACCTTTAAAGGAAATATATGCCTCTCACCTATCCTGAGTATTACTATGACAGTATTTCCTGGGGGTAAAAATGTTTGAAGCACCATTGAAAGGGATGATTTGAAATATGCAGGCCTTTTAAGGGAGAGTCCCAAGACAGCAAAGCAGTAGTGGTCAGGAAGCAATTATTGAACTGATAATAAAAGTGTAGATGTCAAATTAAAAATGTGTGAAGAGGATCACAGTTTCTCAAAATTCTTTTAGAAGATAATGTCTAGAATTATCTTTAACTCAGCATTACCCAGGGTGCTTAAAATTAGAAACTCTCATCCTTATGGTACACCCAGACAACAGAATATTATTCAGCACTAAAAAGAAAAGAGCTATCAAACCACGAAAAGACATGGAGGAAACTTAAATGCTTATCGCTTTTACCACATGAAAGAAACCAATCTGAAAAGGCTACATGCTGTATTATTCCAGCTATATGACATTCTGGAAAAGGCAAAACTATGGAAACAGCAAAAAGATCAGTGGTTGTCAGGGGTTTGAGGGAAGGGAGGGGTGAATAAGTGGGACACAGAGGATTTTTTAGTGCAGTGAAACTACTATGTATGATACTATAGTGGTGTTTACATGTCAATATACATTTGCCTAAACCCACAGAATGAATAACATCAAGAGTGAACCCTGATGTAAAACCTTAGGTCATCATATATCTATGTACGTTCATCAATTGTAACAAATGTACCACTCTGATGTATTTGGTGTTGAAATTTTGATATTGGAGGAGGCTATGATGGACCAGGTAGTATTTTGGAAATCTCTGTACCATCCTCTCAATTTTGCTGTGAATCTAAAACTTCCCTAAAAAAAAAAGGCTTAAACAAAGGAACAAACAACAAACAAACCTCCTGTCCTGGAATCCCAATCCAATCTGCTTAAATTAGATTACTTGGGAAGTGAGTCAAGGCCTTATAGTTTTGAAAGCTTCCTAGGTGATTCTATTCTGAAGACAGGTGAGAACCACTGGCCTAGAGAAGGAATATTGCAGCTTAAACATGGGCACCGATGATAGGGATATCAAGGAGGAAGGAACAGATTTGAGAACACACCCATAGAATTCCTGGTCTGGAAAGGGCTTTGCAAGCATCAACATCTGTTGAAGAATAAATTAATAACTCACATATGACCATAGGAGGTAAAATTGGTGGAATTTGGGTGATTTCTTAGTTGTAACAGGTAAAGGAAAGGAAGATATCAAGGATGGCTCCCACACCATTTTAAAAACTCATTTGTGGGCATCTGCTCCTGAGAGAGTGAGCCCAAGAAGGGGAACAAGTTTTAGGAAAAGATAGGGAGTTAATTTTGGACCTGTCGCTATGAGATACCAGTGGGATATCCAGTGGACTGGAATTTGGATTCATCAGAATATAGGGCTGGCCTCTCCCTATCTACATGAAGCCATCAGAGAGTTTGTCACCATTCAAGGAAGACACAGAGAGTACAAAGGTAAAGAGATTGTAATGAGCACATATGATGATTTCAGACTTCAGACATGAAAGAATTTCAAGTTTGAAAAGGTCTAGGGTGCAGATATGGGAGTGGGTAGCTAAAGTAAAAAGGAGGGTCTCCAGACTGTGGAGATCAAGGAATAGAGGCTGGAGAGCTAGATAGATCATTGAGCTAAATGTTGAAGTGAACTAAATTGTTGCAGGATTGCAAGAGCACAGTGGCTCTCAAATTTTAGTGTGAATTAGAATCAGTTAGAAGTAGCTTGTTAAAGCACAGATCCCTGGGCTCACACCCAGAGTTTCTGATTTTGTTGGTCTTGGTGGCCGAAGAATTTGCATTTCTAACGAGTTCCCAGGATAGATGCTGATATTGGTGGTCTAGAGACCACACTTTGACAATTACTGCAATAGAGTGAAGACTGACTGGGTCAGGTGCCAAGGTCTTCTATAAATGTGTTTAAGTTGATGAGAGCAATGACACCAACTCTAAACGATTGATTTAGAATGTGGCCCTGACATTTGGATGCTTCACCTGATGGTCAGTGCTTTGTCCATCCTTGACACATACTTCTCCCTACCCTCTATACCAGAAGTTTGGCAGCCCTCCTCTCCCATCCTTGGTTGAAAATTTTAAGCTCTGCATCCTAAAGCTTTGATTCCTTGCTCTATGAAATATACTTCACCTTGATGTTTGAATCAGAATTAGCTAAAGGCATCTTTATTCTAAAACCAGTCACTTCAGGGAGAAGAAGATGACTGACCTGCCAAGGTGCTTTCTATTCCCAGAAGTTTCCCTATGTGATTGGGAATAAAGAGTGGAAAAGGAAAAGAAAACACTTAGAGACGTCATTTATAGATTATTTGAATAGATTTCTCAAATTAATGTCCTTTCTCACAATAAACATGTTTTGTGCCTTTATGCGACTCTCTGAAATGTATTTCTCAAGTTTAAGGAGTTAACCTTATCTATTTACATTAAAAGTCAGGAAAATACAGGAAAGATTTGTGACTTAGATTAAAAGACAGAGTATGGTAAAGTGTGATCTTACTGGAGACCTCTGCCTCAGCCTGATTAATCACATAAGAAGGTTCACTTCACATCACTGTCCAAGGAGTTTGTTTCCTTCCTGTACAAAACCCTCTGTTCATTGTTCCTTTTTAATTAAGACAGGATGAAGGAAACTTAATTGATTTTGATCCACATTTCTCTTCTCTGGAGACATCATTTCTGATTCCACAGCCAGGAGTACTCAGCAGCTCCCCCATGAGATCTTGGGTCCATCGTGTGAAAAGGATTTCTCAGTGTTCCTTTGGCCCATGTTAAATATTAGCTACTCTCTGTCCTCCCTGGAGGCATAGGTACCTACAGAAATCAAGACTCTGGCTAGGTTAAGTACAGAGTCAGAATGTAAGAATTGTTAGAGACCTTGGAGGTCACCCCTCCTGACCACTCATCCTCTTAGGACATTGTACAGATGATCAAACTGCCCCAAGAAAGGAAATGTTTGCCTCAGCATCTCAGGATTCCAAGTGGCCTTAAAGGTATCAAATCCTACCTCCCAAGAGTCAGAGTCAGGGACTAGAATTCAATCCTTCTTGACTCCCAGCATAGCTCCCCTCAGTCTCATCCTGAGATAGTACACTTGTCCTCAGCAGCAGTCTAGAGAAGTGGAAAACCCTTCTGTTTTTCTGTTCAAGTCATCCTCATTTGCCTTCTGGCATCCGACAGAAGACAACAGAAATGAAGGCTAGAGTAGGAGAGTGGCTCTCACAGTGTCTTCCTGGACCAGCATCAGCAGCATCTCCTGGGAATGTGCTAGTAATGCAAAATCTTGTGCCCCAACAGAAACTCTGGGGGAGGGACCTAGTAAACTGCTTTAACAAGTGCTCTACTTTTTAAATTGATTCTTATAGACACTAAAGTTTAAGTTGCATCATCATAAAACATTAATTCCTTGCATTAGAAAGACCTCCTGTTCTTCCTATCCTAGAAAGAAACTCCTGTCTTCTCCAGGGCTGTGAGGCAATGGAATGAAACCTGGGGTCATATGTAGCTCTTCCACAGCTGACTTGTGAGGTTTCCTGATTTCTTTTTATTTATTTATTTATTTATTTATTATTTTTAATAATTTATTTTGGTATCATTAATCTACAATTACATGTGCAATTTATGGTTATTAAACTACCCCTTCATCAGGTCCCCCCCACCAACCCCATTACAGTCACTGTCCATCAGCATAGTGAGATGCTATAGAATCACTACTTGTTTTCTCTAAGTTGTACAGCCATCCCAATGCCCCCCCAACATTACACTTGCTAATCTTAATGCCCCTTTTTCCCTCTTATCCCTCCATTCCCACCCATCTTCCCCAAACCCTTTCCCTTTGGTAACTATTAGTCCGCTCTTGGGTTCTGTGAGTCTGCTGCTGTTTTGTTCCTTTGGTATTTTTTCTTTGTTCTTATACTCCACATATGAGTGAAATCATTTGATACTTGTCTTTTTTCGGCTTGGCTTATTTCACTAAGCATAATACCCTCTAGCTCCATCTATACTGTTGCAAATGGTAGGGTTTGTTTTCTTCTTACGGCTGAATAATATTCCATTGTGTATAGGTACAACTTCTTCTTTATCCATTCATCTACTGATGGACACTTAGGTTGCTTCAATTTCTTGGCTATTGTAAATAGTGCTGCAATAAACATAGGGGTGCATCTGTCGTTTTCAAACTGGGCTGCTGCATTCTTAGGGTAAATTCCTAGGGGTGGAATTCCTGGGTCAAATGGTATTTCTATTTTGAGTTTTTTGAGGAACCTCCATACTGCTTTCCACAATGGTTGAACTAATTTGCATTGCATCCAGCAGTGTAGGAGGGTTCCCCTTTCTCCACATCCTCATCAACATTTGTTGTTGTTGGTGTTTTGGATGTTGGCCATCCTCACTGGTGTGAGGTGATATCTCATTGTGGTTTTAATCTGCATTTCTCTGATGATTAGCGATGTGGAGCTTCTTTTCATGTGCCTGTTGGCCACCTGAATTTCTTCTTTAGAGAAGTGTCTATTCATGTCCTCTGCCCATTTCTTAATTGGATTATTTGCTTTTTGTTTGTTAAGGTGCATGAGTCCTTTATATATTTTGGATGTCAACCCCTTATCGGATACGTCATTTATAAATGTATTCTCCCATACCGAAGGACGTCTTTTTGTTCTACTGATGGTGTCCTTTGCTGTACAGAAGCTTTTCAGCTTCATATAGTCCCACTTGTTCATTTTTGCTTTTGTTTCCCTTGCCCGGGGAGATATGTTCATGAAGAAGTCGCTCATGTTTAAGTCGAGGAGATTTTTGCCTATGTTTTTTTCTAAGAGTTTTATGGTTTCATGACTTACATTCAGGTCTTTGATCCACCTTGAGTTTACCTTTGTGTATGGGGCTAGACAGTAGTCCAGTTTCATTCTCTTACATGTAGCTGTCCAGTTTTTCCAACACCAGCTGCTGAAGAGGCTGTCATCTCCCCATTGTATATCCAAGGCTCCTTTATCGAATATTAATTGACTGTATATGTTTGGGTTAATGTTTGGATTTTCTATTCTGTTCCACTGGTCTGTGGGTCTGTTTTTGTGCCAATACCAAATTGTCTTGATTACTGTGGCTTTGTAGTAGAGCTTGAAGTCAGGGAGCGTAATTCCCCCTGTTTTATTCCTCCTTCTCAGGATTGCTTTGGCTATTCGGGGTCTTTTGTGGTTCCATATGAATTTTAGAGTTATTTGTTCCAGTTCATTGAAGAAAGTTGTTGGTAGTTTGATAGGGATTGCGTTGAATCTGTAGATTGCTTTAGGTAGTATAGCCATTTTGACAATATTTATTCTTCCTAGCAAGAGCATGGGATGAATTTACATTTGTTAGTGTCCTCTTTCATTTCTCTTAGGAGTGTCTTGTAGTTTTCAGAGTACAGGTCTTTCACTTCCTTGGTTAGGTTTATTCCCAGGCATTTTATTCTTTTTGATGCAATTGTGAATGGAATTGTTTTTCTGATTTCTCTTTCTGTTAGTTTATCGTTAGTGTATAGGAAAGTAACAGATTTCTGTATGTTAATTTTGTATCCTGCAACTTTGCTGAATTAAAATATTAGTTCTAGTAGTTTTGGAGTGGAGTCTTTAGGTTTTTTATGTACAATATCATGTCATCTGCAAATAGTGACAATTTGACTTCTTCTTTACCAATCTGGATGCCTTGTATGTCTTTGTTTTGTCTGATTGCCGTGGCTAGGACCTCCAGTACTATGTCGAATAACAGTGGAGAGAGTGTGTATCCCTGTCTTGTTCCCGATCTTAGATGTAAAACTTTCAGCTTCTCGCTGTTAAGTATGATGTTAGCTGTTGGTTTGTCATATATGGCCTTTATGATGTGGAGGTACTTGCCCTCTATGCCCATTTTGTTGAGAGTGTTAATCATGAATGGATGTTGAATTTTGTCAAATGCTTTTTCAGCATCTATGGAGATGATCATGTGGTTTTTGTTCTTCTTTTTGTTGATGTGGTGGATGATGTTGATGGATTTTCGAATGTTGTACCATCCTTGCATCCCTGGGATGAATCCCACTTGATCATGGTGTATGATCCTCTTGATGTATTTTTGAATTCGGTTTGCTAATATTTTGTTGAGTATTTTTGCATCTACGTTCATCAGGGATATTGGTCTGTAATTTTCTTTTTTGGTGAGGTCTTTGCCCGGTTTTGGTATTAGAGTGATGCTGGCTTCATAGCATGAGTTTGGAAATATTCCCTCCTCTTCTATTTCTTGGAAAACTTCAAGGAGTATGGGTGTTATTTCTTCTCTATATGTCTGGTAGAATTCAGAGGTGAATCCATCTGGTCCGAGGGTTTTGTTCTTGGGTAGTTTTTTGATTACTGATTCAATTTCGTTGCTGGTGATCAGTCTGTTTAGTTTTTCTGTTTCTTGCTTGGTTAGTCTTGGAAGGTTGTATTTTTCTGAGAAGCTGTCCATTTCTTCTAGGTTTTCCAGCTTGTTAGCATATAGAGTCTCATAATATTCTCTTATAATTCTTTTTATTTCTGTGGGGTCCGTTGCTATTTTTCCTTTCTCATTTCTGATTCTGTTTATGTGTGTAGATTCTCTTTTTCTCTTAATGAGTCTGGCTAGGGGTTTATCTATTTTGTTTATTTTTTCAAAGAACCAGCTCTTGGTTTCATTGATTTTTTCTATTGTTTTATTCTTCTCAATTTTATTTATTTCTTCTCTAATCTTTATTATGTCCCTCCTTCTGGTGACTTTGGACCTCATTTGTTCTTCTTTTTCCAATTTCAGTAATTGTGTCTTTAGACTATTCATTTGGGAATGTTCTTCCTTCTTTAAATAGGCCTGGATTGCAATATACTTTCCTCTTAGAACTGCCTTTGCTGCGTCCCACAGAAGTTGTGGCTTTGTGTTGTTGTCATTAGTCTCCATATATTCTTTGATTTGTGTTTTGATTTGGTCATTAAGCCATTGATTAATTAGGAGAATGTTGTTAAGTCTCCATGTATTTGTGAGCCTTTTTGATTTCTTTCTAAAATTTATTTCTAGTGTTATACCTTTGTGATCTGAGAAGTTGGTTGTTAGGATTTCAATATTTTTGAATTTACTGAGGTTCTTTTTGTGGCCTAGTATGTGGTCTATTCTGGAAAATGTTCCATGTGCACTTGAGAAGAATGTGTATCCTGTTGCTTTTGAGTGCAGAGTTCTGTTGATATCTGTTAGGTCCATCTGTTCTAGTGTGTTGTTCAGTGCCTCTGTGTCTTTACTCATTCTCTGCCTGGTTGATCTGTCCTTTGGAGTGAGTGGTATGTTGAAGTCTTCTAAAATGAATGCATTGCTGTCTATTTCCTCCTTTAATTCTGTCAGTATTGTTTCACATATGCTGGCACTCCTTGTTGGGTGCATACATATATATATATTTTTTTGAATCAAAGAATAAATGTATATTTAACTTATAATAAATTTCCAGAGAATCCTCCAAAGTAGAATACAATAGCAAGGGCACTAATGAGAGTTTCAGTTACTCTATGTTACCACCAACATTTGGTGTTGTCAGTCTTTGTAGCATTCTAATGGGCATAAAATGGTGTCTCTGTGTAGTTTTATTTTTCATTTCTCTTAAGACTAAAGATATTGAACACCTTTACATTCACTCATTGACATTCATATACCTTCTTCTGTCAAATGTCTTTAAAGTATTTTCCCACTTGTATAGTTTTTTATGTATTCTGATATAAGCTTTCAGCTTTTCACCATTGACTATGGTGTTATCTGTGGACTTGTCATGTTGACTTTTTATGTTGAAGTATATTCTTTCTATACCTAATTTATTGAGAACTTTTGTCATGAAAGGGTATTGAATTTTGCCAAATGCTTTTTGTGCATCTACTGAGATGATCAGGGTGCATATATATTTATAATGGTTATATCTTCTTGTTGGACTGACCCCTTTATCATTATGTAATGTCCTTCTTTATCTCTTGCTACTTTCTTCATTCTGAAGTCTATTTTGTCTGAGACAAGTACTGCAACACCTGGTTTTTTCTCCTCGTTGTTTGCATGAAATATCTTTTTCCATCCCTTCACTTTTAGTCTGTGTATATCTTTGGGTTTGAGGTGAGTCTCTTGTAAGCAGCATATAGATGGGTCTTGCTTTTGTATCCATTCTGTTACTCTGAGTCTTTTGATTGGTGCATTCAGGCCATTTACATTTAGGGTGATTATTGATAGATATGTACTTATTGCCATTGCTGGCTTTAGATTCATGGTTACGAAAGGTTCAAGGGTTGCTTCTTTACTATCTAAACATCTAACTTAACTTTCTTTTTAAGTTATTGTAAACATTGTCTGATGTTTCTTTATTTCTCTCCCTTCTTATTCTTCCTCCTCCATTCTTTATATGCTACGTGTTTTATTCTTTGCCTTTAGTTAGTATTTGGATGGTCTGCTTTCTTTGCTATGATTTTATTTTCTCTGGTGACATCTTTTTAGCCTTAGGGGTGCTTCCATCTAGAGCAGTCCGTTTAAGATATCCTGTAGTGGTGGTTTATGAGAGGCAAACTCTCTCAACTTTTGTTTGTCTGGAAATTGTTTAATCCCTCCATCATATTTAAATGATAATCGTGCTGGATACAATATTCTTGGTTCGAGGCCTTTCTGTTTCATTACGTTAAATATATCATGCCATTCTCTTCTGGCCTGTAAGGTTTCTGTTGAGAAGTCTGATGATAGTCTGATGGGTTTTCCTTTGTAGGTGATCTTTTTTCTCTCTCTAGCTTCCTTTAATACTCTGTCTTTATCTTTGATCTTTGCCATTTTAATTATTATGTGTCTCGGTGTTGTCTTCCTTGGGTCCCTTGTGTTGGGAGATCTGTGGGCTTCCGTGGACTGCGAGACTATTTCCTTCCCCAGCATGGGAAAGTTTTCAGCAATTATTTCTTCAAATACACTTTCTATCCCATTTTCTCTCTCTTCTTCCTCTGATACTCCTATAATGCGAATATTGTTCCGTTTGGATTGGTCACACAGTTCTCTTAATATTCTTTCATTCCTAGAGATCCTTTTATCTCTCTCTGCCTCAGCTTCTCTGTATTCCTGTTCTCTGATTTCTATTCCATTAACAGTCTCTTGCATCTCATCCAGTCTGCTGTTAAGCCCGTTGATCACTTGTCTAATTTCTGCATTGTCTTTCCTCACTTCCCTCACTTCCTCCCTCAGCTCTTGCACATTTCTCTGTAGATCCATCAGCATGGTTATGACTTTTGTTCTGAATTCTTTTTCAGGAAGACTGTGCATTTCCATCCCTTCAGGCTCACTCTCTGGGGTTGTCTGGTTGATCTTAGTCTGGAACATATTCCTCTGTCTTTTTTCATGATTATAGAAGTGGTCTCTGGTAGTTGCCACGTATGTCAGCTGGGCTCTTTAAGACTTTTAAAAGAAAAAGAGAAAAAAAAAGAGAAAGAAAGAGAAAAAGAAAGAAAAGAAAAGAAAAAAGAAAGAGAAGAAAAAACAAAAACAAAACAAAACAAAACAAAAACAAAAAAAAACGCCCACCGGGAGTAGATTCTGTGGAGATGCTGTAGGTGGTGCTGTTGCTCCACTATTCTGCAGCCATGGCCGCGCCGCTCTACAGGGCCCTTTATAGCTCTGGCCAGGGTGGGAACGAATGGGAGGCTGTTGATCTTTGTGGGAAATTTAAGTGCAGCCACCCTTTCCCAGTCGCCAGGTAAGGGGTCCGAAACTCCCCAGGACTCCCAGCCTGCTGGAGTGAGTGTGCCAGGGCGATCCAGCTCCTCCGCTGGGCTCCTGTCTCTTTAATACCGCTGTAAAAAGTGCGCGTTTTTGTTTTTTTTTCCTTCCCGGGAGCCGGCTGCAAACACCCTGGCCCGTTCCCCGCTCAGATCCTGCACCTTCTGTCTCTCCAATCTCCGCTACACCGCGCGATGTGTGTCAGCGCTCCCCACGCAGATCACCAGATCACTGGGGCTGGTTATTTCTTGGGGTGTACTTCCACTCCTTCCCGGCTCTGAATCCTCTTCTCCCGCCGGTGTGCTAGGGTGGGTGAGTGCTCGGGTCCCGCTGGGTTGCGGGTCCGTATCTTACCCGCCTCATGGGGTGCCGTGTCCTCTGAGGTGTAGCTGCATGCTGTGTGCTTTCCTGTGTATTCTGGTCTCTCTTTTAGGAATAGTTGTATTTGCTGTATTTTCATAGATATATATATATATATAGTTTTGGGACGAGATTTCTGCCGCCCTGCTCACTCCGCTATCTTCCCGGAAGTCTCGAGGTTTCCTGTTTTCTGAGCCTGTGCTTTCTCATCTATCAAATGAAACAACCCCTTTTACAAAGCCCAGAGTTTGTGGTGTGGATTAAGTGTGAGGCTGACTGATAAAGTGCTTTCTTGAAAATTGTCTTCTGTGACTTAGTGTGGAATTGCTAGAGTTAGTACCTGGATCACTACTTTTAGCCTTGATAAAAATCCCTTTGATACAGCCTAGCTCCACAGAGAATAGCCAGCCACAAACCAGGGTGAATTTCTCTTAATAGATGATGCTTACTGGACACTTCTGCCCTGAATCTTGGGTTCTGAACGGTTGGAATGCAACTCAGCACCTTATGCTCAGGAGTAGCCAAGGGCAACTTCATCTTACTCAATAAGTTTGTTTTTCTCCTTATTAAACTGTTAAGGAGGAACTTGTTTATTTTTAACTGGGAGTTTTTTTCATTATGCAACAGAGTAATACAAAAGACAGTAGACCTTTAGAATGAATGGTCCCCTTCCTTAAAGATTCAGGGCACTGAATATTAAAAATAAAAGGGAATCCTGTCTTGGAAATTAGCTGTGTTGAAACTCCCAATCATTTGCTTTGGCCTTTTCCCATTTAACTTTCTCGAACCACTGACTTTTAGAATTAGAAGGAATCTGAGCAATCACCAAATCCATTTTTAAACTAGTTCTAGAACTTCTGATATCTATCCCCCATATTTTTTTATTTGGCCCCTTTTTTCACAACCCTAGTAACCAATTCACTACCTTATAAGAAGCCCATTCCATGTGGTTTAGTTCTGGCTTTCAGAATGTTCTTCCCATTGTTGAACTGAAATAGATGTTCCTATAGCTTCCTATGCTTTTGTCTCTAGCTCTGCCTTCTAGAGCAAAATGTAACAAACTGATACTCTTTTAGTAATAATAATGATAGCAGCTATCATTCAAGAACATGAAGGAATCTTCCAAATTCTGCAAACAATTGACTTTCTGGAGAAATAAATTATCATACTCCCTGAATACCTTAGATTTAGCCTTGATTATAGTTAGATTAAGACCAAGGCCACAAGTTTCAAAAGCAGGAATTTTGAAAGTGTACAAGTGTTTTTAAACTGGCAAAGCACTGAATTAACCATTAACTTCTGTTTACATAGATAAGAGGAACAAATAGTATATAATTATATATCATTGAATTTAAGTTAAAGCTATACTTATTCTGAATGTTTCCTCATAAAGTTGAACTTCTATGTTTATCAGAAGGAGCGGAGTGTCCCAATAATACCAAAAGGTTTATTTTTATAGTTTCAAAGAATCTCTATTTGTAATCTTGAGATTATGAATTGTTATAGGAAACTACATTTGTTGTTCTACGTTTGCTGTAAAAAAAGGATATTTGTTCATTTAGAGTTATAAACTCTGCCAAAGGAGGTTGATTATAGTCACCAAACTTAACAATGAGTGACCAGTACTAATCTAGTTCTAATTATTAATTCAACAGGAATAAAAAACTGTATGGAATCTCTTAAAATTAGGAACATCAATGAAGTCATTCCTCATTGTGAAAATTATTTTACTTATAAAATAAAATAAGTAAAGGCCTCCAAGTGATTATCTTTTAATTTTTTATTTACTTTTAGAATGTATTACATTCTTATGATTAAAAATCAAAAGGTACAAAAGGCTATATTATAAAAATTCTCCCTCCTACTTGTCTCCTGCCATCCAGTTGTCCTCTCTACCAGCAATCAATTGATTGTATCAGTTTCTTTAAATTCCTCCACAGATATTTTCTGCATATATAAGCAATTATGAATATATATTACTAACATCACTTCTTACAGGAATTATAGTATGCAATATACATTGGATCTTGCTTTTTCACTTAACAATAGATCTTGAAGATCATTCTATATCAGTAAGCAAAGAACCTTCTCGTTTTTTATGGCTGCAGAATGTGCATTGTAGGAATATCCTTCTATTTAATCAGCTTATTAATAAACTTTATTAATGTGTATTAATAAACATTAAAGTTGTTTCCAATCTTTTACTATTACAAGCAAGCTTGTACATATGCTTGATCATATGCACAGAATAAAATTTTAGAAATAGAATTTCTGACTCAAAGGGAATGTTCATTTAAAAATTTGATAAATACCACACCAAATTGTCCTCTACAGTTGTCCCAGTTTACACTCCCAGCACCAAAATGTTAGAGTACATGTCAGACTGAACCCAACAGCACCACACAGACTTACCAGTCTTAACAGAGCTTTGCCAAACCAATAGGCAAAAAAATAGTATTTCAAAGACATTCTAGTTTGTATGTCTTTTATTATGAGTAAGAGTAAGCTATTAAGAGCCATTTCTATTTCTTTTTCTGTGAACTATCAGTTCATATCTTTTGCATATTTTACCCCATGGGTTTTTGTTTTTACTGTATATAAATATGAAAATTATTCATTTTCCTATGACTTGATTATGTAATTCAAACATATGTATATAGTCATTTGTCATCTTACTCTTTCTAAGGTGGCTTTTGACTTACATTTTTTTATTACTACATAGTCAAATTTATCAGTCTTTTAAACACCTAGGTTTTCCTTCATACTTTAAGAGACTGCTTTACTTTGAGATCATAAAAACTTCTCATATGATTCATTCAAATATTCTGTGGTTTCATTTTTTTTTTTTACATTTAAATCTTTGATGTATTTGAAACTTATCTTGGTAAATAGTGTGAGGTATAGATCCAAGATAAATTTTTCTAGATGACTATCCAATTTTTCAAACAACAAATATAATTCCACTTTTTTTTTTCACTGACTTGAAATTTTATGTTTATCAAACTAAACTCCCATGTATAGTTGGATATATTTTTGGACTTTCTATTCTGTCTGATTGATTACAGATCAACTGTGGCTACTGTGGCTAAAGTGGGGTTCCTATGGCCAGGATCCTCACTGAACTTAAATGTAACTGGCCTGTTGCTATCCTACTGGTTCCACACCTTTAGGCAATAAGACATTATTGTGTTAATGTAAGGAGTTCCGCCCAGTGCTCGGCAGGAGACTGGGTGGCGGGGCTGAAAGGCTGTAGGAGAGCGGAGAGGAGGCTGGAGTGGTGGCAACGCCGAGGATAGAGGCCCGGAAGACGGCTGTGCGGGACGGCTCTACAGAGAGGCCCAGAGGACCGCTGTGCGGGACGGCTGTGCAGAGAGGCCCAGAGGTAGAGACCAGCTTGCTGCATCTGAAGCAGCAGTAATAACACAGACTCGCTCTGAGTGAACAGGATTTTAGTGACTGACCTGCCACCTGGAAATAAAGTTGGGTATAACCTTTTCACCCCAAGAACCCTTTGCTGTAAATTTCTTTGGTCACAGTGGATCTATAGCGAACTTGCCTGGATCTGAAACTCATTTGCAAGACAGCTACATTCTTTCTTGATGACAGAACCCTGATTTTTTTTTTTAATGTTGATTTTTCTCCCCTACCACCAGGTCCTTAAGGAAGGTGTCTCCCAGATCAGACACAGAGACTAAATAAATCATAATTGGTCTAAGTTAATATTGATGGCCTTTTTCTCTTTGCTATTTATTGGTTTATTCATGGCAACAGTGCTAGAGAAAAGTGGAGAAACCAGAATCAGCCAGTGAGACAGAAGAACAAGGGGAATGGAGTGGAGTGGTAGTCAAGGAGGAGGAAATGATCAGCTGTGTCTAGTGCTTTTGGAGGGTCGAGTAACACTGAGAATTGACTATTTCTAATAAATGTATGTTAGTAGTGACCTTGACAAGAGCATTTCAGTGGATTGGTGAAGATGAAAGCTTAACTGGACAGGGTCCCACAGAAAATGGGAAAAAGGAAGTCATGACATGGAGTACAGTACAGGCCACCTTTGTGAGACAACTGACTGTAAACAACGACAGAGAAATGGGGCTCCAGCTGGGGGTCAAGCTGGGTCAAGGGAGGTGGTGTGTTTTTTTTTGAGATAGAAGGAATAAATTCATGTTGGTATGTCAGTAAGAAAGAAAAACAGAAAAATGATGTAGAAGAAAGGAAGAATTCCTGAATAGATATCTTTGAGAAAATGAAATAATATGGGACCTAGCACAATGCTACTAAAAGTGTCATTTGTGGATTAGTGGTGGCCCGTGAGCAGTTTGTTACCAGTCTGTGGCAGAAATCGAGAGTAAATATTTAGAAACTTGTATAGGAATTTAAAATAAAATTTTCCTGTATGTTGGATCTAATAATAAAAATCTGACTTAATCGAATTCATAGAGACAGAAAATAGAATGGTGGTTGTCAGTGTCTGTCGGGAGGAGGGAATAAAGAGTTACTGTTTAATGGGTACAGAGTTTCAGTTTTGCAAGAGTTCCAGAGCTGGATGTTGGTGATGGTAGCACAACAATGTGAATGTTCTTAATGCCACTGAACTGTACACTTAAAAATGGTCAGGATGATAAAAAAAAGTATCTGGGCTTGCATTTTGTATATCTGTTTTTACATTACATTTTTCTAGCAATTAGTTTTTACTGCATTTTATACAAATATAATTTTGAGACTGAAAACAAAACAAAACCAAGCAAAAAAAGATGGCCTTTTTTTGCTTCATTTTTTCAGTGAATTGGTAGTAAATCAACAATTAAGTGAGGATGAGGGATGAAGGTTTGAAGAGAGAGATGAGATGGTTATCTAGCAGGGTGGGAGAGTGTGTGGAACTGGAGGAATGTAGTAGTATAGCAAAACATTAGGGCCTTTAGAGGATAATGATATCAGATTTAGAGGGTAACCAGTCACTATGGTTTTCGATTTTTTCCACTCTCCCCTGGTTTGCTGCAGGGTTAGGATTAGTGTTTCATCAGGTGAGTACAAGGAAAGGAGAGCAGGACTGGAGAAATGAAGGTTAATACCTGGGAGTGATTTACATAATGGACAACAGAATCTAAGCTGTTCAAGAGAAAAGTGAGGATGTAAGGGTAGCGTGAGGAATAGTGAATAGTAGGATCAGTGGATTTTGAGGTCTTGACAGAATCGAAGAATTTTGGAGTTGGGTATAAGAGGAAGAGAACTAGAAAGGGAGTGGTGGTGGGCAAGTTGGATAATTAAAATGGAGATTGCAGAGGGGTTACAATTATTGGTAATGAGAAGATCTAAGGTACGTGCATTGAAATGAGAGCCTGAGGCATAGGAACCTTAAGAGGTCAGGAAGCATTATCTAAGTGAGATGAAATCACCAAGAGTATGAAAATAGTAATGAATGACAATGAACCAGAGGCAAAGGGTGTCTATAGGTTACTGAAAGGAGTGAGTGCTCTAGGCTCCTGTTATGACGTAATATTTAAAGCTCTCATTCTTAAAGGGAAGATGGGATTTGAGGGGATGTGGCTCCTTTAAGGGGCTGGCAAGCAGAGAATCCAGAGGTCCGCGCCGGGAAAAAGACTCCTCGGTTGCGGCTGCGCAGTGATAACGGAGGCGGGGCTGAGCGCCGACTCGCGGGTGGGGGCGGGGCCTAATGAGGGCGGAGTCTGCACTCCCGGTTGGGTTGCGGCTGCAGTTGATGCACTTCCAGCTTCTGAGAGAAGGAGGTTGAGGCCTGGGCCAAGCCCGGAGCCGCTGCTCGCTGCAGCCTCCTGGAGCCCCCGCGCCCGCTCAGCCTGGGGGCGGGCTCAGGCCCGGCCCGCCGCCGAACCCAGGACGGAGGCTGCAAGCCCGAGGACCAGACCGGCTCAGCCATGGTGAGGGAGCGAGGCCTGCCTGAGCCTCGGCCGCCCGCCACCCTGGCTCCCACGGGCCTGCCGCTCCCCAGCTCAGATGCCCCTTCTGCTCCCTGCCTTTACCTAACCCCCCGTGTTACCGCCTCTTTCTTGACCCGCTCCTCGTTCCCCGTGTTCCCTGGCCACCTGCTGGGGTGACACTCCCCCCCCTTAATCTGTCACCTCCCCGGTGACATCCTTTTTTTGGTCACTTAAGTGACAGCTTCTTTCACGTTCCCCTTTGCCGCCCCCTTCTAGTCCTTTAACCCGACCTTCCTTTTCTTCCCTACCATTTTGCCCCTTTCTTTTGGAATCTCTACTCGTTCCCTCCTCCTGCTCTTTGCTCTAGCTCCTTATCCCCTTTCACCATTTTATCTTCACTGCCCCGTCCTCTCCGTATCCTTTATTCCCCTCGTCCTCTACCCTCCACATTTCCTCTCCCCCCTTTATCGTATGTCCTCTCTCCCCCCGCACTCACAGCTGTCTCCATTTCCTTCTACGGGCTTCAGGGGTCTAAGGAACAATTTGAGGGCATTGCTTCCCAGGAGCTGTAGAGCGGGCCGATAGGGAATCGTAGGCTTTTTTCTTTTTCTTTTCTGGAGAGGGGAAAGGGGAAATTGGAGGTATTGCAGAGAGCCCAGAAGCCTTATTACCTAGTGTCATTGCAAAACCTGAGTGATAGTGTTTTGGAGTGATGGGGTGAGGGCCTGTATGCATACCGTGACCTTATATCTAGCCTTTTTGACAGAAATGACTGAAAATGTTTTGAAATGTATTTTTATTCTAAGCGTCTTTTAATGTGGGGGTAGAGTTTGGGAAATTTAAAAATATATATTACAGGCTTGACCATTACTCAGAACCAATGGTTTGTTTTTGTTTGGAGGCATAAACCAGGGTGTTTGAAAACTGAAAATCAGCTTGGTGGTCAGATTGTGACAGTCTCTTCAATACCTTCTAATACCTTCATTTGTTTTGGTCTCTCTGCCTTTAGCTGGGAGACTCTTTAAATTTGCAAATTTTCTTCTTCCTGTTTCAAAATAGGCTGAGGTTTCAATTGGTTTCTCATTGAGTTGGGTTACACATGGTTTGCAGTACATTTATTGAACACATTGCTCCATCACATGCAGCAATCTAAATTTTGGTCTCTGGGAGAAATAACACATTCTTGTCAAAACTAAGTCCTGGAAATCATGTTCTGCTAGGAGGTTAATAAATTTTAATTTTTCCCCCGTCTAATTTTTAGGAAAGTGACTTACTATAAAATCAATTAAACTGTGAACTTTCCCTGATTCACTGAAAACATTTTTAAGTTGTCATTCTTCTGTGACTGCCTCTACAACAACCCTTCACATTCACTATCCATCACACTGTAATTGTGTGTTAACCTTCTTCTTTCCCTGAAACATGAGGTCTAGGCAGCAATTGGGCCTTACTTATTTCTGTTATTCCCAGTACCCAGGCCACATATGGTCTCATTTTCCTATCTAACTAGTATAATATTAAACTGAAATTTGAGGTAACTATTGGACTACACAGAAAGAGTAAGTTTGAGAATCTTTATTTTTGGTGCAAAAAGGAAATTTAGCGAGATGTAATGATCTCTGCAGAATAAAGAGATGTTCCTATCTAAGACACCCAGTTGCTAAATTTTTGAAAGTGTTTGCTCTCCCCCTGAGAATGAGTGGGTGAGTACAGAGGGAGAAGTTAGGAATTCCTTTTTGGGTATTTAGGATCCAAGGGTATCATTTGAATTGGGTCTGAAAGATGAATAGGATTTCAGTAGATTGTTTTGGGAAGGGGACGAATGCTTCTTGAGAATGTTAGTAGAAAGTAATTCCATATTGTATATAACAGAATTACCTTTGTATAGCATGGAGAGTTGTGGGAATGAGGATGCATATTAGGAAATGAGACTAGAAAGCTGTTTTAGGCATGATTATGGGTTAGTCTTTGCCTCCAACTAACTTGATTCTTCCTTACTTGTTAAAATACAGAATAAAAGTGTATGTATGGGAGAAACGAGAAGACAAAATATTAGCTTATTATGAGCTGAAAATTATCTGTAGAGGCTACTTTTTTTTCATTGTGCAGTATGTGTTATAGGCACTCAACAGAGTTGAGCATTATTACAAAGCTTTGTATTTTATATTTTTCAAAACTTTTACAATGTGTTTTGAATAGTTGCAGTGTCTAAGACAGGGGGTCTCAAACTACCATGAATCAGAATCATCTGGAGGGCTTGTGGGCCACCACTTCCAGAGTAATTTATTAGGTGTGGAGCAGGGCCTGAGAGTTTCCATTTCAAACTAGTACCCATGTTGTGCTAGTATTTCTGGTCTGTGAACCACACTTTGACAACCACTGGTCTAAGATATAGTCCTTACTTTTTATTCATCTAACAGTTTTTTTTTAGTGCAAATGACTATGTTGACATTGGGAATACTACAAGTAATAAAACGGATATGGTCCCTTTTTGTATCTATGTGTGTATACAACACACATCACAGTAAGAATAATTTTAAATATGTAGAGTGCTAAGAAAGGAAAAGTTGTGGGATCATGTATGGGATAGTCAGGCTTCCCAGAGGATCTTACTTTCAGGAAGAAAACTGAAGGATTAAATTATAGGAGTTGTATTGTGGAAAACCAGGAGGAAGGAATGGCACATGTGAATGACCTGTGGTGGTGCTCTCTTGCTTTTTTAACGCTGCGTATCCTGGAGTTCTCAGCTCAAAGAACTTGGGGAAGTCCTAAGTTTCCCTTGCCTACCCAAGTCACACCTTCTATTATATAATCCTCTTTCATAGAATACATATCAACTGTAGTTTTATATTTTTTGCTCTGATTATTTGGTTAATGTATGCCTACCCTCAGACCGTAAAAATCACTGATACAGAGGTGGTTTTTGACCATCTAGTAAGGGCCAGGTGATGTTCTAGGTACTGGGGTTACAGGTTAAAAAAAAGACATGGTCGCTAGTGGGGAGGGTAGACAATAAGCAAATAAATATATAATGAGAAGTAGTATTAAATACCAAGAAGAAATAAATCCGGGTAAGATACAAAATTACATATATGTGTGTGGCCATTATTTTAGGTAGTATGATTAGGCAGTAACACTAATAGGTAATATTTATTGAACATGTGTAGGCCTTGGTTTAAGTTCTTTGCATATTTTATCTTATTTAATCCTCATAGCAACCCAATGAGATAAGTATTATTAGCTCTATGAAAGTAGACACCATGTTTGTTTGGCTCACTGTATCTTTAACATTTATATGGTGCCTGGTACATAATAAGTGTTCAATAAATATTTGTTGAATGAATGAGTGATGTTGGAGTTGATCAGAAAGTCAGGGAAGCTGTGTTGAGAAGGGGACATTTGAATTGGGAGGTTTTAACAGTTGGGGTTTTATTGGGTAAGAGTTTAGGAAGAAAAACAACCATTCTTGGCAAAGATACCAGCTGGAGCATAGTAGCTGAAACAGAAGCAGGTGTGGTGCAGTCTGGGAAATATGTGGCCCTAGCATTGAGAGTACAGTAGGAGATGAGACTAGGTAGGCCAAGGTTCAGATCTGGAAGGACCTTGAATCATAGGCTTAGGAGTTTTGACCTCATTGTTAAAACCCTGAGTACTTTGAAAGATTTTTTTTGTTTGAAGGAATATCATAATTAACAGAATTAAATCAATATGAAACACCGTGTGGAGTGGGAAGAGCTGTTGCCCTAGTCTGGGTGAAAGTAAGTGTGTGAACTTGCACCCTAACTTTGTTAACGATGGTGGTGATTTAAATTGAAGGAAGGAGAATATAGGGGAATAAAGTATGAAGATCTGAACACCACTTTTTGGTTAAGTGAATTTTCTGTAGAGGCATTTATTATGGAGTTGTAGAACCAGTGTGGAATCACTAACAGTTTTGCAGTTTTGTTCACTGGGACCCAGTTTTCATATATGCTGCCTTTCGGGATTTAGGAGATTACTAAAACAAAGTAAATTTGCAACACCAAAGCCCTTTATTTATAAACAGTAGGTCTCTCAAAGGTCATGTGTAGGTAATTAATGTACAGAGAATCAGCACTTCTTGACCTTAATTTTTTAAAATAGTTTTTCTGTGGTATGAGAAAGGAGTAATTTTAAGTAAGATATTTTATTTTAAAATTACATATAGAGTTCAATTAATAATACATTGAACAAAATACATTAAATTGCAGCCTTTTCTCTGCTTACCAAATGATACATTAACATAAGATGAAACATTTTTGTGGTATTTTAAAATGAATATATGTTACAGGGTAGGTTGAAATTATGTTTAGGGCATCACAATTGATAACTGAGTTTTTAACCTTAAATTTGGAATTCTTGCAATTTGTACTTAAAAAATCAACAGGTTTTATGATTATCCTGTTTTATTTCTAAATTGACTAAAGAAATGGTTCCATGCTGCTACTTGCAAGCCTGTCTCCACAAATAAAACATAGGAAGTATGGATAGTTTTTTTCTAATCACTGAAAAGCCAAATTGGGTACAAGTACCACCACATTTCTCTTTTTTTAAAGCTTAAAAAAATACTGAGATATCTTGATGTACTATTTAGGAATCCTGATCAGATAAATGCACTCATTTAGTCTTATTTCATCATCTATTAGCTTATGCTTCCTGTCTTTAACCAACAGTTTATTATAAGAATAAAAATACTTTAAAACTACTGTGATGTTCAGTGTTTAGATGAAATTGTAACAATTGAGAGATTATAATATCATAAGCCAGTCTCCTAATTTCCACTAATTAACATATGCTCAGTAGATTTTTGGATACTCTCAAACTTTTTAAAAGAGGAAAATTTAAATAATTGTTTTATTAAATGGTCAAAAATATGTAAATTGAAATAGACATCAATATTGAATTTAATGACGAGTCATCCATGAAATGGGAAATGCTGGTTGGAACACTACTTTTTTCATAGTTTCTAAAGCTAACCCTTAAAAACATATTTAACCAATAAGTGGCAGAAACAGTTATTATTTGCAATGGAATAAAAAACATTCTTAAGGCCAATAATTAAAATAGAAAATTAATGTTTAATGGTTAAGAAATGTTGAACCAGATAGTTTCTCTTACTACCTTAAGTGGTACTTTTGACCTAGGATAAATGTTTCTATCCAGAAAAGTTCAGCAGGAAGAGTTGGGGAAGAATGCAGGTGATCTTAATGATGCCGGGGTTCTTGTTCACGAAGCCGAAAGAATGAGCTTCACAAACACTCAAGGTAGGAGAGCAAGGTACAGGCTTTTATTTAGAGATAAAGTCAAAGGACAGAGCCCCTGGCTCACGGCAGGAGGGGACAAGAGAATCCAGGGTCGTTGGTTGTCTAGGGGTTTTATAGGCAGATGAGGGTTTTTCGAGAACATGAAAAAAAGCTTAGGGGTGTGAATTTATTAAGTGGTCCTAGGATATTTACAAGTAACTTGATACAAGTAACTTTCTGCTCTGTTGATTTCTTCCTGAGATACCAGCATCTTGGTCTGGGGGCATATGAAACAGGGCCACCTGCTCAGGCCCCAAGGTGGGCTGAGGTATTGTTTGCTAAAGAGTAAGTTAAGTACAATCTTATCTTTAAGGTGGAATCCTTCTTGCCTTTTACTGTGCTGTGGCTGGGTTTGCATGCTAAATTAGTTTGCCCAGTTTGCAAAATCAGTTCATGAGATCTGAAGGAGGAAAGACAGCACATAGGCCTGGGCCTTTTAGCATGTTAAAGTGAATCTTACACATGATTATAAATGATTAGCATAAAATAAACATGTGCTAGTCTTCTTTATCTGGGGTATATTAACTGATCTCACTGAAGAATGACTCTATAGAGCTGAATGTTTAACAGAGTTTTAGTAGGGGGATTCCTTGCATGTAGTTACATTGCTCTGACTGCAAATATTCTACCTTGCTTTTTTCAGAGGCCCTCCACCCTACTCTGACTACACCCACGTCCCTGTCTCATTAAGATGAATTGCAAAAAATCTCTTTGTATAAACACTTGCAAATTACTTGTCTATAATTTGTAGAGGTGTTCTTCCAGAGAGTAGACTGTTTAAACACAGATAGTAAAGCATCAGTTACTGTCTAGAAGGGTGGTTAATTAAACATTTTGTTAGCTCTAAATAAGGATCTTCTGTTTTCTCTGTTTTTTCCTCTCTCCAGTTTTCCTTTGTATAAACATTTTTCTTAGCTCTGCAGCATCTTAATGCCTGTTCTATGTCATATTCTCCTTTTCTAAGGGCATTAAAATTTTTTTGAATGACCTTGGTAATGTAATGTCACTTTCTTTTCATAGTCCTTAGAACCTTTGGCAAAACATTTCATCTCTCTATGCCTCCGTTTTTAAATCTCTGAAATGAAAAGGTTTTATTAAATCTGCTCTCTGATCCCTTCCACCTCTTAAAAAGTGTGTAAGGTTCTAGGAAGCTAAAGGTCTTATGTAGAGTATGCATTCGAATAGCTATAATATGGGATCAGGGCAAGATGCTTTTACAGGTTTAAATTTTGTGTAAACTTGAGGTCTTACCTCCATGAATGTATTATCCAACTTTCACACCAGAAACCCTTCATTCAATTATGTTAATATTCGCATTGTACTTCATTTTTAAAGGCATTTTCATGTGTATCCCATTTATTGCTCATCACCATTTTGTGAGGTAGTCAAGATAGGGGTTTAGTATCAATTTTATAGATAAGAAAACTGAGAAGTTAATTAATTTTCCTCAGGTCGCACAGCTAGTAAGTACAGAGCCAGGACTGATTGCAAGCCGAGTGCTCTTTCCATTATTAACTCAGCTTCTCTGTTAGCATATTATATTTCAAAACTCATGCCTAGTAGTTAAGAGGAATATCTTTGAGTTAGTGATTCCTATGGTCTGCTTATCTGCTCAGTGATTACTGACCTGAACTTTTGTTTTGTTTCTTAGATTGGCTTTATTACATGAGCTAAGATGGAAGGGAAGGCAACTTGTTTACCCTTAGAGGCCTTGATCTTTTTTAGATGGAACTCTAGCTCCTTGCTCTTTAGCACATAGACGTTTGCCACACTGGCAGGCCTTGAGGTGATAGTTGCAAAAAGCTGAGCTTACCTGCATTTTTTTTTGGCATTTAGGGATTTCTGAATAATATTTGGTGTTTTTTAAAAAAGAAAAATAACTCCCCACAGTCCCTGCCAAATAGTTCAATTTATCTGTATCCTTGAGCACAATGTATCTGTGTCCTTGGTACTAACTTCTTGATCTTCTTCCTCATTTGTAAAATGATTGTGTTTGGGGAAGGAGAAGGTAAAAGGATTAGGTCATGTCTAAGTTTCTATTAGATGTTTATTCTTGAAAGTCTGATTTGGTTGAATCAGTAGTAGAAAAAACAAGAGGAAAAAAACCTCCTTAAACTAAAGAGATTTCCCATGGAGAGCTACTAAAATTAATAGTCAAAGATTGTCCAATATCTGAAATTTCTTCTATCTGTGAACTCATATGACACTTGTATGCCTCTCAATCCCATTCTTTAATCTCGGGGTTAGATTTGGAACTTAATATTATCTCTGGACATATAGTCTCTTTCTGTAAGGGCAACTAAATATTTTAAATATATTTAACAGTAAATTTGTGGTTGTTCATTTTCATTTGATAAACATTTAGAGCCTGTCATGTGGTAGGCTTTATTTTAAGCTGGGAATACAACAGTGAGAAAGCAGTGTTAGTTCTATAGAATTTATATTCTCTAATAATAGCTTATAATAGCTAACATTTATTGAGTAGTTAATATAGGCCACTGTTCTAAGTGTCTTGCACTTAGAATTTATTTAATTCTGACGACAGTCCTATGTTGTAGGTACTGTTACTGTATGCATTTTACAGATCTTGAAACTGAGCTGCCGGGAGTTTAAGTACTTTGCCTGAAGCTATATGGTTTAGTAAGTGGTAGAGTTGGAATGAAGCTTTTAAATGTATAAAACAAACCAACCAACAAAATAGATAACAAAGTCATGGGGAAGTGATTAAAAATACATCTAGCTGAGTGTTATGTAGATAACTAAATACTTGAAGGAGGGTATAAGAAAGAAAAATAATTACAAGGGAAATTAAAAGAAAGCCGTAAGAAGGTTTTGGAAGAGCTAATGAGTGTCAGTATGAGATTCCTCAAAGATAGACCCTGTGAGCAGAATCTCTTGATAAAATTGACAGTTTTTTGTTTATATTGTGATATTTAAACAGCTTTTTTTCATTTCCACAAATTTTTATTTTTGTCTTTTTTTCTATTTTTAATAATTTGATATATTCAGAAGACTATATGAAATATTTAAGCCATGGAACATAGTAAGCAAATATATAAACACCCAGCATCCAACTTGAGAAACAGATCATGAACACTTAACATTTTTTTCCCTCTGTGCCCCATTCCTCTGTGCCACTTCCTGCCACCCTCAAGTTATCCACTATCTTTTTTTTATTTCCTATCTCCTTGTTCTTCTCTATACATTTACCCTGACATATTGCTTAATTTAGAGATAGCTTTCCAACTTTTGAAGCAGTTTAATTTCCCATGATTATAGATGTTTAATTGAAATCCTGCTGCATGTACAATTTTTACTTAGTGTAAATTAATATTTAATTCTTAGTGTTTTGTCATGCATTAAAAGTTATTCAGAAACCTATACATTGCTATGTAATATTCTATAGAGTTAATATACCATAATTTACTTGCCATTTCTACCTATTTTTGCATGCATGGATATTTTTTTCCTTTGGTTAGAACAACTGTGATTAATCTTTGTGTGTGAACACCTTAATAGATTGTTTCTTTGTGTTTTTTTTTTTTGTAAATTCTTGGATGAAGAAGTCCTGGATCAAGAGTATGGGTGTTTTTAAGATTGTTGTTAAATCTTTCATATCCAGATTTGTGCTAATTTACACTCTGACCAGCAGTATTTGGCAGGACCAGTCTGGGCAAATTTATTTGAATAATTCACAATGTAAAGGTTATATCTTGTCCCAGCAACCAAAAAGAAGTTTTTAAAGGTCCGTCTTGTTCTTTCAGACTGAAGTTGTTTTTCCTATTTGCTCTAGGATATTTTTCCAGCCATTGCTCAGGAACCATGTCATTCTGCCTGCTGTACTTGTGATAGCTAATTACAGCGTTTAGTTATCTCTTCTGTTAATTCCCAGATTTTATTTATTTTTATGACTCAGTTGTCACCCCTCGGGGGTGATATTTAAATCTGTATATTGTACTTAGTTCTTCACCAAAGATTAGTTCATTTTCTGTACTTGCCTAAGCAAGCAGATAAATTCTCTGTGACCTTAACAAGTTTCCTTGAAGAAGTAATCCCTTGCCTAGTCTTCTTATCAGTTTTGTCAATGAGATCATGGGAATATTAATCACTGTTTTATTTTTTATTTTTAATTCCTAGCTTTTTATTTTGACAATTTGAGACTTATAATACAAAGAATTCACCAAAGTTCCCCAAATGTTAGCATTTTATCCCATGTGCTTTATTGTGCTTTCTCTGTCTTTCTATACACACATACGCTTTTTCCCCCTAGTTAACTACTACTTCAAATCTTGGAGTTACTATTTTTACATCAGCTTCCTCTTCCCCTTTTCCCACCTTCACCTGAGGTTGCTATATGGGATAAGAGAAAGGGCCTGGTAATTGGAATTAAATGCCTTGGCTTAGGACCCAGTTCTGTGACATTCCAACTAGATGAACTTGGGTGTGTTATTATTTCTGAGCGCCAGTATCCTTATATACAAAGTGTTATTTATTACACTGTTCCACAAGACTGTTGTGGTGCCAAATGGGATAATGTGTGTCCAAAGTATGCTGTATGAATGTTGATCAGTCCTGTAAAGCGCACTTGCTTGTCTAGTAAGAGTACCAGGTATTGTGCTAGGTACTGGAGATTCAGAAAAAATCACCTATTTCCTATTTAGTTGCTTACTACATTTTGTCAATTCTACAAATTATTCTCACTTTTGATTTTTTTTTCCATTTTCATTACCTCTGCCCTAATTCATAGCATCATCACCTCATGTCTGAGCCACTGTAACAACCAGCTAGTCCCCAAGCTATGTTTTGGCATTATGTCAATGCCAAGCTGAAAATTGTTCTGAGAGATGGTATGGTATAGTGGAAAAGGTACGGACTTCATAACAACAGATCTGGGTTTATATCTTGACCCCACTTTTTACAAATATTGTGACATTGAGCAAGTCTTTTTACTACTCTTCTAATTTGAACTTTTTTTTTTTTTTGAAACAGGTAAATATCAGGGACTGTACTGGGAATTAGGGATATAAAGAAAGTGTTAATAAGTTCCTTGAACTAAAAGGGTATTGTAGTCTAGTAGGGGAGACATATACAGTCATAAATAACAGAGGCTCACAAACAACTCCCTGTATGTGCTCCCATAATGAGAACTGTGACTATAGATATGGAATCTTTGAAATTTTTTTAGGAGAATGATAAGAGCTGTGCATTAAAGAGGTGGGTTGGGCCAGATTGAATAGAAGCCATTTTGATTAATTAAAAGAACTTTGCTGTTTATTTTTCCTGTAAATTGTTTAGACTTGAAACTGTGTGGATTACCTTATAATACAAATGAAGTCAGACTCAACCTCCTCTCTTTTTTTAATTAGGAGCTTTGTTTTTACTCTGCATGGAGTGTGTCTAGTTGGTAAAGGGAAAAATCTCTCTGAGCAGGTATTTCCAAGAGATGAATTGTTTAGATACCTAATTCCAGCTTCTGCTTTATCCTTACTTTGTTAATTGCCCTGTGCTGCTATTTGTTTAAAAATAAAATAGGAAACACTGATCTCTCAATACTTCTGTGATAGCTTAAATTACCAGGATTTAGGGAATCACGAATGGCAGTGTAGGTTTTAGAGTAAATTTCAGATAACCTGAGTTCAGTTCTAGTTCTATCACTGGTTTAACATACATAACCTCTCTGTTCTTCATTTAAATGAGGTTGGTTATCCTTGTTCATATCATAGACCTGCTTTTAGTATCAGATAATATAATATGTTTGGAATTTGTATATGAAGTTGAAAAGGTAGTATAAATAAAGGTGGGTAAAATTGTAATCTTTCCAGAATATATCGCCTGGCTTTAGTACATCTGCATATCAATAGGCATTCAAAAGTGGAGAGAAGTGTGGCTTTAGGGCATTTGCATTATTCTTCAGGGGTGGAGAGAAGTTCATCTGCGTATCAATGGGTAATTACCTGGACAACCGAGGGCGTGTCTGAACCTGAGAGGTTAAGGGGAGGGGGCTAACTTGCTCGCCAGTTTTGCTGCTGCTGGAGTAGGAGGTAGACGTGGGTCAGACTGCAGTTTGTAAGCAATAAACGGGTTTTAAAGTTTATTTCTCCCTTTGACTGATTTCGGTTTTTAGAGATATTTTGCCCTGGGATTTCCTCTCCCCGGACTTAATCTAGCACAGTTGGCAGGAGTCCTTTGAACCTAAAATCTGTTATAATGGGTGTGACCTTTGGGAGGGCCACCCCGAGAAATGATGGGGAGAAGTGGTGCTCGCGCCAAGGGACATGTGTTTACACTCGTGCGGTTGTGGAGGCACCACCACCTCTGCTGGCCGCACCAACCCTGGCCCATAGCCTGAGCCTAAGGCTACTGCTTCTGCCACTGCTGCTGTTCCTGCTGCCGGCTGGAGCCTGGTCACAACTATGGGGTCACAACTGAGGTCCGGGTCACCTTGATAGAGAAGCAACTGGCTGCTGCATACCATGCCTTGCTGGCTACAGAGCCCATCGCAGGAATAGCTCTGACAAAGGTAATAACCACCTATCCGATCACGGGGTGGGTGAGAGACTGGACCCAAAGGCCATGGAGTGGTGTGGCACAGACATTTACCGTATATCAAGTGACTGGCCATTTGCCTTTGGCATCCCCAGGGAATGATGAAACAGATGCATTGGCCCAGGTGTGCTGGTTAGAAGGAAAGCCTGCCTCTGTCTGATATGGCCCAATGGCTGCATCAGTGTTTGTTGCATGCAGGGCAGAAGACAGTGTGGGCTATAGTTTGTTGGTGGGGCTTGCCATTGACCTTTGAAGAAGTCAGCTGATCCCAGGAGTGCCCTGCACATTGTGCAGATCAGAGAGCGATCAAGGCACCCACGTTATTATTGACATGCATTGCAAGGATGGGTGCAGCAATGAGGAATAAAATGGACGTGGCCGTGGACATTTTGATACATGAATTGGCGATGGCTGGCTCTTCTGGCACCTTGGGGAAAAGGCCTGGAAGCTGGCCTCCTGGAATTACAGCAAAGTGGCCCCCCCCAATCACGGTTATTTGCTTCTACAGTCTTGTGTCCTGGATATGCCCTGTGGCTGCAGCTGCCACCTGATGACTGAAAAGAACAAGGTTTGGACTTAATCTGCATGGGACTTTGAATCTAGCTGAATCCTCTGGCTTGAGAATTGTCATGATTTGCTGTTGTCAAAAAAATGCTTAAAAAGAGGCTTGACTTTGTCTAATATTTGGTAAAAGTTTTGTGAGCAATCTAGCATGGTTGTTAGGAATGAATAAACAGTGTAGAAACATTTTGTGCTTAGTGAGAGATTGTGCTGTAAAGTACATTTACTTAATCTGCATAGGCTGAATCCTCTAGCTTGAGAATTATCAAGATTTTATTGATGTTGCTATTGTATGTTATTAGATTTCTTGGAAGAGAGGTAACCAGTAAATTGTAAGCCGAGATTTCTGGAGGGGTGGCCTGTGGGTAAAATTGTAATCTTTCCAGAATATCTCATCTGACTTTACTACATCTGCATGTCAATAAGTGATCAAAGGTGAAGAGAAGTATGGGTTTAGGGCATTTGCATCATTCCTCAGGGGTGGAGAGAAGTTCATCTCCATATCAGTGGGTAATTACTTGGGAAACAGAGCATGTCTGAACCTGAGAGGTTAAGGGGAGGGGACTGACTTACTCACCAGTTTTGCTGCTGCTGTAGCAGGAGAGAGACATGGGCCAGACTGCAGGTTGTAAGCAATAAACAGGTTTTAAAGTTTATTTCTCCCTTTGACTGATTTCAATTTTTAGAGGTATTTTGCCCCGGGATTTCCTCCCCCTGGACTTACAGTTGGCATATTGGTAGATAAGAGCATAGGCTCTGGAGTCACATTTCCTGGGTTTCATTCAGTCTTGTCTCTGCCCCCAGAAGGGGCATTTAAGTTATTTAATCCTCGGAACAACTTTATGAGGTAAGTATTATTATTACTATCCCTATTATAAGATGAGAAAATTGAGAAAAAGAAAGGTTGGGTAACTTGTATAATGTCACACAGTTAGCAAGTGAAAAGTTGGGATTTGCACTCTTGTTCTAAAACCCAGGTTATTAACTATTAGACAGATGTACTTCCTAATAGAAGAGAATTGACTAGAAAAGTCTTATGTTTACTAATAGGAATTAACATGAAAATAAGGGAGGAGATTCTTTGAAAAGGAATAATATGTGGCATCCAAAAACCTCCTTTTGTTCCTTGTTGACTGCATTTTACCAGTTGGAAAAAAACTTTTATGTTCTGTGTTCAGATATTATTGCCTGGGTTTGTTTTGCTAAAATGACCTAAAAATCACATACTTAGGAGCTTTGTATATCTCCCGACAAGTTATTCAACTTGTATTTATTTTTTCTTCTGCAAAATAAATAGATTATTTTGAAAGTTACCAACTGAGGTGAAAGGGCGTTTTTAAAAATATAATTTATGTTCTTATCATTAATCTACAATTACATGTGCAATATTATGGTTATTAAGCTACCCTTTCATCAGGTCCCCCACACCAACCCCATTACAGTCACTGTCCATCAGCGTAGTGAGATGCTATAGAATCACTACTTGTCTTCTCTGAGTTATACAGCCCTCCCCGTGCACACCCAACATTACATCTGCTAATCGTAATGCCCCTTTTTCCCTCTTATCCCTCCCTTTCCACCCATTTTCCCCAGTCCCTTTCCCTTTGGTAACTATTAGTCCGTTCTTGGGTTCTGTGAGTCTGCTGCTGTTTTGTTCCTTCAGTATTTTTTCTTTGTTCTTATACTCCACATATGAGTGAAATCATTTGATACTTGTCTTTTTTGGCTTGGCTTATTTCACTGAGCATAATACCCTCTAGCTCCATCCATGTTGTTGCAAATGTCTGGATTTTTTTCTTCTTATGGCTGAATAATATTCCATTGTGTATATGTACCACATCTTCTTTATCCATTCATCTACTGATGGACACTAAGGTTGCTTCCATTTCTTGGCTATTGTAAATAGTGCTGCAATAAACATAGGGGTGCATCTGTCTTCTTCAAACTGGGCTGCTGCATTCTTAGGGTAAATTCCTAGGAGTGGAATTCCTGGGTCAAATGGTATTTCTATTTTGAGTTTTTTGAGGAACCTCCATACTGCTTTCCACAATGGTTGAACTAATTTGCAGTCCCACCAGCAGTGTAGGGAGGGTTCCCTTTTCTCCACATCCTGGCCAACATTTGTTGTTGTTTGTGTTTTGGATGTTGGCCATCCTCACTGGTGTGAGGTGATATCTCATTGTGGTTTTAATCTGCGTTTCTCTGATGATTAGCAATGTGGAGCATCTTCTCATGTGCCTGTTGGCCATCTGAATTTCTTCTTTAGAGAAGTGTCTATTCATGTCCTCTGCCCATTTCTTAATTGGATTATTTGCTTTCTGTTTGTTAAGTTCCATTAGTTATATTTTGGATGTTAACCCTTTATCAGATACGTTTTTTATGAATATATTCTCCCATACTGTAGGATGTCTTTTTGTTCTACTGATGGTGTCCTTTGCTGTACAGAAGCTTTTCAGCTTCATATAGTCCCACTTGTTCATTTTTGCTTTTGTTTCCCTTGCCCAGGGAGGTATGTTCATGAAGAAGTTGCTCATGTTTATGTCCAAGAGATTTTTGCCTATATTTTTTTCTAAGAGTTTTGTGGTTTCATGACTTACATTCAGGTCTTGATCCACCTTGAGTTTACCTTTGTGTATGGGGCTAGACAGTAGTCCAGTTTCATTCTCTTACATGTAGCTGTCCAGTTTTGCCAACACCAGCTGCTGAAGAGGCTGTCATCTCCCCATTGTATATCCAAAGCTCCTTTATCAAATATTAATTGACTGTATATGTTTGGGTTAATGTTTGGATTTTCTATTCTGTTCCACTGGTCTGTGGGTCTGTTTTTGTGCCAATACCAAATTGTCTTGATTACTGTGGCTTTGTAGTAGAGCTTGAAGTCAGGGAGCGTAATTCCCCCTGTTTTATTCCTCCTTCTCAGGATTGCTTTGGCTATTCGGGGTCTTTTGTGGTTCCATATGAATTTTAGAATTATTTGTTCCAGTTCATTGAAGAAAGCTGTTGGTAGTTTGATAGGGATTGCATTCAATCTGTAGATTGCTTTAGGTAGTATAGCCATTTTGACAATATTTATTCTTCCTAGCCAAGAGCATGGGATGCATTTCCATTTGTTAGTGTCCTCTTTAATTTCTCTTAGGAGTGTCTTGTAGTTTTCAGAGTACAGGTCTTTCACTTCCTTTGTTAGGTTTATTCCTAGGTATTTTATTCTTTTTGATGCAATTGTGAATGGAATTGTTTTTCTGATTTCTCTTTCTATTAGTTCATCATTAGTGTATAGGAAGGCAACAGATTTCTGTGTGTTAATTTTGTATCCTTCAACTTTGCTGAATTCAGATATTAGTTCTGATAGTTTTGGAATGGAGTCTTTAGGATTTTTTATGTACAGTATCATGTCATCTGCAAATAATGACAATTTGACTTCTTCTTTACCAATCTGGATGCCTTGTATGTCTTTGTTTTGTCTGATTGCTGTGGCTAGGACCTCCAGTACTATGTTGAATAACAGTGGAGAGAGTGGGCATCCCTGTCTTGTTCCCGATCTTAGATGAAAAACTTTCAGCTTCTCGCTGTTAAGTATGATGTTAGCTGTGGGTTTGTCATATATAGCCTTTATGATGTTGAGGTACTTGCCCTCTATACCCATTTTGTTGAGAGTTTTAATCAGGAATGGATGCTGAATTTTGTCAAATGCTTTTTCAGCATCTATGGAGATGATCATGTGGTTTTTGTTCTTCTTTTTGTTGATGTGGTGGATGATGTTGATGGATTTTCGAATGTTGTACCATCCTTGCATCCCTGGGATGAATCCCACTTGATCATGGTGTATGATCCTCTTGATGTATTTTTGCCTCCATCATATTTAAATGGTAATCGTGCTGGATACAATATTCTTGGTTCAAGGCCTTTCTGTTTCATAACGTTAAATATATCATGCCATTCTCTTCTGGCCTGTAAGGTTTCTGTTGAGAAGTCTGATGATAGTCTGATGGGTTTTCCTTTGTAGGTGATCTTTTTTCTCTCTCTAGCTGCCTTTAATAATACCCTGTCTTTATCTTTGATCTTTGCCATCTTAATTATTATGTGTCTTGGTGTTGTCTTCCTTGGGTCCCTTGTGTTGGGAGATCTGTGGGCTTCGGTGGACTGCGAGATTTTTTCCTTCCCCAGTGAGGGAAAGTTTTCAGCAATTATTTCTTCAAATACACTTTCTATCCCATTTTCTCTCTCTTCTTCCTCTGGTACTCCTATAATGCGAATATTGTTCCGTTTGGATTGGTCACACAGTTCTCTTAATATTCTTTGATTCCTAGAAATCCTTTTATCTCTCTCTGCCTCAGCTGCTCTGTACTCCTGTTCTCTGATTTCTATTCCATTAACAGTCTCTTGCATCTCATCCATTCTGCTGTTAAGCCCATCGATCGCTTGTCTGATTTCTGCATTGTCTTTCCTCACTTCCCTCACTTCCTCCCTCAGCTCTTGCACATTTCTCTGTAGGTCCATCCGCATGGTTATGACCTTTATTCTGAATTCTTTTTCAGGAAGACTGTGCATTTCCATCTCTTCAGGCTCCCTCTCTGGGGTTGTCTGGTTGATTTTGGTCTGAACCTTATTCCTCTGTCTTTTCATGGCTATAGAATTGGTCTCTGGTAGTTGCCATGTATGTCAGCTGGGCTCTTTAAGACTTTAGAAAGAAAGAAAGAAGAAAAAGAAAAAAAGAAAGAAGAGAAAAAACAAAAAACAAAACAAAAAACAAAAAAAACGCCCACTGGGAATTGATTCTGTGGGAATGCTGTAGGTGGCGGCATTGCCGCACTATTCCGCCGCCGTGGCTGTGCCGCTCCGCAGGGCCCTTTATCGCTCCGCCTCTTGGGGTGCTGAGTTTTCTCGGGTGTAGCTGCACGTTGTGTGCTTTCCTGTGTATTCTGGTCTCTCTTTTAGGAATAGATGTATTTGCTGTGTTTTCGTAGATAAATAGTGTTGGGAGAAGATTTCTGCCGCCCTGCTCACGCCGCCATCTTCCCAGAAGTCCGAAAGGGCATTTTTTTAATGTGATGAATTTTAAACATTTAGAAAGATGATACAATGAGGAACAGAAAAAGAATTCACAATTACAGCTTAGAAAATAAGACAGAATTGGCAAAGGTCTTATGAGGCCGAAGTTGAATTTGATGAATTATTTCTTCTGTACTTTTTTAAATCTGTCCTAGCCACATCTATCTGCATAGGAGGAGATGTAGCCTTTGTTATGTGCTGAGGTAAAAGTAAAGTTATTTATGTTTTAATAATGTGGAAGAAGAACAGATCCTAGGGTTGGCAGCTAACAGTCTGCTACACTGGCCACCCATTTAATTATATGATGCCTGTTTCTTCATATATAAAACAATGTCTTTGTTACCTACCTTACTCAGTTATTACAATACCAAATGTGTCAATGTGAAACACTTGGTAAACTCTGAAATAACATATAAATATTTTAGTAACTTTTTCTGATTATACAAACGACATGCTATATAGAAAGTGATTTATTCATACAAGAAAACAGTATCACCCAGAATTAACTACTATTAACATTTTGATGTATTTATTTGTAGTCTTATATCTACACTTTCAGAGAATGTTTTTTGTGACTTAATATTGAGATATAATTCACATACTATCCAATTCACCCATTTAAAGTATACCCAATTCAATGCTTTTTAATATACTCACAGCACTGTATAAGTATAATCAAGATTTTAGAACATTTTCAACACCCTGAAAACAAGTCCTGTACTCATTTGCATTCACTTCTCATTTTCCTCCAACCATCCCTCCCTGCAGTCCCAGACATCCACTAGTCTATATTCTGTCTCTATAGATTTGCCAATTCTAGACATTTCACATAAATAGAATTATATAAATGTGGTCTTTTGTGACTGGCATGTGACATACTTTTCACTTAGCGTAATGTTTTCAAGACCCGTTCATGTTGTATGATGTTATGATTCTTTTTGTGTTTTGCAGAAAAATATTCTATTGTGTAGATACATTGTATTTTGTTTATCCATTCATCAGATGACATTTGGGCTGTTTCTACTTTTTTTTTTTGCTATTATTAACATAAAATTATATGAGCAACATTTCGTTTACTCGACTCCTCCCATTATCAAGTCCCCACCACATACCCCATTACAGTCACTGTCTGTTAGTGTAGTAAGATGCTATAGAATCACTACTTGTCTTCTGTGTTATACTGCCTTCCCTGTATTTACCCCCCCAGCCACATTATGTGTGCTACATGTAATAGCCCTTTTTTCCCCTTATGCCTCCCTTCCCACCCATCTTCCCCAGACCCTTTCCCTTTGGTAACTGTTAGTCCATTCTTGGGTTCTATGAGTCTGCTGCTGTTGTTTTCCTTAAGTTTTTTCTTTGTTCTTATACTCCACAGATGAGTGAAATGACTTGTTACTTGTCTTTCTCCTCCTGGCTTATTTCACTGGGCATAATACCCTCTAGCTCCATCCATGTTGTTGCAAACAGTAGGATTTGTTTTCTTATGGCTGAATAATATTTCACTGTGTATATGTACCACATCTTCTTTATCTATTCATCTACTGATTGACACTTCGGTTGCTTACATTTCTTGGCTATTGTAAATAGTACTGCGATAAACATGGGGGTGCATATGTCTTTTTCAAACTGGGCTGCTTCATTCATAGGGTAAATCCCTAGGAGTGGAAATCCTGGGTCAAATGGTATTTTTTTTTAAGGTATTATTGATATACACTCTTATGAAGGTTTCACATGAAAAAACAATGTGGTTACTACATTTACCCATATTATCAAGTCCCCACCCATACCCCAGTGCAGTCACTGTCCATCAGTCTAGTAAGATGCCACAGATTCACTCTTTGCCTTCTCTGTGCTACACTGTTTTCTCCTTGATCCCCCACACCATGTGTACTAAACATAATACCCTTCAATCCCCTTCTCCCACCCTCCCCACCCGCCCTGCCACACCCCTTCCCTTTGGTAACCACTAGTTCCTTCTTGGAGTCTGTGAGTCTCCTGCTATTTTGTTCCTTCAGTTTTGCTTCGTTGTTATACTCCACAAATGAGGGAAATAATTTGGCATTTGTGTTTCTCCACCTGGCTTATTTCACTGAGCATAATATCCTCCAACTCCATCCATGTTGTTGCAAATGGTAGGATTTGTTTTCTTCGTATGGCTGAATAATATTCCATTGTGTATATGTACCACATATTCTTTATCCATTCATCTACTGATGGACACTTAGGTTGCTTCCATTTCTCGGCTATTGTAAATAGTGCTGCCATAAACATAGGGATACATATGTCTTTTTCAAACTGCACTGCTGCATTCTTAGGGTAAATGCCTAGGAGTAGAACTCCTGGATCAAATGGTATTTCTATTTTGAGTTTTTTGAGGAACCTCCATACTGCTTTTCACAATGGTTGAACTAGTTTACATTCCCACCAGCAGTTTTGGAGGGTTCCCCTTTCTCCACATCCTCACCAACATTTGTTGTTGTTTGTCTTTTGGATGGTGGCCATTCTAACTGGTGTGAGGTGATATCTCATTGTGGTTTTAATTTGCATTTCTCTGATGATTAACAATGTGGAGCATCTTTTCATATACCTGTTGGCCATCTGAATTTCTTCTTGGAGAAGAGTCTGTTCAGCTCCTCTGCCCATTTTTTAACAGGCTTATTTGCTTTTTGTTTTTTGAGGTGCGTGATCTCTTTATATATTTTAGATGTCAACCCCTTTTCGCATATGTTGTTTATGAATATATTCTCCCATACTGTAGGATGTCTTTTTGTTCTACTGATGGTATCCTTTGCTGTACAGAAGCTTTTTAGTTTGATATAGTCGCACTTGTTCATTTTTACTTTTGTTCCCTTGCCCCGGGTGATACGTTCATGAAGAAGTTGCTCATGTTTATGTTCAAGAGATTCTTGCCTATGTTTTTTTCTAAGAATTTTATGGCTTCATGACTTACATTCAGGTCTTTCATCCATTTTGAATTTAATTTTGTGTATGGGGTTACACAGTGATCCAATTTTCTTCTCTTACATGTAGGTGTCCAGTTTTGCCAACACCAGCTGTTGAAGAGGCTGTCATTTCCCCATTGTATATCCATGGCTCCTTTGTCATCTATTAGTTGATCATATATGTTTGGGTTAATGTTTGGACTCTCTATTGTGTTCCAGTGGTCTGTGGGTCTGTTCTTGTGCCAGTACCAAATTGTCTTGATTACTGTGGCTTTGTAGTAGAGCTTGAAGTCAGGGAGCGTAATTCCCCCTGTTTTATTCCTCCTTCTCAGGATTGCTTTGGCTATTCGGGGTCTTTTGTGGTTCCATATGAATTTTAGAATTATTTGTTCCAGTTCATTGAAGAAAGCTGTTGGTCGTTTGATAGGGATTGCGTTGAATCTGTAGATTGCTTTAGGTAGTATAGCCATTTTGACAATATTTATTCTTCCTAGCAAGAGCATGGGATGAATTTACATTTGTTAGTGTCCTCTTTCATTTCTCTTAGGATTGTCTTGTAGTTTTCCGAGTACAGGTCTTTCACTTCCTTGGTTAGGTTTATTCCTACCTAGGTATTTTATTCTTTTTGATGCAATTGTGAATGGAATTGTTTTTCTGATTTCTCTTTCTGTTAGTTCATCATTAGTGTATAGGAAAGCAACAGATTTCTGTGCGTTAATTTTGTATCCTGCAACTTTGCTGAATTCAGATATTAGTTCTAGTCGTTTTGGAGTGGAGTCTTTAGGGTTATTTATGTACAGTATCATCTGCAAATAATGACAATTTGACTTCTTCTTTACCAATCTGGATGCCTTGTATGTCTTTGTTTTGTCTGATTGCCGTGGCTAGGACCTCCAGTAGTATGTTGAATAACAGTGGAGAGAGTGCGCATCCCTGTCTTGTACCCGATCTTAGATGAAAAGCTTTCAGCTTCTCGCTGTTAAGTATGATGTTAGTTGTGGGTTTATTATATATGGCCTTTATGATGTTGAGGTACTTGCCGTCTATACCCATTTTGTTGAGAGTTTTTATTAGGAATGGATATTCATTTTTGTCAAATGTTTTTTCAGCATCTATGGAGATGATCATGTGGTTTTTGTTTTTTTTTGTTGATGTGGTGGATGAT